>CM060969.1:111960137-113160137 GCA_030765045.1 Tenodera sinensis
ACCTGAGGTGACATACTGTTCAAATGTTTCACGTCTAGCACGAGTGTATGTTCCCACTGCACTAATACTGGTTCTGTAATCTTGTTATAATCTGCTTTACGGAAACTGTGAAAATAAAATGCTAAAAAGTGCTAACAGTAGCGTCAAGTTACTCCCACATATCCTGCCTCATGCTTGAACCTCAGTATTTTGAGACGCTTCCCCTTCCCTTCCCTTCCTTCCACTTAACTGGAGTATGTAAATTCAGATTCGAGCGGAACTAAACAACATGATAAATTATAAATTCCTTTTCGTGCAGTTGATCGCTATAAAGCATATTCCGGTCTACTTTTTCAGCAATTTAGAGCATAATTTTCAAAAACAAAAAGATGTCCATGATCAAGGACGTATTGTATACTAAGAACCATGAGTGATACTTATAAGGTCTAGAGTGCATTTTGGGGACACGAGGCCCGCAGGACCCAGTTTTACCAAACATTGGAGATCTAATAAGTAACTTACAGTTCGTGGTTAGCCAATTACATTTTGCAATACTTAAAATAAACGTAAAAACCAATAATAAATAAAAATTGCTTTTCCATATTTTATTGGACATTAAGAAAAAAATCTGATGTCTTGCACTCACATGACTTTCTCTACTCTTGTACTAACCAAATATCTTCTTCGTTTTAGTTAAAATAAACATTTGTAAAAATTATCTTATTGCTTATTTCCTTGTAGGTGCAAGGGGAATATTAGAACACAGTAGGCTTTGAGCGATAGTCAAATCTTTTAAAGCTTCGAGATTCCGTTTTCTTTGCACATTTAACATATAACAAATTAACAACCATGTTCCATTTCACGAAAGTTTTAAGTTTTCCGAAACTCACACACATAACAAGGAATATCTCCGAAATGGTTCACCCTACAAGAAAATTTATTGAGACATAAATTGTGTATTTTAGCAAGATCTACATTTTTGTATAGTATAATTTGGCCTATCTCTAACGGTTTATCAGTTATGCAAAAGTCGTCCAGAGTAAATACGACTACAGGGGTTATAACCAGAAAATTCAAGATATACATTTCATTTGTCATAAAAATATCTCAAACATATGACATTTTAATCAAAATCGTTAGAGCCGTTTTCAAGAAGAACAAAATTTTCGAAACATTTTCCATGTAAAGGGTAATTTAGGGTGGGGCTGTTTTCTTCAAAATCTTCGTGTCACATCCTTGAAAGACATTAAAGTTAAATACCAACTTTGGTTTTTAACCTACTTTTCGTTTTTGAGTTATGCTGTCCACAGGCACACACACAGACACGCGCACACACACACACACACACACACACACACACACACACACACACACACGCGCGCGCGCGCGCGCCCGCGCGAACGTCTTTCTAAAAATGCTCTTTTTGGATTCAGAGTCTCAAAACATATATTTCTGGTGAAATCTCGACATCGAATTTTTGGATGGAGTACAATACTTCCTTCTACTTATCAGTAGAGAAAGTAAAAATCTGCCGTAAACACCTACATGCCATTTTTACCCATTACATATTCAGATACAGATATGGTAATATTCAATAAAAAGTTGTTCTCCTATTGATGTTACTCGTTCGACTTTGTTACACGCCACATTTGGAAACAAACTCCGGCAAAGTAAAGAAAGATGAAATGCATAAACTATAAAACATGCCTATCAAATACCGTACTTGGCGAAGTATAAACATGCAACATTGAATATTTTGAAAATGGCTAACGCACCAAGAAAAAAAATACATCTGTGTTGCTTCACATGACCTTCTCTACTCTTTCTTAAACAAACTAATCTTACAAAAGCTTATTCTTCTGTCTACTTCAGACTAATGGAGATAAACATTCGTAGAAATGCTGTTATTACTTATTCCATTATGAGTACAGGGGGAATAATTGAATGCAGTACGTTAAATGATAGTCAAATATTTTAATTACAGGTCGCTAATTGAAATTCCATTCTTTTTGTATGACCACGAGAAAAAGAAACGAATAGCAAGTTTGTAATTGAAAAAGTATAGATAAAGTAGTTGGCGATTCAAATCAATAACAAAGAATATCTCGAAAATGCTAAATGCCAAAAAATATTTTATATAAGTTATGTGATTTAACTAGATCTACATGTTTTGTGCAGCAAGTTTTTGTGTCTCTCTCTCTCTCTCTCTCTCTCTCTCTCTCTCTCTCTCTCTCTCTCTTACACTTTACAGGTTCTACATAATTTCTCAGAATGAAAAAGACGTCATAGGGCAGTACAAGAAAACTCAAGATGTTCATTGTGTTTGCTATTCAAATATACTAAACTTATGGCATTTTAATCAAAATGGTTAGGCTATTTTTGAGGACATAAAAATGATATACGTATGCATGACATAGATACGAACTTAGAATGTCAAATTAGAATGATTCTGTTGCAAACATATGGAATGGGAGAAAGACACAAACAGAAACGTTGAACAAATGGCCTTAGGCTCCTGATTGGTGGAGGGAAGTTCATGGTTCACTCAAAAAACAGTATTGGACATAACTTGTGAGTTTAAATGAGATCCACATTAGGGGAAGTATTGTATTCCACCCAAAAATTCGATGTCGAGATTTCACCGGAAATATATGTTTTGAGGCCCCCTGAATCCAAAAAAAAAGCATTTTTAGAAAAAGGTCCGTGTGTGTGTCTGTGTGTCTGTGGACAGCATAGCTCAAAAACGAAAAGTCGGTTAAAAACCAAAGTTGGTATTTAAGTTTAATGTCTTTCAAGGATGCGACACGAAGATTTTGAAGAAAATAGCCCCACCCTAAACTACCCTTTACATGGAAAATTTTTCGAAAATTTTGATTTTCTTGAAAATGGCTCTAAGGATTTTGATTAAAATGTCGTTTGAGATATTTTTATGGCAAATGAAATATATATCTTGAATTTTCTGGCTATACCCTCTAGTATTTACTCTGGACGACTTTTGCATAACTGGTAAACCGTTAGAGATAGACCAAATCATACTGTACAAAAAATGTAGATCTTGCTAAAATACACAATTTATGTCTCAATAAATTTTCTTGTAGGGTGAACCATTTCGGAGATATTCCTTGTTATGTGTGTGAGTTTCGGAAAACTTAGAACTTTCGTGAAATTGATCATCGTTGTTCATTTTTTTATATGTTAAGTGTGGAAAGACAACAGACTCTCAAACATTTGACTATCGCACAAAGCCTACTGTATTCTAACATTCCTCTTGCACCTACAACGAAATAAGGAATAAGATAATTTGTACAAATGTGTATCTCAACTAACAAGAAAGAAGATATAGGAATAAGAGTTTGTAAGAATGGTTAGTACAAGAGTAGAGAAAGTCATGTGAGTGTAACACATCATATTTTTTATTTAGTAAGCTTTTGTCTGTCTCTTACTGTTTAACATTTATGCAAAAATCATTCAAAATAAAGAGGTGTTCTGTGGAAATTCCCAGAAAATTCAAGGTAATACTTAGAAATTGCCATGGAATCGTCTGTGTCCGTCACTGGATACTAACTCTCTGGTTGTGAACTGATTCACCCTTGGGCTGAAAGAGGAGGTGGGGAATAACAGATAATTGCGTAGGCGTTATCAAAGAGAAAGGTTGGACATCGTTGTTTTATATCAACTAAGTTTATGAGCTTTTCTCTGGGTAGAAGGTATTTCAGTATATTCTTTATTAGCATTTTTTAAACTGCTTTTCTCTTTCCTTTGTTGTGACAAGAGCTCGGAAATCAACTTATAATGTATATAACTGAGTGTTTTTTTCTCTGGATATTTTATGTAACCAAGACCGAACAGCCAAATTTGAAGCCAGTTCTACGCAAGCATTTACCCGACTTTTTGTCGAATTGTCTGTATACGTGTGAAATAATACTGGGTAGAGAAAGTCGTCAAATATTAGACTTCTTTTCTTTTAATTCGTAGGTTTTCTGAGAGCTAAACTGTTTTAGAAACGCTGGTATGTGGCATTTAATTATGTGTATTTTTCTTTGGGGAGCGTAAGAACATGCTCTCAGAATCCACATTCCACCAATAAGGAAAACCACAACGCAGCTGATACCAATTAAAGGTTTTATTTTCGCCAGACTCAATTTTACGAGTAGCTGCTGTAAAACTTGTTTCACTTATGTATGTTGACTTAAGCGGATTTGCCCTTGAGAAAGTAGAAGTTGCATCCTATAATTTCTGCAAGAAAGGAACAAAACTTGGCAAAATATCGCAACTTGCGACGACCTTGACGTGACCAAGTCACTTGTTGAGAGAATACAGCGCACCCTTGAATGGGCATTCAGGTCCAGTTTCCTTCGTTCAGTGATCCAAGGACTTCAGACGGATGTGACCAACTTGAACTCGTTTTTGGACAAAGGCTGTGCCTGCTTTTCTGCATGTTCGTGGGTGTTGTCTGCAGATTAAAAAGCAACTGATTTCATCTTTCTAATTACCTTCTCTAAAATGATTATTTATCGATATGAAATTCTGGCGGTTTTGATTGGCTGTAATTATCTACACTTAAACGATAAGTGGTTATTTCTACTTTATCCAGTCCTAAAGTAAGTGTCCCTCTGGGTGGCTCAGTTGGTTAGACGCTGGCCTACTGGTCCCAAGATCACGGGTTCAAATCTGGCCCAGGACAATAGTTTTTAAGTGTGCTTAAAAACGACAGCTCCATGTCAGTAGATTTATTGGCATGTAAAAGAACTCCTGCGGGACAAAATTCCGGCACACCGGCGACGCTGATATTATCCTGGCAGTTGACAACGTATTTAAACAAGTAAATAATTAATTAACTAACCTAAAGTAAGCGAAACATTCGCTTTGAATTAAAAAGTATATGAGGAAATAATGTTTCTGAAGCTCCAAAAAGAGAAATTTGATACGTTGCACTCACATTATTTCTCTGCTCATGTACAAATTCTTCTTACAAACATACAAACACATTATTTTATCTTATGCACTTTATGTTAATCGAGATGAATATTTGTAGAAATTGTCTTACCGGGAAAGTACGAATCGGTTGGGGAATTTAATGTCATACTGGTAAGTTGGCCATAATAGCTTAGTGGTTATTGCAGCCGCTCGATAAGTGGAAAATCCATGGTTCAAATCTCGACTATGGCATTGAATTTTTCAGTCCTGATTCCACCTCTTGTCTTATTGCATATTTTCTTGTAGGTACAATTGGAATAGGGGAATATGTTGTTAGCAAATGCTGGATTTCTGACAATGAAGTCATTAATCCTCTTGCTCTCCAATATTTTTTGATATTGAAGAGAACAATAGCAGTAATAGTAACCGCTTTTTAGAGAGCACCATATTTTTATGTTTTGGCGGTCACATCGTTCTCTCACAACCCCCAGAATGTCTGGAGGACCACACCTGTCGTTGGTTTACGGGTCTCACCGGCCTGACCGGGAGAATTATCAAAATAAATTCACTGACTATATCCTCTGATTACCAATCAGAGGACGTATTACATGCCATGACAGGTCAGCATGTTAGGGGTTAAGAGTTTAGAGAGAAATTAGAGAAATGGAGAGGTTGGAAAAATAAAGACTCCCTAGCCCTCGGGAACCCTAATAGCATCGGGGTCGGAAGAGAACAAGAGATGACCAAGGTAAGGTCAGATAGAAAAGTTACAGTGAGGAGCAAAACACCAGTAAGTGGAAGTAATGTTCTGCTCAGCTTGGGTACCTTGTGGTCGCTATTCACATATCCCCTAGACGGAGACCCCTGAGTCAAGTAAAACAAATGTAACCTAATGTAATTATATTTAAGAGTCAACTCTAACAACACCGAATAACTGTTGTTGTTGTTGTTAGCTAATGCTGGATTTCTGACAATGAAGTCATTAATCCTCTTGCTCTCCAATATTGTCAGTGAATGTAAGTAATGTTTCTCGACACAATACTGTGTGTAGGACATGATTGGAAAGGGTAGAGCGAGAGGGTCATGCCATTCAAATTTTCAGCCCCACTCTATCCTTTCCATTTGGCAGTGAGTTTTAGACATGAGTTGGTGGGTGTCAATGAGCACAACACAGCTGTGCAGGTGTGTCGTCCTGTCAGTAGTACATCATAAGAAGAGTTGACAAATGTCAGTGATTGCAACATAATAATTAAGTCATGAGAGAAAGGGGAAGTAAAGAAATCCACTGAAAGGACTGAACAAAGGTTATGAGAAGAATATCTGTGACTATAGACTTTGTTAATGCCATGAAGAAAACTGTATTTGTGGTAACGTTTTAGAAGATAAATTGATAGAAAACCAACCAGACCAGATTTTTGTCATTTTGTCATGGTATTTATATATTTTCTTTCTTTTTGAAACAAAATAATCTCCTGATATTTACATATCTCAGTGTTGCAAATTTAAGAGAACAAGAAAAGAAATGTGATGCATATAGGGGAATATAGTAGGCTTATGTTGTAATCAAATACTTTAAGAGCTCATAACTATGTATGTGATGCACTTGACATTGCATTCTCTCTGTATTGCCGGGAGACAAATAAAAACAAATGACGACCTCCTATTTGAGGAAAATATAAGTATTTGAAATTCAAACAAATGACATGAAATATCTCGGAAATGGTTTGCTCCACAGAAAAAAGACATAATACTTATGCTACAACGATATTAGCTTTTTTTGTGTAGTAACGTTTTGTCACCGTTCGCCTACCATCTAGGTGACCCGGGTTCGATCTCATGAGGTATTTGTGGTGGACGAAGCGGTTCCTGTGAGGGTTTTCTCCGGGTTCTCCGGTTTCCCCCGCCACTCATTCCACCAATTTCTCCATCGTGATCTTTCTATTCATCCATTTCGCCTGCATTTCATATCACTCCCTTCCCCACTCTCATATCTGGTACCACCCGCTTCCAGGTCTTCACTATGTCCGCTTCATAGGTTCGTGTGCTCCCCGACAGGCGGCTCACCCTATACACTGGCTTGTAAGTCCTAGGGGGTGTAAGTCCTACATAAGGGGAGGGCAATCAGCTAAAGTAGAAGAAGAGGATTTTTTTTCTATCCCTTATGACTTACCAGTTATGCAAAAGTTATCCAGAATGTAGACTTCAGAAACTGTTCCAAGAAAATTCAAGATATATGTACATTTCATGTGCCTATCCTGAACATACGGTATTTTAATTAAAACCGTTTGAGCCATTATTGAGGAAATTGAAATTTTGGAAAATTGCTTTCTATAAAGAGTTGTTTGGTGGGGGAAGATGCCGAATTTAAATACCAAGTTTGGTTTTTAATCCCTTTTTGTTTTTGAACTCTACGGTTTACAGAAGATACACACACCCTGCTCTCCCCCCCCCCCTCTCTCTTGCACACACACACACACACACACACACACACACACACACACACACACACACACACACACACATTTTTCTACGCTACTCAAAAATAACCTTAAGAGTTAATTGTCAGTATGGCAATGAATTGTTCTTTTCCACTAGGCATATGTAGTACAAAGATTGCAAAGGTAGAATGAGACTACAAAATTCAATGTTATTCTTTGGGTGACTGCGAGAAACAAACAAATGTTTCTTGTGGTTCAAGAGGGATACAGGTCACTGAAGTGATAGTTATATGTATATATACATACGCGTGTGCGTGTATGTGCGTGTGTGTGTGTGTGCGCGCGCGTGCGTGTGGTTCGTTGTATGTTGACTTTGAAATGGCATTCTTTGGGTGACTGCGAAAAACAAAACGAATGGCGACTTAGTATACACATTTCTAAATTCAAGTCAACAAAACTAATAACTAGAAAATGGTTTATGATATAAAACATATGTATTTGAAATAAATTGTGTATTTTTAAACTAGTTTTGTTTTCTGCGCAGTCGTTTTGTTTACTTTGCCAATTTGGCAACGCACAAATGTGGGAAGTCGTTGATTTATTTCAATAACATAAATATTTTATTTCTTATGATTTTGCAACTATGCAGAAACTTTGCAGAAAGTGCAAGATTTACATTTTATGTTACTCACAAATTCAAGAATATTTCAGCCAAGTTTGAGAACTCCAAAGAAGGGAACTTTTCCCTCGTAAAAATGGTTTATTGTGGGAATATTTTCTTGAAAATCTTCTTGTCGCTTCCTTGGAATACGCTAAACTTATATTGCGAGTTCTTTATCTACCTTACTTTTGAACATGTGTTTACTTTTTTTTAAAAATTCGATACGAGATTTTACCGGATATACGTACATATTTTGAGACTCCCTGAGTAAAAACAGCATTTGTGTGTGTGCATGCGTGTGCGCGAATCTTTTCTGTAAACAGCAAAAACAAAAGCGAAAATTCGGTTAAATAAAACTTCATGTTTAAGTTCAACATCTTTCAAGGATGCGACACTGTGATTTTCAAGATAATCAATCCTCCACCCCAGACTACCCTTAACATGAAATATTTTTTCGAAATTCTTTGTCGTCTTAAGGTCACTAATGAACACCATATGTTTAAGATATTTTCATGACAAATTAAACCTTCATTTTCTGGGCATAAGCTTTGAACTCTTCATCCCAATCACTTTGACACAATCCAGATAAACCGTAAGAGGGCAAATCCTACTACACAAAAAAATAGATATGTTAAAACACACATAAATAGAACATAAAAACATACATAAATGCACGAAATATCCTTTTTGTAATGCTAACCATTTCCAAGGTAACCCTTGTTATTGGTTTGAAAGTTCAAATACTTATACTTTTCTTAAAAAAGTTGTTATTCTTCTTTTTCCCCTCCTGATCAAGAACGGAAATTTGAAGCCACCATATAGTGACATTGGGTTAAGGTATTTTTTCCCCCATTATATCCATAAGGAATAAGACAATTTCTGTAAATGTTTACTTCCATTAAATGAAGTAGATAGAAGGATAAACGTTTGCAAGAAGAGTTGGTACAAGAGTGGGGAAAGTCAGATGCAAACATCGAATTTTTACTTTCTCTACTGGTAAGTAGGGGAAGTATTGTATTCCATCCAAAAATTCGATGTCCAGATTTCACAGAAAATATATGTTTTGAGATCCCCTGAATCCAAAAAAAAAAAAGCATTTTTAGAAAAAGGTCTGTGTCTGTGTGCCTGTGGACAGCATAACTCTAAAACGAAAAGTCGGTTAAAAACCAAAGTTGGTATTTAAGTTTATTGTCATTCAGGGATGCGACACGAAGATTTTGAAGAAAATAGCCCCACCCTAAACTACCCTTTACATGGAAAATTTTTCGAAATTTTTTATTTTCTTTTGTATAACTGGTAAACCGTTAGAGATAGAAAAAATCTTGCTCTACAAAAAATGTAGATCTTGCTAAACTACACAATTTATGTCTCAATAAATTTTCTTGTAGGGTGAACCGTTTCGGAGATATTCCTTGTTAGGCGTGTGAGTTTTGGAAAACTTAGAACTTTAGCGAAATACAACGTTGTTCATTGTTTAATATGTTAATCGTGCATAGAGAACGTAATCTCAGTGCTTAAAAAGATTTGACTGTCACACAAAGCCTGCTGTATTCTAATATCTCCCTTGCACCTACAAGGTAGAGGTCTGCACGGGCTCGGGCCAAGCCCTCGGGCCTAGGCCCGGCCCGGCCCGCGGGCCGGGTTCGGGCCTAATTTGAAAAATGCTTGTCGGGCTCGGGCCGGGCTCGGGCTGGACTAGGGTCGGGCTCGGGCCGGGCCCGGGCTTGAAAATTAAGGGAATAAACAACTGAAAATGGATTTTTAAAATTTTTCAGCCAAGTTAGCCGAACATTTATTTTCAATACTGTCTTATACCAGCATTAGACAGTTTTGAATTTTAGTGTGATATATCCTTCAGTTTCCGAGTTACGAAATGTTGAATCCGGATTTTATTATGTTATGCCAAACGCTCTACACGACGAAATTAAAAAAAATGCCTATTTTTAAGGTTCTATTATATTTATATGATTATAATGTACAAATCTGCCATACAAATTTGTTTTATTAGCCTCAGCTCAAAAGACAATAGTTTTTAAATTTTGTCGCTTGAAATTTCTAGTATAAAGTTTTATAAGCTGCAAGTTTCTTTAGTAACTCAAAAGCGTTCAAAAGAAAAAAAAAGTATATGGCAGATTTAGTTGTTTGTGTTTTGGGAATGATACGAAGAATTGCATGAAAACTGCATCATGTGACATTTTCGAAAAGCGAATATGCTAAAAACAATTTTCAAAAACCTTAAATTTTAAAATGAAAAACATTTTTATTCTGCATTTTTAGGCTACATTATGCAACTACAAGTATTTGTAATATAAAAACTCAAAACACATTTAGTATTTTTAAAGCCATGGAATACAAATTTAATGTTTGCGAGATTTGTACTAAATTTCAGTGGTACATTCGTTTAGGAGGCAAAAAATAATGTATCATATTTCTTGGTCACCTATGTTGAAATGCCAAGAATAGCACAATAATTACCGCAGCATTTCTTTACTAGGAATTCTAAATGATTATTATGCTGAGGCGTTTCAAATGCTGCTACTGATGCTAGTCAAAGCACAGAATGAGAGGGTTCGCAACTATATCATTTCTCACTACTCGGCTGCAATTCAATCCATTCCACGTATACAATCTTACACTCTTATCTGGAACCCAAGGCGTATTTGATTATTTTATACTGCTAGTATCGCATGTTTCCTCCTGCTTTGCAAAGTGTAAACACAGCATCAATGTTTATACTGATACAATTACAGTTTGTTGTGGCTGACGCTGTAATGTTACTGCATCATTATTGTTCAGCATTTCTCCAAATTGAAACGTTTATTTTATTATTATCATATTTTATTATATATATCATATGTCAGACTTCAGGGCCATTGCCCATTAGTCAGCATCACCAAGTTACAAAATACAAGTTGTGACACTTTTATTTTTCATAGCCCTTCTGTCTGTTACAACCAAGTTATATGTAGAAAAAAATATCGTCAGCATTTGATACTGGTAACCAAAGACATTGAAGGGACTTCTCGTAGAAAAGGTGGTAGCATTCATCAAGTGCTAGTACTGAAAGAAATTTTAGTGCAGCAGGATTAGTTATTCAAGAACGTCGAACCAACCTGAGCAGCCAGAGTGTGTATTCCATTCTTTCTGCACGACAATTTGGGTCATTAAACATGGTGAGTCCTTAGTCCAATAACTTATAATTAATGTTTACTTTGATTTAAAACATGCACAGGCATGCACATATCCATCGTAGAAATAATAATTATAACCAGAGACCGGAACTTAGGCGGAATGCCTTTTTAATGTGTCAAATTTATCTTCAATTTGAAAGTGAATCTGTACGAATTATACCTTTGATTGAAATGCCACAGCTTTATATTGCCTTTTTCTGCCTTTTTAATGTGTCTATTTTACAAAATATATGCTTTTTGTTGCCTTTATTTAATTATTTATGTATTATTTATTAATTATTAAACATTTTCTTAAGGTACATTTTATTTCAACAACCGTTAGACCGTGGCAATGAAAGTTACTTCGCCGAATGTATACTATTGTCTTTAAGTTGCAGACGACATAGGCGTCCCTAATTCAATTCATTATTTTCTTTGCAACAATGAGTGCTGCCGCGCAAATAAATGTATAGATAAAGAAAGCATTTGAATTATCACGTGTGTTTATTTTAAAATGCAATAATGAGGAGGTACAGGTCTAACTTTGATTTTATTTTAGTTTTCATTGCGACGTTGTAGCTAGCAGCAAGGTGCCGAAATTCAATGTTCCTTTACGCACTAAATTACAAAGTTATGTTAAAACTTTTGGATCCGGCATATTTTGTACCGACGGTAAAGTACTCACATGCAAACTACGCGAGCAGTCAGTGGACTACGAAAAGAAGTATTTTATATCACAACATATCGGCACAATCAAACACGGCTACAGGCAGAAGATTCCTTTACTTCAACAGTAATTGTAACATCGAGTCAAAAATCCCAGTTTGCATTCGACTTATGTAGCTTTCTTCAGCGCCAAAAAACCCTTTATGGAAATTACAGAATCCTACATTATCACAGTTTTTGGAGAAGTATACTAACCAATCTGTACCTAGAGAGTCAAGTTTGCGAAAATGTTACTTAACCGAATGCTTTGATGACACAATGAAAATAACTTAAGATAAAATGACAAATAAGATGATCTGGGATATCGACGAGTCAACTGATACCATAGGTCGTTCCATTGCCAATTTGTTAATGGGCGATTAGATCCTACAGAAGATGAATCAATGAAATCATTCCTGCTTACTACAGAGTGTCTTGAGAAAGTTAACAATCGAACTATCGCGCAGTTATTTACCAGTTCATTAAATTTGCTGCGGCCTCAAGAGGTTCAATACGACGCCATACTTTTCTTCAGTGACGCTGCATCATATATGAAAAAGGATAAATAGTAAGGATAAATAATAATAATAATAATAATAATAATAATAATAATAATAATAATAATAATAGTAATAATAATAGTAATAATAATAGTAATAATAATAGTAATAATAATAATAATAATAATAATAATAATAATAATAATAATAATAATAATAATAATAATAATAATAATAATAATAATAATAATAATAATAATAATAATAATAATAATAATAATAATAATAATAATAATAATAATAATAATAATAATAATAATAATAATAATAATAATAATAATAATAATAATAATAATAATAATAATAATAATAATAATAATAATAATAATAATAATAATAATAATAATAATAATAATAATAATAATAATAATAATAATAATAATAATAATAATAATAATAATAATAATAATAATAATAATAATAATAATAATAATAATAATAATAATAATAATAATAATAATAATAATAATAATAATAATAATAATAATAATAATAATAATAATAATAATAATAATAATAATAATAATAATAATAATAATAATAATAATAATAATAATAATAATAATAATAATAATAATAATAATAATAATAATAATAATAATAATAATAATAATAATAATAATAATAATAATAATAATAATAATACTGTCAATAACTGCAGGATAATTTTATTTAAAAGAAAATTGCACAATCGGGCTCGGGTCGGGCCCGGGCCGTGGCCTATACACTATTCTCGGGCTCGGGCCGGGCCCGGGCCATGGCCTATAGACTTTTCTCGGGCTCGGGCCGGGCCCGGGCTTGGTTGGTACCGGGCCGGGCCGGGCCGGGTCTAAGAAAGTCGGCCCGTGCAGACCTCTACTACAAGGAAATAAGCAATAAGATAATTTGTACGAATGTTTATCTTTACTAACATGGAGATATAGGAATAAGAGTTTGTTAGAATGGTTAGTACAAGAGTAGAGAAAGTCATGTGAGTGCAACATATCAGATTTTTTTAGTTTAGTAGTTGAAATATAATAGTAATACTATTTTCAAAGCGGTTTGTAAACCATAAACAACTGAAACAAGATTTTATGCAATACCCAGTATTGCACTTCTAACAATCCAGTTTGCCCTTCGTTGAATTCGGAAGGCTATGGTGGTTGTTGTATGTTCGTGCACGTGATCCATAAACTGAAATCTGAAAGCTGAAACTTAACTACACACTTAATTTGGTACGATTCAGTTTGTAGGAATAACCGGAAAATCAGCTCGCTTACTCGTGAGAATTCACTTGTCATTCAGGTTTTTAATCGTAACTACTCAACAATTGGAAGGTTATTTGGTTTCATAACATGGCAGAGCAACAGTTCACGAAGGACGTTTAGTCCTATCGGTTTGTAAAAATGGTAATAATTTAATGGAACATTGCTGTCAATAAAATCCAGTTTAGCATTCTTTGGAATAACTCAAGGTAAATAACTTCCTATCGCGTATCATTGGAGCCATATTTCACTCATTCGCCACAAGCAGATAATGGGTGAATGTCGTTTAAGAATGCTTGAATACCAATCAACTGGGACTAATTATCGCTCTCAAGGATTAATAACCACCTGATAAATATACATCTTTAGGTTGTGTACATCTTCTGTGCTTTGTTTCCGATTGCGGGAGATTTAAAACAAAATGGTAGCTTGAAGATTTGGTCATTCGCTCAGTTAGTGTAAGGCTGTGGTGAAAAGTGGCCATTGTTTGGCCAAACAATGCAAATAAAAAGAACACACACTCTTAAGTTACAATATATAAAATTTAATAACCCTTCTTGATCTCTTATCATATCGAAATTCATGCCTGTGTCCTTTGTGTGCCATATTTATTTTGTAGTTTTATCATAAATCATATTTCTAGTGTGTTACAATACAAAAAATATTTATTTCCAAGTTTATCATGCTAGGATCATTACATTTGGCACCATGACAATGACAGTGACCAGCAGACGGAGAGGACCTTGACTCAACGTGAATCTTTTGTGTTTAGCACCACACGAGGAATGGATGAGGTGAAAGAAACGCAGGAGGTTATAGGTGCTGGCCGACAGAGATGCGCAGGGGTTCTTAACGGTTGCAAACTTGGTGACCTGTTCACATCAGTGGACTGCTCAGTAGAAAGGCTTCCCTCTGGTGGACTGCCTTCTCTGAGCCGCCTCCACCGGAGGCGGCTCAGAGAAGGCAGTCATCTGGCAAGGTTGAAAATAACTTTACAATGAGCACATGCCCGACACAGCCCCTAAGTCTACCTGAAACATGGTCATGGGTTCGATTCCCATGGTCAACCTTCCTAACCCATGGGTTTTTTCAGGGATAGGAGAATGCTGGGAAGGATAATTACATCCCCAGATTTTCTGTCCCTTCATTTCATCTCATCTTCATTCAATCCGATTTTTCAGGGTAGGAAATATTGACGATGGGCGAGTTTGACATTGTTGTATGGGAACTTTGCGAACTGTAACTGTTGCTCTCGACAGAGGGGTGGCATTGTAGTTGTCTCCTGCAGGTGGAACCGATGTCGAAACCCATGAAGCTGGCGGAAACTTGGCGAATTCTGCTGTCGAGATGAGAATCTCCAGCACACGTTAGAGACCCTCACGCCGACTCGTTCCCTCGTCCGAGTTCCAACACGCCCGTAGGTACTCTCATCTCATTCCTTCCTCCCAAGGGTCTCACATACAATGGTCAGACTGTTGGCTCAGTGTGGAATTCTCCATGGTTGCACTCTACCTCTATATTTACCCGAAAGTGAAAAGGGAAGCGAAGTGGTAAGAAATGGAAAGAGAATTCGTAATGGAGTGAGTGAGTGTGTAGGGTTTAACGGCCCCTCGACAACGAGGTCATTTGGGCCCAAATTCGTAATGCAAGATAGCTTTCGCCTTGCCAACCAGGGAAAGCTGTGACTAATCTATGGTCAACGTGGCCGAGTAATAAAATGCATGAAATCACATTTTCATGAGATGAAAAATGGAACTTTACAAAAACTTGGTTTCTCAAGTTCCTCAGGAAGAGTGGCATCATGGTTTTTAGGACTCCTTTCATCGAATGCAAAAATGTATTGACGTTAAAGGGGAATATTTAAAAAAAAAAAAAAAACAATAAAATCATTTACATACTTTAAAACTAATCCTTGTTTGATTTTCTAACAACTTTTAATGCCGCCCACGTACATACCAGAGCGTAAAACAGAAATGTAAATGTAAACTGCGTGTGCTATACAATATTGTTAATTATCAGCCTTATCTATTTAACTTATCTGTTCATAATTAAACAAATAATCTGCCCAACATACATTATATTTATAGATTTTATATTTGAGAGAGTAAACAGAAAGACATTATGGGATATGACTGATAAAGGAATACCAAATCATATTGTTGAGATATTTAAAGAAATATATAATGGTAAAAAGAGGTGTAGTACACAAAAGAATGGGAATTTTAGTGCATCACTCATTTATTTAACTTACATTTAGACAACGCAATCCGTGAATGGAAACAGTAGCAAAACTTGGACAGTGACAAATAGAGATAGGTACATTTTTAAGAGTCACTAGAACAGACACAATAAAGAATGATGATATAAAAAATAAATTAAGGATCTTTAATTTAAATGAAGAAATACATCATAACAGATAAAAGTGGCTAGAACATGTAGAGGGTATGAATGCGGAACGTTACCCGAAGAAAATACTATACTACATACCCAAAGGAAAACGAAACATCGCAAGATCTAGGAAACCATGGATAAATCAATGAATTAAACATTTGGACCACACAGTAAGCCTCAGGAAAGGTTTACTGCTTGGTGAGGAAGATCTATTCAACTGACATGGATTGAAGTGACCGTTTGCAATACCTATATATGCCTGACAAAGTTTTTAGAAATCCAGAAAAACACACATAAACTTAATAGGTATGTGAGTGAGGTCCAATGTTTTTGTAAAACGTTGGTGAACATCTCTGGAAAGCGTTTCTCAAAGCCCTGAAATAATTCATTACTAGAGAGCTAGTTATATTTTCGCTGTGTTAATAACAGGTTATCCAACTTCAATATAAATCGGTTTTATTTTATTTTAGTTCACAAAACGAGTTATATTAACTGCATATGCAATTGTAATTGGTGTTTGATCATTAATAAACTTAAAATCTGTAATTATTTACCATGTTGCAATATAACTTAAGCATACACATTAGATATAAAACAAATACTATGTAGTTACTGTCAAATAAGATTTAATTTATTATTTCTTTTATTGGTATCCATTAGTGGAAACATCACAATTTAAGTCTTGATTTAAAGATAGTGATTCTGATCTTCCAAGACGTTAGCTGGGATTTCAAATCGTGATTAGCTAGACCAAGGAGAAATAGCTTAGCTATCAAGCAACCTAAGAGGATTAGAGACAAATACAATCTTAAAGTCTTTATCTTTTCGCACAAGTTTGCTTTAGTGGTGTAAAAATTGTAAAAAGATTCTCCTGAGCTAAGGCAGATTCACTGTTTGCCTTCTTGTGAGTGAGTGAATGTTTGAGTGAGTGAGTGAGTGAGTGAGTGAGTGAGTGAGTGAATGAGTGAGTGAGTGAGTGAGTGAGTGAGTGAGTGAGTGAGGGAACGGTTGAGGAAGTGAGGAACGAAGGGACAGAGGGAGGAAAAAAACAAAAATAACTAAATTTTCTATCGAAAGAATACCTTGAGGTAGGGATATTTTCTTGAAAATCTCTTTTTGTCACACATTAGGAGACATCGAACTTAAAATACCAAGTTCGGTACTTTTTTGTTATGATGTTCTCAAACATACACACGCGCGCGCGTTTTATAAGAATAATGTTTTGGTCCAGTAGATTTCAATAGTGTTGAAGTCTCAATTATTACAAACTGAAGTTTTATTAGCTGTATGTTAAAGTAGTTTAACAGGTTGTTTGTTACTTCTTGATGAAAACGGGTCTTAAAGCTGTCTGCACTTCAAACAGATATCAAACCTTTAATCTCTGAAGCTAGATCGCAACTTTCAAAATTAGCATCAGGCTCAATTTCATGGTTGTCAATTAAATAGCACTCATTATTGCTAATGTATCATAGCGTCACGAAAGATGGTTATGAGACTAATTATGGCAAACAAAGCATGGTGCCAGCACTAATCCTTAAGCTCCGAGGCTTTCATGGCATATACAAACGCAATTTTCACACTGAAAGTTCCATAAAGATCTGAAACTTTGTGGTAAGTAATTGATAAATGCTCCACATCGTAATAGGAGAATTTCTGGTACAGCCAAGACAGATGTTTCTTATTTTTCTTAAACTTTTCAATTATCATGTGTAACAGAAAAATAACCTTTTGTTTCTGATGTGTAAAATTAGTCGGTAAATACAGAATGCAGGAAACAATCCGTACTTGATTTTCCAAATATGAGCGTGCGCGCGCGTCTCAAAACCACTCAACAAATGTTGTTAATTCTTAAATTTCAGTGAAAAGCCTTGTTCTTCATAGCCTATAACTTCCAGTTGCAATTTCTAAATGAGCAAAATACTAAAAAGTAGTACCAACGCCTGGACATTAGGATTCGAACATGTGTGCCCTATAATAATAGATGCTATGATGGCCTTTTCTGTTATTTCGCAGATAATGTGGGGAAAAACAAAAGTAAATTATGGAAAATACAGGAGGCCGTGACAGCAAAGAAATCAACTTTTAAACGTTCTCCGATACACATCAATAATCTGAATCCAAAAGACGCTCACCGTACATAACGGATAAGTAGAACGAGTCTACTAAATATGCTTTCTCGTATGTTAACAATTAAACGAGTATAACAAGCGGGTTAGTAAGACATTATTAAAAATCCTCACACAGCAAACTAGTGTACACCATCAGAAGCAATGGCAGCTGCTGAGTACAGCAGTCTACCGTCTCACAACGTCGACACAACCACCATGAACAACAGTGCTACAAGAAACTCCAGCTATGCTACAGTTACTCAGACTTCTCCTAAGAAAGAAGAAGCTATCATCATTGACTCCCATGACGGACTTACCATCAGAGACTACGCTCTCGCAGTAAGTAAATTAACTGAACCAAGTAACATAAAGTTTATCTCACGGATCTCGAACTCCAGAATATGCATATACCTAACGTCATCTAAAGTAGCAGAATCACTGGTTACCAAACATCCTAAAATAAATATAAACAATGTTACTCTTCAGGTCCGTCCTCTAATTACTCCAAACAAAAGAATCGTTCTTTCAAATGTGTGTCCAGTTATACCAAACTCACTCATAGAAACTCAGCTAAATGCATATGGAATTAAACTAATGTCAAACATTACCTACTTAAGAGCTGGCATTTCAGAGCCAGGACTTTCCCATATCCTTAGTTTCAGACGTCAGTTTTATATTCCACCCAATGATGTGGAGAAATTACCTCCAAGCATACAGATCCTATATGAAGGCACTAAATATTGGATATACCTAACAGCGGATACCCCTACCTGCTTCATCTGCAAGCAGGAAGGCCACTTTGCAAAACATTGCCGTGAAGCTGACGGTATACAAGAAACTACTCCTCAGGTCTTAAACAAAGACATGTTTCCTGAATTGCCTACCGCTACCAAAAACCTCCAGGACCGTCCCCCTTCCCCTCCTAAAGGAAAAGATACTGAACAGCAGCAATCACCTAACCTCACTTCTACCCCTGAGCCCATCCTGCCATTTCAAGACGAACGCAACAATTCCCCAGAACCTATGCTAATGGAAACACAAACAAGACCTAAACGACCAATATCAAACAGCACAACTGATTCAGAGGATAATGCTTATGGAAAAGAAGCGCGGCACCTCCTCGCTTCACAGCAGGCTAAGAAGATTAAGAAAGCAAACCTTATTTCGTCAATAGCTGAATCTCTCAGACCAATTAAACATATTATCGACGCCGACACCCACAATTATGCACTAAACTTCAGCCAGTTCCAAAGCTTTATGGAAAACAGTGTTGGAGTAACAAACATTGTTCCCATAGCTTTGGAATACACTTCAGATCTAGAATCTCTAGTGAACACAATGCAAAAAGTCTATCCCTATTATACAGAGCGTAGTATAAAGACCAGAAGTAGTAAAATTCAAAAAAAGCTGCTGGAATACATTAATCAGGTCAACAATGCCTCTGAGCGAACAAAACCGATGTGTCCCGAAAACTAATCGCCATAGATATAACACCTTATCCCATAAACAAAATTAACATATGAATAACTTACTTCAATGGAATATTAATGGTTTCCATGGCAATTTCGAGTTTCTTAAACTCTTGATCAATAAACATAACCCTGCAATTATGTGCATTCAAGAAACTAACTTCAAAGGAAACTATGTTGCATCATTACGAGGTTATACTCAATATCACAAAAACCGCAAGGACTGCCTCCATGCTAGTGGCGGCGTAGTAACCTACGTTAAAGACAGCATCAAACATCAGGCAATACCGCTTACAACTGAACTTGAAGCAATTGCCACTAGAGTAAACCTTCCTACACCTATTTCCATTTGCAACATATATCTACCAAATAAAAGCCCACTTGATTTACATGCACTGCAGGAGTTAACACAACAACTTCCTAAACCATTTATTATACTGGGCGATTTTAATAGCCATAGTACTATATGGGGTTGTAAGCATACCAACGCAAGAGGTAAAATAGTGGAGCAGCTCTTGCACAACGAAAATCTCAATATGCTTAACGATACCTCACAAACTCACTTCAGTACAGCCAAGGGTACTTCCAGTGCAATCGACTTAACATTAATCACTCCTGATATCCAAGATAAATTTGAATGGACAGTCGCCAAGCAATTACATGGCAGTGACCATTTCCCAATTTTATTAACTAATGCAAATAACATTCCTTTAAGTTTTAACTGTCAGCCACGATGGAATTTAAAATGCGCAAACTGGAACAAGTTCAGAGCACACGTCTCTGACAATTTATCCTATCTAACATCCCCCATGAATTTCAGTCAGTCAGATACTGACAAACTAGTAAACTCGTTTGCAGAAGTGATTTTCAATTCCGCCGAGGTCACTATTCCTAGGATATACCCTGTTTCTAGGAAGACTGTATGTTGGTGGAACGAAGAATGTAAAACAGCGATAGCATTAAAAAATAAAGCCTATTATAAATACAAAAGGCAACCTACCCCCACACACAAAATCGAGTTTCAAAAAGCCAGAGCTAAAGCACGTCAAGTAGTAAAGCACAGCAAGAAAGAGTCCTGGCTAACATTCGTGTCCACTGTAAACAGAAAAACCCCGTCACGAGTGGTATGGCAAAAAATTCGCAAAATACGGGGATCTTACGATGGAACACATAATATAGTTTTCCACAATTATACAACAAACACTACAAGTACTGACCCCCAAACCATAGCAAACATACTGGCGCATACTTTTGCAGAGGCCTCAAGAGAAGAAGCTTGCGAAAGCAAGGTGACCCACTGCTACCAACCTGACGAAAATAACCAAGAAAACTACAATGATAACATTACTTTCACAGAATTCATGGAGGCACTTGAAAAGAGTAAATGCTCCAGCCCTGGGCCGGATAACATTCCTTACATAATGTTAAAATCCTTACCGCAAGATGGACTGGTTTACTTTCACGAAATCCTTAATTATATATGGAACTCAAGAACTTTTCCTAAACAGTGGCGCACAGCAACTATAGTACCCATCCCCAAACCAAACAAAGATCTTACTTCACCTGAAAGTTTCAGACCTATAGCCCTCACCTGCTCTATGTGTAAAATACTTGAAAAAATTATAAATAACCGATTGCGTTGGAAACTAGAGAAAATGCAGTTCTTCACCGAACTTCAAAATGGTTTCCGCCAGTTTCGATCCACCACTGACCATCTTTTAATACTTGATTCTGAAATAAAAGCTGCATTTACACAGAAACAACATCTCATGGCAATAAGCCTAGATATAGAAAAAGCGTATGATAAAATTTCACGAGCTTACATACTCAAAACAATACGTAACATCGGTATCCGTGGTAATTTGTATCACTTTATTGACAACTTCCTTCAGGAATGGAAAATTAAAGTTCGCTACAAAGGAACCATGTCAAAAGAAGAATCCATTAATAGAGGTGTTCCACAGGGATCAGTAATCAGTGTCACACTATTTCTCATAGCTATCAACAGTATAGTAAGCAGTATTACACCACCTGTAAAAGGTATACTATTTGCAGATGACCTAACTATCTTTTGTAAGGGGAAAAACCCCTCTACTACTGCAACACTTCTTCAAGAAACACTGGAAAATCTGCACACTTGGACTAATCATGCTGGTCTTAACTTGTCATATCATAAATCGAAATGCATATGCTTCTCCAAATCACCATGTAAAGTCCCAAACCCCACAATCTGCGTGGATAACAAGCTAATCGACTCAGTGAAGGCTATCAAAATTTTAGGTTTAACGTTTGATGCAACTCTAAGCTGGAAACATCACATTGATGATATGAGAAATGAATGCCTCAGAAGATTAAATGTACTAAAAACCCTAAGCTGCAAAAACTGGGGTTTTGATCTCAGTACCCTCAAACGAACGTATCAAGCTCTCATTAGAAGTAAACTCGACTATGGAGCCCAGATCTACAATACAGCTAAATCTTCAGTTTTAAAGAAACTAGATACAATTCAAACAGCAGCTCTAAGAATATGCTTGGGAGCTTACAGAACCAGCCCTGTTTCTGCCTTAACAATGGAAACCGACGAACCACCATTGAACGTCCGCAGAACAGATGTGAGCCTAAAATTCGCCCTTAAAACTTTAGCAAGACCCGAATCAATGATCTACCAGTACGTCCTCCCAGAAACGTCCAACCAACGTTTACAGGCTAATTCACAAAAAGAAATGTCATTTAAATCTAAAATAAGCAAATGCATTGAAGAATATAACATAGAAGTTCCTGCCATAATGTCCAGAAAGTTTCATTGTCTACCACCTTGGAGAATACCAACTGCTCAACTAAATTTGAATATTACAGCTTACCATAAATCCCATACAGATGCATCTTGCTATAAACAGCTGTTTCAAGAAATAACAAATGCCTACCCTAACCATACATTTATCTACACTGATGGTTCCAAAACGGACAGCGACAATGGATGTGCCATAATTACCCCAGATAAGAAACTTCAGCTGAAACTCCCTAAATATTATTCCATATTCTCCTGCGAACTTTGTGCACTTAAGCAAGCTTTAACATACATCATCCAATCTAGTGAGAGTAAATTTCTTATAATTTCTGATTCATTAAGCTCTCTCCAAAGTCTCAGAGATCGTTCAACTGACCTCCAACTGCTTCAAGATATCCACAGTCTTTATT
The DNA here is from genome assembly GCA_030765045.1 of Tenodera sinensis. Lineage (NCBI taxonomy): Eukaryota > Metazoa > Arthropoda > Insecta > Mantodea > Mantidae > Tenodera > Tenodera sinensis. The sequence goes on from CM060969.1 coordinate 111,982,978, forward strand.
CCATTGCTCTAAATAAAAAGAAAATAGTTACTTTCATTTGGGTCCCTTCACACTGCGGCATTAAGGGCAATGAAGAAGCGGACAAAGCTGCTAAAGAAGCAAGTCGGCTAACATACACACATGAACACCAAGCAGTACCTTATCGTGATATTACAAAGTACTTCTCCAAACTAATAAAAACAAGATGGAAACAGGCCTGGAATCAATCGCCTCCAGAAAAACTACACATGGTAAGGAAAGGAGACACCAATTCTTCCCCTGTCTATTCTCTTAGCAGGAAAGAGCAGGTGATTATCTCACGTCTCCGCATTGGTCATACAAGGTTAACCCACTCATACCTCCTCAGCAAAGGCCAGCCACCACAATGTGAAGTCTGCAACACCCGCCTCACAGTAAAACATCTCCTCACAGAATGTAAGCAATACGCTACACAACGACAGCTTCATCACATCACTGGAGACTTATCCACCACTCTGAACACGCCATCCAACTGCAGAAGGGTGTTATCATTTCTCAAAGGTACGGGCTTGCATGCGAAAATATAATATGAAACATACTTGTTGTACTGATTTGATTGTATTCTCATGTTTTTGGTAAAATAATTGTACTAAATTTATTGTATACCGCTGTATTCCATAGAATAGTCGCGATATGACTTAATTGTTAAAGCGACTCTAAATAAATTTAAAAAAAAAAAAAAAAAAAAAAGTAAATTATATTTTATTCCAAGAAATATAAATTGATGGTCACGCCATAACAATTAAACCATAGAAACACCTTAGCAAACAGTAGACAGAGAACAAAAGACAATCAAAGTGTTAGGACAGGGTCTCTCGGGGTGCATGCACCAGTGCATTGCACGGTGTAAGGTGCAAAATGCAACTACGAAAAGTTGACGTCGCTGCAAAACATCCACTTACTCTCCTTACGCTTGTCTCTTTCGTCTTGCCGTCTCCCCCTTCCTCACTTTCAGTGCTGTTTCTTCCTCACTGTGTAATATTTACGTACGGTGTGCGGTGTTAAACAGGTTAAATTTTTTTAGTTATCAAATCTGGTCTTTTGTTTTAATGGTCTAGAAAGCACTGGTACAAACCTTGGATAAAAAATACAACCTCAAATTCTTCTCCTCTAGCGCCCCCTATGGTGTGATTTCACCATATGTGTACTCTTATACAGTGTCTTTCAACATTCTATGGAAAAAAGAATGTTCCAGCTCTGATTTAAATGCGCTCTCGGCATTCTTTGCTTTCTTTGGAGCAGGTCGCTCCATTATTTCGTATTTGTATTTCACATATCTATTTCACTGTTAAGCAAGTCATCTATCAACACAGCTTCCTCGCTTCTTCGCTCTACAGCGTGCGAATTGAGCCAAGCTTAACGAGTCACCACGGTGCACGGTGCAAGGAACCTCTGCACCTTGAATTGCACCCGGTGCGGTTTTAAGCTTTGAGAGGCTCAGAGTTAGGGTAAAAGGGGGACTTAAAATATTATATTTAACCTAAAAATTCTGTATCATAATTTCACAGGAAGTGAAGGCCCAGTATCCCGAAAAAGTGTTACATAGAATAAAATGTGTACGCACATGTGTGGAAGGTGCGAACAGTAGGTATAACTTACAACTCAAATGTTGTATTATTTCCGTCTTGCAATTCAAAATTAGTGTATTCTGAGGATGCAATAATTTTCAAGAAAATCTCCCTTGCCCAAACTATCGTTTATATGGAAAGATTTACATTACGTTATATTTTCTCAAAAACAGTGCTCACGATTTTGATAAAATTTGTCAATGCTTACGATATTTGTATAACTAATAAAATGCATATTTCTAATTTTCTAGAAATAGCCTATGAAGTCCTCTTCATTCTAAATTAATTTTGTAATGCTAGAAACGCCATAAGGCAAACACCTACTGCACGAAAGGTATATTTTAGTCAAATAAAAAATATGTTAAAATCAAACCAATAAGAAGGAATATCTCGGTAATAGTTAACTCTAAATATTATATATGTGCTTTAACGAAATCTATATTTTCTGTGCAGTAAGATTTTGTCTATCTCTTACGGCTTACCAGCTGTGCAAAAATCATTACGAATGAATCCGACTTCAGAGGCTATTACCGAAAATTTAAGATATGCGTTTCTTTAGACATGAAAATGTCTCAAACATATAATATTTAAATCAAAATCATTAGACCATATTTGAAGAGATCAAAACTTTCAAAAATTGTCCCATATAGAGGGTAGTCTAAAGTGGGGGAGGATTTTATAGAAGATGCTGAAATGAAAACCAAGTTTGATATGTAACTGACTTTTCGTTTATAATTTTCTTAGGTGCATGCGTGCACACACAGATAGACATTTTTCTAAAAATACTCTGTTTTTCAGGTATATTAAGACATGCGTATCCAGTAAAATCTCTGTATCAAATTTTGTGTGAAATACAACAATACTTTCCTACTAACTGTAAGCGCGTATTAAAGAAACTAAAAATAGGTGGGCATATAACTGTTAAAAAGTTACGAGTTAGATATCACACTCTCTGAATTACAAGTTCAACTTTTCTATTGTAGCACATCGTTAAAATAAATATTTGATTACAATTTGAAACTATGTAGAATTTGAAATGTTCAAGCCTATTATCTTTGAAATGTCCTTTGTTAACTATATTAGATTATAACTTGACTAGATTATTAAACCCATTGCTGTGACTTACCACAGGCTATAGTAGAGTACGCGGTAGGACAATCCGTACAAAGGAGTTTCTAGAAACCGGAACTTCCAGAAGCTGAGAGATTAGATCTCTCCGGAGGGAGAAAATGTTGCAACACGGGCAGCTATGTAAGCACAAGTAATGGTGGTTATGTGGACTGCAAAAGCAGAGTAAACCGAGTGGACCAAAATTGTTGCGAGAACAACAATGCGCAATTTGTTCTACTACCAAATACTAATAAGTGTCAGAACTGAGCTAAATAAACTTACAAATTAGTGAATGAAGACATATTTTAAAAAATCGCCAGTTATTCACATACAAAAATCTAGCTAATAGATATTGTCCTGCAATCACTTTTCTATGTATTTTTCTTGCAGATTTTTGGAGTCCACAGTCAAAGGCCATAATAAATTACAATTTCATTTTGCTCATGCATAATCAACTTGCCACCTTTTTCCTTTTAATGATATCCTTTTCCTAGAGATTACATCATTCTTCATTGCCTATAAATAATGGAATGACGTTACAGTTATACAAGGTTATAATCTGTGCTAAACTCTGAAATATTACTCAAAACTGGACAGAGCAAAAGCAACAACAACAAAAGAACTTAACAGATACTGGATCAGGCTTTTTAACATTTCCCTTTTTTCTTATCCCTCTTACTTCCTTTGTTTCTTTAATTTCATTGAATCAAGGTTAATGCATACAGCCATTGCCAAGAATGTTGACGCATTTTAAAGCAAAATTGTGTAATAGTCTAAAACCTTCTTGGGTGAAAAAACCTGAAATATGCAGGATTAATATTTTTCTTCCTTTTTGTAACTTCTCAAGGATTTTCCGTATCAAGTCGGTCTATCATGAACAAATATTCAACATGCAACCCTAAGGCGGTACAAGGCCTACCAAATGGACACGAAGAGGCTCCAGTATATTGGGCGAAATTGTATACACCTATCTTATTTGTATTACCTTCGGAATATAAAAAAAAAAAAACAGTGTTGCACTCACATGACTTTCTCTACTCTTGTACAAACTATTCTTACAAACGCTTATTCCTATATCTTCTTCATGTCAATCGAGCTAAGAATTTCCAGAAGTCTTATTGTTAATTTTCTTCTAGGTGCAAGGGAAATATGGAAGCACAGTAGTCTTTAAGCGATAGTCAAATATTTTAAAGCTGGTCGCTATATGATTACTTTGAAACTCCGTTCTCTTTGCATGGCTGAGAGATGGAGTGACGACCTCTCATTTGAGAAAAGTATTAAACATCGGAAAATTGAGACAAATAACAAAGAATATCTTCACACAAAAATGCATTGTAAAGTTGTATTTTGACACCTACACTTCTTGCACAGTACAATTTTGTCTATTTCTTACGGTTTATAAGATATGCAGAAGTTATCCCAAATGCAATGGGCTTCTTTGGACGTTTCCAAAAAATCAAGATATACATTTAGTTTTCCACAAAAATGTCTTAAAAGTTTGATATTTTCATCAAAATTGTTAGAGTCATTTTTGAGAAATTCAAAGTTTTCGCAAAATGTTCCATGTATACGGTAGTCTGAGGTAGGAGGATTTTCTTGAAAATCTTTGTCATGTCTTTAAAGTTACTCAACTTAAATGCCAAGTTTGGTATTTAACCGACTTTTGATTTGTTATACTGTTCATAGATGGACACAAACCGCACGTGCGAACCTTTTTCTAAAAAATTATTCTTTTTTAATTAGGAGTCCCAAAATCTGTAATCTCGATGTCGAACGCAGTATTCCTATTTACTACACGCAATCGAGAAAGTGATAATACTCTCAACAAAATTAAATTAATGTATAAACTCTGACGGATCAATGTTGTGGCTTAAAGAGAACAGCCTCCATTAAAATAAATTTAATATTGATAAAAGGTAGAATTCACACTCTTATAAATGGGAATCATGGAGTACCCGAAGCATACAGCTTTACAAAGTGAATGATAAATACATTTTTAACTTGTGCCTCTTTGGGATATGAAAATAAGAAGGAAAAGAAAAGAGACATAAGCTGTGTTCAATAGAACATTTGGTGAATTTAAAAAAAAAATGCTCCTGAAATAAAATGTAATGTTAATGCAGTTCTGTTTGTGATTTAACTTATGTATGGTATTTCTTCTCTGTCGCTTTTCTCCCTCGTTGGCATTTTTCTTCTTCTCCCCTCTCTTTCACTCTCCCTACATCTCTAGTCTCGTTTTTATTCTGTCTTCTCCATTTTCCACCTCGACCTTCACCGTTTTCTCCTCTCTGCAACTTTTATGACATGTAATGGCCGGAAAACCGGTAGCAAAGTGTTCTTCTGGAGCGCTAATAAAAATTAAAACATAAACAAAAGGCTTAACACAACCTTGTTCCTCTTCCTTTTGTTCAAATGCAGATGGAACTTTACTATTTTTAGTGGTAACTGAGCAAATACTGACCTACATGAATAATAGTGAGGGAAATGTACAAGTCTTAAATATCCATCCAAACGAAATGCTAAAATTAAGCATCATTAGAAACGTCATATTCACAAACATATTATGTAACATCTTTAAACAACTTAATAAACCAGACATGTTTTATTTGCCGCGCTATTAGAACTCCTATCTAATGGGTGAACTAATTAAAATGACATACACCTAAGGTACTTATATATTATGTTGCATTATCAACCAATCTAAAACGGACGCGCGCGCGCGCGCACACACACACACACACACACACACACACACACACACACTATATACAGTATGTCCCAAAAACACTGACAATTCTTAGTATGTTGTGCGGGACGGCAAACTGATCAGTTTGTAAAGAGAAACCTCTGTCCGGAACTGCACGGTTTGGACGCTGTAGCGCATTGAAATGTGAGATGGTTGTACCGTCACATTTCATTAACAAACCCAACATCGACCTGCCTACATTAGAAACGAGCTTCGAACTATGTACCTCCTACGTCATTGCAGAGCCTATAACGGCGGTGGTGAGCCTCATGCACATGCGGTTGTCTTTGAGGATTTTCAATCGCCCCTGGACTCGAGCCATAAGGTCCTCCGCTGACGTTACAGGAGTGCCATACACCACACTCTTCACTCAGCTTCACAGAAAATAGTCGAGAGATGGCATACCTGGTGGCTGTACTCGCCATGGAACTGGTTCTCCTGTACCAATCCATAGATTTGAATATGCGACGTTGAGGTGATTCCGCACATTTACATCCAAGTGTGCTGGAGCTCAAGCCGGCCATTTCAGCAGCTGTATACTGGTACATGTCGCACCGCTGTTGAAAAACGTTACTGTACTGGAAACTACACAAGTAACGCAATAGGATGGGCACCAAGGGCTCTATGGAGCTATTTAGCGCGTGCGCAGGAATATTATCATGCTCAGGTCGTTCATCCCAGTATACAGATGGCTAAAGGGTTGGATATCTTCCGTATTAATGTACCAAGTTAACAAACTGTAACAGCTGTTCGTTCTCAAACTTCGACGACCTCCAGTGTCCAAACCGTGCATTTCCTGACCGGGGTTCCTACTTCAAAATAGATCAATTTGTCATCTTGCACAACATACTAAGCGTTGTTGGTGTTTTTTGAGGACACCCAGTATATACAACATACAGATCCCGAACGAACACAATAAATAGTTATCAGCAGCTACATACGAGTGTGTGTGTGTATGTGTGTGTGTGCGTGCGTGTGTGTGTGCGCGCGTGTGTGTGTGCGCGCGTGTGTGTGATAAAAATACAGACTGTCGTGTGTAACTTTTGTTATGTTCTCTGCCGTGTACATAGTAGGTTAAAAAGATGTTGCATTCCACCTATAAATTCGATAGGCGATTTCATTGGAAATATACGTTTTGAGATCCTGAAACCGAAAAAAGCATTTTAGAAAAATTTCGGTATATGTGTGCTTGCGCTTGAAAAGTGGTACTCAAAAATAAAAATTAAGTTAAATGCCATCATCCAGGGTAATAAGATGATGTTCAAGAAAATATTTCCAACCCAACTACCCTTTAGATGGAAAAAGTTAAAAAATATTGACTTCTTTAAAAAAAACGGTTATTTTTATTGAAATACCATATGTTTGAGACATTTTCATAGCAAATGAAACGTATATATTAAATTTTTAGGAATACCTTATGAAGTCTTCATTCTGATGACTTCTGCATAATAGTAAACGGCAAGATATAGACAAAAACTTGCTCGTTAACACATGCAATTTATGTCGAACACAATTTTTGTGGAGTGAACCACTTCCGAGATATTCCTTGTTATTGGTTCGATTATCTAATACGTACACTTTTCTCAAAAGCAAAGTCGTTATTCTTATTTCTTTCCTGGTTATACAAAGAGAACGAATGGCTTCAATGTCATCACATACCGACCAACTCTTAAAATATTTGTGTATCGCTGAAGCCTTACTATATCCCCACTTTCTCATTTTACTTTGATGGAAATAGGTATCTAATAAAACCATTTCTACAAATTTTTATCTCGATTAAAGCGAAGTAGATTGAAGAATTGGTAAAGATTAGTATGAACATAACACATCAGATTTTTATAAACCCTTCTCTTGTTAAATAAAAACAAAGCCATCATGATAAGTTACAGTTCTCAGGATACCACCAATGTAAACAAAAGATGTTCTAATCGATGAAGGAAGATGTTGCAGATGCAGAGAACCATATTTTGAAGGAAGAATTGTTTGAACAAAACGTTAAAGAAAACTAACGTAACAGAGTATAAGAAATGTCCTAAATTATCAACAGTTGTAAATACTGCATTGTCTCTCTATCACATGGAAATGCAGACAGTGAAAGACATTTCTCTGTTTCTCCATAGGCTTTAACCGAGGACAAGTTATGACAATCAAAGATGCCTTGGAACCTTTCCAAAGCAAACTTGAACAGGTTCCTGACAAAACCAATTTCTATTAGGCAAAGTGACATAATCATTACAAATGCATGTAAAAAAGCAAAAGAGTTCGAAAAGAAATGAAAAGAGGAGACATCTTTAGCCAAATATGCAGAAAAAGAGAAAAAAGCTGGAGTGTAGAAAAAAAATAGGGACTTTGATAGAAAAATAACACAAGAAACATCTAATTTTCTTTTACAAAACGAAGAGAGAATTTCAGAAAGAGAATCTACAAGAAGCTAGATTGAGGCAAAGAGCATGCTTGAGGGTTTCAAAAGTGTGTAAAATTGAGCAGGAAAGCTAAAAAAATATTCAAACTTTTCGAAAAACTCCAAAGAAAAGAAAATATGGTTTAATCGTTTTTTTTAACCAAAAAGTCAAAAATGGATTTTTTAAAATATATTATGGCCTTAATTTTGTGTCATTTTCAGATATTTATACACTTTTTGAAAAGTTTGTTAATCCTCTTCAAAATTAGTATTTGTAATATTAAATGAATAGGCCTTACCCCATTCAGCACCGAAAAAAATTGTAATAGTTTAAAGCTTCTAACGAAAAAATATAAGAATATTTGTAGTTTAAAGGTACATATTTTTACTGGGTTTTTACTTCTTGGTTTCAACCACCTTTTCATTGGGGATCATTACTTTTAAAGTAGTTATTTCGGAAAGTGCTTAGAACTATTGAACATTGAATGGCTTGACTCTATGACAACTTGCGGAGGGGGACTTAGCACCTCGACCTAAAGGATGGATGAGGTGAATGGATTCGAAGGGTGGCCGGAACATTGCCACAAGAGAACAGAGGGCACGGTCCCTATGTTTTCCAGTTAGAAGCACCCCGGCGGAGGTTGGCTCAGCCCGATCCTATTCCAAGTGGGGCGCGGGACTCAGAAACCGGCTCTCCTCCCCCATCAGCTTTGTATTATCCCATGGGGCCCAGAAACCAGTAGACTCGCCTTCCATTCCCCTTCCGCGCTGCTGCCGCGACGCTCACCAACGGTCCAACCCTGAAAGAAACCTAATGGGATGAAGGGTGAAATGAAATGAATAGTGTAACGCAATGGAGAGACAGGAAATTCGGGGGATATGGAAATCCTTCCCAACATTGGCCTGACGACCCGAAAAAAAACCCTGGGGCAGGAAGGTCGGCCACGGGGGTCGAACCTCCCGAATGCGGACCTAAGACGTTACCTAAATGACTTGCTCCCTTTTCTCTTTTTTAGTCATCGCGTACCCTTAGTGGGTGAGTGAGTTGTATTTATGGGCCCGTCAATAACTAGATCATTAGGGCCCCTTTATCGGAAATGATCTGAACACCCAAGGGCGCTAATCGCAAGATCTGTTAAGACGGAGATTATGTTTGCTTTAGGAAGAAAAAAAGATAGTAAAAGCTCGTAGATTAATAATCTCTTATTATTATTTCCAGCATGCAAGGTCCAGTTTACTTATTTATTAACCTCTAATAATGAAAGTAATTCCCCAAAATGAGATAATTGTGTTTAGCGGCCAAGAGATGAAATATGTGTGTACGTGCTTAATTGGCAAAAGTTGTTCCGAAATTACAGGTGCATGAAAACCTAAAATGATGTAGGTAGGTTGTTAATTTTTCGCGGACGGTATCAAGAATCTGAAGATGAAACAGCAGTATAACAAGAAACAACAATAATAATTTGACAAACACGCTAGGGAATTTAAGTTGAAATGCTAATCCTCGAGCCTCAGGCTCAAGAGATAAATTCGTCTCAGCTTTGTTATTTAAAAATTCTTAAACTTAGTTATTTAGGCAAGTAGTGACATAGCACCCTAATTGACTTTACAGGCCGAACCCATAGCCTAAGATTAGGTGTTACGTATTTTTAAATAAGTATTCAATTGTGTTTTAATACACAGTGATTCAGTGTAGACCATACTGTGTCTCAGTTAAATTAAACCCAATTTCTTATAATCTTCTAAGACGGTAATTTTAGCCCCACAAGCCTGAACTAATTAATCATAAATATTAGTAAGCATAATCAATATATAGCATAATTAAATCATGTTTATATTAAATATTTTTGCACCAACACGTGTATCTAAAGAAGGGTGGTTTATAACATCATGTTTATAATTGTATCAATAAAATTAGAGACACGCGAAATTGTTTATATAGAGAATTACATGCAATGTTCAAATATTGTGCGAAACCGAGAGATCTCAATGCTGGAAAACTGTTCTTTGGAGCTCGAAGCCAATTTTATGAGGCCTCTGCCATTACGAAGTCATTGCGTAGTTTAGCGAGGCTGTAGGACCATTGTTCCATTATGCGGTAATTTGCTGTGACCGGTAGGAGAAAGACAGCAAAATTTGATGATATATCCTGGGAAAGCCCTGACTTCATATTAAAACTTATCAGGTGGGGATGATGTTTTTTTTTTCCTCTTTTTTTTTTATTTATTTTTTTTTCTTTTTTTATTTTTTTTTTATTTTTTTTTTTATTTTTTTTTTTAATTTTTTTTTATGTTGATCCAATAAGAATAAAGAAAATAAATATAAAAGCCTGAGACCTGTTGATGGGCGGGAAAATTCTACCAGTGGGAGATTATTAAATTCTGGAAGCCAGAATCGTCTCTGTGGTCTAGGAGCCATCTCTGGTTCTCAAGGTTACGGGTTCAAAACCGACGGAGGGCGATAGATTTTTTCGGGCATAAAAATCCTTTGAAAGGGAAGTAAAGCCGGCGGTTTCGTGTCGTAGATTTATGGCACGTTAAAGAACCTCAAGCTGATGCAGAGGCTTCTGAGCAAACTTAAGCCCAACTTAGAATCGGAAGCTGAGAACCATAGCAGTTAAAGAACTTCCATAAATAAATTCAATTTCAATTTGGAAGCCAGCGAGGGTTCCGAAGTTTCAGGCAGGGGAAGATGCTGAATCGGTCACTATTACCGCGCCAAAAAGTTTGCGAAACAACGGAACCTATGTATGAGAGGTAGAATTGAAACTTAAAAATTCAATGCCACGGCCGGGATTTGAACATACACACAGAATAAAATGCCTGCAGCACAAACCTCGAACTATTCACGTACTGCTAAACTTGTACTAGAATTTGGGAGTTAATATTTTGCTCCAAATGATGACAGCATAGAATATAAGTTATGCAACAACGTTATCTACAACGTTCAAGGTCCTCTGTGTTGTGATCATGTGACAGACTGACACCTTCTACTGCCTATAATCCAAACTCGGCAACCTTTTGTTTCCTGTATGAAGGTTCGATCCCTAGTTTAGTGGAACAGAGCTTAGAGCACAATAATGGCGAAGAGAGACTCGCGAGTAGAGTTGTAAAACTACCGTAGGCTACAGTAAACTATCAATAAGTGTAGACTAGGGTAGTTTTCCTAGTAGAATTGGTCAGTTAAGAACCTGTGTGTTGCATACCTATCGGGCGTTACCTCATATCATTACATTTTTAATCACGTTTTACTAGATTCCTCTAGAAACCGAAAACAATTAACTTTGAACCTTCTCGAAATTGAGAGAGTATATAAAGGGCAGCTTAACCTACGGAACATAGTGTCTTCAAAAAGATTTGGAAGCTCCTCTAAATATACTATAGTTTTATCACAGTTTTTGGTGAACCTTATGTTTGAATTTCTCATTAAATTTCATAACCCGCTGTGTTTTGTAGTATGTTTGCCTACCAATGCTGCCAATACTATCGGTAGTCCTATCATTTATGTACTGTGCCAAAACTACCGAACCGAAGTTTTGGTAGAGCGCAACTCTACTCACGAGTCATTCAGACTTCCCATGCTCCTCCCTCTCTGGCTGGCTGTCCATTGGTTTTGGGGCTCTGCTTAGAGGTGCGATGTGTATTCAGTATCAGTTTATTCACCAATGTTATAAAATTTACAAGGTTCATCAGATAAAAAACATAAATTTTACAATTTGAAGAATTTTGTACATAAGACAAGTGAATACATTTACAAGTTTTATAATTTTAAGAGTTGTTTCATGAGGTATACAATACCAAATTACAATTTTAGTTATGTATACACAACTATCAGATTTTAACTTCAGAGCTGCTCTTAAAGGAGAGGTAAACTAACAGCGTACATTTCTTCCTGTCTTATACTCTTCTACAGAACAAAATACATTTTTGATGAGATAGGACTTTATTTCCATTCTCATTTTCACCTCATTCTTTATTTCCTTAATTTCACCAGGTAAGTGATTATATAAATCCTTTGCATTACTCTCAATACATTTCCTTCCAAGGGTGCCTCTTAATCTACGTCTAAAATAGTGTCGGTCTGGGTGGCTCAGTTGATTAGACGCTGGCCTACGGATACCAAGGTCGCGGGTTCAAACCCGACCCAGGCCGATGGTTTTTAAGTTTGCTTAAAAACGACAGCTCCATGTCAGTAGATTTACTGGCATGTAAAAGAACTCCTGCGGGACAAAATTCCGGCACACCGGCGACGCTGATGTGATCCTGGCAATTGACAGCGTCGTTAAACAAGAAAATAATTTAATTCTAAAATAGTTTTGTCTAGTTCTAGTGTCATGACTGTGTACATTCATGTTTTTATCGTCTTTATGTGCCTTTATTACACGCTTGAGACATTCATAAATGTACAAGCAAGGTAGTGTTAGTAAATTTAATTCTTTGAAAGCGTCTCTACATGAGATTCTAGTCTGTATTTTTTTTATATTACCCTTATCGCTCTTTTTTGTAGTCTGAATATTTTCAGAAAATGTTTCATATTTGCTGATCCCCATAGTATCAACCCGTATTTGAGATGCGAATGTACAAAAGCATAATATACCTGTATTGTATAGTTTGTGATTCGTCGAGAAGAGGTATTCTCAATATCCCCATTATAGAGACAAGAATTTAATTGTAATTGTTTATAAGGCTGGGCCGCGCTAAATTGATATATCCGCTATTCCGACATTTTATTGCAAATGCCGTTCCAGCCCCCCGACATTGTCCATTATCCACTCCTCTTATGGGCGGCACTGTATTCAAATCTTTCAGAATATATGCTAACCGCCCGAAGGACGTCTGCATCTCGGCAGCCGGACATGCAACATTTGGCCGTACCTGTATTCCGACCTCAGTTTTTAAAACTGCACATAAAATCTTACCTTAAAGAAAATGCTGGAAATGTTGCTCTCCTTAGCTACAGAAGCTTTATCCTAGGTAAAATTATTCCAATTGATTTATTTGTGTCACTGCAAATAAGTAAAAACTACAAATTGTTAGTTATTGTCAGCTGATTGTATATTTTTTAACAAAAGGACAAAATTAATTCAGTTACGTTTCTGTCTCTTTATTCTCCTTCCAAAATGTTGCACAAATACACAGTTCTCTTCCACTGACGTTAACAGTCTTTAGTCTTTCGTGATGTTACATCTCCCAACTGTTTCTTCTCCTAACCTTGACTCAGTTCTTTCACTGTCTTTCTTCACTTGTTCTGTCTCTCATACACTAACTCCGACGATACAACCATTCGACGCTCGTTAAATCCTCCTTACTTCGACGCGACGTACCACACACACAGCTGTCTCGTACTCACTGACACACTGACCGACTCATGTCTGTAACTGTAACTCTCCGTTCTGCTGTTTCCTCGCCTCCTTATATAGCCAGGATGTAGTCACACGGGCCTTTCTCGACTTCCACAAACGCGCCGGCGATGACGTAGCCAAACCTTTCTCGAAGAAAACCCCTTTTGGTTAGTCATGTACATACAAACAGTCGCGCGAGGCAGCCTGATCTTGAACGTCACCGGCCTGATGTGAAGTATAATCCCCGGCAGTCTTTTATTTTGCGCCGCGCCCGGCGTCACATCTATGTTCAAATTACTTTCTGGAAACCACTTTTAAAACAGCTTATTCAGGTTAACGGTGATAAACGTTTACATAAATACTTTCATTACACACAAGGGAATAGCGATAGTCAAATGTTTGATAGCGCGTCACTTTATGTTGGCCTGGAAATCCCATGCTTTCTTCACACCTTGAGGAAAAACTGAATAGCGACAACACTTTAAAAAGATGAAGTAGTGTCGAACGAATAGTAACAGATGTTTCGGATATTGCGATGCCACTACAAAAAGTTGTTAGAAATAAATTACATGCTTTAAGGGGAGATATCCGTTAGGAAGCTAAAAAATCTACTTTTTCTTTGCTTCATAATGAAGGGTACAGTTACACCAACACACAGACACGGACACACACATACACACATACACACACAAACACACAAGTTTTCAATATTGTTGTATCTTTCATTGAAAACTATTGAAGAACGTGACACACAGCTTTAGAATAGATACTAATATCTTTAATTCCCTGCAAACGGAGTTTCAAAGTATCTTTTTTGTTAGTTTTCATGTTAAAGAAGCATTGAAAAAAGGCATATGAAAATTTACTTCATATCAAATATGTCTTAAATAAAACAAAGACTGAATTAAAATAACTAGCTCCAGGGAATTTCTACTGTATGCTGCATAATACACTGTCAAGGTTCACGTTTAATGTTTTTGTAGAAGTTAGAAAAAGGTATCCATATATACATCTTTTTTATTTTGGAAATGTGTAGATAAATTATAAACATGAAGCTCAGTAATAAAAAGTTCTGGAAAAATAAACAAAAGACGTACATACGTTTCAAATAACTGTGCCAACTTTCAATGTCCTAGGTTCAAAATTATAGAAATGATGTAAGATTTCATTATTCGTCTCAAATATCCACCCGTCTCCCCTTAGAGAGAGATATATTTTGTGTGTGTGTGTGTGTGTGTGTGTGTGTGTGTGTGTGTGTGTGTGTGTGTGTGTGTGTGTGTGTGTGTGTGTGTGTGTGTGTGTGTGTGTGTGTGTGTGTGTGTGTGTGTGTGTGTTGTGTGTTGTGTGTGTATGTTTTATTGATTATCGCTTATGATTTACCCCTTATACAAAATTATACAAAACTTCTTCCACATGAAGAGGACTTCACAGACTTTCAGAAATTTCAAGATAAACAATTTGTCTTGTAAATATCCTGGATATCTGGTATTTTAATTAAAATTGTTAGAGCAATTTTTGAGAAAATAATAAATATCGACAATATTTCCATATAAAAGGTAGTTTCGTGTAGGGAATTTTCTTGAAAGTCTTAGAATAGCATCTTTGGAATATATTGAACCTAAATACCAAATTGGTCCTTGTTGGACATTTCGTTTTTGCGCCAATGCTGTTCACAACGTTAAGAGATGGACCGTTACCTTAAAATGCTGTTTTTATGGAGGGAGGAATCGTTGGTGCCTCAAAACACGCATTACCGGTGGCATCTTAACATCGAATTTTTCAATGGAATTAGTTCTATACTTTCTCTACGTACTGTAAGTACGTGGTAGAGGAAGTAATGTAACAAACTATAGTAAATATAAATGAAAAATACTTAATTCTTATGTGCTTTACCTTTTCTCCAGAGGTAGGTACGTCTTCTCAGGATCTGCAAACATTAATTTACACAGTCCGTTTCATACGGAAATGTTGGCAAGACAGCATAAGGTGCTATAAAACCTGCAGTAACAAAGAGGTATAGTGTTTCAGACAGTTTATGACGTACAGGGTTAATGTTAACCATGTGAGTGAGTGTGTGACTTTGAGCGATAAGCGATCAGATGTTTTGACAGGACGAAACGCAGAAGCACGTCGTGGCGAGGTGAAGATTTGGGCGGAACAGGTTCTGTGCTTGATAAGACTGCAACAGTGACAACGAGCTGAAGTGTTGCTTTGCTGATCTTATCTATAATAGGTATGCAGTTGATACTTGTGGCTCTCTACTTCTTTTTCTTTCACACTTCATTCACTGGCACTCAGCCATCTGCTTTAATATCACTTAAAACGACAGCCCAAATCAAGTTGTTAATGAACTCTTTGGGGCAGGTGTAAGCAGTTGTTTTTTGCTTTCTCTACTACGTAAAGTTTGTTCACCAGTTGAAGGTCCCTGGCAGGAATGCAGCCAGCAACTACATAAGTAAACAATTTCCGATAAACAGTGATATTGCGAGCGGCAGTTCTGCTTCTATTCGCGTTTATAATAATGTTGCCAGATTAAAGCAAAGAAATCGCTCAGAATAGCAGAATTTAAATGTTATTTTCAGTTCATGCAGTATATTTATCTTATAATGTGTAAACAATGTTTTCAACTACTCCGTCTTTTTCCCATTGATCATTTTCTGCCTTTTCTGCAGTGTTTGTCAGTCTGTTTCGGTCTTACGTGATACATCCTCGAGCGTTATATCGTGCAATTCCTGTAAGAATAAGTCAGCTGTTGCATTTCTTTAAGTATTCATTTACCTTGGCCCAAACCAGCCCTATGGGATTGAGACCACACATGTATGGGGGCAAGTAAACGACAGTGTGGCCCAATAAAACCAAAATAACCAATAATAACGTTATAACAATTGAGGAAGAATTCAGTCAAACAACTTCTCATTCCCTCCTGCAGGATCAAAGAATGAAGTATTAAAATTTCGATCAGTTTATAGTATAGTAATTGCTCCTGCGAGTATAGGTAATGGAAGTAATAGAAGAAAGGCAGTAATACCTTTAAGAGCCTCTTTATGTTTGTTTGATTCAGACATCTTACAAAGATCTGTTTTACACTTGGAAGTGTCACTCTGAAACTCTTTGTTCTACAACCACAATATCCGTCTAGAGGATATGTGAATGGCGACCACAAGGTACCCAAGCTGAGCAGAACATTACTTCCACTTTGGTGCTTTGCTCCTCACTGTAACTTTTCTGTCTGACCTTACCTTGGTCATCTCTTGTTCTCTTCGGACCCCGATGCTATTAGGGTTCCCGAGGGCTAGGGAGTCTTTATTTTTCCAACCTCTCCATTTCTCTATAAAATCTTAACCCCTAACATGCTGACCTGTCATGGCGTGTAATACGTCCTCTGATTGTAATCAGAGGATATGGTCGGTGAATTTATTTTGATAATTCTCCCGGTCAGGTCGGTTAGACCCGTAAACCAACGACAGGTGTGGTCCTCCAGACATTCTGGGGGTTGTGAGAGAGCGATGTGACCGCCAAAACATAAAAATATGGTGCTCTCTAAAAAGCGGTTACTATTACTGCTATTGTTCTCATCAATATCATCAGTGAAAAATATTGGAGAGCAAGAGGATTAATGACTTCACTGTCAGAAATCCAGCATTAGCTAACAACAACAATATCATAGCAGATTTCACAACACTACAAGGTGGAGGATTGTCTACCTCTACCATTACTTCCGACACGAAACTATAGTGACAAGTACGATTCCACAATTGAAATTAAGAGA
This sequence comes from Tenodera sinensis, assembly GCA_030765045.1. Taxonomy (NCBI): domain Eukaryota; kingdom Metazoa; phylum Arthropoda; class Insecta; order Mantodea; family Mantidae; genus Tenodera; species Tenodera sinensis. The sequence continues at coordinate 111,999,931 of CM060969.1, forward strand.
AATTGGCAACGAGTAAACGCGCGAATAATATTGGAGCTAAGTTAGCAACATAACCAGCAGAACAGCGATTACATGGATGTTTACAAAACTAAGGTTACACTGCGTGAAATGTCTCTCCGCTACCCCTCATTCCCCTTAGACCATGAGGTGGTGAACAGACAGTAAGTAGTACTGTAGTGTTTTATTTCTTCCAAATATCGATGTGCAACTGTTCCCCAAACGCAATAACACAGGTTTTCCTGAAGCCCAATATCCACTACGTTTCTTAAGTTGGTTTATGATTTTCGAGAGATAATTCTAAATTGGCGCCGATTTCATCTAGTATAACAATTCTCTCCAACTTCGTTATGTGCTCGGGCACATTTAACTCGTGCTTTGCGGGGCCTTCACAACCACTATTTGACTGTCCACCCCAGTGTTCGAACCAGACTTTCTGACGAGGGGAGTAACTTAAGTTTGTATTATATTTATAGTAATAATAGTAGTAATACCAGTAGTACTAGCATTGGTGTGTTATGTACATAAAGCATAGTGGTAGTGGTGACAGTAGTGATAGTAGTACTGCTGTAGTTTTTATCTTAGAAGCTGTAATATTAACATTAATTGAAGTTGAAGCATGAGATTCGAACTGGAATACATCACTGTCATTACTTACTGTAACTTGTCGCTTTCTTGTCACAAATTTGTCCATGCTAATGAACACTAGAACAGGTACATAGTTGCAAGAAACTGAACTGAATACTAAAAGCTGCAATCTGTCATTGCTGGCGCCATAATGGTATAATCTGTGGCTGGCGCAGAATTGCTGGAATTGCGACGTTTATGCCAATCCAACTAATGAACCTGAGAATTGTTTATTGTTTAGTGAATTTGCGATGATACTTTTGCTTACTCGCAGCTCACATTCGTACCGTGTATAGTCTGTCTCGAAAGTGCTCGGTGTGTTCTTGTATTTCAAAGAGCAGTGATAGTAAATACAGTTTAAAAAAAAAAAAAAAAACACTTCCCTAGCAGGGAAGGAAGTTTTCTTTGACGAGCCGGGAAATTATTTAATAAGAGGGGGAAGTCCTCCCCTTCGACTCCGTTGAGTCGAACCCTACTCCATCCCGCTTATATAGCCGAGGCAAATTACTGGCGAATTTTCTGCAATATCCACGTTTCTCGAAGCTTCTCGTAAAGAGACTTTGTCCCCAATTCCCGACAAGTTCAAGTTGGAGGAAAGCAAAAATTGCGGAAGAAGGGATTGGATTATTAACATTGCATGAAATACCGCACTATGACCTGAAAATTGATACGCGATACGTCCTAGAACGTATGTTAATTGATGTCAACAAATAGGCAGGAGGCACCTTCTTTTTAACCTGCCTCTCAGGATGAAGGTTTAGATTTAGTTTAAGGGCGCTCAACTTCTAGGTCATCAGCGTCAGGATGAAGGAAAGTACATGTCTGTCATAATAGCGTTTGTATCTATTTTATAGCCTATCCTTGCGTTACGCAAGGAAAAGGGGAAGGGAATGCAACGCGGAAGAATACTTACTTGTCAACAGTGCAAGGTTAAAAGAAGGAGGGTTTATGAGGGCGGTTCAATAAGTACCGTGATAGGAATGAAGATGTCAATTTGTTTAAACACAAATGATTTATTTCTAAACAAAAACCCCTTTTAGTGATACCTATGCAATTCTAACGTTCTTGCCATTTTTTAAAAAGGTTGAATTGCCGAGCCTTGCAAAATAGGCCTCTGTTTCGACATGACCTCATTTGATCTAAATTTTCCTCTACGAGCCATTTTTTCATGTTTGGGAAGAAGAAGGAGAAGGAGGAGGAGGAGAATGAGAAGGAGAGGGAGAAGGAGGAAGAAAAGACAGAGTTTATTTTCAAAAGAGCTAGGTGTGAGTTACATGCCTTTCAATATAGAGCACCCATAGCTGCACACTATGAAGAGTTCTTGTGAATGAATGAAAAGAAAAACTGTTTTTATGTGAAGCAGTAGTTCCCTGTATGTGTCTACTTAAAACTGTACTGTTTCCATAAAGAACTCAAAAGTTGAGCTGCATTGTAAACACAGTAAAACCTGCAAAAGAATATTTTGCTAAACAAATACGTTGTAGCCTAATGGGTTTTACAAGTTCCGTTATCAATAAAACCTTTTATAACAATTGAAATTAAATTTATTTCCAGTTTTTGTTAAAATACCTATTGCTATATGACATGAGTGAAAATAATAGCTGCTCTAATTAAAAAATAAAGGACATAACGAAATCACAGTAAGTCTTCATCTATAAGAAACAATGTGACAAATCGGTCATTAAAGACACATTATATGTATCAATACTTAAAGAAAAAGTTAATCAACTTCAAATAGTTTTTCTAACTATTGCGGAATTAAATTATCAGTAGTTTTAATGCAGTTAAGATACTGAGAAAAGTGATTATTTTGATTACTATTATCCAAAACAAAAGTAAAATCAGTTGTCAAAGAATATGATGCATGAAGACAAACAAAAGCTATTTCCCTTCTTATATTTGCAGATGGTAGATGTAGTAATGAACTTTAGGGAAGATAGAAGTTCAAAATAGAAACACTCCTATACATAATATACATCTTAGTTTCTAGCCTAGAGCTCTGAAGTGAAGCACACATATGGCAATCTATCAAAATTGTTCAAATTATTTATAATGGAGACCTTGTTATTGCAGAGTTAATATTTGATTATTTGATTGTTATGATTTTACTACACATCCAAAAGTAAATATAAAATATTACCTAGAATGTTCTGGAATGATAATGAAATAAACATTCAACTTGCACAGTTGAAGGAATAAAGAGAACATTTTATTTGTGTTCCCCAATATAGAAATTGCTATGAGAATTTTTCTCACATTGTTTATTACTAATGCATCTGGAAAGTATTAATTTTCAAAGTTGACGCAAATAAAGAATGAGTTACAGAATTGGATGATTCAACTGCACTTAAATAATTTTAAGTTTTAAGAGTACTAAACCCAACATTTTGGCAGAAATTGATTTTGAAGACACAATTCATAACTTTGCCTCCTCAAAGTACAGAAAGGTTTCTTAGAGAAGTAAAGATTAATAATAATTGATAAAGGAAATGTGGAGTATTTAACTGGATAATTATGTGTAAAGCTTGTTCATCAATCTTTCAAATCGGTAAAATTAAGATATCATCATTGTTGTTGTCGTTATTGTTATTATTATTATTATTATTATTATTATTATTATTATTATTATTATTATTATTATTATTATTATTATTATTATTATTATTATTATTATTATTATTATTATTATTATCATTATCATTATCATTATCATTATCATTATCATTATCATTATCATTATCATTATCATCATTATCATCATTATCATCATTATCATCATTATCATCATTATCATTATCATTATCATTATTATCATTATCATCATTATCATCATTATCATCATTATCATCATTATTATCATTATTATTATTATTATTATTATTATTATTATTATTATTATTATTATTATTATTATTATTATTATTATTATTATTATTATTATTATTATTATTATTATTATTATTATTATTATTATTATTATTATTATTATTATTATTATTATTATTATTATTATTATTATTATTATTATTATTATTATTATTATTATTATTATTATTATTATTATTATTATTATTATTATTATTATTATTATTATTATTATTATTATTATTATTATTATTATTATTATTATTATTATTATTATTATTATTATTATTATTATTATTATTATTAGTACTGCGGTTTGTTGCCAAGCAAGTGTAAGGTGTTTTTTACCCTGGCGGAATTAGGATTTTAGGGTGGTTTTAGCTTTTTAAGTCTTACAAGGTTAAGTTTTTACCAGTTTTAACTTTTAGCCGTTTTAACTCACGTTTTAGTACTTTTAACTTTCCGTTTTAGTTATTTTAACTTTATTATTATTATTATTATTATTATTATTATTATTATTATTATTATTATTATTATTATTATTATTATTATTATTGTTATTGTTATTGTTATTGTTATTGTTATTGTTATTGTTATTGTTATTACTATTACTATTACTATTACTATTACTATTATTATTATTATTATTATTATTATTATTATTATTATTATTATTATTATTATTGTTGTTATTGTTATTGTTATTGTTATTGTTATTACTATTACTATTACTATTACTATTATTATTATTATTATTATTATTATTATTATTATTATTATTATTATTATTATTATTATTATTATTATTATTATTATTATTATTATTATTATTATTATTATTATTATTATTATTATTATTACTTTTTTTTTTTAATTTTTAGTACAGTCCTCAGGAAGTTCAATTTTTACATTTGCCAGGTTCATTTATCTACCTTTCTTGGTTCCACCCTGGTACTACATAGATGTTCTCTTTGCCATTCAGATATGACATTATTTATCTAGCCTTTTAAAGATGCTATACAACAAGTATGGTAAACATTTAGAAACTAAGAACTTCACTTATCTTTTGTAAGTTGTGAATAATTCAATTACTTGTGTCTGGTCTATTGAATTGAAATACAGCTTACGAAAGATAAGTGAAGTTATGAGTTTCTAAACATTTATTATATTTGTTGATTTATATTGCTCCACTCTAAAGAGCTTCAGGTTTTTCATTGTATGTCATACAGCATTTATTTTCAGGAATATTTGTGCTGTTACCCTTACCTACAAACTGTTTGATTACAAGTTTATAGTTTCAATCACTTTCAGAGGAGGTGCCATGTTACACAGAATTCCTTTGTTTGTTTGCAGATTTTTTAACAAATGCTTAGTAACGTGGGATTATGTGGCAGGCTGTGCGTGGGAATCTTCTTGTTGATTGCAAACATGATTGCAGCACCCACAGTTACTTTTGTGTTGTCCATCTACATAATTGCAATGATGATCAAACTGATGATTACTAAAGAACTGCCCTGATGAAGACAAGTTCTGCAGATGTGTGAGTGCGAATGTTTCTTGCTCATTGAGACATCTTGCCATTAGAGATTAAGGCAATAGATACTTCAGCTTTTGGAACTTTTGCTAATGAATATCATAAATCAAAATTCACAAAATAAGTTCATAATTGTCACTAATGTATAGTACTAACGTACTTAACAGTTATTATTGTATGCTGATAGCCAAAATCAACTGTTTCATACAACATATCCAGATAAAACTTGCTACATCAATGTAAAATTACTTGTCTTTAATAGCAAACATTTGCTATCGGAGTTATCATTAAAAAAAAAGTTCCAGAAACCAATTTAAACTGTAGAAACAGCAGACATGTTTGAAGCTAATATTTGTAATACCTCAGCTGACCAAATCCAATCCTTTTCTGTCAGTCTGGGCGATTCAGTTGACTAGGCTCTGTCTTACTAATCTCAAGGTCATAGGTTCAAACCAATGGTTTTTAAGTGTGCTTAAAGACGACAGTCCCATGTCAGTAGTTTTACTGGCATGTAAAAGAACTGTGCATGATGAAATTCCAGCACACCAATGGGACTGTTATGATCCTGGCAATTGTAACAACAGAACAAGCAGAACAAAATATCACCCTTTCCTGAGCCACAGGTACAGGGTTCTTCATTTAAAACCTAACGGAGCACACAAAGTTTCACTTCTCCCATGACCTTGCTCTATTCCCCCACTACCGGCTGCCATTGTGCGTGTGGCTAGTAAGCACTGGGTCTCTGAAAATCCACATTGCATTCAAGAAATCCCTCATTATGATTGGAGAGTTAGAGTTTGGTGTGCTGTTAGTGCCAGACGCATAATTGGTTGCATATTCTAGAAGCAGACTGTAAATGCAGAGAGATACCGAAATGACATTTTGACCCCATTTTATCGTGAATTGATAGACGAGCAATTATATGGGTGCTTTCAACAAGATGCTGCTACTGCCCATGCACCAGAGAAGTCCATGAATAAAATTAGGGAAGTGTTTGAAGATAGAATGATTAGTGCTGGTGTATGGCCCTCTCGCTCCCCCAATCTAACAGTGTGTGGGGTAACCTAAAACAGTAGTGTCAATCGTGGCCCCGAGTGGCAATGCCACAGAGAGAGCAAGTCGCCGTACCCTGGGCATAGGGGCCCAGTCTGTTAGAAACCAGTTCAGTGCAGTTTTCCGTGTGATGCAGCAATGGCTGCGTCCGAGAGCACAGACATGAGTCATTTGGATTCGCATGTTTCGAATGGGAAAACAATTCCTCTGCAAAGTTGTCGGTAGTAGTATTCAGTACCTAATATGCAACTAGTATCTTGCATTAAAAAATACAACATACAAAGTCATTATGAACATAGATAAAGTAAACAATACAGCAGTTCAGCTGGAACTGATAGAAGTACAGTGTGAGCATCGCCTTCAAGAGAAATTTGACAATTCATGCTCAGACACACTGAAACTGGAAACTTCACAATAGGCGTTTCCCAAATTTGATTCCCAATGCAGCAAAAAGTATGGCAATGTCTGGCAGTACCTACCTTTGTGAACAGGGTTTCTCTATAATGCAGTCCCTGAAAACTCCCACAGAAACAGACTCTCGGATAGCAATTTGGTATCCAGTCTTAGAATCTGTCTTTGTAAGCCAAATTTTGAAAAGTGTGTGAATTGAAAAATATGCCAAGTGACTGATCCTACAAATGTGTAACATGTGGTATTTTACTTAGGTTTTCAGTAATATTGTCTTAAATTCATTATGCAAAGGCTTAACATTAAAATACGTATCTTTAAGGACAGTAGTTTTGATCACGTGAAGAAAGGGGATGTTGTATTAGTTGAAGCAGACAACCTGAAGAGACTTGAGTGGCCGCTCGGAGTAATTGAAGAACTCCTGCCTGGAAAGGATGGGCGAAGGATTGTGAGGTCAACCATACGAAGATGTGTCATCTGTAGGAGGTACAAGAGAGAACGACTGAAGGTCACTACGCCACCTCTACCAAACTTATAATATTAAGCACAAAATAATTCTCGGCTTCTGATCAACAAATCTTTATTTTCAGTCCCTAGCAACAAACAACAAAACGTCGCTTCTCTTTTGCAAAGAGAATACAATCTAACACACAACATTCTTGCAATATAGGATGAAGAAAGCTACAAATCAGATTCCCATATTTTGGAAGCACTCAGGGTAAACATATGAAATGAAGTTTTAAAGATTACATCATTCAGAATATATTTATTTTTATATTTATTTAACTCTATAAAGGCCCCAAAGAGCCAAGAAGGTTCATGCATTTACTATATTAAGTATTACATATGAAGGCGGCACCATGGCCAAGTGGAGGCATTTTTATGACTTCTTATGGCTTTATGAGCATGAACATGTGCCATAAAGTCAACTTCATCATGTTCTGGTTCTACCTCTCAAACATTGCCCACACATGGCTTGTGTGTTTAAAAACACCAACAGTAAGTTTGTTGGCATAAATAAATAATAATTCATCATGTAAATTGTATATCATATTCATGTTCTGTGACTGTGGGATATAAATTTCATATTTTTGTGACAGTTTTTGTTTATCATTCATGTTATCTAGGTAAAATAGGGACTATGAAGCTGTATATACCCTAGAGAATGTTCTTTGCTTTAATATATACTTATTGTGCCAAGAAGAACTTCAGCATATAGACAGAAGCAGTATTATTGTCTTCAGGGATTCTTATAAAATGAAATTACCATTTATTTTATATACAGTTTTTGTACATTGCTTGTACTGAACATTTGAAATTGTATGTTATTGCAAAATTGTTACTCTTTGCTGGATGAAGTAAAGTTTTACCTGTTTAAATTACTGGAAGTTGGCAGTATACCATGTTATTACCCAGTTGTTTGGCTGAGAGAGAACATGTTGAGTATTTCCTGTATACAAGATTTTATTATCAGTTTTAAGGTATAAAATCAAAGTACAGACATTAGCTGGCTGTGGCATGTCCAGCTAATAAGATGCAAAACCCCATGTGAGCAGTAAGGATATGTTGTAAAAGTCCTGTAGCAGAAGGTATGTTATCTTTGTTATGCACATGTTTGCAGAGATGGGATTGTAACATTTACAAAAATAATATATTTTGTGAGTCCAGAAGTGTTATTTTCAAGATACTAGAGAAATAATTTAGTAGAGTCACAACTTCAGTGATTCTTAGGAAAAGCAGAGATATGGAGGGAGTTTGGCACTGAAGCCAGGCTTATTGTACTTATGACTCCACAGGGGGCACACCCAGGAGGAAGGATGAGGTGAAAGATGACACCAGGTAGCCAGATCCAGACAATGGCATAGACATTGACAAAGGTCCCTAAGGTTTCCCAAGTTTGATGTTTTAAGGTCCTCTAGGGCCAACTCATGGGGATCTCAGCATGGGGTCCAAGGCCTCCAGATGCTGTTCCCTTTTCCACCTGGATCCCTAGGACGAGGGACAGAAGGAGTTCCTGTGTCATCCCAAGCTGCACCTAATGCCTTCACTGATACTTGCGACCCTAAAAGAACCAACAGGATGAAGACTGAATGAACTGATTAATGAAATGAAATAGGACAGGAAACTTGGGGATGTAATTATTCCTCCCAGTATTTGCCTAGCGACATGGGGAAATACCAGAAAAGCCAATGGGTCAGGAAGGTCAGTCACAGGAATCAATTCAACGACCTCTTGAATATGAGCCACATATGTTACTGCAGAGTCATCTCGCTTGTTAATGATTCTTCATTTTGCACAATCTGAACCAATACTGAAATAGAATTTCAGAAAAAGTAACAAAATTAAAATGTGCACTTGTAAATTTTACTTTATTCTTTATTAACAAAATTAGTACAGAAGATATCACTGTGTCACAGATATGACACTAATTGTTTTTCACAAAGTAAGCTGTTTTCTTTTGAAACAACAATTGGAAATTTTTGGAATATGCACTCTTAAGCTAGTCATAAACAACAAGGAATTTTAAGCAGTGCAACACCTGCAGAAAATGACATGAATTGCTCATTGGTCCTAGAACAGGTGAAGGATTAAAAAAAGAGTAAAATTTTATTAACAACCATTTTTTATGCCTAGATGTTTTGAAATAAAAGTTGTAGCAATTAGAGCATTTTTAATCATCATTCTTAATTGAATGAATTTACTTGCTTCATTGCTTCAGTGAAATGTATATTTGCCTCAAAACTCTAATTAATAGTAATTAGGAATGTTAGTCTTGAAAATCTATTACCTTTAGTTTTGAATTTTATATTAACTGGTTGTACTTTATGGTATTTACAGAACTTAATATATTTTCTGTCAACCATGTTCCATCAAGAAACGCAAAATAACATATAACATTTATATCTGACTTGTATTACATCTGTAAGTAAGCAATAACAAGTGCAGTTACTCTTGCCTAAGGAAACAAAATTGGTCCTGTGTATTTAAAATGGGGATCCTAAAGCCCCTCAGTTTTGGCACTCTACTGAAACACTCAACTCAAACTCAACTTTCAAAACTAAAAAAATAAATAAAAAGTATAATATATTTTCCAGGGACATACATTCCCCTGCATTAAATCTGAATCTGCTGTATTTCAAACCACGCTATTTTGGGCTTCTACTGCACTTTCAACCGTCAAAGAATTTGTGTACACAAAGTTCTTTCTGCTTTTGACCAGAAAAATGTTATTCTTCACAACAAAGGGATTTTCCTTAATGTTGAGGCCCAACTGATTGAATTACTTAATGAGATGCAGAACTTACAGGATTCATTGGAAATTATTTTGAAGGAATCAAAAGTAGTTGACAATTCCTCTCATTTAGCAGAATACCAAATTTCAGATGAAAACACACTTGAAGAAGAACTTCAAATATAAGTAACAAGTGGATTGAGGTCTCCTGTAATTTTTTACTTTCTCTACTGGTAAGTAGGGGAAGTATTCTATTTCACCCAAAAATTCGATGTCGAGATTTCACCAGAAATATATGTTTTGAGACCCCCTGAATCCAAAAAAAGCATTTTTAGAAAAAGGTCCATGTGTGTGTCTGTGTGTCTTTGTGTCAGTCTGTGGACAGCATAACTCAAAAACAAAAAGTCGGTTAGAAACCAAAGTTGGTATTTAAGTTTAATGTCTTTCAGGAATGTGACACGAAGATTTTGAAGAAAATAGCCCCACCTTAAACTACCCTTTACATGAAAATTTTTTCGAAAATTTTGATTTTCTTGAAAATGGCTCTTACGATTTTGATTAAAATGTCATATGTTTGAGATATTTTGACGACAAATGAAATGTATATCTTGAATTTTCTGGCTATAGCCCCTGTAGTTGTATTTACTCTGGACAACTTTTGAATAACTGCTAAACCGTTAGAGATAGACAAAATCTTGCTTTACAAAAAAATGTTGTTGTTAGCTAATGCTGGATTTCTGACAATGAAGTCATTAATCCTCTTGCTCTCCAATATTTTTCACAATGATATTGAAGAGAGCAATAGCAGTAATAGTAACCGTTTTTTTAGAGAGCACCATCTTTTTATGTTTTTTTTTTATTTTTTTATCTACAAAAAAATGTAGATCTTGCTAAAATACACAATTTATGTCTCAATAAATTTTTTTGTAGGATGAACCATTTCGGAGATATTCCTTGTTATGTGTGTGAGTTTCTGAAAACTTGGATCTTTAGCGAAATGCAACAACGTTGTTCATTTTTTTATATGTTAATCATGTAAAGAGAACAAAATCTCAAAGCTTAAAAAGATTTGACTGTCGCACAAAGCCTGCTGTATTCTAATATCCCCCTTGCACCTACAAGGAAATAAGCAAAAGATAATTTGTATGAATGTTTATCTTAACTGACATGGAGATATAGGAATAAAAGTTTGTTAGAATGGTTAGTACAAGAGTAGAGAAAGTCATGTGACTGCAACATATCAGATTTTTCTATTTTGGATTTCTTCATGGCAGAGTTGAAGGCTATATTTGGCATTTCTGAAATGATATGTGATGTTTCCTCTAATTTTGACTTTCATGTATGTATATAGTGATCACTTAAAATAAAACCAAATCTCTTGTTTCCAAGTATCATAAAGATTGCAATTTTGCACATGAAGAATATTCATGGTATTGAGTTTGGCTTGGAAAAGGACCCAGTTAAGTTTTTCAGCTCCATCTATAAGAAAAGTTGTTTTTGTTAACTCGTGCATCCAAATCAAGCATTTTTGCACACTTCTGGTAACAGCATCTTCTTATCCAACTCTCAAAAAACCTGGCAGAGAGGCACAACTGGACATTTGAACCATCAGGCAATAGGAAACAAATTAGGAAAAATATAGACTTTTCTGATGTTAATGACTATTTCAGCCAGAAAAAAGCCATTAAGGTGTATAGCTTAGTGTCTTATTTACAACAACTCTGTATGTGCAGTTCAGCATTGCAGATGTAAGTGATTTTAAGAGCCTTCAACAGTTTAACTACAGCTGTTATTGGTTTGGAAAGTTATACGGTTTTACCAGCCCTATGTAATGTAATTTAAAATAAGAAAACAAAAAGGCTTATAGGCATTAGCTTGTAAAATGTATTATTTCCTGCATTGACAGAAAAAATCATATCTCTGGATAAATATATCCAATTTGTTTGAAATTTTGTGTGCTTATTGTTATTATAACTATCTAATAACATAGATTGCAGTGTTTTATACTTAATGCAAGTCGTTTTACAAGGTGTCTCATCCATTAATAAAACAAACAGATAAAGGTAATTTACAGTGGAATGGAAAATCACAATAACACCAAACTATACAAACTATCTCATGTACATGCTTAACAATCTAAACCTGTAATCTTACAAGTTTTGCTTTAATTATTTTTTAATTAATTTTTTTAATTCAACTTCAATGTTTTGAATTGTTTTATATGCAATATTTAGCAGAACGAGTAATGTTTTAGGTTGAGTTTCAAAATCACCTATCTAATAATAACCATAAAAGATTCATGAAATTCTACCCAATAGTTTCTGAGAAAAGGTACATTTTATAAAGAAAAATTTAATTAGCAGGAAACTGAGTATGAAGAATTCAGTGTACCTAGGACAGTTTCCTCCACTATAGCTCTAAAACCTCCCATTCTTTTTACTTTCTCTACTAGTAAGTACGGGAAGTATTGTATTCCACCCAAAAATTCGATGTCGAGATTTCACCGGAAATACATGTTTTGAGGCCCCCTGAATCCAAAAAAAGCATTTTTAGAAAAAGGTCCGTGTGTGTGTCTGTGTGTCAGTCTGTCAGTCTGTGGACAGCATAACTCAAAAACGAAAAGTCAGTTAAAAACCAAAGTTGGTATTTAAGCTTAATGTCTTTCAAGGATGTGACACGAAGATTTTGAAGAAAGAAGCCCCACCCTAAACTACCCTTTACATGGAAAATTTTTCGAAAATTTTGATTTTCTTGAAAATGGCTCCAACGATTTTGATTAAAATGTTGTATGTTTCAGATATTTTGATGACAAATGAAATGTATATCTTGAATTTTTTGGCTATAGCTCCTGTAATCGTATTTACTCTGGATGACTTTTTCCTAACTGGTAAACCGTTAGAGATAGACCAAATTATACTATACAAAAAATGTAGATCTTGCTAAAATACATAATTTATGTCTCAATAAATTTTCTTGTAGGGTGAAGCATTTCGGAGATATTCCTTGTTATGTGTGTGAGTTTCAGAAAACCTAGAACTTTCGTGAAATGGGTCATCGTTGTTCATTTTTTTATGTTACATGTGCAAAGAGAACGGAATCTCAAAGCTTTAAAAGATTTGACTATCGCACAAAGCCTACTGTATCCCAATATTCCCCTTGCACTTACAAGGAAATAAGCAATAAGATAATTTGTACAAATGTTTATTTTAACTAACACGAAGAAGATATGGGAATAAGAGTTTGTAAGAATGGTTAGTACAAAAGTAGAGAAAGTCATGTGAGTGCAACACATCAGATTTTTTGAACATGGTCTACACATTCTAGTTTTTCAATTGCTGCATTATGAAACCTGTTTCATGTAGAACAAACTATAATATTGAGGTGCACAGTAAGATGGCATTTAAATCACCACACCTACTTTAGAAATGTCAAATTCAATAGTCTATATAATGAAGATATCACAATAAAACAACTTTTAGATGATTTACCAATATATTGGTTACCTGATTCACAAATTTAAAAATACCTCAAATTTCATGTGTAATGCAAGTTAATGCCACCTTAAGTCTAATTGCATTTTGTTGTACACTTACTTTATAAAATAACCCTAAAAGATGTACACTTGTGTTAAATAGTCATACATGTTGGTTAGAGGATAAAATGTTAGACCTATTCATTTCTATGGACACTGTAATCAGTCTAAGTATAAATTTTAATTTTGCATGATACTTAAATTTAATAAAAGCTTTATTGTTATTTAAAGACGTACCTTGGAAAGTAAACGTTTATGAAATGATAGCCCAGGTTTTATTTATTTGGTTGTTATTACATGAAGTCACATTTGCACAGATCATTTGCATTGCTCCATGTTACAGAGATCAATAAAAAATGGCTGACCAAATTCTTCTCCCCCGTCCCCCCCCCCCCCCTCGACCCCAAGAAATACGAAACATTTATCAAAAGAAGGGTCATACTTCATATTCTGTACCCCAGGCTCACAGTTCCAGATGGGTGCCATGCTACATTGTTTGTTGAATTAATTAATTCATGATTAAAAGTAGTACTGCTTAGGTACCTAAAACAAAATGTGTGTTTAGATGAAACCACAAACTTCCCTGCAAACATTCAGAAATCCCCCTATTATTTCATATGCGCATTGTTTCTCACTCTATAAAACTATTTTAGCAATATAAATTATTATCTGTATATCTACAAAAGCTAATGATTTGTTTATATTTGTTACTTATCAAACTTCATAATTTTCATATTTTACAATATGTTTATCATACAACAGACTTAGTTGTCCAATTTATCTTTCTCAAGCTGCCAAGTTCTTTATCCATGATAAGTAAGTACTGCATTGTTTTCATCATAAAACCTCTAAAGCTTGCTAACAAATACCAAAGCCTGGAGGTTCTGCAAGCTATATAGCCTTCCATATTCCATATGCATTAGGTACTTTTAATAGCTGATGTTAACCTTTCTCAAACACAGGAGCAGTCAGATTTGTGTTTGTGAATCTGTAGTCTCTACTGTGTGTGTTCGTGTTTGTTGAAGCAGTGGCAGGCGTGTGTATAGCCAGATGCATTGGTCGACCTCTCGAACGGATCTTGACAGAATTTCTGTACAGTTCTCTCCAAACTTTATGTGTGCAGCTGAATGCCATAAATATGAACAGCCCTTGTAAACTGTTGAGCACCACAAACAAGGCCCACAATCCTATAATGAAAGCAATTGCTGTATAAATAACAAAATACATGCACATTATTGAATATATATAGCTTAACTAAAGTGTTCAATTGTAAAGCTCAAGGACTCTCTAATTTGCTCTATGACTGAAATGAACCTTTTCTGGCCTTACAAAATATGGAGATACATTGGAAGTGAAATTTAAATATTCTAAGGTTGTTGTTGTTGTGTTTAACGCCCGCTTTTACTACTACGGCACTGCAGGCGGTGACACTGATGATACATGGAATGAAGATGGAGCACCGGTGGAATGAGATGACGGGGGAAACCGGAGGACCCAGAGAAAACCCGCCCTGACGCCGCTTCGTCCACCACGAATACCACATGCGGATCCCTGGGATCGAACCCGAGCCGCCTAAGTGGTAGGCGAGTGCGCTAACCACTCAGCCACGGCGTCGCCTTATTCTAAGGAAAACTCAGGGCAATTGAGTTGCATAACCATGTTATATCATCTCATTATTTGATTTATATTGCCTTCTATGTATGCTAATTGTTATGGCCTTCAAAATAACTTTGTTCATTTAAGTCCAACATAATATTGTTTCTACAAAGTTAGGTTAATCAGATATTCTATGAGCAAGTTTTATCAGACAGCACCAGAATAAAAGGGAACAAATCCATTTATTCATTTTATAGGACAATAAGAAAACCAAACCGGTTATAACACAAAGAAATGAATGCGTATGCACTTTCTCAAACACACTCAACAAACGTAAACTACTTGGAGTTACATGAGCATACATTTATATTTAACAAAGCATGTATTAAGATCTTAAGCTATGTATTCCATCATTATTATTGTTACATCTGCAATGATTATTCAGAACTGATGTCCACTAGATGCCTTTTTAAAACAAACTTAAAATTGTTATACCACATGAAATTTGCAGTCATTTTTAAATGTAATGAGCTTGAAAACTTAGAATTAGTTTTCCACTTGCTGCAAGCAATAATTAAATGATGATTTAAGAGTTGAGTGTGATACTAATGTTGATGACTTTCACACCAATAATACTCCATTAAGCGACAGCATTTGTTTCAACATGTAACTTTCCAGCAGTTTTTTTTCTGCAATCAACACTCTCATGATTGGAATGCTTTGTGTACCAGTTGCATTTCTCAGTCTATATTGCTGTTACATATGCAAAGAAATTGAGTGTTAATCTAGGTGGAGGGTCGCTGAATGTTTACTTTCTGTGTCCAAGTTGATCCTGATCCAGGATAATGCTATTTAAGTGTGCTAAAATGTAACAGCCTTGTCAGCAGATTTACTGAGATATAAAAAGAACTCTGGGGAACTAAATTTCAGCACACTGACAACACTGATATGTTCTTGTTCACACTTCTCATGCTATTTTGTTATATTTTGTCACTCTCCTTTCTCCCTCCAACTTTGTGTGCTGGAAGTGGTTGGTCTGTATGGCAACACAGCACTAATAGATTAGAAGCAAACTAAGAGGCAAACTGAAAAAGATAACAGGGAGATGGGTTAAACCTCACGTCCCCTCAAAGGCAACTCTAGTTTACACGAGCAGCAATTACCTATACATAAAAAATTCAATCTTATTCAGTATTATTTACAGAAAATTCTATGGTTTCATGTGACCAATCGTATCAGAATTAAAGAATTACTTTGGGGGGCTTAAAAAGTAAGACATACTGAATAATTATTCACACAGCCTGTAAAACTTCTTTCTGAAAATAATAATAGTTTTGAACTGTTTTGGAAAGCATTGATACAGTAGGACTGCATCCGGAAGGTTTACTTTTACTTTCTCTGCCACTCACAGAAAGAAGAGGAAGTATTGTACTCCACCCACTTCACCAGATATATACATTTTGGGGTTCACTCACACTCCCCTTAAAAAGGCATTTTAGGGGGAAAAAGGAACCATGTGGTGGAATTCTGTCTATGAACAATGTAACTCAAGTCAGATAAATACCAAATTTCATACTTTAATCAGACACTTCTTGAAGACCTTTAACAACTTTTTTCTCATGCCTACTTTTATATGGAAAATTTGTTATGGTGTTTCACTTTCTCAAAAATAGTTCCAGTGAACATGATTAAAATATAATATATACAAGGTGTTAATGTGCTAAATGAAATGTGCATCTTTATGTATAGAGTTTTTTGTAAATAGTTTGTCAATTGTTCTTCATACCAAATGAAATTTGTTCAATTTTGCATAGCTTGGAAATCACAAAAAGATAGCTGACTAGTGCGAGAAAAATGTAGAGATCACTAAAATTAATTATTTGTGTAAATTATAATTTTTTACCCATTTTCAAACGATTCTCTGTGCTGCATTTATAGCATTTAAAGTGAGCAAGTTTTGAATCATGTTTGAAAGTTCATGATTCTTCTTTATTCTATACCAGGCATGTCAATAAGGAAAAGAAAGTGAGGATAGCAACTGCTCCTACACCAATTAAGGAACGACATAGGATGTTCAAGTCGAAGCTGTACATTCACCCTCATTACACTGTTGTTGCCCACATACAATGTATTAGTAAAAATGAGCCCCATTTTTGCAGATATTTTAAATAATTTAGTTCTAGAGCAATATCAGTGTTTTCTCATTACCAATTTATTTAAATCAGGTTTCAAATCCGAACAGCTTAGCCCTAGAACATCAACTTAAGTCATATCTGTTAATGTAGACCTGGATATGCTTTTCACACAATTGAATTTTGAAATATGGCAACTGGCCGTAATAGATTGTTGAATGGCCTCAAAAGTTATTGAGTCTGTAGGAGAACTGAATCTTAATTCCTCATCCTTCTGTTGTCGAATGTGTCTTATATGACAAAATTAATTATGATATTAAAAAATGTGATAGCATAAGTGTTATGATTTTTTCATCCTGCAAATATTAATTAATGTACAGTATGATGATGTTTATATCACAGTAAATAACAAGTAATTATAATTACTATATGTTTTAAGAAAATATATAAACGTACTGATATAACAATTTTTTCATATTCATTGATATGTTTTTTGCTAAAATGGCATCTATTATTAAAATGAGACACATGGCATAATGAATAATCACAAATTAAATAAAATGGTTTTTCATTATATAAAACAAAAATAATCTTCTTCCCATTCTTGATGAAACACATGTAGTCATTCTGAACGTTTACCAAGATAAGTGGAGTAGAGAGACTGTTTACTAGTTTGAACTGCACTGTGTAGCCTGCTGGCATGGAGGGAGGTACACAGCTAAGAAGGGGTAGTGGCACTTAATGACATGCCTATTCTATACATTGCAAGAGTTGTAATGACTAAATATTTGAGTGTGTTTCCACACATTTTTCTGGGGTCTATTCTAACGGTAATTATCATATAATTTTTTTTTTATTTGTTGTGTGTGTTTAATTCCCATTCTTACTATATTCAGCACCACATATAATAGATGAAATGGAATTATACTTTTGGGATAGAAACATTCCAGGTCTGAATTTAGGCTACCTCCCCAGCACTTACCAGTTACGAGGATTGAGGAAAGCCTGGAAAGAAACCTATCAGGGAGAACAGTCCTGGTAGGAATTGAATCACAGACCTCCCACTTATGAGTCCAAGCTTTAACAAGCTTGACTAGACAAGATGGTATTATCTTATGTCTGATACATACATATCTTGACGTGAAAAATAAAGTGTACATCTTGAATTCCTTGTGAATACCCCATAAAGTTACCTCCACCTTAGAAGAATTCCGTACAATTTTATATACGTAGGAAACCGTAAGACATAAATGAAAACTTAATTCAGGAAAAATTTTAATTAACTAAAATATGCAACTTGTGTCGAGTCATGTTTTGATACCATTATCTATTTTCACAAAATTTCAGGTAGTATGTTTCAGATGTTATTATGCTTACAACTTTATTCCTCCATTCCTCTGATAAAACATTTTAATGTTGTTTCTGCATATTTTATATAATAAGTACATATTTCTTCACTTCTGGACCAACAAAAAACTGTTATTTTTTACAAATTTTATTTTAGTTAAATTCTTACCATTGACTTGAGTTGCTCCTGCAACTAGTCCAATAATCCATGTGAATCCCATCAGCAAGGCTAGACGCAGATACAGAGAAAAATCTCTCTGAGTGTTGGAAGAGGTTCTGGTATCAGCTGCTGCAGATGATATAAGATATGCACTCCATGAGAAGAAGATCACATTCACTGTCATGATGAGTGTTAATGGAACTATGCAGAACAACAGAAGTCCATGTGGGTTTCCCAGCCAACAGAATGGACCAATACCATAGCCAGGCTGTAGATCCTGAGGGAATTTGTTTGGGGAAAACTCAACAACTACGGCAAGCATGATTATAAATGCTGGTAGCAACCAGGTCCATAATGAGTAGATTACGTATCTTTTCCACTGTATACCTATAAACATAAACAGCAATTTCCCATTAGTTATCATTGATGCATGAAGAATACACAGAAAAGCTCTATTCACATCATTTACCAAAACAAAAATATTGGATATATGTATTGCATTCACATGCATTTTGGTAACCATTCTTTTACAAATTGTTCTTACAAATGTTTTTTGTATCTACATGTTATTCAAGATGACAATCACAGAAAGGAAGAAAGAAACAAAGAGAGAGGGTGAGGGGGAGAGGGAGGGGGAGGGAAAGAGGGAGGGGGAGGGGGAGAGAGAGGGAGAGAGAGGTGGAGAGAGAGGGGGAGAGAGGCGGAGAGAGAAGGAGAGAGAGTGAGAGAGAGACAGACAGAGAGAGACAGAGAGAGAGTGAGAGAGACAGACAGAAAGAGAGAGAGACAAAGAGAGAAAGGGAGGGAGGTAGAATGGGAGGGGAGGGAAGGAGGGAGGGAGAAGAAGGAGAGATGGGAGGAAGGAAAGGAGAAAGGGGTGAAAGGAAAGAAGAGAGTAAGAGAAGGAATGGATGAAGGGAAGGAAGGGAGGGAAGGAGGGAGAAACTTAGCATAAAGATAAGAAGTATTTGCAAATTCAAACAATAACAAAAAAATCTTGAAAACGAATGCCAAAGAAAATACCTGACAAAAAATGTCTGTTAAGTTTTTGTCTATTCTTCAGTTACAAGTTCATAGCTAATACTATATTTCATATATTGATTTCTATGACTTTCCATGCCTATATTGATAAATTTCCCTGACAGTCAAGTCTTTTAATATTGTGCTGTGTAATTTTTTCAAATACCATCACATATATTGAAATCAGATGGTGATAATTTTTTAAGTTTAAAACAAAGAACTATTTGAAACTGTGTCTACAATGTGCTTTATTGATTTTTTAACCACCCTCCACCATTATCTATAGCTATCCAATGTTCTTTTTGTTATTTTATTTGTTATATTTGAGAAATATTAATATGAACATTACAAATTAAGAACAATAAACAGTTTGAGAGGTAGAACTGGAACTTAAAAATTCAAATCCAGTTGTAGCATTGAACTTTTAAGTTCCAGTTCTACCTCTCAAACTTTGCCCACATACGGCTTGTGTGTTTAAAAACACCAACAGTAAGTTTGTTGGCATAAATAAATAACAATAAACAGTTGTTTTCATTGTGTCCTAGCTACATAAAATATATGTAAACTCTAAATAAATGCAAATCAGTAAAATTAATCCAATCATTTCCAATGAATCTGCACCCTATCTTTCTCTTTTTTCAAAACTTGTAATAAGAAAATCCGTGTGAAAATTGTCCTGATATTTTCCTGAAAACAGCCATTGTTCCTGACTTTTCAATATACTTGAAGCAGTTTTTCCTGATATTCCCTGACTTTTCAACATGAACCATGAAGTTGTACAAAAGTATACAAAATTCATTCAGAATGAAGAGGCTTTTGCAGGCTGTTTAGAGAAAAATCAAGATATGAATTTTATTTGCCATACAAATATCTTAAACATATGGTATGTTAATTAAAATCATTAGAGCCATTTTTGAGAAAATAAAAAATAATGAACATTTTTCCATGAAAACATATTGTATGGGGAAATTATCTTGAAAATCTTCATGACATTCCTTTTTCTTTTCTTTCATTTAAATCTGTTTATGGATAGATACTAGTTATAGTAAGTAGGAGAAGTATTGCATCCAATGGTGGCTCCTGGCTCATAAATTTGACATAATATATTTTCAGAATCAGCACACTTTACATGACAGTTCATTCTGGATTTTTCCAGAAAATATGTGAAAAGGAAACGAACCATATACAGCAAAAGATTGTTATGCATAACCTTCCATCTGTTCATTCAATGCCCTTGGAGTCCAAGCATAAATTTACCACAATATGTGATGCAGTCTATGAGTTTACTAAAAATATGATTCTTTGTCACGTTTTTGTTTTGTTTCTTTATCTGTAATCTGTAAGAATGGTCTCGAACTCTGATGTCCACCTTGCCTATCATTTTGAAGTGTACCTTATCATTTATTGGAAATATGCAACACTATACCTTAAATGGTACAGCTACAATTAATTCAGTTCAGAACTAATTCATTTACAATCAATTTAAATTACAAAATTCAATTTAAGAAGTAGGAGTATGTATGATATGCGAGTGGCAGCACTGTTAGCAATTATCATGCAACATTAATTTGTTTCAATTTGATCAGACAGCCCGCATGTACTTTACCCCTTCACCCGAACGCTGCCCGAATTATCTTTCATTTCTACACCCTAGCCTATAGTCAAAGTCATCCCTGCACCTCTCCGCACCAATTGCAGTACCCCAAAAAGCGAAGATTTCTGGATGGGTGAGGTGCAGTCTGAAATTGCATCCATAATGAAAACATTGGTGCTCTTCTATGCATTAGCGGTGTAAAAACATTTTATACCAAACAAAATGAGTAAATAGAAACAGCAAATGTAGGAATGTATTTTGGCATGATGTCTGATGTCAAGGATATTTGAAGTGGTCCTTCAAAAATTCAATATTGAGATTTGATCAGAAATACACAATACAGAAGTTTGTTGTATCAGCTCCCTGAATGCTCTTGGGTTCTTTTTACAAAATGTACATTTAAAACTATCCCTTCCTATATTTTCATGTAACAGGAAGAAGAAAAGGAACAAACAAATAAACAATATAAGAAAAATTGTGAAAGTAGATGAAGAACCAGACATCATAGACATAACAGAAATAATGCAACTACAATGGTATGGACATATAAAAAGAATGACGGAGGAATGACTTCCACATTGAATTATGGAATGGACTCCACCAGAAAGAAGGAAAACAGATCAACTAGCAACAACATGGATAGAAAGTGTACAAAAGGCCATGATTTGAAGAAATTTGGATCCTGAACAGTGAAGAGACACAGGATTGGTGTTTGGTTTCTGGAAGACAACATCAGTAGTCATGGATACCGGATTAAGAAGACAAACAAACTTTTGAATGAATAATTATGTAAGAGTTATGATCATAAATGACAGAAGGCACAGAAAATCATGTGACTGAAACACATCAGGTTTTCCCATAATTTGTCGCATTTAATTACTTTAATAAAAGGTAAAATAATTTAGCAATGGAATTGTCACAACAAAAATAAACCTATCAAAGGATCCTTTCTCAAAAAAGTGAAATAAGATGAATGGCTCTAAAACAGTAAAAGAATATTTTGTTAAAAGACCAATACTGAAATGCAAAATAATCATATTTGCTAATATTACAATAATCCTAAAAATTCCACGGCTTTTGATATGGAATGACCTGCTTTGCTTACTATTTAATCAAAGAAAATACTTTAAATTTTCTCTGGTTTAGAATTCTATTTGAGATTTGTTGATTTTCACAGCCATTTTTTGTATACTTTTCTTTCCTCTATAAGAGAAATTCCATTCTGGAAATTTGTTACATCTGTATAAAAATTAAGTTTCTGTATAAATTGCAGAATAGAACTGCATTCCAATGCATATCTATAAATACAGCTACAACCAAAATTTTTCCAGTAATTTTCAGGTTTGGATAAATAGGCAATGCTAACATGTATACCTTCAAAACAAAAGTTACTTTTTAAAAATGTCAGTTATGTGTGTGTTAATATGTTGTTATACTTTCACATAAGAATGGCTAAGCCCATGTTTTGAAACTTAGCTATAGCACTTAGAAAAGAAACTTTGTTGTATCTTATTCATTTTACCCTTTGTTAAGGGGGTTACTAATTGAGCGAAAAATAAAGAAATTTGAATGTCCTACTAATTATTCCTTTTCTTAACATACTGCATAACAAAAGTTTATAAGACTAAGGTCTGTGAAAGTTATATTATTCATAAAATGTTGATACGGTGAATATTTAAAAAGTTATCCCAATTTTTTGTTACTACTAATTATTCAGTATGTAAACCAGTTACAATGAGAAAAGTTTGTACTTTTGGTTGCCTTTGAAAGTATAAGAAAGAGGCACAAGCTTTCATACGTACTGTTGTTTATTGCTTTTTTCTGTTTAGTTTTTATTAATACCCCAGAAAAAGCAGTTTTATTAGTTTTCAAAACAGCACTTGGCAAGTAAGCTTCACATAAGAGGAGATAATGGTGATGACTGAGACAATAGCAAGAAGACTGCAAATAGAGAAGAGCAAAAGAAGAAAAATCGAAGGGAA
This sequence comes from Tenodera sinensis, assembly GCA_030765045.1. Classification (NCBI taxonomy): domain Eukaryota; kingdom Metazoa; phylum Arthropoda; class Insecta; order Mantodea; family Mantidae; genus Tenodera; species Tenodera sinensis. The sequence goes on from CM060969.1 coordinate 112,023,010, forward strand.
AAAAAGAGAGAAAGAGAAAGTAAGACACAGAGATAAGGGAATGATCTCCACATATAATATAATAATGCCAAAAGGGCTGCAGGTTCTCTTGGTGGCTAGGTAATGTATCACTGTTATTGGAGAAAAGTGGACACAAATGAACACAAAGATTACAAGAACAGTTTTATTTGTGGACAACATTTGTTTTGAAAAAGGTAGTATAATTTCAGCTGGCATGTATTTAAAAGCCTGCAGTATAACACATTCAGGTAAATAATATATATGATGAATATATGGCGAGCCCTACATAGTTCAAAAAGCTTAAACAATAATTGGTACTGTTAAAGTATCTTACACTTTAAACAAAAGATGATGATTATATTAATAGTGCATAGTAGTGGTGATGGTGGTGGCAGCGGTGGTGGTGGTGGCAGTGGCAGTGGCGGTGGCAGTGGCGGTGGTGGTAATAAGAATAATAATAACAAGAATAAGATGAACAAGATGAAGAATAGTAATAATAATAAGAAGAAGAAGAGAAGGAGGAAGAGCAGGAAGAATAGGAAGAAGAGGAAGAAGAATAACACGAATAAAAACAATTATAATTACAATAATAATAACAACAATTACAATAATAACAATAATTGGTATAGCTGCAGCTATTCTGTAATAGCATTGTAGAGAATCTTAGAGCAGGAGTCGGCAAATTCGTCATTGTGATTGCACAAATGATGACACCAGTGAATGCAACCCAGCATGCATATGATGTATGGTTTGAAGTAGAGGTTTGAAAGTAGCTCTGGTAGCATAAAGGAATTTTCTAACACACGTTAGATTGTATATATGCTTAGCACATATATACAGATTGAGAGGGCTTTAACATTTAGTTTTCATTCATTTATTCTTTACTTCATCTGGAGCATTATAGTTTCACATACATCTGAAGTTAATTCACAAGTACTGAAATATAACGGAGCAGGTAGGTTTTCATCTGTCAATTGCCATCTGCTTTCAAATTTTATAACCTTCAGTTTAAAAAACAATGGTCCACACAAATATGTTGAGCCAAACATAGTACGAACATGTGCAGCAAATGAGTGGAGAGACTGAAATCTTGCCATATCAAGTTCTCTAAATAAATCTAAGCCAGTTGTATTTTCTAATTGTGATTTTACACAATGACCTTTAAGGTTTTAGATTTTTTAAAATTAGTGTACCTTCTAATCCATTTCTTCATTGGACTATGAAGCTTCAGTGAATGTTTAAGTGTTATGACTACATTTACAGACATATTTGTTTTATATTAAGTATTCTTTTAAAATGCCTTAACGTTTCCTACTTGTGACTAGCTTGTGATCTTTGTGACAATGGTCATAATATTCTTTAATATTTGACTTGTAAACACAAATCAAACTTTTGAATACAATAGACATTTCACATTCTTGCCCATAACGCAATAATATTGTTCTTCCCACTCCTCTTGGAATGGGAAGGTTACCTTGCGTTTTCTTGTTTCGAAAGAACCATGCTGTATCGATGAAGTGTACACCACTGCTTGTTTTCATTTGAATGCATTGGTTGAAGTAGGGAGGGTTGACAAAGGGCTACCTATTGCTTTACCCCTGTGACAGTCATATCATCACTGGTACAGTTTTGCTGACCCCTGACTTAGAGTAATGATTTTCCTGCTTTTCTACATCACCAAAATTTTACAGAATAGATTTTATCAACTGTTTTATATCCAGGAAGTTAGCATATCTTACCTGAAGTAATTATTAATTTAGCAGTTGCCTGACGCAGCACTCTAAAAATGTCAAATGCTATGGTGAGCATCCAGGAGAATGTTGCAAGAAGGCCGTAATGCATCACAACAGCAATGGTAACACACGAAGAAGCATGCACTTCTGTCCAGCTGACCTTAATGAAACATATATAAAGGAATAATAAAGCCACACACAGGGAGGCCAAGTTTAAAGACGAGAGGTTATGTAACTTTGGGGTAAGAATAAAAACAATAAGGTGGAGGATGAGGAAAACAATAGAAATGATAATTCCAACAGCTGTTATAATACCCCATACATAATCATGTCCAGTCCACATAAACTCTCTTGGTATGCAAATTAGAAGTCTGTCATCATTGGTGATTATAAACTCTCTTTCACTGTAATTTCTGTCATACTTTGGTACATAGACAGCAAGATGACTGTCATCCACTAAATATGTATTAGGTTCAAGACAGATCTTTGAACAACTTATAAAATCTTGACTGTATAAGTTATCATCAAGGTCAGATATGTTACACTCTTTAACGCTTGTACTTGAATTGCTCTTATTATTTGCAAGCCAATCTCCATTGCCTGTAGTCACTTGTTTATAAAAGATCTTGCGACATGAATGATAGAGAGGATCATAAATCTCATTTCTATTACTACATTTACTCTGGGTCTTTAAATTCTGCCAATTCAATAGCAAAGAAAGCGCTGGTACAGATCCAGATTCCTGTACACCAACAGGAAACCTCGTTGATATACATGGTCCTGAACTAACAAAAATTACATCATTACAAGTAGCACAGTGCTCATTTCGGTAGGATACACTCTCATTGCACACATAGTTAACATATGCTTCACACTCTGTTCTTACTGATTCATCTGTCCAGTTTGCTGGACATGCACTTATAGCATCACCAACACACCAACGATTATCAAACTCTCCTTTGTATGGTGCTTCTATTATTATGGTGCAGTTATTGTTTACTTTTTTATTTTTATTTGTGCTGGTAGTGTTGATTATCCAAGTCTGCTTCTCTGAGTCAAAATATAACAGCTCCAGAACTTCCTCAGTTGTTAAACTCCTATTTAACATAACCCCACAGTAGAATTTTAAGGACCAAAAGAGGATTGTTCCTTCATCAACATCATTGTTACAGAAGGCACAGTACCAGTTAGGATATGTTGTATTGGTACTCTTGCTTGTTAATGGTACATCAAACAGAAGATCACGATAGATCCTGTCTGGTCTCTCACATTTGGTTTGAACTTCTTCATTATCCCACTCTGGAAGACATTTACTCTTCAAATAAACATTTGTTCCACCAAATGCTGAGCAAGTGAATTCAGAAGCTCCCTTTTGTTGTTGCTCAGCAACAAAGTACTCGGATCCTGGACAGCAGTCCCCATATTGTGCACACAAGGGATCACAGTGACAAGCTGAACCACATTGTGACCTGCAGCAGAGAAGTAAATTGTATTACATACTTAAATAATACACACTTGTAGACCTAATTTTGAGGTCAACAGTCTTGGATAGCCAGTGGCTCATATTAAAAGTATATTTGAAGATATACTAATTAACTGTGAGTGATATATACTGTTTCTTCATATTTTTAAATGTATATCTTCAGTGGAAATGTTAGTAACACGGGCACTGAAGTTTTGAGCAAGTTATTGATGTCTATGTGCCAAATAGGAAATTGAGTTAGCTGTGTTACATCTAAAACTTGCATAAATGGTGGTGTTGAATGTTTTAGTGGTGGTAATCATGAATATTAAGCTAAATTCAACATATAAGTAAAATATTTATTATACCCTTGAGTACATCATTACTAAGAATAGAATTTTCTCTGAAATACAGCAAAAGTCGCCTGAAACATTTGCATTGTTTGTGCATAGTATAACCCATATTTCGTGAAATTCTAATAATTTCCAACTATTGTGTGATATAGGCCAATAACAATATTGTGTGTAATAATACACACAGTGTATTACGTTTTAGTGCAAATTAAGTCCACGTCCCCCATCCCTGGGCAACAGAAAGAGGTGCAGAATATATGTATATTTACTTATTTTGACAATTGCGTATATAAGGATAGAGGGAATATCAATGTCAGAAGAGAGGTCACCCCTTGGGGTGACCGAAAACATAGATGATGAGGCTAGGCTCTCAGCAATTGATGAAATTCACCTTCCTGAAAACCTAGTGGAGTTAAAGACTATCATAAAGGCTGGGGAGAAAATGACTAAAGACAAGATAGGTAATTTGCATAATTTCTTTATGAAGCTGGCATCTAACCTTTTCCTGCAGAAAGGCAGAATAGAGGAATTAGAGAAAGAAAATAGGAGACTTAGAGAAGAAGCAGAGAAGTCTAAAATTTGGTCAAGTGTTTCTTCATATGCGGAGGTTGCTTCGAAGCCCTCAAGTGTGAAGGTAACAAGTAATAAGGTTATGAGTGCTCTAGAAAGAGCCATCCCAATTGTTTTTGTTTCAAAGGAAGGTGAATCTCCTAATAAAATAAGAAAAAAAATCATGAGGTGTATTAACCCTAGACAAGATGGCATTAGGATGGTTGGTGTGAGAGATGCTGGTCAAAAGGTAATTATTCAAACACAATCTGAAGAAGATGTGGAAAAACTAATTACAAAAGGAAGTTGAAATTAATAGACCTAAGAAGTTTAATCCACGCGTGTTTTGTATGATGTCCCTAAGTGGATTAAAGTCAAAGATCTATTTTATTATGTATATGAACAGAATTTAAGTGAGGATATGTCTAGGGAGGAATTCGAGAGGGAATTTTGCCCTAAATTTCTTACTGGTCCTAGAACTGAACCAACATGTCATTATGTCATTGAGGTACCTGCCAGATTAAGAAAGTTACTGCTTGGTAAGGGTAAAATTTTTGTTGATTTTTCTGCCATGGCAATTAAAGACTTACTGGTGGTACCTCAATGCCATCAATGTTAGGACATGTTGTAAAGAAATGCTTAAAAAAGACACCTGTCTGTGCTCAATGTGGTGAAGCTGATCACATAAGAAAAGAATGTGAAAAACTTCAGCAACCTCCAGTTTGTATTGCCTGTACTAACCGTGGCATTCAAAAGTGTAAGAAACCAAAGAGTAGAGACTGTGAGATATATAAGAGATTGTTGACTAGACACATTCAGAGAACAGATTATGAATAACAGACCCTCCTGTTGTATCAAAGTTGGACAACTGAATGTGGCCAGAAGCAAGATGGTAATGCAGGAACTTAGGCAACTTGCAGGGGAACTGCCACTAGATTTACTTTGTGTTCAGGAACCTTATTCGATAAATAGAAAAATTCCCTATATGCCAATAATGGCACAACCTATGTGTGAAAGAGCTTCTCCTATGTCATGTGTAGTGAATATGTATAAACAAAATATGATTTGAACTAATTCCTTCCTCACACACCTCAACAGCCTCCGACCCCAAATTCAGTTCACCATGGAGGTGGAGAAGGACGGAACACTGCCATTTTTAGACATTCTGGTCTCCAGAAAACTAAACTAAACTATTTTGTTGTTTAACGACACTGTCAATTGCCAGGATCACATCAGCTTCACCTGTGTGCCGGAATTTTGTCCCACAGGAGTTCTTTTACATGCCAGTAAATCTACTGACATGGAGCTGTCATTTTTAAGCACACTTAAAAACCATCGACCTGGGCCGGGTTTGAACCTTGGGATCAGTAGGCCAGCGTCTAACCAACTGAGCCACCCAGACCGACAAATGGTCTCCAGAAACAACGATACTCTGGGGCATGCAGTGTACCGCAAACCAACACACACTGACCTCTATTTGAATGTTCGTAGTTTCCATCATAAATCACAATGGGTCAGAGTTCTCAACACTCTGTCCCACAGAGCTGTGTCTGTCTCCGATCCCAGCCACCTAAAGCAAGAACTACAGCACCTGAAGCACACTTTCCGCCAAAATTGCTACTCCATAGACGACATTGAAGCCTCAATCTCCAAGGCCAAGAGAGGAAAACCACAATCTCAGCTAACACCAGACAAGCTGACCGCCACTGCCTGCATCCCATATACTGGCAATCTATCTGGCAGAATCAGTAGAATTCTGGCAAAACACAACATCAGAACCATCCACAAGCTGCCTTTGAAGATTAAACACCTAGTGAGGCCAGTAAAGGACAAACTGGACCTCAATGTACTAGGTGTATACCATATACCCTGTGAATGTGGGGCGCTGTACATAGGGCAAACTGGCAGGACCATTTCCACCAGCGTGAAGGAGCACAAACGGTCCATACGCTTAATGCAGCCTGACAAGTCAGGGCTGGCGGAGCACTGCTTTGAAGAAGACCATAGAGCTAACTTCAAAGAAACGACCATTGTGGCAAAATGTAGCGGTTTATGGGAACGGAGGGTTAAGGAGACTCTATCCATCTCCTCTGAGAAGAACATACTGAACCGGGATTCTGGATTGCAGTTTAGTCCCTCCTGGAAACCAGCCTTAAAGTTGGAAATTGACCGACTCAGAAAACACAGATTCCAGTGGAGCAGTGAACCACCTCCACATTAGACTGGGTGTTTTCTACTCGGTACATACTAGCGGACAGTACATATACTGGTCCCTTCACTCTTGCAAGTCATTCATCATCCTGATGAAGGGAGACATGTACACTCCCGAAACGTCTATGGCTCTGCATCACTACACTTGGCTAGAAGCCCGAGAACATCTTGAATATGTATAAACAAATTAGTTGTCTAAGAATAGGTCAATTTTGTAATTCTTTTTGTAATTGTATAGAACTTTCCTTTCAAAATAGTGTATTTATTTTAGTGAATGTATATTTTCAACCTTCCAAAAATATCATGGAAGGATTAAATTTATTAAGATATATTCTTAAAAGTTTAGGGGACAGGCCAATAATTGTCACCTCAGATGTAAATGCCAAATCACATCTATGGTATAGTGGTAGGTTGGATGAACGCGGTGACTTTTTAGAAGCACTAATGTTTGAACTTAGCCTTAGAGCAAATGAACCAATCTAGTAATCCACCTACATATGTTGGTAGAGCAGGTGCATCGATGTTACCCTTACAGATGCTCCCTTTATTTATTATTATTTATTACTATTTTATTCATTTGTGCTACAACAGAGCAAAGCTCCAATTACATTAGCTACATTCAATTTATTTACACAAGCTTGACTAAATACAAAACAAAAATATAAGAAGTAATACAAAGAAACTAAAAATAAACTATACATATATTAAGCTATTATTGGAGACAAGACATTGCAAACTGTATACTGACTAAGCAAATAAGTGATATAACAGAGTAAACAATAATTAAACAAATTTGAATATAATAGAAAGAGAATACAATAAAGTATTAAGAAACTGACTAAAAATGAAACATATATTAAACTACTACATAAGATTAGAATTGCAAATGGTATACTGATTCTGCAGATAACAATAAGTGATACAACTGAAAATCACATGCAAATAATTCGCATATTTAATTGTTTTTTAAACTGCTTGTAAGGTAAGCTAAAATCCAGCTCTATTTTAGTAGAAAATTTATTGTATTTCACACACAACCTAAGAATGGGAGAATTTTTATGGGATGACTTTTTCAGAGTCCTAAATTGAAAAAGCTGACGATTTCTAAAATTAGTAGTACTGAACTTAAAATATGACTTTATACAGAAATAATTGTTCAGCTATTACTCTACGATCAGAAAGTGAGACTATGTTGAATTCGTTAACTAGTTGACTATATGGCAAGTTCTGATTATAAATAAAAACACCGTGAGTTTTGTAATATAAGTATCTGAAGAACTTTATTTGGACCTTCTCTAGTTGATTGTTGTGACATTTATACATTGGTGACCATACAATTGAGGCATATTCTAAATTACTACGAACAAGACTTTTGTATAGAATTAGCATAACCTGGGTGTCTTTTAAGTCCCTACAGGTCCTGAAATCAAAACCAAGTTCCTTAAAGGAATCATTGGTTATATTTATAATGTGTTGATTTAAAGGCAAATTCTGGGTCATGGTAACACCTAAGACTCTGACAGAATATACTCTTACAAGTGGAGAACTATTTAAATAATATTTAGAATTTAAGTGTTGCTTGCTTCTGGTATATATCATAAAGGAGCATTTCTTAATATTCAAATTCAAATTTATTGCTCATAAAACTTGTAATACAAGCATGGAGAAGTGAAGTTTGTTTTCCAAGCTCCATTTATAAATATTATCCAGATCAGATTGTAATTTCAACATATCATCAGCATTACTAATTGTCCTGTATAATTTTAGATCGTCAGCATACAAGAGACATTTGGAGTAATTAATGCAACTTGGTAGGTCATTTATAAACAGCATGAAAAATAAAGGTCATAAATTTGATTCCTGGAGAACTCCAGAATTAACAGCAAAAGTATAAGATTTTGATTGATGAAAATTTACATACTGTTTTCTGCTAGAGAGATGGGAGGAAATTAAATTTAACATTTGAACTGAGAACCCAAAATTAGAAAGTTCTTCTAGCATTAGGAGAAGAAACTAGTAGAAGGTTGGCAAACTTATTTTACTGATTGCAAGAAGTGTTGTCGCATACCAAATGTATGGAAATCAGCCAAAATGGTCCTTATAATTGGTAGGGATTCATTCAAAGTTAATTCTTATAGACCTACTTGTTTATTAAATGTTGTTGCTAAAATCTAGAATGAATCTTGTGCACTAAAATTAACACATATAGGAATGAGTATAATATATTGCCACATCATTATGGCTTTAGGACTGGTAGATCTGCAGAGGAAGCCATTAATTTTGCTATAGACCAAGTTCGTAATTTGCAACGTAAATATGTAATTGGTATCTTTATTGATATTGATGGTGCTTTTAATAATTTGTGGTGGCCTTCCCTTTATAAAAGATTAATATAGGTTCTCCACAAGTTGTCCATTCCTGCATGTATTATTGTTTAAGAAGAAAGGTCTTGTTTAAGAGTGGCTCATTTGAAGTGAGTAAGATTTTGACTAAAGGATTTCCACAAGGTTCAATTTGTGGTCCTTTATTTTGGGATTTAGGAATTGAAGAGGTTTTATTTTGACTTGGGGAATCAAAAAATTTGTTTAGCATAATTGCCTATGCTGCTGATGTATTGCTTGTGGTCCATGCACATTCAAGAATTGAATTAGAAACCAATTGTGCCATTGTTTTGGATGTGCTATTGGGGGAACTTACCAAATTAAATTAAATGTCTCTATTGAGAAAACATGTTAAATTTTATTAAAAGCTAAATTAATAAGATCTCTTGCATTAAAATTGCAAAATAAGAGTATTTCATGTAAGCACAGTGCTAAATACCTAGGAGTATTTTTGGATGAACAATTATTGTTTAAAGTTCATGTTGAAAAGGTTGTGGCAAAGGCCTTCGTCACTTTAAATAAAATTCTTTCTGTAATTAAAGGCTTCAAGATATTCCATATGAAGTTGTCAAATTATTTAATTATTCTGTTTTGGTACCTATTGTTTCTTATGCAGATAGTGTTTGGGGGGAAAGAATGTTTTTATTAATGGCTCAAAGAATTGTTAGAAGTCTACAAAGGAAAATGTTAATAAGACTTGTTGGGGCCTTCTCTACTGTTTCTACTCATTTTTTACTAGTTATATTTGGACTATTACCCTTAGATTTAGAAATCGGGAAAAGAGGGGCTAGATAACGGCTGTGCAGGGATAATTTTGTTAGGGCATCATATATTGTGGTGGATTAATTTTGGACAAAATTCAATTAAAGGATCTAATTTATAATGAATGGCAAGATAAATGGGAGGGTTTAGCAACTGGGAGAAGGGTGTTTTCATTTTTTCCTTCGATCGAAGAAAGATTTATCATGAAATTTTTAAAACCTAATAGAGGATTAATCCATTTTTTATCTGGACATGGTCCACATTGTGAATACCTCTTTCATTTTGGTTTGTCTAACTCTAAATTATGTTGTTGTGGTCTAATTGAAACACCTGAAAATACACTATTTGAATGTCCATTGAGATATCATTTAGTTATGGACTTTCAGTAGCACATTTGGAACAGTTGCCTATTCAATTTAATTAGGAACAAGAAAAAATGTTGGATTCTAAACAAGCTTGCAGGCTTGATTTCATATTATAAATACAGGACATCTAAAAACCAATCCCTATTGTAAATTTACTTTGTTGTTTTGTTTTATTTTATTATTGTTTATTTATCATCTGTTTGTGTTATCTATTATTCTTCTTTTTTGATTATATTGTATGAAATTTTATATTCTACTTGTTATAAGGATTTTGTTAATTGTTAATAAAATTGTTAAATAATTATCGTTAATCATTTTCATTGTTTATTTTACATTTATGCTGTTAATGTTGTACCTTATTGATTATGTTTAGTGTTAAGGTTATTGTTTATATATTGAAAATGTAAACTGTAATGGAGAATAAGCCTGGCATATAAAATAGGCACCAGACTAAATAAACAGGTGCCCTTGGTATGTGGTAGCACAGGCTAGGGGGCCACTTCCACTTACATATCAATCAGAACTAGAAAAAAATTCCAAAGCAAAAGTGAGAACTTGCGAATTTAGTTCATTGAATTAGTTTTAGTCAGGAATTTACATTACTGTGGGCAAGAGCATCTCTACTCAGGAAAACACTGAGGAAACATCTCCCCAGTATTTTTTTGGCCTTAGTTTATTTAGTATCATATTTATCATTTGCTTTTGTTTGATTTAATGTGCAATGTCTGAATGACATTTTCTGAAACCTTTGATCTGATCAATTTAAAAAATTATATAGGTAGTTCAGCAATACAAATACTACAGTTTTCTTTCTCTTTCTGTTTCACATGTACATTCCTACAGATTCTTGAAACTTAATTGCATATATTATATTATATTTCATTTTTGTTTTCTCTAGCACTTATACATACAGCAGAAACCTGCTAATCCGAACCTTGCAAATTTAAAATTTCAGATAATGCGTACACACGCCTTTCTTCTTTAACTGATTACTCTCCCCTTATGTAGGATTTACACCCCCTAGGACTTATAAGCCAGTGTCTAGGGTCAGACACCTGTCAGCACAGGAACCTATGGACCAGACAGAGTGAAGACCTGGAAGCGGGTGGTCAGTCAAGCACCAGGTATGAGAGTGACGAAGAGGATGATATGAAATGCAAGCCAAATCAATGAATGGAAAGGTCGAATTTGGTATGGAATTTTTTGGTGGAATTGTCGGTCTGGGTGGCTCAGTTGGTTAGATGCTGGAAGATGCAGGAAGGTTGGGCCACTGTTTCTATCCAGGAAGCCAGATTCAGTTCCATGCAATAACACACTTCTCATGCCATCTGCCGGTGGTTGTAGAAATGTGGTATAGGCCACTACTGCTCTCCTAGATTTTGATATGGGGAACATGTCTGTGCTAATAACTCAGTTTCTGAATTTTTGTGGGTTGGGCCACTGTTGCGCTCAACGCCTCAATTAATATTGGGCCTCCTTATGTTAATAAATCTGTTATCTTAGAGAGAAAGAACGGTAGGTACTTTCGGGCCTGGACTGGTGGCAGCATTTACCGTAAATGTTTTGTTATTTATGTTAGCTTGCCTAGGGCGTGATCTGCCGTCAACCAAAAAAAAAAGCTGAAGTCATGGTAGGAACGAACAGACAACATTGTGGCATGACTCATCAAGTCGTTTCTAACGACAGTTACGCTAAAAGATCTGCCATATCGCTGACTAAGTGTGAGATTCCTGAGACACAAGCGCACATTTCTTTCCTCTCTTCGCAGAATAGTTGTTTTCCACTCGCAAGAGTTTGTTACATCTATTTCTGGAAAGCGGATATTTTGAAGTCTCTGACCTTACCGTTTCCTTTTGCTTGCTAACCTAGATAATAATATGCAGTAAGAACATATCAAGTTCAAGTATTATCACGTGTTACCTGTACTATAGTTGTCGCAAAATTTGATGACGGGTGGCTCTAAACTCAATCAGAGGCTTGCCATCTTTTGTTGTGTTGTACAATTAAACACACTGTGACATCCCGCTGTAAAGCCAATGATATAAATATTATTTGCACCCACAAAATTTATTTTCACAACAGCAAAAGGAATAGTAGTAGTCCGCTATCAGCCGCCATTAAATTTTGCGGCTACCATAGAAGTCTGCAAGGGCCGGTCGGCGAGAGCTAACCTGCCACTTGACAGGTAGCTGATTCACTCACCTCCGAACGAGGTGAGTGAATTAGGTAGCTGTCAAGTGCCAGGTTAGCTCTCACCTTTATTTTGCAATTATTACTGTAATAATCATCTTTCATCACCAACAACAACAATCCATTTGCTTCTGCCTACGATGCCAAGGGATTCGGGTTCGATTTCGATACTAACACTGAAATTTTTTCCTCTGCAGGGAGTTCTGGTAAGTGATGCCTTGAGGTCCTTGGGACTAAGGGACCACTTCACAGAAATAGTGGCGGTGTGGTCCTGGAATTGGCATAACTGTCAAATTGAGGCATATCGTCATGTTGACCACATGCCGCCCTATTACTGTACACTGACTCGGTGGTATGATTATGATCAGGTGGGGGAGGGGCGGACTTGCACCTCAACGCTCAGAAGACCGCTTATGCTCGTGCCCTTGGGAGGGAGGGGTGAGACGAGAGAAGACAAAGCGCGGCCGGATACGGAGTCATGACAGAGTAGAGGACAGTGCTCCTATATTTTGTCAGATGGAAACTCCCCTGTGCAGCTGGTACAACCGGTACCCCTCCCCCTGCAGGCTTGTACAACCCTCTAGACCCAGGATTCCTTTCCGGGTCGAAGCTTGCAGAGAGTATCCTTTTTCCCTGCCATGCATTGCCGACACTTGCAACCCTGGAACAAGCAAGCAGATGAAAGATAAAGTGAAATGGAGGAAGAGGAATTGAGGGGTGTAATTAAACTTCCCAGCTTCGCCTAGCGACCCGGGAAACCCCCAAAAACTATGCCCAAGATGTCCTGGGTGTGGGTGAATGGAGGGAGGTGGAATTTGCAGCTGCCATGTTGTAACGTTTTTCGCAATTGATCAAAGCGAGCATTTATTGTTACTATGAAATATAATGATGGGAGATAGTTCCAACGTGTACTTGCTTGATAAATGTGAGTAATTTAGTTTTATTTTTAAGTGTTTATTATGTGTGTCAGAATAACTTACGCGACAAAACGTATTATTTTTACTGCGGCCTTCCTGTCACCTGCACAACACAGCAACCAGCCTCGCCGGGCGGCCGCACGCCCCGAAACCGGTTCCACCGAGGATCTCAGCCATGTCCGTTTGCTAAAGAGGGGAAGCTGGATTTATCTCCCTCCACTTTATGCGGACTGTGTCACTCTTTGACACTCAGACGTGCATTGTGATGCAGTGGCGGTTTGTACGTTATGCTTGATTTACGAAAGCACTTTCAAATCTTATGTGATAAACATCAGTTCATTAGTGACTTCTTTGATACTGCTTACGTTTGCTTAGTCTATAAATATTTGGCAACAAAGTCGAAGTGCATAGCCTTAGAAGACCCACCAAATGATCGTCGCGTAATCTATTGCGACAGACTTAATATACCTACTTCAATTTGGAGAAACTGTTCGCAAATGTAGACCTAAAAACTGACATCAGGTTGGTGATGCTTGTTCACAGTCTAGGAAATGTGTCAAAGGGCAAAGACTGAAATAAATCCCAACTTTGTTCTGTGTAACATTTGAGGCCCTAGTACTTCTCCAGAAGAATGATTTACATTTGCAACTTCCTTTCGTTATGAAACATGAGACGTTTCGATATCTTAGAAACTGCCATGGAAACGCCTATTAGTGTCCATGACTGGATAATGACTGGTTGTGCCACAAGCACTAGCTGACTCACCCTGCGACTGAAGGACGGAGGTGGGGTTGTAGCAGTTATTTATGTAAGCGTCTACAAAGAGACACGACTGGACATCGCTGCGATAGATTTTCTACGGGCTTAAGTTTTAAATGTTGTCTATCTGCTTTATCAAACTTTAGAACCTCGGCTTTAGTCATACAGAGGATTTTCTTAAGGTCAAAGGATGTGGTTTCTAAATCCGGTGAATTTCACGGATGTGATAAATGTTGCTTCAAAACTTAAGTTCTTCGAAGACCAAATATAACGCATTGTTATGTTAGATAAGTAATAACCCATTACTAGCGGAATTTTCTGCTGGGAAATCAAGTAGGTATATCCTGAATCTCTTAATAACGCATTTCATTCTAAATGATGTCAGAATTCCGGGACGCATGCATCTACGTGAACGTTTACTTGCTTGGTATTAAACTGTGATATATCAGCACACTGCGCTAAAAATCGGAGGGATTCACCACGTTACTCATTTTGTCGTACATATGCATCGAGTTTAAAGTAGTTCCTCAGGTTCGAGAAATATGGCCAAGGAAGTTCTTTGAAATCCCATACATAGCATATTGCGATACAGGTGTCGTAAAATAGGTATATTAGCATGCTAGCTCCCAAATCCAGAGGTTCCGGGTTTCATTGCACCTAGGTGGTAATTTTGCCTTAAGCCAGCATTATTCCCCATCCGCCTTAGAGTCTGGAAGGATGAATGTGTGAGTGAATTTAACAGAAATATAATAATGGCTAATTGGTCCTTGGCCCAACCCCATAAAAGCGTCAACAGCATTGGTGACGATCTGCTTATTCCTACTGGTCGTTGACCTTAAAATGTCAATAATAATTTGCGGCTCAATTAGCTCTGTATATTAAGAAAATACAAACGAAGTAATAACTATAAGTATGGTCAGGGAACGGAGGAAAGGCCTCACACCACGACTCAACATGGATATTTTGTGCAAACCACCCCAAAAGGAACGGATAAGGTGAAGGAACCGCAGGCACACCGTACGACACACCCGGTGGACGGCAATCTTGGGAGGGAAGATATCCAGCGCATAAACTGGCTAGCGAAGTGTCCGGATATGAAACCTATAGGGCATGCCTAGGATGCATTAGGAAGAGAGTTGCAGCCCTCCAGCCTCCACCAAGGACGCTTCTAGACCTCTGTAAAGCTCTTCGTGAGGAATAGGAACTACTGGTCGCAGACCTCTTGAACCACCTTACAGAGAGCATGCCTAGGATGCATTAGGAAGAGAGTTGCAGCCCTCCAGCCTCCACCAAGGACGCTTCTAGACCTCTGTAAAGCTCTTCGTGAGGAATAGGAACTACTGGTCGCAGACCTCTTGAACCACCTTACAGAGAGCATGCCTAGGATGCATTGGGAAGAGAGTTGCAGCCCTCCAGCCTCCATCAAGGACACTTCTAGACCTCTGTAAAGCTCTTCGTGAGGAATAGGAACTGCTGGTCGCAGAGCTCTTGAACCACCTTATAGAGAGCATGCCTAGGATGCATTAGGAAGAGAGTTACAGCCCTCCAGCCTCCACCAAGGACACTTCTAGATCTCTGTAAAGCTCTTCGTTGGGAATAGGAACTACTGGTCGCAGAGCTCTTGAACCACCTTATAGAGAGCATGCCTAGGATGCATTAGGAAGAGAGTTGCAGCCCTCCAGCCTCCACCAAGGACGCTTCTAGACCTCTGTAAAGCTCTTCGTTGGGAATAGGAACTGCTGGTCGCAGAGCTCTTGAACCACCTTATAGAGAGCATGCCTAGGATGCATTAGGAAGAGAGTTGCAGCCCTCCAGCCTCCACCAAGGACACTTCTAGACCTCTGTAAAGCTCTTCGTGAGGAATAGGAACTGCTGGTCGCAGAGCTCTTGAACCACCTTATAGAGAGCATGCCTGGGATGCATTAGGAAGAGAGTTGGAGCCCTCCAGCCTCCACCAAGGACGCTTCTAGACCTCTGTAAAGCTCTTCGTGAGGAATAGGAACTGCTGGTCGCAGAGCTCTTGAACCACCTTATAGAGAGCATGCCTGGGATGCATTAGGAAGAGAGTTGCAGCCCTCCAGCCTCCACCAAGGACACTTCTAGACCTCTGTAAAGCTCTTCGTGAGGAATAGGAACTACTGGTCGCAGACCTCTTGAACCACCTTATAGAGAGCATGCCTGGGATGCATTAGGAAGAGAGTTACAGCCCTCCAGCCTCCACCAAGGACACTTCTAGACCTCTGTAAAGCTCTTCGTGAGGAATAGGAACTACTGGTCGCAGACCTCTTGAACCACCTTATAGAGAGCATGCCTGGGATGCATTAGGAAGAGAGTTGCAGCCCTCCAGCCTCCACCAAGGACACTTCTAGACCTCTGTAAAGCTCTTCGTGAGGAATAGGAACTACTGGTCGCAGACCTCTTGAACCACCTTATAGAGAGCATGCCTGGGATGCATTAGGAAGAGAGTTACAGCCCTCCAGCCTCCACCAAGGACACTTCTAGACCTCTGTAAAGCTCTTCGTGAGGAATAGGAACTACTGGTCGCAGACCTCTTGAACCACCTTATAGAGAGCATGCCTGGGATGCATTAGGAAGAGAGTTGCAGCCCTCCAGCCTCCACCAAGGACACTTCTAGACCTCTGTAAAGCTCTTCGTGAGGAATAGGAACTACTGGTCGCAGACCTCTTGAACCACCTTATAGAGAGCATGCCTGGGATGCATTAGGAAGAGAGTTACAGCCCTCCAGCCTCCACCAAGGACACTTCTAGACCTCTGTAAAGCTCTTCGTGAGGAATAGGAACTACTGGTCGCAGACCTCTTGAACCACCTTATAGAGAGCATGCCTGGGATGCATTAGGAAGAGAGTTGCAGCCCTCCAGCCTCCACCAAGGACACTTCTAGACCTCTGTAAAGCTCTTCGTGAGGAATAGGAACTACTGGTCGCAGACCTCTTGAACCACCTTATAGAGAGCATGCCTGGGATGCATTAGGAAGAGAGTTACAGCCCTCCAGCCTCCACCAAGGACACTTCTAGACCTCTGTAAAGCTCTTCGTGAGGAATAGGAACTACTGGTCGCAGACCTCTTGAACCACCTTATAGAGAGCATGCCTGGGATGCATTAGGAAGAGAGTTGCAGCCCTCCAGCCTCCACCAAGGACACTTCTAGACCTCTGTAAAGCTCTTCGTGAGGAATAGGAACTACTGGTCGCAGACCTCTTGAACCACCTTATAGAGAGCATGCCTGGGATGCATTAGGAAGAGAGTTACAGCCCTCCAGCCTCCACCAAGGACACTTCTAGACCTCTGTAAAGCTCTTCGTGAGGAATAGGAACTACTGGTCGCAGACCTCTTGAACCACCTTATAGAGAGCATGCCTGGGATGCATTAGGAAGAGAGTTGCAGCCCTCCAGCCTCCACCAAGGACACTTCTAGACCTCTGTAAAGCTCTTTGTTGGGAATAGGAACTGCTGGTCGCAGAGCTCTTGAACCACCTTATAGAGAGCATGCCTGGGATGCATTAGGAAGAGAGTTACAGCCCTCCAGCCTCCACCAAGGACGCTTCTAGACCTCTGTAAAGCTCTTCGTGAGGAATAGGAACTGCTGGTCGCAGAGCTCTTGAACCACCTTATAGAGAGCATGCCTAGGATGCAGTAGGAAGAGAGTTGCAGCCCTCCAGCCTCCACCAAGGACACTTCTAGACCTCTGTAAGGCTCTTCGTGAGGAATAGGAACTGCTGGTCGCAGACCTCTTGAACCACCTTATAGAGAGCATGCCTAGGATGCAGTAGGAAGAGAGTTGCAGCCCTCCAGCCTCCATCAAGGACGCTTCTAGACTTCTGTAAAGCTCTTCGTGAGGAATAGGAACTGCTGGTCGCAGACCTCTTGAACCACCTTATAGAGAGCATGCCATGGCGCTACGAGGCCTGTGTAGCCAGAAGGGGTCACCATACCCCATATTAGTCGCTCAGCACCGTCAGTATTTGTTCTTGTGTAAAAATGTGTCCCAATGCCAAATTTATCTGCTATTTCTTATTCTATTGCGTTTCAGATCATGTACGTGCATTGGTAACAACATATTGCATTCTGCTTTTCACTTTCTCGTATAGTAAAGTAGAGGAAGTATTGTATTCCACCCAAAAATTCGATGTCGAGATTTCACCGGAAATGTTTTAAGGCCCTCTGAATTAAAAAAAAGCGTTTTTAGAAAAAGGACCGCGCACGCGCGCGCGCGCGCGCGCGCGTGTGTGTGTGTGTGTGTGTGTGTGTGTGTGTGTGTGTGTGTGTATGTGTGTGTCTGTCAGTCTGCGGACAGCCTAACTCAAAAACGAAAAGTCGGTTAAAAACCAAAGATAGTATTTAAGTTTAATGTCTTTCAAGGATGCGACACGAAGATTTTGAAGAAAATTCCTCCACCTAAACTACCCTTTACATGGAAAATTTTTTATTTTCTTGAAAATGGCTCTAATGATTTTGATCAAAATGCCATATGTTTGATATATTTATATGAAAAATGAAATATATATCTTGGATTTTCTGGTTATGACCCATGTAGCCGTATTTTCTCTGGATGACTTTTGTATAACTGATAAACCATAAGAGATAGACCAAATCTTACTATACAAAAAAATGTTGATCTTGCTAAAATACATAGGTCCTTTTTTTTTTTTAAATGATGAACCATTTCGGAGATATGCCTTGTTATTGTGTGAGTTTTGGAGAACCTATACTTCTTCTGTCAAATGGAACATCGTTACTCATTTTTCATATGTTAACCGTGCAAAGAGAACGATGATGCTGTAGTGTTTAACGCCCGCTTTTACTACTACGGCACCGCAGGCGGTGACACTGATGATACATGGAATGAAGATGGAGCACCGGTGGAATGAGATGGCGGGGGAAACCGGAGCACCCGGAGAAAACCCGCCCTGACGCCGCTTCGTCCACCACGAATACCACATGCGGGTCCCTGGGATCGAACCCGGGCCGCCTAGGTGGTAGGCGAGCGCGCTAACCGCTCGGCCACGGCGCCGCCGCAAAGAGAACGGAATTTGCAAGCTTTAAAAGATTTGACTATCGCTCAAAGCCTACTGTTTTCCCCTTGCACCTACAATGAAATAAGCAGTAAGATAATTTTCTCAGATGTTTATCTCAACTAACGCGAAGAAGATAGAGGAATAAAAGATTGTAAGAATGGTTAGTACAAGAGCAGAGAAAGTCATGTGAGTGCAACACATCAGATTTTTATAATTGTGATAGTTTGGCAGTAAAATATTTAATTATGCTTAACTTTTGGACACACGTATATATTCAGTTTTATATGAGAAATACTGAATAAATCTTGTTTATATAATTACGTTCTTGTTTCTTATTTTTCCAAATTTAATGCTAAGTATGTTTGCTGACAACAATAAACTGTCAAGCTTCAATGCTATTTTTCGCATGTATTTTCATAATACTATTGCAACCTCCTAACACATACAGTTTCTATGCCAGCATTCATGTTTACTTAATAAAACACGTGTTCTTTCAGTTACTTCAAGTGCACATCGCCAGCAACAAAGCATACACCGAACACCACGTGTGAAGTAAAACGCCTGCTAAAGTAAAAGACGCAGCGTTTAGGACAGACTGTAAAGCTAACCTAAGCTACAACCGATCAACAATTATTATTTTACGCAACTAGAGTTGCCAGAATCTCAAATTGAAAATAAAGAACACACAGTTACAGTGTATAGTACTCTTAGAGATCAAAGAAGTGATCACAGAGAGTGGAGTACTATGTGGGATTATTATTATTATTATTATTATTATTATTATTATTATTATTATTATTATTATTATTATTATTATTATTATTATTATTATTATTATTATTATTATTATTATTATTATTATTATTATTATTATTATTATTATTATTATTATTATTATTATTATTATTATTATTATTATTATTATTATTATTATTATTATTATTATTATTATTATTATTATTATTATTATTATTATTATTATTATTATTATTATTATTATTATTATTATTATTATTATTATTATTATTATTATTATTATTATTATTATTATTATTATTATTATTATTATTATTATTATTATTATTATTATTACTATTATTATTACTATTATTATTATTACTATTATTATTACTATTATTATTATTATTACTATTATTGTTATTGTTATTATTATTGTTATTATTATTACTATTATTATTATTATTATTATTATTGTTGTTGTTGTTGTTGTTGTTATTGTTATTATTATTATTCTTATTATTATTATTACTATTATTATTATTATTATTATTATTATTATTATTATTATTATTATTATTATTATTATTATTATTATTATTATTATTATTATTATTATTATTATTATTATTATTATTATTATTATTATTATTATTATTATTATTATTATTATTATTATTATTATTATTATTATTATTATTATTATTATTATTACTGCTAATTTAGTAGAAACCAAAGTAAGAACTACTGTTTGTGATAAACCAGGTGGCTTATCTTTAACCTATGGCAATATGCTAGGACATGACGTGGAATAATCGCGGCTAACTTAATTGGGTCTGTATTACAATCTCCGGTTGAGGTTTCGGTTAACGGTTAACTTGAAGTTACACCCAGATGTCAGTATTACGACCTTCGGGTAAGGCCTAACCGAGAGTTACTTCTGGGGGTACACTAACCGCGACCTCAAATAACGGTTAGTGCGTTAACTTGGAGTTTACTCGTGTTTCACACACAAAACTGGCGTACCTCCAACCACAGTTGTACACGCAAATATAATTTCGAGGAGTGGAACGAGGAAGAGTTCCGACAAAGATACGAGCTATCAAAAGCTACGACATTCGGAATTTTAGCGGAAATGAAGCATCGAATCGAATTTAGTTTTCAGCACATGTATAACATTATACCAGCATAGTTTTACATTCCTGACAATTTTAAAAAAGAAATAAAATAAGCCAACATAAATTGTAGGTATATCTTATTCATTTTATTCATTTATCACCACAGAATGCGCAGGTGCATCTATGCGGTACTGCAGCAATGAGGTTTTGACCTCAATACTTCCGGTGGGTTTTTTTAGTGAGTAGGCTGCCCGGGTTCGAAGCCCGGGTAGGACTCTTACACTCGCATGCTTGCATACGGTTAGGGCGTAAGTAGCCTTTTTCAAAAAAAAATGAAGGTATATCTTGATGGTCATTAGGTTATGAAAATATTTTTACATCGGCACCACGTTTTAACGAATGTAAATGTAATAAACGGAGCAGGCAAATTACATATTTTTGCGAACAGAAAATACATAGAAAACTATACAATATATAGATACACATACTGTTACTGTCCAAATTACGCGGAACTTAAGATTATTATCTTTAACTAGTAAACGTTGCATTTTATTCATTGTGGACACGATTATGTTTTAAATAGTAAACGTTGCATTGGATTTTGTGTTGAATCAGCCGCCTTTAAATTTTGTGGCTACCATGCCTTTCCCGAGGTTCCTGTCCCTGCATTTCACCTCACGTTTCACTTCACTTTTCCTTTTACTCCTCTTTTCAACCTGCTTGGCTGTTTCAGGGTTGTAAGTGTCGGAAGGATCCTCGGCGCTGCATGGCAGAAAAAATATACTCTCTGTAAATCTTCGTCCTCCATGAATGATAACGTTCCATCTGAGAAAGTATTGGAAAAATGAGACAAATACAAGGAATATCTCAGAAATGGGTCCCTCCACAAAAAAATGTGTTTGACATAGTTGTGTGTTTTAACGAAATATGCATTTTTTGTGCTCTAAGATTTTGTGTCTCTTATGATTTACCATTCATGCAAGTCATCCAGAATGAAGAGGGTTTCTGAAGACATTCTCTGAAAATTTAAGATATGAATTTTATTTGGTATGGAAATATCTTAAACGTATATTATTTTAGTCCAAATCGCTAGAACCATTTTTGAGAAAATCAAAAATTTCTAAAACATCCTTGGAAGATGCTGAGCTTAAATAGCAACTTTGGTATTTAACCGAATTTTCGTTTTTGAATTATGTTGTTCACATAGACTTTTTTTCCCTAAAAATGCTTTCGTTGAATTCATAGAGTCTCAAATCTCGGTGTCGAATATTTGGATGGAAAACAATACTTCTGCTACTTATATGCAGTAGAGCAAATAAAAATGCACAATAAATAACAATGATTTTAAGGAATGTGACACATCAATGGAAAAGTCGCCAGTAGTGACGAGCAACCTCGCTTGTTTCTACGTCATAGTTAGCGTGATAGTGTAGTGTCAGCAAACCAGATTTTTTAGGCGGATTTCCTGTACTCTTGCACAACAAACTTCACAAGCAAGCAGATGATGCTATGGTTATTACCTTTAGAGAAATGGCTGTAGCCTCGGGCGGTAAGAAAACAACGTAGGCTTCATCCAAATATTGCTTTCATATCTGCAGAGGAAAACGTGTCCTTTGTTTCTTTCTTTTTTTTTTTTTTTTTTTTTTTTTTTTTTTTCAAAACTCACAAGACTGAAGATTTTCCAGACTTTCCTGTCCTCGTAACTGAAAATACCGGGGAAATAAACTTAGACCTGGAACATTTTCTTCCCAAAATATCATCAGTTTCCATCGTCTGTAGTACCACATGTAGTAAGAATGGGCGTTAAACACTTCATCGGATGTATAGCTGGGAACACTTAGGTTAATCAAGAAATTTCATTGCTTATTCGTAATAAACACATATTGTCTGTTTGTCTTTGCAAAATATTACTTAAACCTACCACAGGCTATACTAATAAGCAACAAAAACATATACACACGAAAGCCTAATGTAGTTTCCTCACACGACTTTTTCTACCCGTAACAAATTCGCATAATTATCCATCATGTAAAATGTGATTCTTCTATTAACGCTATGTTTCTCAGGACAAGTATTTGCCTGGGACTGAATTTAAATGAAGCTATTGGGCATAAAACATGCATTCATAATATATTTAGCACTTTAGTACTTAGTAACGAACTCTTGGAAAAATGTAAATATCCAATAGAGAATATGTCGCAAATGTCTATTGCTACGAAAGGAAAATTCTTTGATACAAAATGTATATTTTTTCGTGCAGTAATGTTTACTTGCTCTGCCACGTACAAAGTACGTACGTTTTGAGGTCTCCTCAATACAATAAAAAAAGTAGAAAAGTGTGTGTGTGCATTTTCTGTGAACAATAAACCCCCAAAACGAAAAGGTTGCTGAGTTCAGCATGGTATTTAAGTTCAGCATTTTCCTACAATGTGACTCGAAGCTTTTCAAGAACATTCCTTTGCTTAGAGTACTCTTTAAATGGAATATTTTGCGAAATTTTTTATTTTACAAAAATGCCCCTAACGATTTTGATTAAAATGCCATATGTTTAACATATTTTCATGAAAAATGAAATGTATATCTTGAAGTTTCTGGGAATGCCCTCAGAAGTCCTCTTCATACTGGATGACTTACATACCAGTAACCATAAGAGATAGACCAAATCTCACTACACAACTGTCGAACTCGTTAAAATACACAATTTACGTCGTCTTTTTTTTTTTTTTTTTTTTCCTTCTTCCTCAGACAAGAATAGCCGCTATTCATTTTGACCATGTAAAGAAAACGAAATTTCAAAGCCATCATATAGCTACCAGCTTTAAAATATTTTACTATGGCTTAAAGCTTACTGTATCCCGATATTCCCCTGGCACCAGGAGTCCAGGATTGAGTACGAGTCGCCTGGGTTAACCCAGGCGGATGGTAAGGTGGCCACGGTACCTATCCGTTTAATTACGGATTTACCCGTGAGCTGGTATAGGTTGTCAGGGTTTTACAAGCTTTGGTGTTTTTGTATGTCTGATGGTGCAGGTTGGGCTCCTGTATTGTCACTGGCGGCGGGATCTGTCAGATCTTGGATGTCTAGCCATCCAAGCGACCATTGCCCTACTGATTACTTCGTCAGCCGCTTGTGGAACCGTCGAGCAATGCAGTGCTAGTGACAGGAAACCGAGAGGAATAGGTGATAGGTGTGGTGGTGCCAACTGTGGTTACATTTGGCGGATGGTGAAGGGAAAGCGGTACCTACCAGCCAAGGGCGTCCTTGGGTAGGCGGTAGCTCTGTCTCCGCCTAGGGAGGCGATGGTCGTATTGCCCCAGGGTGTTGACCAGCTGATTTGGGTGAGGTGTGAGTTTGGCATACATTGTGCGAGTCCTGTCCCGCACGACGTCCACAATGTATGGGATGCCGGAATGAGTGTGAAGGATGTGTGATGGAAACCTACGGTCGGTATCGTAGATCATCCTAAGCGCTCTGTTCTGCACGGTCTGCAGCCTGCGGATCTTCACGAGATTTAAATGTGTTTGCAAGTTTCTGGAAACAAGCCATTCACAGAGGTGCAAAACATAAACATGTTTTTATATTTTATCATTTGTGGAATAACCAAAGACGTAACGAACCGGCCTCGAGTAAATATCAGCTACGCCATGCTGGACCAACCGTGTGGCCCTGAACCCACAGTCCTAGGCTTAATCTTTGGAACTCAATGGTCAAATAGTTGGACACTGAACAAGCAGAGAAGTCTGGCGATGGAGAATAAACTTCAAACTTATGTTTTGTCACTGCAAGATAGTTCCGCTGTAATGTGTGAAGCTCGCATTTGGGAAGTCTCCGTCTATCCCAATTGTTTTACCGGCCAACCTGGCCTTGGGTATTTTCCCGTTGTTTCCAGGACGGTAGGCGAATGTTGAGGTGGTTTAATTAGTGCCGCGAATTTGTCTGCCCCAACATTTCCTGGCATGTTTCAAGTTCGGAGGATCGGGCGAGTGGACGTCGAAGAGTGTGTTTTGATTAACTCTTCTGGGGTCCGGTGCATGGTTCCCAGACCTCTCCAAGGGAAGGGAGGCTTGTGTGAGAGATCCCGCTGGCCTCAGCATCTTATATCCTTCCTCCCGGAAGTTCAGGAGGTACAACAGTCACCTATGAATTCATGTCAACTTGCGGAGGGGGACTTAGCTCCTCGACCGAAAGGTCTTCTTTTGTACCTATCCCCCTGAATGGGCAAGCCCCAGGAGGATGGATGAGGTGAATGAATTCGAAGGGAGGTAAGATCATTGCCACGACAGAACAGAGGGAAGGGTCCCTACATTTTTCCAGTTAGAAGCACTCCGGTGGAGTGCCCGCTTCTTCTATCCCTTCGGGTGAGGGGAGAGGAGGACTAAGAAACCGGTTGCCCTCCCCCCTCGGGCTTGTACCATCCCTTGTGGGGCCCGGAAATCAGTAGTGTCGCCTTCCAATCCGAAGAACGCGATTTCCAGAGCGCATTTTACCCCCTCCCGTGCTGCTGCGACGCTCGCCGACGCTTCCAACCCTGAAAGAAACATAACAGAATGAAGGGTGAAATGAAGTGTAACAAAATGGAGGGACAGGAAATTCCGAGGATATGGAAATCCTTCCCAGCAGTCGCCTTGCGACCCGAGGAAACCTTTAAAAAAAAACATGGATCAGGAAGGCTGGCCACGGGGATCGAACCCACGACCTCCCGAATGCTCCCGTACCGAAATCCTCCTCCACATCTAATCTGTTCTACTACGTTTTCTCGTGGTGCTCACACATATGAGTATTATTACAAAGAGACAAACACACGCCTACACAGACCATTTAAGCAAAACCTGGAAGAAATAATGACACAGAATCAACAGAAACTTAAATATAACCTGTCGTAAATCTGTTCACTGTTCTGGAATTTGGCAGTATGCCATCCAAACAAAAGACAGGCTCTTTGAAAACTATGTAAACTTGGGCCACGTGCGTTCAGTTCACTCGCGGATGTGTCGATACCAGAATTTTCCTGGTTTAGTTATTATGAAACAAAATATGAACAACATACATATTTTTAGTTCTAAGTAGGATATTCACTACATTCGTAAACTATTGGTATAGGTATTCTGTTTCTGTAGAACTAAATAATCAAAGTGATGGAAATGTGGAAATAAAAGCACGAATAATAGCAGCAGATAAAGCGTATTTCTCCTTATACAAAACATTTAAGAACAAAATAAGATTTCCTAAAACGAAAATAAGATTATACAACACTCATCAAATCAGTACTAACATAGGGTAGAGAGGCATAGACAATGAAGAAAAACAACTAATATTGGAAAGGAAAACACTTGAAGAATATATGGAGCAATTAAAGTGAATGAAATATGGTGAAACAGGTATAACAAAGAATTGTACACACATAATATAAAGATGTTAACACTGTAAAAGAAATCAAGATAGTTAAGATAGGCAGAACATGTTCAAAGGGTGGAAGATAAATTAATCCCAAAAAAGCTTTTAAATGGGAAATTCTACAACATAAGACCTAAAGGGTGACCAAAAAACGGTGGGAGAATGTTATAAGAAGAGATGCCCTGCAGATACTGGGAGTTCGAATGTGGCGGCGAAAAGCAGAAGACAGAGAAACATGGAGGCAAAAATTAAGGGAGGTTAAGGCCCAAAAGGGGCTGTAAAAGCTAGTAGCAGTAGTAGAACTATTGACATTGAGAGAATGATGTGTCATTGTACATACCTCTTCCTGTCTGTTTTCATAACAAGGTCAAAGACAATAATAACAAAACAACTATAATAATGTTAATGATGATGATGATGGTGGTGGGGGGAAGGGTGGGGGGTGGTGGTGGTGGTGATGGTGATGGTGGTGGTGGTGATGGTGATGGTGATGGTGGTGGTGATGGTGATGGTGGTGGTGATGGTGATGGTGATGGTGATGGTGATGGTGATGGTGATGGTGATGGTGGTGGTGATGGTGATGGTGGTGGTGATGGTGATGGTGATGGTGATGGTGATGGTGATGGTGATGGTGATGGTGGTGGTGATGGTGATGGTGATGGTGGTGGTGATGGTGATGGTGATGGTGATGGTGGTGGTGGTGATGGTGATGGTGATGGTGGTGGTGATGGTGATGGTGATGGTGATGGTGGTGGTGATGGTGATGGTGGTGGTGATGGTGATGGTGATGGTGGTGGTGATGGTGATGGTGATGGTGATGGTGATGGTGGTGGTGGTGATGGTGATGGTGATGGTGGTGGTGATGGTGGTGGTGATGGTGATGGTGATGGTGGTGATGGTGATGGTGATGGTGGTGGTGGTGATGGTGATGGTGATGGTGATGGTGATGGTGATGGTGATGGTGATGGTGATCGTGATGATGATACAAACACGGAATACCGTTGTTTTGTTACATTTGAAGGAGAATACTTGGTCATACATCCTCATACTTCAGTAAATGAAGTAATGCTTTCTTTCTAACTCGTGTTTCGATTCAGTGAAAATCCACTTCTCTTCTTTATAAAGCATGAACCATTTCCTCCTGAAGCACCTCTTCCGCTGCTTTGTAAGGTTGCCAATTACGCTTCAGGTGACCTTGGTTGGTATGAAATTGTCGGGCATGAGGTAGAAAAAGCTTGACGTGAAAAAAATGACTAACCGCCTTTTGTTACGAAACGGCTGCTCCTTCCATCTTGGAATTTGTAGCGACATACTTGCTTTATTGCACCGGAATCGGATATTACTTGTAACTCTCTATATGCATGAACATTAGCATATTATTAATTAAATATGCATGTAATGCATGCAGATGTTTTACGTATGACGATAACAAATGTGTAGTATAGATGCCAGCAAATGAATCATTAAAAATTATTACGAACATAGAAGGGGGAGTTTATTTCCTTCAACTCCTCTTAAAGGCAAACTTATTTGTACGATATTACACTAACGAACTGAACATGGCTTCAATAAAACAGTGACCAACGCATATATTTTAGATGGTTATATTTCGATGCCTTTAAGGTTTGCAAGTTAAAAGGCCATTGAAAAGATTGGCCAAATACAGTGCTTAAGAAAACTGCAGCTGAGATTTCAGTATAATAACAATGACAATGTTGTAGTAAAATAACAGCCGCTGTTGACATGTATGTCAATATGCTCATGAATATCCGGAAGAATAAGTATAAGGTTTTTTTGATTATTTCTTTCTTTTTTCTTTCTTTCTTCTTTTCTTTCTTTCTTCTTTTCTTTCTTTCTTTCTTTTCTTTTCTTTCTTTCTCTTTCTCTCTCTTTCTTTCTCTCTTTCTCTCTCTCTTTCCTTCTTTCTTTCTACTCGTGCTTAATTCCTGACAAATGTTGCACTACCTGGGAACGTTGATCTCGCACAAGGCTGGGAAAATAGTACTTTCTCATCAGTGGTAAAAGTGTTTTTAAACTCTAGTAGTACTAATTAAAGTTCACGTACATCGATTTCACTTTTGGCACTTTTAGTTCACACTACTAATTAACACGTCCAACTGCTTCTGTATGACCTGGTGTTAACTAACAGTGTACAAATAATACTGAGCCCTATACAGGGCGCTCTAAATGCTCTTTACACCGTCTTAGCTCAGTATACTGCGTCATTGCTTCGCCAGGTTTAACAAACATGTATGATATAACCTCGGGGTAGTACCTACTCCAATTCGCACATGCAAATGAATCAGCAGATATCAAGTGCCAGGGCTAATGAATTTTTGTGATTGTCTTAAGTTATGAGGTAAAGGTTGTAAGTAGAATGAGCAAGGAACGATTCGTTAAGAATAACTAGAACAACCAAAACATATTGGAAAACTGAGAATATTAAAGCAGCTGTTTAGAATTTAAAAGTTAATCGTGTTGGCAAAGACCCTAGTTGCCCTATATACCCTATACTATTTTCTTTAAATTAAAACCTGTGGAAACATATTGCTTTTTTTGCCATTTAAAACTATTATGCAGTCGAAACTTGATTCCACATCCAGAAACACAAAATAAGGTCATGTGAATCTTTAAAACTGATTTTCTAAGAAACAAAGTGCTCCATATTTCCCATCGGGTGCATAATTTTTTTCACTAGTCTTACTTATTGAACATTTAGTATATTTATTCAATAGAAGAAAAGAAAAAGGTGTGTTTTGTTTAAATTTAAACTCAAACGAGTATGGAAAAAGACCCATTTGAGTACCTTAGCATTATGTTTTGTCAGGGAAAGAATTTTTGTTCTAAAAACTTGAATAATTTGACACTTGAAGCATTTTATATAACTACCAATATTTACATAAACAATAATAATTAACAACTTCTAAATGATTGGCACTTATGAGGACACTTATAAGATAACTTTTCTAAGCTACGGTTAAAATTTCAAAACAAGAACTAAGAATTTGAACATTACGCCATAGGATTGCCTTAAGTTGTCCTGCCTTTAAATCATGGCTGATAAGCTCCAGCATTGAATAGGTAGCTTTTAAATCTGTAATTACGACTTAATTAATTTCATTTACACCTTCCATAGTCTGTGAAATTATTGTACAATTATATCGACTTTTTATTCTGATATCCTCCCTTAAAAGTGAAATTTCGTAAAGCCCCGTGAAATTTGCAATAGATGACCAAACATACGTAGATGGGAATAGATGCATTTGTGATTTCTTTAGCCTTTCCGTGACAATCTTTCAGGTTCCGAAATCGATAAACCTAATTAACTTTCCGTAATGAACTAGTTATAAAGATGGTTGATTCATGTTTGCATACACGCAGTAGATAACATTTTAATTTGTTTACCCTACCAGCTGTTTAATCAGATAATGGCTAGTTTACGTTCGAGGAGTACCTAGGTAATCCCCCAGACATCAATATTTCTCGAAATACACGTAGAGCAGAAACTGGCGAGCGTGAAAATTCTCTAGCTCCAGGCCACACATTTTAAACATTTAATGTGCAGCTTTCACCTGGCAGTTTCTATCCATTCTTGTACTAACTATTCTTACAAACGCTGTTATTTATCTACTACATGTTAATCGAGGTAAACATTTGCAGAAATTGTCTTATTGCATACTTCCTTGTTGGCACAAATGGAATAAGGGCGTACAGAAGGCTTTAGGCAATAGTGAAATCTTTTAAGAGCTGGTCACAATGTGATGGCTTTGAAATTATGTTCTGCTTATACACCCAAGAGATAAATAAAAATTTAAAATACCATGTTTTTCAAAGAGACTAAAAGGTATAAAATAATTTCCCCCACCTCCATACAGATTTATAACCTCATACAGATTGTCCTGAAAATGTATTACTGTGAATGTGTAATAGGTTTGAAAATACTCATAAGACTTGGAATGAAAAATGTGGGATGCATGCAATAGATCAGAGGAGAATAGCTTCAAGCGGTGTGACGTATTGGAACGAAGAGCAAGCCTATCAGTTCGCATGGCCAGTACAAGTAAACCGGAGGAGCCAGTGTTCTATTATGAAATTAGCTCAGTCCGAATTCCGAAGTATTTTATCAGATCAGGTCAATCTTCGACTACAAATTTCCAGACATTAGTCCTAACATTGATAAAAATCAAGAAAAATGAAATAGAAAGTGTCGGAAAATGTCCACGAAATTCTGTTCTGAATGGTTTTCTTCTGATTTGCAGAGAAAATGACATGCTCTGTTCTGGCTACTTTATGCTAATATGACTGTCCTTCACATAAACTAGAATTGTTATATATTCCTCATAGCATAAAGCCGTAATGTAATTATTTAATTACATTGTGCAATTAAAACAGCCAGCATTAATATGTATTACAACATTCAAGACGTTAGTTCTGTTAAACATCAGATATGTTTCCTGCCTTTCTTACATTGCTGCATCCCGCATGCCTCAAACTATTTTCTCTTCCCTTGCGGCAGCAACACAGTGCGCGGTGACGTCACACGCTGAACCGTCTTCAGTGGGAACATGTTCAGCGGTGTGAGCTGACTCATACCGGCACTACCTGTCCTCCCCTGCAATAGATAACTGATGCACGAATAGTTCAATTAAGTCACTGCAATTTTATTGCAATGCAAATGATAACTGTTCGATGAGTTTTCTCGACAATTACTTCCTACACTCATTATTATCTATTGCATGCCCCCAAGGTTTTCGTTTTAAATCATACAAGTATTTTCATATCTATTAAAAATTCACAATCTCCATAGGGTTAGGACTCTGTATAGGGTTATAAATGTGTATGGGGCTGGGAGAAATTATTTTATACTTTTTAGTGATTTTTAAAAATGTGTTATATTAAAACATAGTATTTAAATAGTTATTTTCCATCTTTTAGCCTAGTGTGTGGGAACTTTTGATATAGATTTTAAACATCTTGATGAAATTGTGACAAACTTGTGGCACAGTTCAGGTTTATTTCAGTTTGTCTTCGCAAGACTATATCTTAAATAAAAAATTTGTATACCTATGAATATTATCAATCTATTTAATTGCTATTTTTCCTGAAAAATAAAATAGCGAAGCAACCAAAACTAATGTTATAATACTTTTATTTCAATATTAAGACAAAGTAATGTCAGTCCTCCTTAGTTTTTTTTTTTTGTCCCAGCGCAACAGCCCATGAAGGGCTTAGACTTGCCGCCCGGCCGCTGCGTCACCCGCCTCTGCCCACCACGGCGTCATGAGCGGGGTTAAGTACTGGAAGTCTGGCACCCTGTGCCAGATTTTCCAGCGGAGAAAAAATCCCCACACCGGTACCGGGGATCGAACCTGGGACCCTGCGTCAGAAGCAGGAACACTACCACTGCGTTACGTAGGCGGTCCCTCCTTACTTACCAATTTTAAATAGGTATATGACTCACTTATGGTGCTGGAGGTCTATGTTAGTTGTAACATTCTGTGTATCTTTTATGGGCTAACAGTTATGCAAAGGTTGTTCACAATGAAAAGACTTCAGTGACTATTCCCAGAAAATTCAAAATAAACGTTTCATTTGTCATGAAAATATCTCCAACTTATCGCATTTTAATGGAAATCGTTAGAGCTATTTTTGGGAAAATTACAAATTTTTGAAAATTTTTCGTGTAAAGGCAGTTTAGGCTGGGGGAATTTTACTGAAAGCGAGTTAATATTTGCATGGCCATCCAGTTCTGAGCTACATCCGTTTAAAGTTTCAAGTCTCTAGCTCATCGGGAAGTTAGTTTAAAATCGATTACGAAATTTGTACCGAATAGACAGACAAGAAAGCGAGTTAATAAAAACGTGGTAAAAAACAAATGTTGACAAAATGATTTCAAAATTCAAACCAATTCCAAGGAATATCTCAGAAATAGTTAGCTCCACAAAAAAGACCAATTGTGTGCTTTAACTATATTTTTTGTATATTAAAATTTTGTCAAACTTACGCTTTACCAGTTATGCAGAAGTCATTCATAATAAACAGGGTCCGTGTTTTTATACACTAGAAGCTTTAAAATATTTATTTTTATGTTCTAGTAATTCTAAAATTAAGTCCCAAAAACTAAAAAATATTTCCAGAAAAATTAGAACAAAGCATAAAAGCATCTAGCTTATAGAACTATGAATCTGAAACTCACCAGTTTGCAAACTGGTAAACATAAACATCAGATTAAAACATCTCGTTGGAGTTTCAGTGCACAACAATTGTTACCTCTAGATTGCGCGTCAAATCCTTGAATAACGCCTTATATTCGGAAAAGGAACCTTCTACATCACGTCTACACCTAGCACACTTGAACAGGGGAACATCATAACCGACACATTTTCAACTTCACCTATGTGTTTGCCTTCCAAAACTTGAGCCACTTTGTTGAGGCTTTGGTAGTTACTGTTTTTCTCAAACAAAGCTTATTTTTTCCCTTCAGAACTTCTACTTTTGAACTTGAGATAGTGTAAAATTGCTCTTCAACAAACTGTATTTCTTTAACTGAATTATTCCATAAGTCAACCGAAGTTTCTAGTTTGTTTATTGAACGAATCAAGAAATCAACAAGGGCAAGTTACATCTCAAATTAGGACCACGTGTTAAATTCTGGTTAACTTCAATTACGAAGCATCTTCTTTGTCTACCTCATTTACTATTGATGTAAATGCTTCAAAAATGATATGCATAATACACCATGGCTTTAAGTCAGGTACCCCAGCGTTTGACTACCGGTGTAGGAGGCAATGGAAGGTAGGGATTAATATTTTTGAAAGTATCAGTGTATGATAGGGTTTTTACGAACAGCTTTCCCCCATTGGAGACTAGCTTGTCCACGTTAGGAGAAAAGCTTCGAATTGCTTCATACAATCTGTAGATTCTAGAACGTGAACGAGCAGGTTACATGAATCATATTCGGGAAACCTACACTTAGGCCTCGGACAGCTTTCTTCATATATGCTGCAAAGTCCATTAGCAGAAGCATTACATTTTCATATTTTATACCATTTGGCCACAAGGTTTCTGAAGCTTCATACAAACATCCTAGTTATTTTTACAGGATTTGCAGCTGGTATTCCTTTTACAGGCTAGCAAGAATTTTTGTTGAGAAATGTTTTCATCATTTTGCAATACATCTACGAGTCCATTACCCACTGTTCTACCACTGGCATCGATAGTTTCGTCAATTGAGGCCCAGGTTTTTTTCATTTTCACAAATGAACATGGCTTCATGTTTTCTCATAAGAATTTAGAACATAATTTGTCCGTGGCATCGACTCATCAAGAGAATTTGTATTTGTATGTTTAGTAAGAACTTTCTAAGCTCGGGATTGTTCACCTTGTAAAGGAGAATGTCAGCTGAAATAAATGCTTTACACAAATCTGAATAAAATTCTAAATGTTTTGCTGTGTTAGAAGAAAAGAATAGTATTGATTCTCCTATAACAAATTATCTGGATGAAACATGTGATGCAACTGTTACGTGCTTAATTCCTGACAAATGTTGCACTACCTGGGAACGTTGATCTCGCACAAGGCTGGCAAATAGTATTTTCCAATCAATGGTAAAAGTGTTTTTAAACTCTAGTACGTAATGATGCAAACGTTCACGTACACTCGATTTCACTTTTGGTATTTTGAATTCACACTACTAATTAACACGCCCAACTGCTTTTGTGTCATCTGGTTGTAACTAAGAGGGTACAAACAATGATCTTAGCCAGGTTTAACCAACATGTATGCTGCAATCTTGGGGTAGTTCTCCCGCTCCCACACGCAACTGAATTAGCAGATATCAAGTGGCGTGGCAACGAATTTTAATGACTCTCATTAGTTTTGAGCTGAGTTTTATGTTGTAAATAGAATAGGAAAGCGCTAAATTTGTGTACTCGTATAGAAATTATCGAAAATGTTGAACACTATCTGTAAAGTATTAAAATATGTATTTACGAGAAAAGCGTAAATATATTTATCGCCTTTTTACAAAATATTTATTTTCATGTGAAATAAAATTTTGCAAATGTACTTCTTGAACGGAAATCGAAATATTAAACTTTGTTTTAGGTATGTACATATTAAGGAACAAGAGTTATTTGCACACAAATTCGGGCTCTAATAATGAAGAGGAGTATTAAAAAATGTATATATATGCTTGTCATTTGACGTGAAAATATATTTAACACGTGTTATTTTAAACAAAATCGCTAGAGCCGTTTTTTAGAAAAATAAATTTCGTAAAATTCTCCATGTAAAGAGTAGTCTGGGATAGGGGATTTTTTTTTCAAAATCTTTGTGTCGCATTTTTAGAAGATGTTGAACTTAAATACAAAGTTTGGTATTTAACCGATACTTTATTTTTGAGTTGTGTTGTTGACACACACACACACACACACACACACACACACACACACACACACACACACACACACACACACACACACACACACACACATACACACACGCGCCTACAAACATATCTTTTTTCTATTTTCTTTATTCAGAGAATCTCAATATATGTATTTCCGGTGAAATGCCGGTATCAGATATTTCAGTGGAATACAATACTTCCTGTAGATAAGCATATAGTAGACAAAGAAAACAAATGGACAGAAATACGTAGCCATCTAACAAAGCAGTGTTTTCAGTTCTTAATCATAAATACTATCGACTGAGATTTTCTGATGTTACTCAGGGCACAATTTTCTTTCTTTATAATTTGATATACATTGATAACTAAATCGATTACAACATACACAGGAAATTAAAAAAAAAAAAAGAAAAGAAAAACATAAGTTCACTAACAAGTTTTGGCTTTCAGAAACAAACTAAAACAAAAGCCGAGTTGGAAAGGGCAGAATGAGATTGAAAAAATCAATGTCATAGCCAGGATTTGCACCACGGATCTTCCGGTTTCCGTCCATTTGCTCTAATTACTGAGCTACCATGGCAACGTGCTGACACGACATTAAATTCTCCAATTCATTCGCATTTTTTCCTGTAAACCACAAGATCTCAACGTTGCCATGGTAGCTCAATAGTTGGATCAACGGACGGAGACCGGAAAATCCGTGGCTCAAATCCCGGCTATTACTAAATGTTTCAATCTCATTCTACCCCTTAAATCCTGTCGTACACTCGGCTATTGTGTGAAAGAACATTTAATTTCCAAAAGCCGAGTTGTTGCATCATATCGAGATTAAAACAAGTTAAACCCGCAATCTTGTGTTGAATTTTGAGGTCTTGCAAATGCTCTCTGGTAATTTAGGAGTTGAAATTGGAAACTGTTCTATAATTTATATCCGCCGGGATAAATAGTGAGAAAATGGCATGGATTAGTCAATGAAAAATAAAGAGAGGGCCTAAACATTTGCCAAATATGAGGATTTATAGAACAATATAAACAAAAGACAGGAAATATCATATTAATAAAATGGATAGAAGTAAGAAGGATGCTATATTATCTACGAAAGGGAGAAGCTCGATAGGAAGACCCATTGAAGATGAAAGTAAGACCAGAATAAATCAATGAGCTAAACCATGAAAGGAAGAAGGGGCATTATTTAATTGTTCTGCTTTCGAATACATGTTACACTTTTTCATTTTGAAATGATTGGATTCCTGTGTTTATATAATAAACAAACTTCTGTACTCCAATGAGCAACGTAAACTAGAAAATTATACTAAATGTGCGAAGGCACAATTATCATGTGAATTGAAAGCAAAAATAGTTGAAAAACGATTAAACAAGTGTGAAGAACGAGGTGTAATACTGTTGGGAGTCACAACCTGAAAGCTGAATACGGCGACTGAAAACTTTCGTTTTCCATTCGTATAACCTCACAGCTAAGCTTCTTTTATGATTTAGAAAGCACTTACTTGTTAGTATCACTTGCAGGTGCAATTGAATCCAAAGGACCAAAGGCAAAGGTGCAACACAGATTTGTAATGATCACCAGAAGCACAATAAACAGTGCAGACATTCTTCCGATCGCGAAGTTTCCGCGCGAGTCACTGACGGGACGGATCCCCCTACACTTTCACCGCAGCCTGGACTTCCCATCCGGGCGTGTGGGAAGGGGCATTCTGTTTATGTGACCGCCTTTCAACCAAGTTTACTCTTGCGAGAACACCGTGGGCTAGCTATGATCTCACGCACGCCTGCAATGCTCATTTCAACTGTAACTAACAGTAGTTCATCACCAGATCCTGTTTAGTGTACCTTGTGTCACACTGGCCCGATGTAAACAAACCAAAAGGTCGGTTTATTCTTTACAGTGCCATTGCAGGAGGGATGAAGACTGGTTCACAACCTCCTGGTAATGACAATGACAACGGGAAATACATAACAATTTGGTACACAACAGCCCACTAACGGCAACGGGAATATATAGTGACATTGCGCATTGGGATGCCGTGTATTTCTTTTGACCAATGAAACAATTTCAACCTGCTCTCCAACTCAACCAACATAAAAACAGGTTAACCAACGCCAAATTTTGATGAAGCGAAGACCTAAACATGAAGCTATTGTGTAATTCAGATTCCGAGAAAACAGAAAGTGTCAGTCCTTTGGCGTCCTAGCGTTCATTAAAATTATTTGTTATTCTTTATTATTATATAAAATTCTTTCCGATTTGATTTTCCCATTTTGCGACTAGCGAGAGCTCTATCGGTCGTTTACGTCACGGACGCCTTGAAGAATTTCTACTTCTAAGGAAGAAAATAAGCCTTTGACACGCATTTAATGGATCTAATACGTCATGCCCGGTAGCGGCAACACCATAGTTGAACCTTGGCCAAGTCTTGCTTGTCGTTACCGGAGCCCGGGAAGGCTTCTGTTAGTCGTGAATAAATGTATTTCAAGTCTCTCGTTCTGGTTATCGTTACCGTTGTCGGTGGCAGAGGCAATTTAGAAGTGCAGATTTCAGGACGAGTTTACCATTAACGACATGATTCATTTAAAATAAAGTAGAATAACTAACAAATCTAGGTACGTTAATACATTTTCTAGTATTCGTTGGGCAAAGTGAATATAAACAAGTAAATATGTGCTACGCGTTTGAAGTGAATAGAAGAAGAGAATACCTACTAGTAAATACGAGTAATTGCCAATTTTCCTGTTTACTTTAGAGTATTTAGTTGCCCTGGTTTTATTCAGTTATGTGCGTATATTTACTTCTAATACACCACTCTTTTGGTAAAAGTATTCTTGGCAGCCATCAATAGTGAATGCTCTCAGCTAATTTGTAAGCGTCGATAAAACTGGTCATCGTTATGTGATACATTACAAGTACTTTCATTTGAAAGGTCTTAGTCCAACTAATATTCATTGGATATTGTAACCTGGAGGCATTCTAGACTCTGTTACTCCAAGATTATTTTGATGTGATAAAGTTATTCGAGCAAAACGTCAATATAGACAATTTAATAACTGTAGAAAATAACATAACACAATAATCTCAATATGCTACAGTTAATCGCAGTTAGTTACAATAGTAGTAATGGTTTCCTTTATAGAACACAAGGTAAATAGTAACGTTGCATTTGAAGTTACAGTACTACTTTTACCATGTGCTTCTTACTTCCTAACTATGTTTAGGAATACTCATCGGTGAAAATGTGGCTAAAAATGCTAAACATGGATTTTAATGTTATTCAAATCTACATAGGTTTTACGGTAGTTCTCTGCAATTGGCAATATGGTCGTTTAAACAATGGGTAATGTCCATTTAAATGCCTGTCAGCCCATGTTACTATAAAATAATGGTCAAAAAGAAGCGTTTTGCATATATGGGAACAAATTATTCAAGAATTTTTAAATTATAGATGCCACAGAGTAGAAACGAAATAGAGCTGCATTAAACTTTTTTAAACAGCTTAAAGTGACGGCGCCGTGGCCGACCGGTTAGACCGTTCGCCTATCACCAAGGCGACCAGGTTCGAGCCCAGGGACCCCATGTGGTATTCATGGTGGACGAAGCGGCGTCTGGGCAGGCTTTCCCCCGTCATTCATTCCACTGCCTGCTCCATCTTCACATTTCCCTTCATCCATTTCATATCTCTTCCTCACTCTCATACCTGGTGCTGGGCTGACCACCCGCTTCCAGGTCTTCACTATGTCCGATCCATAGGTTCGTCTGCTCCCCAACAGGCGTCTGACCCTAGGCATTGGCTTGTAAGTCCCACATACAAGGAGGGTAATTAAATGAAGAAGAAACAGCTTAAAGGTCAGAACCAATTTTATTTCAGGATCCTAATTTTAAACTCCGTTTTTCGGGTTTTCATATGTTGGAACATTCTTATTTTCAAACTGTTCCACGCAATGCGGTTTTCGGTTTACATTTGTGAAATTCGGTACATCTACTTCCTTATAAATAGCAATACTAAATTTTTTTATTTATTGTTAACATGCATAGGTGTGAAGTAATTGAACAATAATATTAATGTTGAGTAAACGTTTAAGTTAAAAGTCGAAATCTCTATTTAAAATTTTCTCCCAAACTAGTGCAATAATTAGACATTCACTTCTGTAATTTACTTGTTAACATGTTATTAAAGAGTGAAATATAAGGTATTAATTTAAAAAATATATATATAATTGCACTGCGTGTGGCCTTGTTTCAGATCAGTAAAATTGCAATTTATGGTATCGTTATGTAATCGTTTTCTTTCGAGCTACCAATATTTGTATTGTTTTATTCAATTCCCTAATTTTAATATAAGTTCTCGCTCTACTGATGTTCTTATTCCTTCCTGAGAAATGGTAGAAGTTATTTCGTTCTTGTTTTCGATTGCTCTCATTGAGTGATTCCATCGTTGTTTTGATTGTTTATCATGCACACAGATGCCCATTCATGTTTAAAAATATGCTGTCCATTATATTGGCAACCAACTGGAGTTTAATGCAAGACAGAACTAAATTCCTCTTGAAACACAACTAATCCCGTTTGTGCATTACTATAATTCTACCAGGCGTCCTCCGTGGCCTTGCGGCAGTGGTGGCTCGTGACTTGTCGCAGTGGGTGTGCAGTACATTACATCCTCTCCACCTTTACACCCTTTCTTTCTTAACACACACACCACACAATTCTAATTCTAAATTCATATGGGCAATTGAGCTCTTATGTTTTGCTATTTTTTGTTTTAAATTACCAATATCACAAGAACTATTATTTGTCCAGGCACCATTTCTCTCACTCGCAAACAATAAGCACGGAAAACAGCTTCTCTTATAAAAATAAACCCGAAAGATTTATCTCCTTTAGTTTCGCCATGTTAGATTCAAATTTTCCGCCATATGCAGACACAACTGCATGCAACTTGCTGCCAGAACACAAATGTTACAAACAATAATTAACACTGTAACAAAATAACTATTCCAAACTGAAGTATTGGCCTTAGTAAATTACGATATGAAGAGTAATTATATGCTTTTATAATCGCTTAATAAGACTAGATGGAATTGTGTTTATAACATTAATATAATATAGAAGATGGCTACATTACATTTAGAACCTGCCTGGTAGGTTCTGCTAAACGGGAGAGAAATGCTCGTAGTAAGGAAAACGGAGGGACTTGTACGAGAACGTAGTGCGCTTGCGCGGTAAGAATCGCATGTGTTGGCCTTGTCGATTATGCTGCCTTAACTCGCCGTACTCCTAAATGCAAGCTTTGCACCTCTCCCTGCGTACCCCTTGCCTAAAAGCTTCCTTCGCCAGTCGCAAAATCGGGTTTATGCATTTCAGCTTGTTGACTGAATTGGAATGAGCTGACAGTTGATAAAGAGGGCGCGGGAAAATTAAACGAGCTAGTCCATATACGTACAAGAAAGTTGGACATTCGACTTTCTCATATGCATGTCTATACACACTCGCATGCGGAAAAAATCAGTGAATGTGCAGTTGCGAGTGTGCGATCCCCCAGGAGCCGCCACTGCCTAGCGGTAACATGCCAGCCACTGGTTGTTGCGGGTTCAATCACGGCGGAGGACAATTTATTTTTTCGGGCGTAAACAGTCTTAGCATTGCTTCCTTCGGAAGGTATGCACAGCAGGTGGACCCGTGTCGTAGATTTGCAGGTAAAAGAACCTCAGGTTTGATAAAGAGGCCTCTGAGCGAAATCAAGCGCTCTTTCACGCTCAACATACAATGGGACGCCGAGAACCATAGCAGTTAAAGAATATCCATAAATAAAAATTCATTTTTGCTAGGTTTCCCTCCTTATAGAGCTCTACCTTTTCTGCCTTTATTTTCTTCCTGGTTTGACAAACCCCTGCATAGTAGATGTTGTCATTCAAGTTAATACGGCTTGTCTCAGTTTCCTCGACTTCTTCGATCCTTTGACTCGCCGAAATGTTTCCTTCTGGTACATTTTCAATGGTTTAGGATCCAGTGATAGTTATCTCCTAGCGTTCTTCATTTCGGGGTCACTTATGATTTTGAGCACCTTGGTTTACAATCGCTGTCGCGATGTTCTTTGTTTATCTTTGTGTTCTACTCATTAAATCTACAGTGTTTTCACCATCTCGTCCAATCATCTGTTCATCTCTAGCCTCATGTCTTTGATCTTGTTTTGCATATTTCTTCTGACTTTGCAAAGGGAGAAATCTTCTTCGCATCCTTCACATAGCCATAACAGATTTTGAGTTCTCTTTTGTTGTTGATTTGAAGGGGTTAACTTGTTCTTGTGATTCCACATATGTTTGGCATATTCGTCGGGTAAGTACCACTGTTGTATCATTTTCTCATGTTTTTCAATCTTCTGGTTACAGATAGGGCAGATGTACTTGTACTCTTTCATTTATCACACTTAAAATCTCTGCTCTTCTCCCGAAACGCTTTTTTTTTTTTTTTTTTTTTTTTTTTTTTTTTTTTTTTTGAGGAACGGTGAAAACTCTCACTAGGCACCGCTGATCTAAAGGACTGTGGGTTTGCTTTATTTCTCCTTCGGAAAAATCCCAGTTTGAACCTTAGCTAGGGAATTCTTCCAGAATTTAAAAGAGACGCACGCTCTCCACCCTCTTTTGAATCAAAGAAATAAAAGAAAGCTTTCAAGGGACATTCCGCTTACTTTCGCCAAAAATCTTTCATGAACAATATGTTCATTACTCAATCTTTACAAGACGTAAAACTTTTGTTACACTGATAAGGGTTTTGCAATAAATGAGGCTAAAGCTGTAAAACATTAAATTGAAGATATAAAAATTAGCATTGTCTTTAATGTTCCCCATATTGCCTATGATATTTGGAGCTAACTTCATTACCACCAAGCGATGAACGGATCCATTTCTAAGGCGGAGGTACCTAGAGGAGGAATCAGTTATTGTTCAACTGAAAGTTGGCTTTCAAGTTCCTTACAAAGCGACCACATTATCTATGTGTCAAGCTACCACAAAGCTAGAATCAAAGAGGCCAAACTGGAAGCGCAAAGAGCAGCCCAACTATGCCTCAGATAGTGATGATGGTGATGGAATTAGAGGACCAACAGCTTTTACCGTGGACTCTGAACTAACACTGGTTCTTGAGGATAGTTCATATGATCTAGTCAGAAGTGAAGGCTAAAA
Organism: Tenodera sinensis; assembly: GCA_030765045.1. Lineage (NCBI taxonomy): Eukaryota > Metazoa > Arthropoda > Insecta > Mantodea > Mantidae > Tenodera > Tenodera sinensis. The sequence goes on from CM060969.1 coordinate 112,064,580, forward strand.
ACAGCCACCCTAGAGCCTGGAATTGAACCATGGAGCCTCAGCATGAGAGCTGTGAAGGAACATATCAGGTTACCCTACTGAAAAGTATTAATAATTTGCAATATATAAACAATAAACTACTTTTTATGCAGTCAGAAATATCGTCTCACAAATGCAGACTTCTAGCTGTTATATTGTAATACAACATATAGTTTAAAATGAGAGCTTTACTTTGGAACTGACTATAAAAATGCTCAAATGATTGCATTATTTGGAGGACTGTTCTTTTAGAACTATCCAACTGGAGCTATGCTTATTTTTGTGGAATGATTCCATTCTCAGAACTGTTTCAAAACATCCTTAAAGTTCTTCTTTTGCTATCACTAATTTGATGTAACAGAAAGCTGGATATTGTATCATAGTCTAGGACAGGCACTGGTAGGTACATTATTTGAGGTGTTGAGCGCAACAGTGGCCCAACCCATAAAAATTCAGAAACTGAGTTATTAGCGCAGACATGTTCCCCATATCAAAATCTAGAAGAGTAGTAGTGGCCTATACAACATTTCTACAACCACCGGCAGATGGCATGAGAAGTGTGTTATTGTATGGAACTGAATCTGGCTTCCTGGATAGAAACAGTGGACCAACCTTACTGCATGTATGTAACTATGTATCACAATGTCGGTGCTATATTGATTAACATTTCCAAATATCATGACTCTTGCTTAGTTATTAAAGTCAATATAAAACTTTCAAATCACAGATATTTTTTACACTCCAATATCTCCATTATGTACAATTAGGGGTTGGGCCACTGTTGCGCTCAACGTCTCATTTTAGAGGGGTGGGCAGTAGATGGTGCCAAGAGCTTGCTTGCTGACCAGTGACCAATTGCCTCATAGCAATGGATAGCAGTGGAGGTTCCTTGGCACAGCAATACTTGTATATGCATTCTTAATTAAAATCTTGATGCAGTACTTAGAACCAACAGAGCACGAAATATCTCTCCAAATATTCATAGGCTGGTCAACAAAAAGCTAACCAGAAAATAAAACATTTAATATAATTGCAGCTTAATTTTATTGTATTTTATAATAATTTATACAAGTTACTTATATAAATTGCTCATCAGTAGGCTTAGTAGTCCAGCTACATTAAAGAGAAATCAAGTTATCGATGTTCATAGTGCATGTGACGGCACAGTGTGGGGAACCGGTTCAGTTCGTCTCATGTACAGGCAAAGCATGCATAACTTCATTCTTTTGGTAGCTCACCTACTAAGCTTATTCATCAGTTAAGCTTTTAAGTAACAATGGCAAACTGATACATCCATTAGCCCTTCCATCCTTCCCTAAAGCTGCAGGCCCTCTAACAAATGCTCATTCCATTCTCCACCTCACCTTATGAGTGGCCCTGAATATGAAAGCGAGGCTGCAAGTATGCTACTTTGAAACCATGTGCTATGTTTACATAATTTTCTTGTTGGAAGCTGTTAACTTATTACCCATAACTACCAGCAGTGCCGTGCTATAATGCCCTAGAACAGCTATTGGCTGAACTTTTGATTTTTTGTTGGGATGAATATGGATTGGAGTGTCTGCAATTCACTTTTCTCAAGATAAGTAAACTTTTTAACATATAACACAGTAGCTCTAATTCACAGTGTCAGGATCAAAATTAAAAGCATTTCCATTGTGGCCTTTGGCTCAACAAACATTTAGGCATAATTTTATATCAGTTTTAAAAACCTGATCTTAAGAATAAGTGAATGCAAATGCTCATTGTCTTCAAATTCTATGATTATTCATCTATGTTAAAACAGCATTGGGCAAAATGTTATTTAAACACTTGGTATTCTCAAACACATTTTAATAAATTTTATTTTACAAGCTTTTGTACATGGGAAGAATATAGCTCTGATAATCCAATCTCATCAAAAAGTATCTTTAATTCATCTACAGAGTTGAGATCTTTCACAATAAATGTATCTTTTATTGGAGAATACTCAAACTCTCCCAATACAGTTAGCATTCTTTCTTTACATTTTCTGCCAGCTGAGTCCACATCCACACATTGTGTCCTATGTCGTGACAGGTATTCCTGGAAAAATAATTAAAGTTATTGGCATATAATACTGTGCGGAAAGCTATGACATCTAAGGTTGATTTGAATTCAATTTCATTCATAATAACGGATGCATGTTTTAGGATTCATAAAAACTACAGATACTTATACAATATCAAAGTGGTAAATCATATGCACTGTGTGATATTATACAAATAACATGATTCTAGCAATATTATAAGCACAGCATTAACTTAGTGATTAAATATAACAATCTTCTGTAATGTGTAACAAAGTAGGGTTCCGCCTCTTCAAAATCCTCAATCTTTAATAACAATAGCACTGTATCTTTGAATATGTTACACTGTTAAATATTTTACAGGGAATTATATTACTTTTAGATACTTATCGGCAGACAATAACTCACTGAATTCAATTGAATAGAACTGATTTAAAAGCACAAATTTATTTGTTTTAAACTCTTTGATAGTTTCTATATTCCTTAGACATGGTGATAATTTGTTATATAATTTTAGACTGTTACATTTCAAAGATTTCTCATATTACATAGTTTTGTGTGTAAGGAAAAGGGAATGCAACTTATTGCAATTTCCTGTTTTTCTCAAAGCAAACAAAGTTTTTCCTTTAAGGAAAATAATTGGTAGGTTGGACGAGCTGTAATACATTAATGTAGCTAGGTCAACTTTCTTACTGTATTGTGATAGCCCTGGAAGAGGACTTTAAAATACTAGCTCATTTACTGAAATCGATTAACAGAGAAATTATGGCCAAAATAAGGTATAGGGTAATTGTGACTGTTACGTGTAGACTAAGATAGCTAAGTCAACTTTCTTTAGGTTTTCTGAAAGCTCTTGATGAGGCCTTTAATATCCTGGCTTGTTTGTTGAAATTGGATCATTAACAGAGAAATTATGGCTGCAATAAGGTTTCGACTAATTGTGACTGTTATGTGTAGACTAAGAGTAAGTCAACTTTCTTCAGGTTTTCTGAAAGCTCTTGACTAGACCTTTAATATCCTAGCTTGTTTGTTGAAATTGGTTCATTAACAGAGAAATGATGGCCAAAATGAGGTTTCGAATAATTGTGACTGTTACGCAAAAACTAATATAGCTAAGTCAACTTTCTTTACGTTTTCTGAAAGCTCTTGACAAGACCTTTAATATCCTGGCTTGTTTGTTGAAATTGGCCCATTAACAGAGAAATTATGGCTAAAATAAGGTTTAGAGTAATTGTGACTATTATACATAAAATCACGTTTTTTTCAGGAATGACACCTATATAGATAAACTTAATAAGCAAAACCCTGTCTGAATACAAAATTTGATCGAAATCGTTAAGAGCCGTTTTCAAGTTGCACAGAATATATTTATTCAAGAAATGCTCACTTAAATATAATAAGATATAAGTGCATATGTCTATGGGTGTATATATATCTTTTAAATTATAAATTTATATTCTTTTGCATTGAGCGACAATGTCCTACATTTTTTACTATTATATACTACCTTTATATCAAATGTCCTACATTTTTACTTTCTCTACTAGTAAGTAGAGGAAGTATTGTATTCCACCCAAAACTTCGATGTCGAGATTTCACCAGAAATGTATGTTTTGAGACCCCCTGAATCCCAAAAAAGCATTTTTAGAAAAAGGTCTGTGTGTGTGTTCATCAGTCTGTGTCTGTCTGTGGACAGCATAACTCAAAAACCAAAAGTACTTAAAAACTAAAGTTGGTATTTGAGTTTAATGTCTTTCAAAGATGGGACATGAAGATTTTGAAGAAAATAGCCCCACCCTAAACTACCCTTTATGTAGAAAATTTTTCGAAAATTCTGATTTTCTTGAAAATGCTTCTAACGATTTTGATTAAAATGACATATGTTTAAGATATTTTTATGACAAATGAAATTTATATTTTGAATTTTCTGGCTATAGCCTATGTAGTCCTGTTTACTCTGGATGGCTTTTGAATAACTTGTAAACCATAAGAGATGGACAAAATCTTACTGTACAAAAGATGTAGATCTCACTAAAACACACAATTTATGTCTCAATAAATTTTTTGTAGAGTAAACCGTTTCGGAGATATTCCTTGTTATTTGTGCTAGTTTCAGAAAACTTGAAAACTTTCACGAAATGCAACAGCGTTGTACATTTTTTTATATGTTAAGCATGCAAAGAGAACAGGATCTCAAAAAGATTTGACAATCACTCAAAGCCTACTGTATTCTAATATTCCCCTTGCACCTACAAGGAAATAAGCAATAAGATAATTTCTGTGAACGTTTATATCAAGTAACACGAAGAAGATATAGGAATAAGAATTTGTAAGAATGGTTAGTACAAGATTAGAGAGAGTCATGTGAGTGTAACACAATGTAACAATGTCCTACATTTCCATAAAATAATCTGGTAATCGTAATACAAATGAAAGAATTTAAAATAAAACAAAATATAAAATGTGAACATCTAAGGAATATTATATACTGTGGATTGGGTCATTCAACAATATACAGACAAGAGGGGAGCAGTGTAACCTGGGGTACAGGGAGCAACTGTGTCTATACATGACATTAATAGTGGTGGTAAAACACAAAAGGAAGGTCCAAGACTACAGGACAACTAGCAATTGTATGTATGTGATCGAACAGTGATAACACCAGCAAGGTCTAGAAGCTTCTCACTAATTCTGCTAAGTCATTGTACATGTGCACATGGAAAGAACTCGAAGGAGGTCACGTGATGCCAGCTCCAGTATAAATAGGACAGACACAGCAGAGCAATTTTGTGTTAGTTTAATTAGTCAGTTTTAGAGTTAGAGTAGCAGTTCAGTTAGTGATAGAGTTGAGTTGACATTTAGTTGTGTAAGTCATCATGAACAGTTAGTTTTAGTTACGAGAGTGAGTCGGCCAGCCTGTCAGCAAGTACATATGTGTCAAGTGATTGTACTGTAATAGTAACGATATAAGAGACAGTGAAAGTGGAGAAAGACATTGAAAGAATGAGAAAAATTACCCGAAGAACAAATTGTGAATTGTAATAGCATAGAAGACTATATAAATTGTGTTAGCAACGAGAAGGAAATTGTGCATTTGCAGTCAAATTTAGAGGAAAATAAAGAGATAGAAAAGTAGAAAGATAGTTGGAAGCATTAAATAAATGGGAGAAAGCAATAGCTGTCTTTTTGGACTTATCAAAGGCATTTGACTGTGTAAATATACACATACTGTTAGCCAAATTAGAAAATTATGGGGTTCGGGGATTGGTACAACAATGGTTAATTTCATATCTAAAAATAGAATGCAGTGCATCGAAATAAATCATATAAATAGTGCAGGTGTTGTAGAAAAAATTAAATCAAATTTCCTAACTAAACGGCAAGATGTACTGCAAGGCTAGGTCCATATTTGTTTTTAATATATACCAATGATATTTTTAAATTAGTAGAAAGAAATGGAAATGTAGCATATGCAGATGATATGACAATAGTAATTAAGGGTAAGTCAGCTGCCGAGGTAAATTAAAAAGCAGATCAGCTAATGGAAAAAATAAAACATTATTATATAAATTTAGACATGATTTTAAATACTAAAAAGGCAGCCTGGATAAATTTTGAACTAAAAAAATGTAGTTTAAATAGTATAGAACTGGAAACAGACGGAGAAAAATTACAAGAGATTCAGTGCACAAATTTTCTAGGAGTTATAATAGATAAGCAGTTAAATTGGAAACCATATATAACCCACATAAAAAGGAAGATAAATACCGGCTTGTATATGATACAAGTGAGGAAAACCATGGATGATGAAACACTAAAACAGGTATACCATGCTTTTGTTTACTCACACTTAAAATGTGGAATAATACTGTGGGGAAATATTACAACAGGAGTGGAAAAGCTTTTTAAACTACAAAAAAAAAAAAAAAAAAGGAATTAGATTAATAGACAATATAAATAGAAGACACACATGTATATCAATATATAAAAAATTTGTTATTTTGACTGTTCCTTGTATATACATCTATGAGACGATAAAACATATCTTACAAGAAAATGATCCAAAAAATTACTATAATCACACATACAATCTAAGAAATAATGATGATTATTACTGAACAGTACTTAGGGGAAAATGAAGCAGACACTGTACAAAAAATATGGGCAAACAACTTTATAATAAGCTACCAGAAAAAATTAAATTTATAAAAAATGCAGATCTTAAGATGAAAGCAATAAAGAAGTATCTAGTAGAAAATTTCTTTTATTGTCTAGAGGAATTCGAGCATAAGTGTAAATTCGAGCGTATGTGTAAATATTGTGTATGTAAGTTCTTCTGAACTCATGGTATATCCTATGTAATCAAAACACATGGATGAACAAATCTTTTGAAATCTTTGAAACAGGATTTTGCATTTTTGCTGGTTTGTTACAATACAATGGTTCAGGATTCAAAACTGGAAACTTTGGCTATTTAGTCAAGCAACTATTAATTCTGATACTATACATTTTAGTACATACTACTGCATATGCTTTGATTTCACCACTGAAGTGCATAATGTTGTAGGAGTAAAATGGTGCTTAGGAATCTGATACAGTTAGTTTTTTGTTTTAAGCCACATACATTTTAGGAAGATTTTATTTTAATCACAACAGGTGTATTGCCTTACCTTAATATCCTCTATTGGACCTTGGAGAACTATAAGAATAAGTTTCTGCTGAAAGATAAATGCACCTCTCAGAGCTAACTGCTGCACCCATTTTGTTACTGTACGAACATAGGATTTCTTTGCTCGAACATGGTCCAGCCTCAAAACAACTGTGTGTACCCTGACAACATAAAAGCACTACTCAAATATAATTCACATAATTAACTTCTTTCTTTGAACAGATTTATGAATTTTATATATAAAACAAAATATAACAGTGGTTATATGGTACAACAGTAATTCATTGCTTTGAGTTCAGCTCTCTGTTTATATATTTTCAACAACACTTGTATTTTTACAAAATAGTGTACATGGACTCATGAGCATGAGGATATCAATATTTCTTGTACAAAATGAACCACTTAATACATTATAAAGTAGCAATAAACTAACAATAAACTTGAATCTGGATGGTTCTTTCTGGAGATTAGAATCAAGTTTAAACAGACAGATAAATCTGCAGTTCAGAACCATTTATAGACAGAAAACCATAACATTTATTTAAATATTGCGCTGGTTAAATATGCAAGTGTAACTAGATATTGAGGGCCGCAAAGCATGACCGAAGGATGGTTTTTATAAGAAGAGTGGAGCAGTTGCAGTAAAGCATAATGATCCATTTTAGTAACCTGCACTCATGCGAACTGAAACCCTAATTAGTTACATGAACACGGAACAAAGACCGTGCATGCAATAGTTTATGCTACGGAATAATCCTTACATTTCACGATACTTGTCTCTTAAATACTAAGAGACTGGTAATCCTGTAAAACTGGGGCCAGAGCGTGTCCGAAGTGACTGATATGTGGTGCTGTAGCTGATTGCTTGCTATCGCATATTCTTGGAAAGAAGAAATACAATCAGCCAAAAGAGTGCGACATTGTCTTGTACCAGAAGTTACAATCTAGCTATATGTTCTGCGATTGCACTGATGTTATATTTTATTTAAATCATCGGCGTAATTCTGTGCTTGCACTACTATACGTTATTGTTTATTTACTTTCTTTTGCTACACGTGCTACACTCTATTTCTGCTGCCACACGAACAATTGAAAGTAGAACATGTACACCAACATAAATGAAATGAGCTTGCATACTTTTATCAGTTCTCTAGAAAAAACAGATCATCTAGAATTTGTTAAAATGTCAGTTTCCATAAAAATTTAATAAAAATAGCTACAAATTTTTTTAGTTTTCTTAATACCTAATAAGTCTATGGAACCATTAGGGATCATTTATGTTGGTAAGCTACGTAAATACTATTTGCGCGCGGAAGTTTTTATTTACTATTATAGGTGAAAGGAGGAGTGCACTTTGTAACATGTTATAACTTCTCAAATTGTGAATGAGAAGATAATTGTGATTTCTTGAGAACGTTACTTTGTTTTATAAATGTTTTATAACTAGAATACACACATAAATAGTATGTCTTTTCATTTTCTAACCTTAATCACATGTCAAACGTGTGAACTAATCTCATGAAACTGTTAAGTGCAGTGTTCTATCTAGCAAACCGTAGTTTACGAACGTTCATCACAAGAAGCTGAGTATAAATGTAAATGCTTTATAATTATGTTCTTATTTTTATTTCGTTTTCCGTCAGAGATCTCATTGAGTCAAGTAATTCATTAGGGTAGTTACAATGTTATACAATTTGAAGTAGTATTACCGTAAGACAGCTAAGACGTAAAGAATTACAGTAAAATAAGAAAATAACATTTGTTGATAATGTTTCACAGATGAATTTGGAGGAAAAACTCACTGCCCCTGAGGAATTCCCTTTCCCGTTCACACCGTATCCGATTCAAAAGGACTTCATGAAGCAATTGTATGCCACACTTGAAGACGGGAAATTGGGAATCTTTGAAAGTCCTACAGGAACAGTTAAGTACAGTATTTCTTTTATATGTTAGAACTTAATCTATCTTGACAGTTTTCAAATGAAGACCACACGGGAAGAATGAGGTAAGTCCTTTTATTAAAATTTTCAGGAGAGCAGTTTTAAAGTTTGAAATCTAATAACTTCAAAACCATCAATAGGGTATTATTTAAATTTTAAATACACATTCATGCACCATTAATAAAGCAAGTTGGGAAAAAATATGCCTTAGAGTTGCACAGTTGTTGAGAAATTAATGTAATACAATTTTTATGGTATGCTGTACATGGAAAGAATGAGTTAAGTCCATAATGAAATCCAATATGCTTCCTGTAAATCTGAAATTATTTTCACCTCGGAACAACAACTTAATTCTTAGTTTTTAAAAATATTGCATAATTTTTTTTATTGTTCTATTTATATCCCGCCTTTAACTGCAGAGGTCATATCGGCGGCCTTGACTATTTGTTTTACTCGTTTACAGTGGGGGGTTTTTATACATTGGATTCACACACACATTCATACTTCCAGACTCAGGAAAGGATGAGGAATAATCTTGGCTGGAGAAAAATTCCTACCCCCCTGCCGGGAATCGAACCCGGGACCCCTAGCACAGCAGGCAGGTGCTCTGCCAACTGCGCCACGGGGCCAGCCAGTTGTATAATTGTTTTACTGAATATGGATTATTTTTACAATATGTTGTTGTTAGCTAATGCTGGATTTTTGACAATGAAGTCATTAATCCTCTTGCTCTCCAATATCTGAAGAGAGCAATAGGAGTAATAGTAACCGTTTTTTTTAGAGAGCACCATATTTTTATGTTTTGGCGGTCACATCACTCTCTCACAACCCCCAGAATGTCTGGAGGACCACACCTGTCGTTGGTTTACGGGTCTCACCGACATGACCAGGAGAATTATCAAAATAAGTTCACCGACCATATCCTCTGATTACCAGTCAGAGGACGTATACATGCCATGACAGGTCAGCATGTTTGACTAGCTAAACAATATAAACTTGTTTATGAAGTATTAGAACTCATTCGAAACATTGAAATTCTTTGACATGCTGTTATACATTTATAGCATTATCAGTGATGCATTTAGTGGGACTGCCAACAATGTTGACAATTCATTGTTGCAGGTGTGTGCATCGTAATAACTTATGATGGGAGCCACTGCTATGACTTACCTCATCTTTGTTTTGAGTGACTTAGCTCATTCTCTATCTGTATGTAGTTTTTTCAAAGTGAATATACACATGACTAACCTCATTATCAGCATGAATTTGCTATAGAAGGGTAGATTCAACCTTGGAGAATGCTATAAAAACAAAATGTCAAATTTGCAGAAAAGGTATCTTACCTCATTCTTCCCGTGTGGTCCTCAAATATATTTGTTAAGTGAGATTCATTTGTATCAATTGATAATTAAAACAATAAAAATAGATGAAATGCTGTTTACTTGATAAGTTTTTGATTTGCATTAGTTAGCTATGGGTGTGTTTTTCAAGTTTGTTGTACATTTGCTTAATTTTTCTCAGAATCTAGAATAACTGTATGTGTTTTTCATAAAACAGCACTGATTCTTCTGCAACAGTGTGTACTTCAGTCATTTAATTCTATGCCTCATAATTGAAGAGTAAGTGAAACAAAAGTTAAGGTTTCTGGAAACATCATTTATGGAGAGTTTGACTTACTAAACTATTGTCTCTAGTTTTATTTCATGCTTTTATATTTGTGCAGGGAAAATCACTGAGTCTAATTTGCGGAGCTTTATGCTGGCTTCGGGATCATGAGCAAAGGGAGCGCCAGGTGCTGGAGAAAGCCATAGAAGAATTCAAAACAGCAACAACTGAAAGCAGTGCAAATGAATTTGATTGGTTAAACCAACAAGCAAGACAAGTGGAGCAGAATCAGCAACGAAATCAGTTACAACAGCGTCTTAATTCTATACTGAAAAGGGATGAGAAAATAGCACAGCTTAAGAAGAAGGCAGAACAGGTAAAATGTGATTATTCTTTGATCATGAGGCTATTTAAAGGATTTGTGAAAAAAAAAAAATATATTTAGTAAATAATTTTAGTTATCATGTATTCAGAAGAAGAAAATTCAGTCACATTATTTGTACAGTCTTAAATTCTTTACTCTACTGTATTGTTTTAGTTTCTCTACCTTAAATTCCACCCAAAAATTCAGTTGCAGGATTTCATTCGAAATATGAGTTTTGAGACTCAAAAACAAAAGGTCAGATAAATACCAAACATGGTAAACTATTTCAAATTTTTTTACTCTAACTCCAATAAGTTGGTGAACTCTCACTCTTAGTGAACTCAGGAGAGTTTTCCATAGTTTTCATTTTCTCATAAAATTGCCCAAACAATTAGATTAAAATACCATTTGATGAAGATGATTATATGCCCAATAAAAGGCATTTCTTGAATTTTTTTTGAAATAGCTTGTGAAGTCTTCATTCAGAACTATTTTTAGTTTCTCTACTTTCTATGTACACTAAGTTGGGAAAGTATTGCATTCCAAGCAAAAATTCAGGATCAAGATTTCAGTGGAAATACATGTTTTGAGGTTCCCTGAACCTGAAAAAAAAATTTAGAAAAAGATCTGTGGTGCGTGCATGGGTATGTATGTGTGTAACATAACTCACAAACGAAAAGTTGGTTAAATACCAAATTTGGTATTCCAGTTCAACATCTTTCAAGCATGCATTTCAAAGATGTTCAAGAAAATCCTGCCATCCAAGACTACCCTGGAACGGTAATTTGTATTATTTATATGCGGGAGCAGGGGCTGGTGGGAGCGAGTTCCACTATATCCTAACACGACGAGTCCTTAAATATCATTTCTTTCGCCCCGCGTAAGCACCATTTTTTAGCTATGAGACTCAAAGTAATTTTTATCAACTTTCTCTATGTACCTGAGGGTGCGGTACAGGTCAATGCCTTGCAAGGACAATTAAATTCCGTTTTCTTTTTAAAAAACTTATTTATTGTTCCTTTACATCACAAATAATGACAAATAACACAAATATTCTGGATTGGCATCTTTTATCTCACCCGCTGCGGACTGAGGGGTTCACACTACTTGAACACAGACTTCGCCATTTGCACGTGACGCCAATCCAAGCTGTTGAACAAGCAGACAGTTGAATATCAGTCTTTGCCGACTGTAATAGCTATTTACAACTTTAGGAGGCCTTTCCACTGCCCCTATAATTTTGCATTCATTCACTTCAGGGGGCTTATGCAAAAAAAATATTGCCTCAACCCTTTGCATGGAACATTTTTGAAAAATTTTTATTTTCAAAGAATGGCTCTACGATTTATATTAAAATGCCATATGTTTAAGATATTTGTATGACAAATGAAATGTACATTTTGAATTTTCTGGCTATAAGCTAAGTAGTCCTGTTTATTTTGGATGACCTCTGAATAACTCGTAAACCATAAGAGATAGACAAAATCTTACTATACAAAAAATGTAGATCTCGCTAAAACACACAATTTATGCCTAAGTAAATTTTCTTGTAGAGTGAACCATGTCGGAGATATTCCTTGTTATTTGTGTCAGTTTCAGAAAACTTAAAACTTAGTGAATGTGGAACATCATTGTTCACTTTTTTATATGTTAAGCGTGCAAACAGAATGGGATCTCAAAGTTTTAAAAGATTTGACTGTCGCTCAAAGCCTACTGTATTCTAATATTCCCCTTGTACCTACAAGTAAGTAAGCAATAAGATAATTTCTGTAAATGTTTATCTCAACTAGCATGAAGAAGATATAGGAATAAGAGTTTGTAAGAATGGTTAGTACAAGAGTAAGGAAAGTCATGTGAGTGCAATACATCAGATTTTTTTTTCACTTGTGTTCATGCAAATACCATGACATTTCAGTCATCACATCATGATCTGCTTTTGAAGCATTGGCTACAGTCAGAGGCAAGAGCTTTTGTTTTTAACAATAAATGAGAAAGTTGTTCAATTATGGAACCAATTTGGTTTGCATGCATTTGACAGAGTTTAGAAGTGATATATAGGATTATTTTTTCACAAATTTTTGTAAATTTTTAAATGTTTTCAAGAATATTGTGTTTTTAGAGATAAATGAGAAATCTACTTTTTTTTAAATTTTGCTTAGAAAAATAAGCTATTTTACTCATTGTTGCTGGTGCTTAAGTTTTGGTTTTAATAACAATGAAAGAATTCACATCTAGTTCTTACAAATTCAAAAACTCTGCTTCCTTTGAGATCAACTTGTAACAACACTACAAAATAAATATTATTGGCAGAGACAAAGAAACCTGCCCAACAATGCAATCGGTGAGGCTACAGTAAAAGGTTATCTCACAAGGTCACATTTCTATGTTATCAAAGGCCCTGCAATAAACTTAAAGCACAAATTACTTTGTGCCATTGTTAAACAGTTAGACTATAGTAACAAATTTGATATAGTAACATCATTCTTAGCACTCAAAGCAAAAGATGTTACCACTTTTTCTGTAAAAAGTCCCTTCAATGTCTTTGGTACCAGTATCAAATGCTGACAGCAAGAGATTGTTTTCTACATATAACTCTGTTGTAACAGACAGAAGGACAACTATGAAAAATTAAAGCGTCACAACTTGTACATTGCAATTTGGTGATGCTGATTGATGAGCAACGGCCCAGGTGTCTGGTACATGAAATATGTAATGATTCATGTCATGATGATAATAAAATAAATGTTTTAATTTGAAGAAATTTTGAACAATAATGTGACAGTAACATTACTTACCTGTTAATTTTAATTTCAATAATGTCTATCTGAATTAATTTTAGCTGAAAATTTGTGTGAAATTAATGCAAACTTTTTGTATAATATTCAACACAAAGCACCACTAACTTAAATTTTTCAAATAATTATCACCAAAAAATCTTGCCTGTGGCTATAGCTTTGGTTTCATATATCTCTCTTATACCTACAACAAAATGCATAATAAAAACATTTCTGCAAATGTTTGTCATAATTAAAAAGAAGTAAATAGAAGATTCCGCTTTAATAAGTAGAAGCATGTATTTAGATTACTATATAAAGAAAGTCACACAGCTGCAGCATATAAAATGTTTAATAAAATGTGTTACAGAAGTCTGAGAAACATTTTACAAAAAGGACTGAAGCAACTGAGTTAACCGAAAAGGAGCAACCAGTCAGCAATTGTGATGAAGACGACGATATACTTTTAGAAGAATACAACGCTGAGAATGAAGATGATAATGGCTCTGACCAAGAAGAAGATTCAGAACAATACACAGGTGTCAAGGTAAGTGTAAAGCATACTTAAAATATCCAGCAGCTTGATATCCTGAAAGTTAAAGGTTAACTGCCTATCATATTAATGCTTAAGTGTTTACATCATATGTCCATATTGCATATGTTTATTCTAATTCTTCAAACCAGTTTCAAAACTATTGTCAGTTGCCTCAGCACATCCTCTTTCACTTTAAAATCCATTCTATTGTTATTGGTCCATTACTTGTGTGTGAACTGATCCTTTTTAAAGTTCGTGTAGTATTCAGTCATTACACAAGTACTGTTCCAGAAAAAAGTTACATTGTGCATATGCACCCCTCCTCGTGGAGATGCGTAATTGTTATCTATTGCATTGTTAATGAGTTATTCTAAACAGGTCAATTGCTTAAGGGGACCCACTAAGGTAAATAAGTGTCAAAATAGGCCTTTTTCTTTTTTGCATACATAAATATTACATAATTTTCTGATTAAAATGTTGCATTTTTTTTAGGCTATCATTATTATTTGCATTTTTACTGCTAATTTACCATTGGGCTCCATTTCATGAACATGGTCGATAAATTTGACATTTTTTGCTTGGAACAAAATTAGTGTATTCCAAGTTTCTGGTCAAGGTCTTTGCCCTAAAACTCCAGAACCATGGTGTAAATAAATACACTGCAACAGAGAGGAGACATCTACAGTCACAACCACATCTTCCATTGGCAGCGATGGAAGATATTAAACAAATTTTTAGGAATCTTTCTGATTCTCAGTTACCTGAGAAATGTTTATGTGGAGGAACCCATAACTGAAACAGAAGTGTAAATGGTGTAATTGGGATTTCCATCCCAGAGAGGGCTTTCAAGGAAATAAATACCCTTTGCCTTGGTGTTTATGATGCAGTAACAACATATAACAAAAGAAGCATAATCAAGCATAACATGCTTAGAAGGCTAAGATTGCTACCCAGTTTCTACATGATCAAATCCATGATGTTGATTGATCAAGAGAGGAGAAGAAATGCTGAAAGGACCCAATCAGATCTTGAAAAGGCTACCAGACAATACAGGAGAAGTACTAAAAGTAAAATAGAGGATGAAATGGAAGAAGACTCTGACAATTCCTCTTATGCGCAAAGTATTGAAAAAGTTTATTAAAGCTTGATACCTCTATACTGTATCTTTCCCTACATAAGAAACATTCTCTCAGAAACTATTGAACATCAGAAACTGAAATTTTCTGACTATATATATATTACACATATTAAAGCAGCCATTTTAAGGTATTGATTATAGTGGTGAATTTATTAAGTGATTAGTATAATTTTTAATGAAAAATTTGAGTACTAAAAAAGAATTATTATTCTTAAAAGAATGAATCTAAATAAAAACCCCTCTTTTAAAGTATGTACTAAAGTCCATATAATGTGCTGTAAAAATTTCAAGCAAATACAATTAATACACTTTGCGTAAATGTTCCTTAAAACAGTCACTTTTAACATTGTCAGTATACGCCCTACCAGGTCCCCTTAAGATCTTTTTTTGTGGCTTTAATGTCCTCCATAGTCTGGAAATGGAAATGTGAACCAGAATGGGAAAGGTTTAAACACTCGTTTTAAAGTGTGAGCTTTCTGGAATACCAATCAGAACATTAGTTAAGTTCTGTGCTTCCCATTTCTGATGACAGTACTTTGCATGTGTATGTATTATTATACCGGTTTACTTTTGTTCTGCCTTTGTGTTTAGCCAACTCAAACAGTAATTTTAAGTAGAAGCAAATCCAGCATTGACACCGCAAACTCCTATAAATAGTAAACTAAGGAGCCATATGTTTAGTGTTTTACTTTAGTCATTGGCTAACATGGAAAATACAGTTGCAAAAACTATATTCACAGCCTTTTATGATATAATTTAAAGTACGACTGCATAAAAGACATAAAAAGTCCTGTAATGTTCAACAACAATGCTACCTGGAAGCTCAAAATAAAGTGTGCGCGTAGTACAATGACTGCCAAAGAAAATCTCTCCACCTCTGGTCTGCATTATTTGTCATTGTACGAAGCCATGACTATTTCAGTGGCTGTTTGAGGCCACGGTAAAATGGTACATTTCCTAAAACAACCAATGAAATGAACACACCTTCACAGTGATAAATAATGTGACAGACTGGAGGTGCAGAGAAATTCTTCAGCGGTTCATTGTATGTGTCAGAGGTAGAATACCTAGTTGTTTGAAATAATGGTTTACACAACTCTCTAACTTTACTTTCTATCATTATCCTGATGATTCTATATTCTTTTTCTAGTGGTGAGTTTCCCCAACTATAACATGTATTAGCAAGGGGGAGAACATTGATAAAATAAGTAGCTCTAAAGTTTATATATAGTGTGCAGTATATAGAATTCTTATTGCACATATATTATGCTTTGGTCAGATCATTTACACATTTCCCAGTTTCATGGACATATGCCAACAGAAGTTTTTCAATTGCATAAAGAAAAATGTGGGGACACTGCAGTAGACTGTAGCTTTATTTCCAGATGGTCTGAATGTTTTTGTGAATGTTTTATTATTGTACAGGATAATAAATACTTAAGGAAACCAAGATCTTTGTAACCAAAAATTCATTAGAACTAAAACAACTATAGTAGTCTGGTATTATTTCTTACAGTAAATTGCTTATCAGAGTAATGGTTGAGCATTTGTTATTACATTTGGGGATCAATCTCCTGCAGGCCACAATATGGGATGAATCCTGATTATGATCCTTTACTCAGACTGAAAAATCCAATTAAGGATAAAGGTTTTACAGTACTGACACAAGTACAGCTATGTGAACACTCCAAAACAGAATTAAATGCCTTCTAACAATAACTACAACGTTGGGAAGCAGTTATTAAATAGCAAGAGGATTATTTTAAATAGTATTGATATATGTAGATTGAAAAAATAAAATGTATAGTAATTAAATAAACTTAAGCATTATTTCTGGTATCATTCTAGAACAACTTAATTTAATCATAGTACCTGGACGACTGAGCTTCGCTCGGCTTTCCTTTTCTTTTCCTTTTTTTAGGTTGTTTCTTTTTGGAAGAAGATAGTTGTTTAGATAAACCTGAAAAGCAAAATGTTAACTAAGTATAAATTTTCATCCTAATTGTGGGAGCTGTTTCCGTGATGAGACCTTTAATATCATAGCCTGTTTGTTGAAATTGGCCCATTAATGGAGACATTATTGCCAAAATAAGGTTTTGAATAATTGTAGCCGAGACATGTAGTCTAGGATAGCTAAGTCAACTTTCTTTTAAGTTTTCTGAAAGCTCTTGACGAGACCTTTAATATCCTGGCTTGTTTGTTGAAATTGGTCCATTAACAGAAAAAGTATGGCCAAAATATATGTACAAGAATTGCTCGTTTAAATATATAATATAAGAAAAATGTAAATATATTTCCAAAGTTTGAGCTTCTACCTTAATGACAACCAATCTTAATTTTTTTTTTCATTCAAGTAGAATGAAAGATAAATGGACTTTTTGGTTAAAAATTGGAAAAATCATAGTTTTTACATAATTCAGTAATTTTTACTTTCTCTACTATGGACAGTAAGTAGGGGAAGTATTGTATTCAATCCAAAATTTCAATGTTGAGATTTCACTGGAAATATATGTTTTGAGCCCCCTTGAATTAAAAAAAAAAAAACACTTTTAGAAAAAGGTCTGTTTGTATTTGCATGTGTGCATATATGTGTGCATCTGTCTGTGTGTTTGTCTGTGAACAGCATAACTCAAAAACGTAAAGTCGGTTAAAAACCAAAGTTGATATTTATGTGTAATATCTTTTAAGGATTGACACAAAGATTTCAAAGAAAATTTCTCCATCCTAAACTACCCTTTACATGGAACATATTTTTAAAATTTTGATTTTCTGGAAAACGGCTCTAGTGATTCTGATTAAAATACCATATGTTTAAGATATTTTCATGGCAAATGAAATGTATTTTTTGAATTTTCTGGTTACAACCCATGTAGTCCTGTTTGCTCTGGATAACTTTTGCACAACTGGTAAACCGTAAGAGATAGACCAAATCTTGCTATATAAAAACTATAAATCTTAAAACATACAAGTTATGTCCAAATAATTTTTTTGTGGAGCGAACCATTTCGGAGATATTCCTTGTTATTTGTGCGAGTTTTGCAAAACTTACAGTTTTCTCAAATGGAAGATTATTATTCACTTTTTATCTCTTGGTTGTGCAAAGGGAACAGAATTTCAAAGCCTTCAGATAGTGACCAGCTTTTAAACATTTGACTATCGCTCAAAGCCTACTGTGTTTCCATATTCCTCTTGCACTTACAAGAAAATTAGCAGTAAGGTAATTTCTGCAAATGTTTATCTCGACTAACATGAAGAAGGTAGAGGAATAAGAGTTTGTATGAATGTTTTGTACAAGAGTGAGTAGAAAAAGTCATATGAGTGCAACACATCAGATTTTTTATATTCTTTCCCCATAATAATGTGCTTTTGCACATATTAAATAAAAAATACTCTTATGAACAGGTCACTCACTAGACTAAATACTAAATAGTCTGTATTAATCTTATTACTATGTATATTGCTTGTCTGAGCAAGAAATGCAGTTTGATGCTGAAAGATAAAACCAAGACCTGGGGGCAGTAATATTATGTTGAAATAGCACTTACATTACTAATAATAATGTTTCCTTTATTTCTACATGTATCATAATAATATGGTAGCAGTTCGCTAGGTGTTAATCTCATTCTCAGTCTGAAATGTTCTGTTCTTTACAAAGTAAAACTAAGCCTGACATACCTTGAGTGATGCAAAAACCAAGAATTACATTTATTGCAAATTCTGCATCACCAATTACATAACCTCATTTTAGAAGACTAGAAATATCAGTATTGTCACAAGTGGTCCATTCTATTTCCCAGCCGAAGTACATATTTAAAGATAGCTCAAGTAGAATGATTTTTCTACAGATTTCTTATACCATTAAATAGAAGGAAAGAAATCTGAGTTTCAAAATATATTTAAATCAACTACACAATCATATTTTTGTTTTTTACTGAATCTTTTAATCAATACCTCTTACCTTGCTTTCAGGTCTATTTCTGCAGTCGCACACATTCTCAGTTGGCTCAGTTTGTGGGAGAAGTTCAACGTAGCCCATTTGGAAAAGAAATAAGGCTTGTTTCACTTGCATCTAGGCAGAACTCTTGCATAAATGAAGCTGTACAAAAATTGAAAAACCTATCTTTAATTAACGAAAGGTAAGCAAACCGTTCTCTTCTATAGAGATGCTATACAACATAATTTTATTTTGTTACAACTGCAGTTGAACTTAAAAGCATATCTGTGTTTCATAGAAATCACAAGAATAACTTGTAAAACTGATGTTTACCATGTTGTCTTTTGTGCAGAAGTAGTTGTGTAAAAATAGGAGAAAGCTCAAAATTTCTATTTAGTAAATTTTGAAGTAGTAAGCTTAAATTTAGTTCCCTGTTACAGTCATAAAATTTCTTAAAAAGTTGGAACTGTTCAGCAAGATTGTGCAGTTCCTGGACACTTCTACAATACTGGGAAGAATTGCGAGCGGATTAGAATGGTGTGAAACAATTTTGAGATGCCAGAAAAATCTCCAGCTTCAAATAACATGCTTTCACCTACATATAACCTCAATGTCAAGAGAAGCATTGTTTCTGACAAAAGCACTTTATTACTCAAATATAAAGCAATACATTATAGACATGATGGCAAGATGTGCAACAAAATATACAATATACAATTTATGCAAAGCATAAATATAAAATTAACTTTTGCTTACCATTTGGTTTTATGTTTAATTGTATCATCAATAATTTTCGTATCATTGCTGACTGTTTACTTAATCAAAATCTCTCATAGAATTCTCGGTCATTGCGGGTGTGAAAATGATTTGATGCATTCTAAACATTCTGGATTATCTTCTGTAGTGCATATGGGTTAAAATAATTTGCATTTCTTCATTACTAATAGTGTCTCCTTCAGATAACATAGTAACGTTGTAGCTAAAATCACAGTTAAGCACAGTTTAAGCCTGCATGTTATAAAACTGAGTTGTAGAGTATTTGAATTTCCATAAAAACCATGGTAACTAGCATTCTAAGCAGGTGAGCCTTTTTTCAAATGTCCCACTAGCCTTCATCGGTCTGCCAATCTCCCTTCCTCCTTGTCGTCTGTGTCAACCTATATGTGCAAATGACTGTGTTTACACATCTAGACGAGTAAACTTGGTTAGGGAATATTAATAGTTGATACTTATTATTATCATTCTGTATGAGTTTTGCAGTGCATTAAAACAGGAGTATTATGGCACTCAATTGCTCTAAAGTTTGTCATAGAACTATAAAAGGACAAGCTAGAGAAGTAACAGCAAATGTATCTTCCTTTCATAGAAGTTTGAAAACAGTGGTGTTGTAATTAATTTAAATTAAAAGCAGCAAATGTGTTAAAATTTTTGCCACAGGAAGCTGATGGAAAGAATTTTGTAATCCTGTGAATAAGGTTAATGAGCGTGTTGCAACTACAACAGGCATTTCCTAATCAATGATTAAGAAAATAAAAAAGGCGATGATTGATGTACAGAGTGGCTCAGTTTTCTCATTCAGTTTTCCAAAACAAAACAAAATAGTTGAAACCTTATTTTGGCCATAATTTCTCTGTTAATGGGCCAATTTCAACAAACAAGCCAGGATATTAAAGGTCTCGTCAAGAGCTTTCAGAAAACCTAAAGAAAGTTGAATTAGCTATATTAGTCTACGCGTAACAGTCACAATTACTCAAAACCTTATTTTGCCCATAATGTCTCTGTTAATGGGCCAATTTCAACAAACAAGCCATGATATTAAAGGTCTTGTCACGGAAACATCTCCAACAATTAGGATGAAAATTTATATTTAGTTGACATTTTGCTTTTCAAATTTATCTAAATAAGTATCTTCTTAATGGTAATTATTATTTATTTATGCCAACAAACTTACTGTTGGTGTTTTTAAACACACAAGCCGTGTGTGGGCAAAGTTTGAGAGGTAGAACTGGAACTTAAAAATTCAATGCCACAACTGGGATTTGAACCACAGCGGACACTCTAACCACTGAGCTATTGTGACAAACTGCCAGAATGGCATTAAATTCTCAAACCAGTTCGTATTTCTCCTGGTAAACCACAGAGGCAGTCTCACATCAGAGACAAATTACCCCAATGGTGACTTACTATTGTAAGTACTTTATATCCCAGGATTAAATAACCTTCAGAATGGTAATTATTATTTATTTATGCCAACAAACTTACTGTTGGAGAAATACGAACTGGTTTGAGAATTTAATGCCATTCTGGCAGTTTGTCACAATAGCTCAGTGATTAGAGCGTCCGCCCGGTAAGCGGAAGGTCTGTGGTTCAAATCCCAGTTGTGGCATTGAATGTTTAAGTTCCAGTTCTACCTCTCAAGTATCTTCTTTTTCAGTCCTCATTCTACCTCTCAAACATTGCCTACACATGGCTTGTGTGTTTAAAAACACCTGCAGTAGGTTGGTTGACATCCAAAAATAACACAGTTTTCTTTTTGTTATTAACACAGTGTGCACCAGTGCTCTCCAACTTTCTTATGTGCTTGGACACATTTCACTCATGCCTAAGGAGGTGCAGGCACAATCACTTTCACCATTAGGGCAAGTATCTTTCTTTGGAGAGAAAAAAGGGAAATCATTGTTTGGAAAATAGTGAATACAGCTTTAGGTGTACAAAAACCTATTTCATGGGTATGTACTGGGAAGATATTCCGGAGGAAATAGTTTTGTCTTGAAATTTGAATTAATATTAGAAATCTTCAGTACAAAAATGTACTTGTGTATTAAGGGTGCCAGAAAAATACATCATGGATACCATTTTGGACAGGGCTGGTCTGCAGTCTTTCGTGCTATCACAACTTACAATTTCTCATAACCTTGCCTTAGTCCTTTCAGTGACATTCTTCGCTTTCTCTGTTTCTCATATTCTAACTGCAACATGCAATCACTCGAAGCTCATTAAATCTTCTTTACATGCACAGCTGACACATTGACCAACTCATAACTGTAACTTACTGCTGTTTCCTGGCCCCCTTATATAGTGGGGATGACGATCACATGACCTTTCACAATCTCCTTCAAACACACTGGTAGTGACATAAGCAGATCTTTCACAAAGGCACCAGAGAAAACCCCTTTTGTGCTGCCACTTCAATGTTGTTAGTCATGTGTTCGCTCATGTGAGTGGTGTGGGGAAGCTTGACCTTGTGCCTTTGTTTGCTCGCCGTCCTAGCACAAGGTGTGAAGCAGCTTAGCTCTGTCTGTCCTTTGTTGTGCACCGAGCCGTGTCACAGTAATAAAAACAGTGTGTGTAAAGCCAAGCATAGCTACCCTGACCTGGTTGCCGAATGCATAGCCATTGCACATCTACGGCCAGGCCGACTGCAAACAGGACTTACTGTATATACTATAGTAGTTTTGCTGTAAACACATGCACAAACTCGACATCTGATAATTAAATCTGTCTGCAGTGACTTACAGAGCATTTAAAGACTCCATCTGAGATAACTAGCTGGGCATGTGATAAATTCCATCCAGTAAAGGTTAAAAGCTCCCAGATTGTTATATACTTCTTTTCCAACTATGCTATACTTTCACATAAAATATTTTCAGCATGGCCTTAAACATTTGCCCATGCAGGTTGGATATTAAGCAATGTCCCATTACATATTTAAATGTTCAATCCAACTTATAGCATTGAGTTTATGTGGTTATATTAATTAGTTTTATAAGAGTGTAGCTTCCAGATAAAAAGTCCTAATTCTTAAAAACTGATTGGACAATGTATTAGGTGCATAGATATGCAACGTAAGAAGAAAGGGAGGACAACAGCAGCCGACAAGAGTGGAAAAGCTGTGAAAAGATCATGCACCTCATCAGGTTGTTCATATCTCCAACAGAAAGCTGTTGAGAGACTTCGCGATGAAGTGCTTCTTGAGGTGCAAGATGTAGAAGAGTTGGTTAATAGAGGCAAGCAACTTGCAGCATGTCCGTATTACGCTTCCCGTGGGGCAGTCACAGATTCACAGGTACTACAGTTTTGTACTGCACCACTTTAAGTTACTTAGCAGATAAGGAAAAATTGAAGCTATTAACAGTGAAGCAACAAGATTCTAAAGTAAGAACAAATTAGAAACTAAAAACTTCCCTTATCTTAGTATGATTTGCTGCTAAATAAAGACCCAGGGTCTTTATTTAGCAGCAAATCATACTAACATAAGTGAAGTTTTTAGTTTCTAATTTGTTCTTACTTAGCAGATGTTTTGTAGATGCTGCATGCTGCATCTTCAGCTGATTCCTTGATGGAGGTTGCTTCCCTTTAATTGCAATTTATCATCTTGCAGTTATCTAATGTTAACAATATTTTGTGTTACACAGGTGGTAGTGATACCTTATAATACATTGCTGCACAAAGCCACCCGAAAAGCTTGTGGCATCAAACTCTTTGGCAATGTGGTCATCATTGATGAAGCTCATAATCTTCTTGATACTATTGGACACATACATAGTGCAGAAGTGTCAGGAAATCAGGTGAGATATTGATCTTACTGCAACTTATTTCTCTTGTAATTGTTATGTAAATATTTATTATGAATGAAAGATTGCAGTCATATGAGAAAAAGTGAGAAATAACTGTGCTACTATGCCATCTCTGTATTTTATTTTTTGACTTTGCAAATACAACAAAATCTCAACTATGTAAATACCCATTTAATGTTTTTCCGCATTTATCATAAGCACGACATTGGAATTGTATAGTTGGCAATACGCATAAAATCAAAATGAAGGTAACTTCCAGCAGTATGTATATATTCCTCAATTCAACCCAAAGATCTTCCAGGTGTAACACTGAGCACCACAGTCACAAAATAAATGAGGATCTCATCATACTGCAATGAAACAAATTAATCACATAACCTGAAATAACTGTGAAATCATAAGGTCAAGCACTTGTGTAGCACGTTAATAAACTTAAATTGCAATATATTTTGTAAAGATATGTTTATAAAAGAAATACAAAGTTACATTTCAGGGGCATAAACCATATCTCTTGAAATAACTATGAAATCATAAGCTCATACAAGCTCATATTGCACAATGTACGTTTGCGAAACAAATACAGTTTTATATGAGTTACATGTGACAGGTGATCGACAAATGGAATGCTTTAAACATCGCATTTTACTTGAAATATTGTCGCAAATTACCAGTGACTTCAACGTTATTTGAAATGCAGATTTCCATTAATAATAAGAGCTACAGGAAATGAGGAAAAAGAAAATCTTAAGTTGATAACTTTCTGCTAATGTTACGTCTCCTTTATTTACTTTATTCCACTATTTAGTTCACGCTTCTATTCCACTGTTTCAGCTTCAGATCGCGCTTCTGTTCCATAATCCATGTTCCTCTCTGATTGGTAGTTACCAACCTCTTTGCCCAGTAGTGTATTTCTCCATGTCAAGTTGGCATGGTTTAGCCACATTGCACACCAAGAAGCCCATATTCTGCAACATTACCAATTAATGCATTTTAAAATGAAATTTATTGTTCAGCTTTGCTAAAACCTGCATTTATTTTACAAAGTATGCAACATAGCTGATAAATTATCATATTTATTTTGGCTTATTGTAATTCATGGTTAAAACATTTAAATTAATTGCAGATACTTTGATTTGGCATCACTACCACAAAGTATGATCATTCTGATTAGTTATCCATTGGACTTGTCTAGTGGTTCATATTGCTGCAAGTAGCTGTGACCATTTTATTTTGCGGTATTATTTGTGAAAGTAAAGATGCTTACAATAGCCAATGGAAATGAGCATTCAAAGGAACTTTATTTTTCTATTGCTTTGTATAATGTTCATCTAATTTGTAGGATTTTGAAGAAGACCAAAATGCTACATATAATTCATTGAAACACTTAAAGATCATGTTCTAATATTTGGTTTTGTAAAATGAATACATTTTTTAATGAAACATATGCTAAGTAGTGTATATCTCTTTGCATCTAAAGAACATTTACAGTTGCAATTAATGAGAAAAGTATCCTCATAATTATCATTAATAGCAGCATGTGAGCTATTTGAGATATAATATCTACAAGTTGTATATTTGAACTTCCTTAACACAAAACTTTATTTCCTTTCAGTTAGCCTTTGCATACAGTCAGCTTACTCAATATCAAGAGAAGTATAAAAACAGATTCAGTGCTCTCAGCTTCCTTCGACTGGGCCAGATTATTTTCATAGTTGGAAAATTAATAAAGATGTTAGGTAAGTTCTTAATGCCTTTTCAGTTTTCATGACAATATTATGTGTTTTAAGTTTGACAATGTGTCCACGACAGAAGTGCTAGCCTTACAGAAAATACTTGAATCAACACTTATTTTCCAATTTCACGTACTGTTATTTCTTATACATATTTTAAAGTCAATTGCTTATGATGCAGCTGTTGATGGTGACAATGGCCTTTGAAACATGTACTAAAAAATAGCAGTAAGTTAAGCTGGATAAGTGTAAAAGCACAACTCAAATATTTTATAAATTTAAGGCTTCACAGTGTTGATTTCTTTTAAGTAATTTGGGCTGAAAACTTTGAGTTTCCTCAGTTACGTTTTTATTCAGTTTTACTTTCTCTACTATGTACTTACAATAATTAGAGGAGGTACCAAAAATTTGATACAGAGATTTCAGTCTGTCTGTCTGTTTGTGTATGTGAACAGCATAACTGAAATACGAAAAGTTGATTGCATGATATTTAAGTTTAGCATGTTTCAAGGATGCAATATAAAGATTTTCAGCAAAGTCCTACAATCCCAAACTACAATTTACATGTACAATTTTTTTTTTAAATTTTGGCTCTAATGATTTTGATTAAAATATATGTTTAAGATATTTTGATGGCAAATGAAACTGAAATGCTATTCATTCTGAATAATTTTTAATTGCTGGTGAAACCATAAGAGATAGCCAAATTGTACTGCACAAAAAATGTAGACCTTGTTAAAATAAACAGTTCATGTTAAATGCATTTTTTAGAGCTAACCATTTCCTAAGATATTCCTTATTGATGGTTTGAATTTTCAAATGCTTACACTTTTCTTAAAAGTCGTCATCAGTCGTCTTTATCAATAGTGTAATATGCAAATAATATGCGTGGATTTGTTTTAATCTCAGGTGAAATGTTCTTGCAATAGTAAGAATGAGTTAATTTCCATAAGTATGCACAATACATTCTTGTAAGTCCTACATAAGGGGAGGGTAATCAGGTAATGAAAGAAAGAATGCACAGTACATTAATTTCTAATCAAAAGAGGTTAGTAACAGTGAAGCTTAAAATAATTTAGAAATTATTTGAGTTGATTTTTGTTGCAAATTTCACTTACACTTTTAAAATTCAGACGTGTTTTGAAAGCTATCGCTCTTATTCTCAGCTAGAGGTCGACACTATATGATATACTTTTGTTTACTAGGAGGAAAACCAGGATGTAATCCAGCTGAAAGCAGCCAGAAAGGAGTAGATACAAAAATTTATTCCTTGTCTGACTTTGTAATGTCAGCAGAAATTGATAACATGAACCTCTACATTCTACTGGACTTCTGTCAGAAAACTAAACTTGCACATAAGGTAAACTTCCGCTTTTGTTTCTGAAGTTATGAAATTAGGAATATTAAATGTGGTGGGCATAGGGATACGAGGGCCACTATTTTGTATTTTCTATTCTATTCTCTCTTGTACAAATAAATTTTGTGGGTGCAAATGATATTCTTATTACCAACTTTACAACATGACCTCACAGCGTGTTTAATTACACAACACCACAAGGCATGGCAAGCCTATGATTGGATTTTGTGTTAAGCCATGTGCCATTAAATATTGCATCAGCCATAACTTTACTGCCTATGCTAAATATCCAGTAATTATTATTTATTTGGAATTTTTAAACACACAAGCCATGTGTGTGCAATTTTTGAGAGGTAGAATTGGAACTGGCTACTTAAATACCCAGTGTTTATAGTTTAGCTGTGGAAAGTGAAATTTAGATTGCATTATTTTCAAATGTTTTTCAATTGCTTTTTGCATTGTTGTACATGCATATAGTTATACATAATTCAAAATTATGACTAGAACTCCAATAATTTAATTTTGTTCTTCACTGTTTTAAAATTTAATCATCATTTATTCTGTAAACTGGGACTGTGATGAAAATTTGAATCAGATCTTAAAAATTCAATGCCATAGCAACAACTCATGTCACATCTTTTGACATTAACTGTGCTGTGACTGGAAATCTGAACATACATTAAACTTCTCTCTTCTGATTCAGCATCTTGGTAATCCTCATGACACCTTAAAGGTGACTTGTAATACTGTAGGTACTTGTAATTCTGGCTTCTAGTTAACCACACTACACTTTTAATTATGGTTCATTAATTTTCTGGTACTATAGAAATACAGAAATTAAAATATTTGCACCATATTAAATTGCTTTAAAAGTACAGTATCTCAAAGTAACCGAGATTGCCTTGGAGGTTCACAAGGATATTTGAATGAAATGAGAGAAGCCTAATGCATATTCAAGGGTTTGTCAAGTAGCTAACGAAATATGTAATAAAACCACTTCTACAAATAGCTATCTCAGTTAGCCTGAAGTAGGTAGAACAATAAACATTTGTAGGAGTAATGTATACAAGAGTGAGTAGAAAGTCATATGAGTGCAGCAAATAAGATTTTTTTTATAAGTTATCAGGCATCAAAATATATAAATGAATAACATTTACAGTTACATGGATATGCAGAGAGATATCAACCATCTGTTACTGTAAATAAGAACAAACAACAGCAACAAACAGGTATTAGGGCATTTCTTAAAGAACTCTCCACACCTCCTCAGGCCGCCACTGTAACAGCCCAGCAAGGTAAGTAATTCTTTGCTTTAATATTAGTACTGGTAAAGTGAAATGTTGAACAGACTGCAAATATTGTTCTAATTTAGGCTTGAAGAAACATAACATAACGCGTATCTTCAGGAATTGGAAAGTCACAACTTTGTTTCATAATTTACATGAATTAATATTAAGGGACCGCCTCCGTAGTACAGTTGGTAGTGCACTTGCCTCTGGTGCAGAGGACCCGGGTTTGATCCCCGGTACCAGCATGGGGATTTTATCAGGGAGGTCTGGCACAGGGTGCACTGAGCCTTGTTAGGTTCTGGGGTGACCAATTGAGGAGCTACTTGATGGAGAAGTAGCGGCCCCAGGTCGAGAAGACCGCATAACTGGCCAAGAGGGCTCGGGGCGCTGACCAAGTCCCACCCTCCAGTACCGCACCTCACCAATGGCGCCTGTAGTGAGCAGAAGTGGGGGACGCAGCGGCTGGGTGGTAGGCCTTGGCCCTTCATGGGCTGCCACGTCAGAGTTAGTTTAATATTAAGGACATTTAGTCCATGCATCAATCTTACCTCATTTGTCCTGAGATTGGATAGAAAAGGGATAAGGAATTAGTTGCATTAATTGTTGAACATGGTTACTTCAGAAAACATCTGAAGTGTGTAAAGTAGGAATCTACAAAGATGAACCCATCTTAAGACTGTGCAAGAAGAATGAGAAAACTGCGTTGCATATCCTCTTTGGCTGCCCATGCTGATAAGAAAGAGACTTACTCTTTCTATAGCCAGAGAAGATCTAGGAAAAGATGCTGATATTGAAATTAAAACACTGCAACTTTTTTGTAGAACAGATTTTGGGAAACAATGAAAGCATGCTTTCCAATAGTCTTTTAGGCTGACATGCAGGAGGTTGACAAAGCTCCAACAGAAACCTCCTGTTATCTGTCTGTCTCTGTCTCTCTCTCTCTCTGTTTATTTATCTATGTTATCTATTTAATCTATTAGCAACATTTGCTTCGTCTTTAGTTGAGGCCCAACTCTCTGACATTGGTAGCTGTGATCTGAGGCAGTGGTGCCAGTTATAGCCCTGAGTGGTCATGCCATGCAATGGGCCACTTGCCGTGCCCAGGGCATAGCAGGCCAATACGTTAGAAACCAGTACAGTGCAGGTTTTTGCATGATGCACACAGAGCAATGGCTGCATTGGAGACTGCAGATATGAATCACCCAGACTGTCCTATTTAGCATAGGTCTTTTGAATCTGAATGGGAAAAGCAGTTCTTATGAAAAGTTGTTGGCAGTAGTATTCATTAAAATTATTTTTTAAAAAATTATTTTGTTGTTTAACGACGCTGTCAATTGCCAGGATCACATCAGCGTCGCCGGTGTACCGGAATTTCGTCCCGCAGGAGTTCTTTTACATGCCAGTAAATCTACTGACATGGAGCTGTCATTTTTAAGCACACTTAAAAACCATCGGCCTGGGCCGGGTTTGAACCCGCAACCTTGGGATCAGTAGGCCAGCGTCTAACCAACTGAGCCACCCAGACCGACCAGTAGTATTCACTGCCTAGTATGTAATGAATATGTTGTGCTAAAAAATACAACTTACAAAAAAGTTGTACATTGAAACATCCAGCCACATACAATGAGCTTAATTTTGGAAGAAATCGCCAACCCCTATTACTAATTATGTTTTATGTTATTCCATTTATTTGAAAATAATCCAAGTAAAAATATTCTCTTATTTTTAATTCCAAAAAATCTAAGAATCTCCACTTCGATAGCAGTATTTGATAGCTACCTTATTATGTTTTCTGCAAATATATATCTGGTACAAGTTGATATCAAAACCGTTGTTGTCAATATTGTGTAATTATGCTTTTATTCATTTATTTGAATGTTCCATTTTGACCATTTTATATCTCTGATTAAAAAGTCATAAAATATGTATCTCTTTAAGAAGTATATAAATTCATAAATGGTTGTTCTTCACAATTTGAGAACTGCTACCTAAGGACTAGGGTATGTTTAATAATCTCTATAAGTTGAGTCAAAGCATCAGAAATTTGCAACAGTATTTTGTTATTTAAGCCAACTTGAATAACTATGTAAACAGATAAGCAGTTTTCTGTTTCTGACTGACACACTAAGAGACACTATTTTCTTTGTACATCAGACCTATATCTATACTATGTATCCTCAGCAATTCTAAAGGAAACATTCATAAGATATACATACATACTGTGGGCGTAGCCAAGCTGCAGGTATACAAACAAGTGATGGCTGATATGGCATTGATATGTGTTACATCAATCTCTCTCAAGGGCATTAGTTGCCCAGTTATGCCCTGAACTACGGTAACGTGACACCACTGGTCTAAGGCATAGATTCATGAATGAAAGGTCTGCAATTTAAATCCTTCCACGACCAACCTCCCAAACTTAGGCTTTTTCCATGTTTTCCTTGTATTTTTATCTGCCAAATCTGCAGAGATACCCTAATTTTTTCCCAGTTATTTCATTTCGGGTATCATTCAGTGTCCACCACTTTTTATGTTATATGCAGTAAGAATATGTGTTCAACACTATAAAGAAAAGAAAAAAAAGAAAGAAAGAAATGCTATACTATTGCCTAGAATTATTTCAACGTAGTGGTTTCTACTGATGGCATCTGGTCTTTTTAGAATGAATCTGCAAATGAGGCATTGTAGGGAAGAAATTGGATGCTTCATGTAAGAATATGTACAATAATTTGCGATCAACCAAGGAAGTTGTTGGTAAATAAACATATTTATCCTTTGTATTAGTTCAGTGTGAGGTGGCATATGTCAGCCAACTTAAATGGCAGCTAATGAACTAATAGAGCTGTCAGTAGAAATGCCAATAAAAATGTAATTCTTAAGTGGTGTAACTCAGGTCAACCAATGGAGCTGACAGTGTTATTGTTGAAATGATCATCAATCCTGAAGAAGAGCATGACACCGTCAAAATCACCCAAAAATATCACATTCTGAAAGACTGAGGATGATCATAGCTGTTATAGTCCGTATTGAGGAAGAAGATTCTATTGCTTGATCTACTGTCCCTTTAGCACTGGTGTTTTTGCAGCATCCAAGAGAAGACGGGGTTAAATTGTATGACATATTCATTGTACATATGTTTTAAGGAATTATGTCGTAATGGACAACTACTATAGAGTTTTAAATGGTTTTTTGTACATACCTTTTTTACAACCTATTATCATATTTCTGCACTATCCAAGCCTTTCACGTCCCAATCAGCTCAGATAATAGTGCGGTTACTGTGATTTGGATACAAGATCTTTGGAAAAGATGTTATGGATAGAGTGTGCATATCGCTTTCAGTTTATGGTGCACAAATAGAAAAATATATTGTATCACTCTTGTTTTTAGAACTGAGTTCAGGCTTTATATTATTCTTTGAGTAGTGATGCAAATTTTGTGAATTTGTGTTGGATAGCAGCATACTTCATTGCTTACTGTAAATTCATGATTTGTGTTTATGTGTAAATTGTTGACTTCCATGTCTAATTTCAGTACTTAATCATCCTGTAAACAGTACAACTTTTTTTATGCCTATATGAGGGTCACTATGAAAGTTTTGAGATGTGAAAAAACTAAAGTTAATCCACTCGGATTGAATGCAGGATAAGATAGCCCCATCCTTTGTGAGTAAACTGGTATCAGGCAGTGACTCTGCCACTCCAGGAATTCCAGCAGCACAAGAATGAACAACCTGCAGCGTGCAGACTGTCAGCTCCTGCAAGGGAGCTGGAAAGAGAGCGTTTTTACTCAATGATTTCCTACAATTGTAAAAGTGGGTTAAACCAGTGTCAAAGTCTTG
Source organism: Tenodera sinensis (assembly GCA_030765045.1). Taxonomy (NCBI): domain Eukaryota; kingdom Metazoa; phylum Arthropoda; class Insecta; order Mantodea; family Mantidae; genus Tenodera; species Tenodera sinensis. The sequence continues at coordinate 112,096,398 of CM060969.1, forward strand.
AACATTTGCAACAGGCTTTTGGGGATATTTCTCCTTCAAATACCCCAATTTAACAGTGGTTTCAGGAATTTAAAAGGGCCCAAAGATCTTTGAAAGATGAGAGAAGAGGGCATCTAGCAATGGCAGTGACTGGGGAAAACATTGCAGTGTTGAGAAAAATACTTCATGAAAATAATTGCACAAAGTTTAAAGAAATTGAGGCAGTTACAAGCTTATCCTGGAGACAATTTAATGAGGTCCAAGTAGCAATTTCATACAGAAATACTTCATCAATATATGAACAATGAAACAATAAAGACTTGAGCATGTTGTATTTTGCAGAGCAACCCACAAACTTCACCACAGGGAGTAATCCTATCTTGCCACTGCTGGGGTTCATTGAGGCACTAACCAACCACTGTGAGGATGGACGAGTGGTGTGTAACAGACAGGCTACTGTGGGAAAGGGCAGCTTGAAGTTCCTTCTACTTAATCCAGCAGCACATTTTGTTGATATTGTCAAGGAAGCAAGGTAAACAAACTTCTTACCTCAATATAAATATATAATGGTTAGTTCCTTTTCTGGTCTGAGTTTTGTTGATAGTTTATTGAGTGCAGCACCAAATTTAATGTTGATATTAAGAAAATAATACTTTGTTTTTCCACCCTGGTATAATTTTTCTACCATTACCAATTTTCTGAGGTAGTAAGAAGTATGGCAGTTTACCGTGCTATCCATTCATTTCATATTTTTAGAAAAGTGTATTTGTGTGATATTTAAATGAAAACATGTTTAAAACTTTGTATTTTATGGCAAATGCCTCTAACCATTTACATTAGAATACTTCATGTTTGTGGTACTAATATGAGAAAATACAGGGTGGAAGTGAAATAATCCATCAGACTGAAGGAAGTGAGACAGTAGATGTAAACTAACAAAGAATTCAAATAGCTTTTTTTAATTAAATGCACTGTTAAGTGGATAATCACGTTTCAAGGCAAGAGTGTGTGGCAATATGGCACAACCTGTTGATTGGGTACTCTATGTCTACTGGCAGATCAATAAAATATTCTAATGCTCTATAAAAACCATTTAAGCAATGTTGGCCATGTATCAAATTCAGATGTTTTGTCGCGGTGTGCCAGACACCAGAAAATCACATGAAAAAGTGAGATTATGGCTCTCTATGAAAACATTATACCACCTTGCAATATTAATAAGATAAGTGGAGCTTTTAGTTTCTAATTTGTTCTTAATTTAGATTCTGTTGCTTCACTATTAGCTTCAATTTTTCCTTAACTATGTATATGTTAAAGTTATCAAAGGGAAACTACTTCTTTTATTCAAACAATGTTTAGAGCTTAAGAAACTTCTTTTAACATCATAGTGTTGCAGATAAAAGTATTGTAGAGACTGTTGTGAAGTTGAATTAGAATGTATGTCACTTATAATTTTGTAATTGTTTTGGATATGTGTGAAGAATGTTTCGAATGAATAACAAATGTTCAAGTAGCTCATTCCAAACAAGAATTTCTGCTTTTCGTATAGCAGAACAATCTTTTTCAGCAAACCTGTTGATAATTTCTGTGATCTTGTACTGTATAGAGTAATAGAGTACAGCTTTCTGTCATGTGCTTCATCTCATTGTAATGGTTTGTGGAGGTAGAGGGACACCAGGGGCCATCTCTTGAAATACCAGTAATTTGCTCAGTGCCTTTGAAGTATGTGTGTGTGCATGTGCGCTTTATTTTTCACATTACACATTACATTTTGTCCAATTATAGCAAAATTAGTGCCAAAATATTAATTGTGCTTTACTGACCTTATACAGCATCAGAAATAGTACACAGAATAGGTCTCCACTAAAAAACCAAACTTAAACATTGACATGTCACATGCAGTACCCACCTATTCCTACAACCCTCGAGGAAAGTGATGTAAGATGCTTGCTGTGTAAAAACAATTTGTATTGTCACCGCGCCCGCCGCATCTAATTGCCGACAACAGCAGTGTCACCCATCGCATTATTGTCGGCACTACCGCAAAGGAGCCGAAGGAAAGAGACAGAGCATGGCCGCATTGTTGGGGCGCTTGCCGAAAGAGAGAAAAGGATAGAGACTTCGAGAATCTTCTCTGCTTTGTATTTCACCGCAATAACTGAACTTTCCAGAATAGTGCCTGGGAGATATAAATAGCGGAAAAGTGCGACAGAAGGGGCAGTCAGACGTATGTGAAGCGTTGAGTAGTCGTGCCGACGGAGACGGACAGACGATGTGAAGCGTTGTACCGACGGAGAAGGGACAGTTCTTTGTGTTACGAGTTCGGAGCCGTGCTGTTGGAGAATCGAAAAAGACTTTCTTGCTGTTGCAACGAGTGTACAAAGTTACTGTTTACGGAAATAAAAGTGTTTCTTTATCGCGACTACATCTGACTTCTTTACTTCACACCCACACCAAAAGTCACACTGGTGTCAGAAGTGGGATTCGTCGAATTGCTTCTAGTTTCGTTACATCGTCATTAGAAGTTGCAACGTTAGAACCAAGATGGAGGGAGATTCGGAAACCAGGATGATGGCAATGATGAAAGAATTATTCGCCGAAATGAAGACGGCAAACGACAACCTCGCTGCCAACATGAAGACGGCAAACGACAACCTCGCTGCCAAAATGGAAACGAGAAACGACAACCTCGTTGCCGAGCTGAAAGAAGAAATGAAGACGGCAAACGACAACCTCGCTGCTGAACTGAAAGGGATGAAGACGGCAAACGACCACCTCGTTGCCAAAATGAAGACGAGAAACGACAACCTCGCTGCCGAGCTGAAAGAGATGAAGACGGAGCTATCGGCGAAAATTGACGGCGAACTGATTGGCGTGACGGAAGACGTGGAAGAACTCGGCGAAAAGGTGGAAGACCTCTGCCAGCACGTGGACGTCGTGGAGGACGACGGGGAACGTCTTGGCGCCCTGGTAGTAAGAGTTGACGAGAGCGTCAAAGTACTGGATGCCAGGGGCAGACGGAATAGCGCGGAGCCGGGGAGGGAGCACCTAGTGGCCGAGGCGACAGTTGCGCCCGTTTCGGATGATATGAGGGAAGACGTGGAACAACTCGGCCAACTGATTGGCGTGAGGGAAGACGTGGAACAACTCGGCGAACTGATTGGCGTGACGGAAGACGTGGAACAACTCGGCGAACTGATTGGCATGACGGAAGACGTGGAACAACTCGGCGAACTGATTGGCGTGACGGAAGACGTGGAACAACTCGGCGAACTGATTGGCATGACGGAAGACGTGGAACAACTCGGCGAACTGATGGAAGACCTCTGCCAGCATGTGGACGTCGTGGAGGACGACGGGGAACGTCTTGGCGGCCTGGTAGTAAGAGTTGACGATGGCGTCAAAGTACTAGATGCCAGGGGCAGATGGAATAGCGCGGACCCGGGGAGGGAGCACTTAGTGGCCGAGGCGACAGTTGCGCCCGTTTCAGATAACGAAAGTGTACGTCTCGGGGAAGACAAAGGGGCAGTTCAGGGACGTCGTCGAGGATCCCCTAGAGGAGTGTGTCGGGTACGTAACCAACCAGGATATGACATGGAGGACGATCAGCAGGGAAGCGCACAAGCAAACGAGCAACACGCGAGATCCGACTTGGCGTGTGACATGGGGGGACCGTCGGAGCCATCCAATCACCTGACGCATAGTGCCGTGAACGGAAGAATGGTGGACATCATCTTGGACGGCAGGTTACAGGAGAGGCCGTGCCGAGCACGAGTGAACACGAGTGCAGCGGTGGACGCGACTCGCGCGGATGTGGCGGGGTTTGTTGCCGGACCCATCGGAAGCAAGGTGGCTGCGAAGGTGCGCCAGAGAGGTCGGCGGACATGGTACCCAGTGAGCCGTTTCCAAGTGCGCAGGATGGCCCGTCAACACACCAGGAAGAAGGGCAACTGGACGAGGGACCGTCAAGACCGGCGGTACTGTTGCAGAATTTCGAAGCAGGATGGCATACATCGTCCTACCCGGACCAAGGGATACTATCCAACAGCGATAACTAGGATCGTGCCTCCTGGAGAAGAGGTTCGATGGGTTAGTCCACCGGGGCGCAAGGGAGATGCCGCAGTGATAGTGCTGGGACGACCAGCTCTGAGGAGGGAGCAGTGTCACCGCGCCCGCCGCATCTAATTGCCGACAGCAGCAGTGTCACCCATCGCATTATTGTCGGCACTACTGCAAAGGAGCCAAAGGAAAGAGACAGAGCATGGCCGCATTGTTCGGGCGCTTGCCGAAAGAGAGAAACGGATAGAGACTTCGAGAATCTTCCGCTTTGTATTTCACTGCAATAACTGAACTTTCCAGAATAGTGCCTGGGAGATATAAATAGCGGAAAAGTGCGACAGAAGGGGCAGTCAGACGTATGTGAAGCGTTGAGTAGTCGTGCCGACGGAGACGGACAGACGATGTGAAGCATTGTGCCGACGGAGAAGGGACAGTTCTTTGTGTTACGAGTTCGGAGCCGTGCTGTTGGAGAATCGAAAAAGACTTTCTTGCTGTTGCAACGAGTGTACAAAGTTACTGTTTACAGAAATAAAAGTGTTTCTTTATCGCGACTACATCTGACTTCTTTACTTCACACCCAACCAAAAGTCACAGTATTCATAAGGTTTGTTCCAACAAGTGGTTTTGAGCATGTTCTGAACACCTTCCAAACTAATACCAACATTTTCTTACATACATGCACGCTCTCAGAATTAGTTCTGAAGTTTGTACGGTTTCAACATTACTTGAGCCACTATTAATCTGTGATTCTGAATAACCTGAGCATTCCTTGTAGGCTATAAGAGGTTTGTTGCAACACGAACCAGATTCAGTTCTGTTATCTGAGCATGCGCAGTAGCCAAGCAGTGTTCCAAACATGGCAGAAAACCCTTCAGACCTGGTTTTGAATTTCCAACTTAGTGATTAATGACTTGAAGCTTTCCCGGCGTTGATTATTGATGATAGTTTCTCGGGCTAACAGCCAGGTCAGATTAGGGTAACTATGCTAATCTGACCTGGCTGTTAGCCCGAGAAACTATCATCAATTCCAACTTAGTGTTCCAACATTTCGGGAACTAGTTCGTAGCCAGTGAAATCAGGCCTTGGTCAAAAGCAGGAGCTACAAATTCTGGACATGCACTAATCGTGTAGACTAATAGCCTACTACGCGTGCACAGTTATTTAATATCAGAGATTAATGATGGCTCAAGTAATGTAGGTCTGTTTCAACAAGTGTTTCTAACTAATACCAATATTTTCTTATGCACATTCACAATCAAGCACACTCTGGAAGTTTTGCCATGTTGCAATCCTATTTAGGTACTGTACATGCTAGAACTGATTCTGGATCATGTTGGAACAAACATATAATGTTACAGCTCCAGTTATAATACACCAAGGTAATTCTGATTACTTTGGACATATGCTAATGATTGGGTCAAGACCTTAGTCCTCGAAACATGTTTAGGTACCTTTTTAGTTAGTAATGTTTATTGTTTCAAATTCCAACTCATCTTTATAAATTATCAACACATCACTGTTTCTGATACTTCTACTTAAATGCAATAATTATGATATTTTCAGAGCAGTTGTTGTTGCTGGTGGTACCATGCAGCCAGTAGAGGAATTCCGGGAGCAGTTGTTCTTGTCTGCTGGGGGAGATTTGCAGAGGATTGCCGAGTTTTCCTGTGGACATGTTATTCCTCCTGATAATATTCTCCCTATTTGCCTAGCAGCAGGTCCTTCTGGCAAAGAGCTTGACTTCTCATTCCAAGCTCGTACTTCCTTAGCTATGGTAAGCTAACACCATCATTCCTGAACATTGCTACGAATTATGATGTTTATGCAGTGTTCCATGACTTGGAACTGATTTATGACTGATTGTGTAGGGATGTGTATAACAAGTTATTTCTGATGAGGTTACCCGGGAAAATGTATTTACAGTTTTATGTAGGCATTAAGTTGTCAGCATGCACACTGCTTGTCTGTCTCCAGCTGATGAGGATGATGATGATGATGATGATGATCATCATCATCATCATCATCATCATCATCATCATCGTCGTCGTCGTCATCGTCGTTGCCTTCTTCTTCTTCATCATCATCATCATCTATTTACCCTCTCCATATGGAGGGCTGAGACCCCTAGGACTTACAAGCCTATGCCTAGGGTCAGATGACTGTCGAGGAGCAGACAAACCTATGCACCGAACAGAGTGAAGACCTGGAAGCAGGTGATCAGCCCAGCACCAGGTATGAGAGTGCAAAAGAGGATGATATGAAATGCAGGCAAAATGGTTGAATGGAAAGGTGATGATGGAACAGTTGGTGGAATGAGTGGCGGAGGAAACCAGGGAACCCAGAAAAAACCCACCCAAAAACCACAGATACCACATGTGGATCCCTGGTGTCAAACTGAGGCCATCTTGGTGATAGGCGAATGGCCATGACACCGCCTGATGAGGATTGTTCTGGAATAAAAGCCTATGAATAACAAATAGAGGAGAGCATTTTTCTCATTAAACTCAGGAGTAGGTTGAAAAAGAGGTTTACTTAACATATGAGCAAAGACATTACATATTAAGTTGAGGTCCATTTACCATCATGAATTCACGTATTAATTACAAGTCATGCTGTAAGACTTTAATACCATAAATCATTCTTCCGATAAACAATTTTTTGTCAATTATTATTTATTTATGCCAACAAACTTACTGTTGGTGTTTTTAAACACACAAGCCGTGTGTGTACAATGTTTGAGAGGTAGGAGTGGAATTTAAAAATTCAATGCCACAGCTGAGATTTGAACCACAGACCCTCCGCTTACCAGCCGGGTGCTCTAACCATTAAGCTGCTGTGACAACCTGCCAGAATGACATCGAATTCTCAAACCAGTTCGTATTTCTCCCGGTAAACCACAAAGGCAGTCTCTCCCAGCTGTGGCATTGAATTTTTAAGTTCCAGTTCTACCTCTCAATTTTTTGTCAGTTTGCTCCATTGAAATGTAACAGTTTGTGAACTACCATGTGATACATTCCAACTTCACAAATATGAATAGTCTCCAAATACAAAACTTGTGGATTTTGTTACACAACTAGTTCCTGCTACAATAAAAGCACTACCCTTTCCTATTAGCTGGGATATTTAAATGTCATGACTTTTTCCCTTCACTTGTCTCTTTCTTGCTATTATTTTTATTATTCTGGACAACAATACACCAGCTTTCTCTGGTGCAGCTTTCTCTTTAAAGAGCAGTTGTAACACATGTGTAACAAAACCATTCCTTAATAAAACACATAGAATATACAATATACACAAGCGAAATGTCCTCCTATCCAATCCTAATTATTTATAAACTTGTAACAAACAGCATAATAAAGCATGACAACTAATTCTTTAGTACAAAGCTGTTTCATGTTAAGCTTCATTTTTTTCAATAAAGGTATTTTCAGCTTGAAAACTTGAGGAGTATGTTCTGAAATTGTAACATTAAATAATTTTTCATATAAGAAATTAAGTTTTCTTACTCCCTTCCTTATTTGCTACCATGTAAAATATGTTGTTGTTTGTTGTTAGCTAATGCTGGATTTCTGACAATGAAGTCATTAATCCTCTTGCTCAAAATATTAAAATGCCATTTCACAAAATATTTAAGAAATAAATTTGTAAATTAATTGTAGTGCCATTATTTCAAAAGGAACACAATTTTTTTAATAAATTGCTCTTAGTTTGGTAATACGGGCAAAATACTTAGAAATAGTTACAGTTGCTTAAGAAGACAATGCATTTTCTTCCTTAGTGAGATGCTTGTGACTGTGCCATAAACAAAATTGGAATTTCAACACAATGGTACACCTTGCATTCTTAGGGGAGATTGCCCTGGTACCGGTCACTTAAGCCAATATCCATGTTTAGGGCAAATTGGATAATGAATTTAAGCAAAACTGAAAGCAGAGGATAGAGGACAACATGAATAACAATTAGAACAGCAATTTGAAAATATAATTTACTTTTAAGTATCCATAATTCAGGTTATTATAAACACTAAGTCAGAGATTATTCCAAATGTTTAGTTCTTCCGGGCTTGTAGGCCGTGGTCTAGAAGGCATGGTAGATACCAACACTTTAGCCTTCCTAGACGTGAAAGTCATGAGAACAGTGAACCATGGCCTGGAATACAGTATTTACAGGAAACCTATACACACAGATCGATATTTACATAAAACCTCCAACCATCACCCTAGGCAGAAACAAGGTATAATAAAAACACTTACAGAACGAGCATCCCGGCTCTGCAATAAGAAATACTTAAAAGAAGAACTAAAACATCTAAACTCTGCATTCCAGTCCAATGGATACACACAAAAAGAAATCCGGCGCGCAATTCATCCCAGGCGACCAACAACAAAAAAGGAAGAACGCGAAAAAGTAGCAACAGCCTTTCTCCCCTACATCAGGAACGTCTCTGACCAGATAGCCAAGCTTCTGCAATCACATGGAGTTGATACTGTCTACAGACCAACTAACAAGATCAAAGACCTCTTGAGATCTGCCAAAGACAAATGCCACCCACACACATCTGCAGGTGTATATAAAGTTCCCTGCAGTTGCAGCAAAGTATATATATAGGCACTACTATGTGCAGTGTAGCCACCAGAATAAAAGAACATGAGCGTCACACCAGATTGGGACATACGGATAAATCGTCTGTGGCAGAGCACGCCTTGTTATTCGGCCATGATGTCAACCTTAAAGAAACCCGAGTCCTGTCTTCTACAGTTAACTACTATGCCCGTCTACAAAGGGAGGCCATAGAAATCTACAAACACAAAGACAACTTCAATTGCAAAGAAGAAATACTACGTGTACATAAAGCATGGATACCGGTTTTAGATAGACTTTCAGACACACGCAACAGTTGTAATAAAACCCCACCTACAACCAGCCAATCGCTACTGTAGACGGCGCAACAATGCCCCGCCCACCCCCACCCATGTAAATAAACGTAACGGACATTAACGGTCATTTCTTCCACTACTTCTCTGCTTCCACATTCTAACTCTGACCAGTGCAGATGGAGGATCGTGTTACCCTGATGTTGCCAAGTGCAGTACTTGGCGAAACGTTGGTATCTACCATGCCTTCTAGACCACGGCCTACAAGCCCGGAAGAACTAAACATTTGGAATAATCAAGACACCGGCCGTGAAAGCCTAAATACATATACTAAGTCAGAGACTTTCAAGAAAAACTGTTCCCATTATCGGTCACTTTGGTATGCATGAAAAAACATTGGTAGAATTTAATAATTACATAAAATGTATATGATAATAATACAAAGATGTATTTTGTTTAGACACTATCACTCTTAGTCATTTTTTACAATGCACACACACAAAATATGCTATTTCGTCACTGTCTGCATGTGCCCAACCACAACACTTGCAACACTGCACCTAATCTTCTTGAAAGCATTCACCAAAAATAATGCATTCAGTTTCTTCTGTGTTGTTGTTTTTTTTTTTTTTTTTTTTTTTTTGTCTTCACTTCAATTTCCAAACTGAAGTTTCCATTTGATACGACCTGAAATTGCCTTCTTTTTTGGATATTCCTTCCACAAAAAATCTTTTTCTTTCCTCTGTCTGTTTGATTTCCTCCTTTTCTTCTACCATATTTTTGAAGGGAGTGGATGTCAGAATTGCACTGTTTTTCTCCTCTCCTTTTTCTGTTAACAATTTTTCTCTGCAGGTCATCAGCTACAGGAGAGATCTTGGCAATGGCCTTCTGGAAGTCTGTAGATTCATGACCGGTAATGGGAACATGCACCTTGACCGGACACGGGGCAACGCAAGGGGGTTATAAAATAGTAAAATGAATAATATACAAAAAGATTTTCGGGAAATTAAGCATGTTAACTCACTGCTTGGGTATGCTAAGAGTATAATAAAATATAATATATAAGTTAAACTCATCTAAACGGTCAATACAGTCACAAGTTTTAGCAGCGTAATACAAAAGCACCGTCATCCACACTTCACAAAGGTTTTCTCTAAAATGGCGAGAAAAACCTGGACTTCACGCTAGAAATAGCGTTCTTTTGTTCCTACCTACCATATCATAGCTGTTTTTTGCTACTATCTAGCATCTTAATGTGTAACTACTTGTTGACCGGTAACGGGGCCTGACCGGCAACGAGGCAACCTCCCCTAAATAATTTCTTCCACAACATACTTACAGGATTAACATTCCGTGCATTGAAATGAATTGAATTGAGTTTATCTGTGTGGTCTCTCTCTGGGTACTGTACTATATCTTTTTCTATTTTTTCAACCCATGTTTGGGTTATGGCCTCCCCAATTGCTTTCTGCCAACACTATGATAATACCCATCTAGTTTTCAAACAGCTTTTTAGTTTCATGGCTGTTGGTTAATAAATATATATTCTTGTCATAAATAACATGTGGATGTGATATTTTCCAGGTGTTGTGAGTATGTACTTCAGAACTTGCATTAAACTTATCTAAGTGTTCTATAAATTTAACCACTGATTGCATTTTTCATTTTACAGATGAACGAAGTTGGCCGTATCCTTCAAAATGTATGCAATGTTGTACCTGCAGGAGTTGTGTGTTTTTTCCCCTCATACGACTATGAGAAGTTAATATTTCAGCACTTTGAGAAGAGTGGAGTCATTTCCAAAATTGAAGCAAAGAAGAAGGTTTGCATATCCAACATATGAGTTCAATAAGTTTGCCTTTTTGCTACATGTTCATTATATTAGCCTTCCCAAACAATATGAATACTTCAAGAAAAAAAGAAAAGTGGTTAAAAGCTTAAAATGTGTTACATAATAGGAATAGATGTCATTAAATCAAATCAAGTTTTTAAGAAAATAGTTTACTTATTTAAAATTAATCAAGAAGAATGATCTAATTTTTTGGATCTCTATTGGATCTTACTTGAAGTTAGCAATCTATTGAATATGATGGTTCGATTATAACTCTATAGATTTCTGATGTGATGTTAGAATGATAAATTGACAACATTTTGTGGCATGGACCACCTCCTTAGTGCAGTTGGTAGTGTACTTGCCTCTGGTGCGGAGGACCCGGATTTGAACCCTGGCACCAGCATGGGGATTTTCCCCTGCTGGGAGGTCTGGTATGGGGTGCACTCAGGCTCGTTAGGTCCTGGGGTCGGGGGGCAGGGAGCAATTGAGGAGCTGCTTGAAGTTGCAGGCCCAGTTTGAGAAGGCTGCATAACTGGCCGGGAGGTTTTGGGATGCTGACCATGCACCACCCTCCAGTACTGAACCCCACCAATGATGCAGCAGGGGGGAGGTGAGGGACACAGCAGCTGGAAGCCAAGCCTTGGCCCTTTATGGGCTGTTGTGCTAGGGTTTTTTTGTAGCATGAGTTAAGGTTATGACTATCTTCATTTTCTGATTTATTTTCCAAGTGCTTACTTCATTTCTGCCCAAAACATTTATTCATAATTTTGATTTAATATATAGGGTGTAAATGAATAACACCACACAAATTTTACTGGTGATAGACCGTTCATAGGCAATCAATTTGAGATAGGAAACCTATGGTCTAGGATTACAAATGACAGAACTGTGTCTTAAAATTGTTTGAGGGCATGCATGCCACTGATCATGTCCACTGCAGCTGTAACCCATGATGACAGAACAAGCGGGTGAATTTCGTAGCCTATTTAGCATAGTGGATATGATGTGAAGGTACGAAAGTACGCATGATATGGGTTCAAATACCCATCAGCCTATATTTTTTATCCTCTCTCTTTCTTTCTCTCTCTCGCTCTTTCTTTCTCTTTCTTTACCTGATTACCCTCTCCTTATGTAGGATTTACAAACCAGTGCCTCCTAGGGTCAGACACTTGTAGGGGAGCACACGAACCTATGGACCAGACATTGAAGACCTGGAAACGGGTGGTCAGCCAAACACCACATAATATGATAGTGAGGAAGAGAATGATATGAAGTGCAGCCCTGATGCTGCTTCATCCACCACGAATATCACATGCGGGTCCTTGGGATTGAACTTGGACCACGCTGACCTTTTCTATTTGTCTTTAATTTTTTGCAACGTGTCATATGTTCCTTATGTTTAGCTTTTAAGCTTCTTTGGTTTTATAGAAACAATAATATTAACGTAATATGTTTACAAAAATATACAGGACATTATTTTGACTTATTCGGTTGTTATGCTCTCATATTCTTTAACCACTTTAGTTTAGATTTTGAAGAAAAACTTTTAACTGCAATTCAAGCAGTTGTGAGTATTAGAAATAAAGCAATTGACTTGTCATAGAAGCTCAATAAATAATTTCAAAGCTGTATATTCAATATATTTTGCCAATCCTGTAGGTATTTCGTGAGCCTAAGAAAGCTGGAATGGTTGACCAGGTGCTTGCTGCATATGCAGACTGCATAAGAAAGGAAAATTCTGGAGGAGCAGTAATGTTCAGTGTTGTAGGTATGTTCTACAGCTAATTTAAATTAATTCAAATTACAAATCCAGTTTGTTTCATTGTTATACCTAAGGACATTATAACTGAGCTGTGTACTTTCAATGAAGAAAATTGTACCCTGTTTTCCCTTAAAATATCTTTTAAGATGCAGATCAACAGATCAAGCCTATAAACTGCCAAGGATTCATTAACGCATACTACAATATGCCATATTGCATCTTCAAGTAATTTTGAGGAATAGCACTGATAAATAAATATAACAATATATCATGTAGCACTGCAATGTCATTAAATTATTTCAAATCACTCATCTAGAATAAAATGCATTGTCCATACAATTTACTATGTGATATTGCTTAAGGGAGTTCGTTAAAGATTCTTATGCCAAAAAGTTCTTGGTTTTGCATAGTTTAATGAATATCTAAGGAAAGGTACTTCAATGTGCTTGCCACCTCTTACATTGTATGTATATGTACCTTTTTTTTTTAACGTCCTCCAACGTGGTGTCATATCAGACGGTGAGTGAATGAAATGAATGAAAAGATGCTCAAATGAGCCCGAGGTCCATAGAGCTTTAAGTTACCTGACATTCATCTTCTCAGGATAAGGGAAAACCTTGGTAAAAAACCTTATCCGGATAACTTACCCTAAGCGAGATTCAAACTCACGACCTCTTGCATAAGGCAGACACGCTAACCATCACGCTACAGAGGCAGGCTGTATGTACAGCCTGAAGGTATGTACAGATTTATGACAGGCAGTAATTTCAGTTTTGTAAATATTAAGTTTACAATGGGCTATTTTAGGTGCAGAACATTCTTTACTATTGAACTGTTACTCCTAAATAATAATTCTTAGGAAAGCATCCTATAGAAAAATGAAAAATATACAGATATTATATAATTATCTGGCATATGATTTGTATAAAATAATACGCTACCAAGCCTTTACATTTATAAAACTATACTATACACCAAAAAATACGAATTTCCAATGCAAACAAATTCGGATACACAGAACTACAACACATGAAATAGGAGTAACTTAGCTATTACAATGCACAGACTTAGCCTGTTTGAAAAGCTGCCTAGTTATACTGGTGCAAAATTATATAATAGACTGCCAGCAGAAATTAAAAGGTGTGAAAACTATTCTAAATTCAAATCTGCTTTAGAATCTATTTAGTTAATAATGTGTTCTATTTAATGGAGGAACTTTTAAAATAGGTTAAAAGTTCAATAATTAAAAATTCTAAGTTATGTGTGTATTTTGAAATGTTTAACCTCTTGGGCGATGGCCATTTAAAAGGTCCGCGAGCCGAGAGCTGCTACCCAATATCCAGCGCAGGGCATTTAAAGTGCTTTGTATATACACAGCTGTATTTTGTGTAAATATTAAGTTATTTTAATGAAACAAAAACTGATATAAAACTCGTTATATGCAGTATAAATGTACAACATCAGCAAAGTTGAGTTGTATTTACAAAACGTTGAAATGGCACTATTTTGTTTCACTGTGGTGAAAAGTCAACTTTGCTCTGTCGAACGCATCTAATATAAGTTTTCTGAAAGAAACCGTAGTCGACCCGTTGTATATGTGGCTTATGCATCAACATACTGTGTAATAAAGCACTACTGTATGCGTGGTCTCTTGAGTCATCAGAATAGAGCAAAATTGCAACTTTTGCTTACGTGAGTTTCGTAACTTAGTAGACTCCGTTTCTTTCTTTGTTGAAATACATACATATACTTTCCTGCTTGTAGCTGAAGGGAGAAGTGGTATAAAAAGGTATTTTTGCACCAACTGGATATAACCATATACAATTGTTTGGTAATTTGGAGAGCTCTAAACCCACACAGGACAATGACCTACTTTGACTTCCGACTATCAATAGCTCACAGCCTAATTGAACAATACCACGTTGGGGGTTGAAAATCCAAAACCCCTGCACCCCTCAGACTTCAAGGAAAACATTATCCTAAAAGGATACCACCAACAGGAAAGAAGTCCCGCCCATCTCGAAAGTGTTTCGTGTGCCGCAAGAAGGGAATTCAGGAATGTGGAGATGTACATACCCTTGTGTGTTTATCCCTGTTTTGAGGTAAATCACTGCAGAACGAACATATTAAGGTAAGCCAGTAAAGTATATAGACTTTACTAAAATGTTTCATAAAGGGAAAATTAAAATAAGTTGAGTTAGATAAGGGATAAACAAGGGTTAAATGCTTAAATGCACAGGACGTGTATACACTCCCATTTCGCTCATCCGTCATTTTAAATGGACGTTATTTCACACCCATATTGCTGAAGAGGTTAATATAACTTATGTACTTTGTTTTATATATTCTGACAAATATGGATATAAAATTATGTATTAGTTTGTAAATATTTGTATTCTAAATAACCAATGGTTTGCCTGTTTTCAACAATACTCTGTAAAATGTAAGGTGATAATAAAATATCATCATCACCACCACCACCATAGCCACAGCTGCCACCACCAAACTTCTAATAATTTGTGTTAATAAATTATTGCCTTGACAGAATTTTGTTCAGGATTTTAATTCACTGGTTGCCTCAGTAGAAAGTGGGTTTTAGAAATATCCATTCATTGCTTCTAGCAACCATGAGAGCTTCATACGTCTAATAATAATGCACTATTGGGCTACTTTAACAGGTAATTTTGAATAAACATAAAGGAATAGTATATTTTTTGCTATTTTAAGTGTAACATTCCGTGGCAAAACACCTTGATTGGGCAAAGATTTACCACACAGTCATTGTGTCTATTACAGCCTCCATCCACACAGTCAGTGTTCAAATCAGACTTTCTGATGAGGGGGGGGGGGGGGGGGAGACTTAAATTTGTGTAATGTTTATGGTAATAATGGTAGTAATACCAGTGGTAGTAGCATTGGTGTGTTAAATAAAAAGTAGCAGCGGCAGCAGTAGCAATGTACATTTTACTGTCTTTAAGAGCACAGTAAATTTATCCATGCTGACAAACAAGAGAACTGTGAGTTGAGCACAGTAAATTTATCCATGCTGACAAACAAGAGAACTGTGAGTTGAGTACAGTAAATTTATCCATGCTGACAAACAAGAGAACTGTGAGTTGAGCACAGTAAATTTATCCATGCTGACAAACAAGAGAACTGTGAGTTGAGCACAGTAAATTTATCCATGCTGACAAACAATAGAACTGTGAGTTGAGCACAGTAAATTTATCCATGCTGACAAACAATAGAGCTGTGAGTTGCAAGAAACTGAACTGAATATTGCAAGCTGTAATAGTCATTGCTGGTGCAGAATTGCTGGACCCTGAATGCCAACCCAATTAATGAACCTGGGAATTGTTTATTGTTAGCTTACTTACAACATGATACATTTTCTTACTCACAGCTCGCAGCTCGTAGCATATACAATCTGCATCAAGTATTCCATTACTGCAGCTTTAACCAGGAGATTCTGTTCAGAGCTTAAACAAGCATTTAATGATGACAAACCATTTTTTTTTTTAATTTTTAGGTGGCAAGCTAAGTGAAGGTCTCAACTTCAGTGATGATCTTGGTCGCTGTGTGGTCCTAGTGGGTTTGCCGTACCCCAACATTACTTCCCCTGAACTGAAGGAGAAGATGAGCTACCTTAACACAACAGTGGTCAGTAATTAACTTATTTTAATCAGAAATTGTAGTACTCAAAGCCTTCTTTGTTTTCTTTCTCTTAATCCATTTGCATCATGTGATGATCTGTGCTTGTATAGGTTATAGAGAATGCAAGTTATTGGAATTCACCAAAAGCCAACTGTCACACATCTATCAGTTTTCAATTCTGAAAGGTTAGGCACATTTTAATACCCTAATATGCATCAACTTTACATTTTGGCAATTGCTCAAAAAAGAATTTATAAAATTTGCCAATGCATAACCATTGTCACTGTAGCTGCCTAGTATATTACATTGAACTTTGTTAAGAACCCATTTTATAAGATAATAGCAATAAACATCACACTATTCAACTATTCATTTTTAGTCTAATAAATAGTCTTGCTCTCTCTGGCAATTTTACCTAAAATAGTATGTAAGAGGTGTGATCTAAAAGTTTCCACAGTGGCTTCACAACAATTTTATCATTGAGTTGTCCTTAATTCTTGCCCAAACTGTATATGCATCACTCCCATCTGATAAAAATAAGAGGTGATGTTTCTTTCCGTATCTTGCAGTGCAGAAGTAGAAGTTCTGAAGTGAACCAGTGTTTTGCACCTGTTGTGATTTTTCTGTGTTAAAAATGCTAGATTAGAAAGAACAAACACCAAATTTTGCTTCAAACTCGTTAAACTGCAACAGAAGCCTATAAAATGTTAAGAGCAGCGTATGGGAAGGAAGTAATGTGCAAATCAAAAGTATTTCAGTAGTTTTTTAAATTTAAAAGCGGTGTGACATCAGTTAAGGACTTAGATTGTTACAGGTGACCCTCTTCCAGCAAAACTGATGAAAATATCAATCAGATAAGAGAAATAGTATTAAATGATAGGCATATTACAACAAAGAAATTCTTGATTCATTAGAACTGTCCTTTGGAAGGGTTCAAAGCATTTTAAAAGACAATTTGAACATGAGAAGAATTGCTGCAAGGTTCATGTACCACCTTACAAATGGCAATGGCAATGCACTGACACACAAATCCCTTTCTGTCCACTAATTTTTGGGTAAAAGAGGATGAATACTGTTCCCCATCTGCCTATTCGCCAGATTTGGCTCTGATAGACTTGTTCCTTTTTCCGTGATTTAAAATGTAACTCTGAGAACACTGTTTTGAGAACATTGATGTTATCCATCATAAATTACAGAAGGTTCTGAACATGTTTAAAGAAGATGACTTCCAGAGGTGCTTCCAGCAATGGCAGAAGTGCTGGGACAAGTGTATCAACTTCCAAGGAGACTACTTCGAGAGTGACAGGCCAGAATAGACAAATCAGAGTGTTCTGTTGTGTTTATAGCCGCATTCCAAAAACCTTTTGATCACATCTTGTATTAAAAAATGTGTTTATTCACCTTGTTCATGCACACATTTTACAAAAATGTATTTGCATGTAACTGAATAAAGCTAAGAATAAATCTTAATGAAAACAATTTACTGATTTTTGTGATATGTAATTCTTTTATCAGAATGCCACAGCAGGACAAAGGCATTATGAAAATCTTTGCATGAAGGCAGTAAATCAGTCCATCGGAAGAGCAGTGAGACACAGGAACGATTATGCTGCAGTGCTGTTACTAGATCATCGGTATACTCGCCCAAAGACACAGACTGCATTACCGTCCTGGATACAGACTTCACTAGTAACACATTCCAAATTTGGTCCAGCATTTGCCCAACTTGCCAAGGTATTATTTAGATTTTATACTCATAAAATAAATTTTTTTCTATGTAGAATAATGTGTGTTATTTGTGATTATTCCTTTGCAGTTAATATAAATAAAGAGCTCTGTTTTAACTGCAAAATTGTTTAAATGTGATTTATTATGAATATTGAATAACAGAAACAAATAAATAACAAAATAAAATGTCAATTAACTTTTTTGAAGCTTTGTAACAATGAATGAATGTTACAAGTCAAATTTTGGAACAGTTTTGCTTCACTTACACTGTAAATTAATAGGACATATTTCAAAAGCTTGTACTTCCATCACCCACTGTAATTTGACTTGCAGCGTTTGTGTCTTCTCCCCTCTGGTCCTCAGTAGATGACATGATGAGCTTGGCATAGATGTCTGGAGGCAGGATTTCAAAGTTCATAATTCTATGACTGTATTTTTGAATGAAAATATTCTCCAAATGGCAAGTTCTAGCAGGTGGTTCACTTCTTTAAATAGTTCAGGATTTGTGTCTATTTCCTGCCTCCAGGCATCTCTAACAAGTTATCATGCCATCTACCGAGAACCAGAGGGGAGAAGACACCAATGCTGCCAGTTGAATTATAGTGGATGATGGAAGTGAGAGTTTTCAAATATGTCCTATTAATTTACAGTGTAAGTGAAACAAAAGTGTTCCAAAATTCAATTCATAACAGTCATTCATTAAAATCGAGTGTGTTACATGCACGTGGATTTCTATGCCCATTATCATTTATTTTTGTACATATTCCACAAATCTATTCAAATTGCCACCTTTCTATCTGCCTTCAAACAGTGTAACTCAAAAAGGAATATTTGGATAAATACCAAATTTCGTAAGTTGGGTACCTTCAGAGAATTCCCTGACCCCAAACAGCCTTTGTTAAGAAATATTGTTTTCTAAAAAATGGCTCAATTGGTTTTTATCTAAATATAATTTGTCTGAGATACTGAAATGTTGAATGAAATACATAACCTTGACTGTTACACATAAAAATCTTCTGTGAATAGATCATAAAGCTTCTTGTATAGTTTTATAGAACTGCAAACACTAAAAGACAGAAGTGACATATTTTCAGGAGATACTTTGTGACACTAACCATTTCTAAAGTATTCACTTTTTTGTTTGAATTATACTACATTTTCGACCATACACTGGGAAATGTTAAACTTAAAAAAAAAAGCAGTAAGTGATTAATGTTCCTTTCAAACTGTAGTTATGCTTTTTTTAACTGTATATGGGTGGCCTATCCATATTCTCATGAGCAGAACCCCATATATGGGTCTGCAGTTATGGAGCTATTGTGGTCGACCCTTCTCACTCAAATAATGCAGATATGCTGCCAATGGATGGCAGAAAATGTTCTTTCAGATATTGGTAGTCAAAGTCTCCACTTTTGCTTTGTATGCAATTTCTCTCATAGTTTTCATCATTAAACAACAAACAGTGCAGTGTTTGTAAGTTGTAAGCCACATTTTATTTCATTTTTCAACATAATGGCAAGAAAGAAAGGGTTGACAGACAAAGAAATTGAAGCTTTGTAGCATAAAAGTGGTAGGGAGTTGTCAGATTTTGTGTTCAGAGACGACGAAAGTGATACATGCGAGGATTTATGTATAAGTGCATGTGAGAGTGACGCAGATAACTTTGCATCTACCTGTAATTTTGATCCTGATCCCACATCTACTATAGCAGTGTACAATTTCCATCAGGGACCAATACCGCCATGCCGTAGCCGAGTGGTTAGACCATTCGCTTCTCACCAAAGTGGCCTGGGTTTGATCCCAGGCAACGCATGTAGGATTTGTGGTGGACAAAGCGGCGCAGGGGTGAATTTCCTCCAGGTTCTCTGGTTTCCCCTGCCATCTCATTGCATATATCATTAGTGTCACCACCTGCCGTGCCGTATGTAGTAAAAGCAGGCTTAAACACTACAAAAAAAAAAGAGGACCAATACTTCCTTCTCATTTTGATGAGAATACTCTTCACATAGAATTTTTCCACTTATTTTTTATGGCAAAACTATCCAAATAATTACCATTGTTATTACAAATGGAAGCATTGCATATCATGCGACGTCTTAGTTCCTGAACAGTTCTTGGTTTATTTGTGTACTAACTGTGTGGTACAAAATGGAAAAAAAATTCACTCCTGGAAGAGAATGGTGCAGTTCAACAAAAACCAAGCTATATTATATTTTTTAACATGTTTGAGCATGATTATGTACTTTTACTTGTATTTTAAAGAGTTAAATATTTCTATAAAATTCTGCTCAGAGCCATAAAATACATATGTTCAAGAAAGGTTAAATGATGCTTGAAAGTTGTATTGGTTCATATAAGGGATGAAAGTGAGAATGTTTTTTTTAAAAAAAGCACAATGGAGACATCTTTTGTGCCTTGACTGGTTCCAAGAGCTACTTGATCTCATTGTCAGAAATGAGCGACTGGCCGATGTGTGACTGTTTGATGACATATAGCAGTGGAGTGATGAGCTTCCATAGTTGATTTGGTGGCAATTCAAAGTTGATCAAACGGCATATGGTTTTACAATTAAAATTTTTTCCCAGGTATCATCATTTGTTACATAGTTTTGCAGGTTTCAGGAGTGTTATGTTTAATGTGTTGTGAATAGTTGTGCAAAAGTGTTGTCCAACTGCAGATTTAGATTTATCAGTCTGTTTGTATTTATGAGATACATAAACTCCAACTAAGTTTTTCCATAAATTCAAATTCACATCACTGCATTAACTTATTCAAATACTATACAAAAGAATTACATTATTTTTTAAAAATAAAACACAAAAGTTTTTTCTATTTTTATTAACATATGGTTGCTTAAGCTCTTAAAAACTTCCTTGTAGATTATAAGATCTTCTGTTAATTTAAATATCAATGAAAAAGACTGAAGCTCTTGACAGTGAAGTAATATAAATAACAAATATGTTTAAAAACTTTGAAGCTGCAATAAACTTGAAAGCAGAATAGGCATGTGTTGTATCCTTTGTTGCATGAATATACATAGGTAAGCATACAAATGAATAATTATATTCTTTCCTTTCTTTATAGTTCTTTGCTTCAAAAAAGCAAATGACCAGATGAGTTCATAAATGATGCCAATCTCCACTACATTGCAGCGTTGGTCTACAACTGGAAAATTAGATATTCTTCATAGTGAATTTTGAGCAAAAATAACAGAGTCATTAATGGCTCAAGGAACCACACTAAATGAACCCATTTATAAAGAAGTTTTGCTTAGGGTTGCATATTGGGGAAAACACATGTTGCTTATTGTGCATTATATTGCATTCATTTATTGCATAATTTGTATCACTACACATAATGAACAATAATGAGAACCCAGGATATGGTAGTTATACAGTTATATGTCAATATCCACTTAAGCCACAAATGGAACACAATGGAGCAAATGATATACCATTCATCGACAATTCACATTTGACCCGAGGCATCATGGGAGTATTCCTCTCCACTTCTCCTCCCTTGTTGCCAACATTGGTACTCCAAATGCAATTAAATAGTGCTGCAAGTGTGGCAAACATCTGAAACCAAAACAACCCAATGATCCCAGCTACTCCTTATTAACATGTTTATAAATGAGCATCCTCAGAACAGGGTATAGTGCTTGTAGTGGTGGTAGATATATGTCAGCTGACAACTTTCAGGAATATACATATCTGAAAATGTGCTCCATGAAGTAGTCTTCAAAATGGTCCTTCCAGCCAAAGCAGGGAATGGAGTACTTCACACTTTTCCGCTTGGTTTCTATGGTATTTATGTGCACAGTAATTTCCTTTGAACCCATTTCCTCAGTTTTCACAGGTGCATATAGCAGCTCCTCCCACTTTACACAAATTCCAGTAAATGGTAACTTTGAAGTGAACCAAGCCCTCATGATCCAAAGTGTTGCAGGTTTTCCAGCAGTCCTGGTTATTGTTCCTGGCAATATCCAGTCCTTTATTACTCGCAGGAGAATTTTCTGATTCCTTTGTTCAACAGGTACTAGAAAGAAGTGGATTTTATCCCCACGCTCCACACCACCAAACATCCATTGTCATTCCACAAGGCTTCACCTCTTGTACTTTCTATGCCCAAATTTGGATTCGTCAATCTCCACAATTTTATTCCTGCCATCAATTCACCTTCACTTGTGTACCATTCCTGTATATCTCGCTAAATTCCATAGTTCTCTGCATTTTCATACATTGGCAACACCAATACTTTTCCCACCGTCTCCTACCTCCCTTACTCCATTTCTTGTGTGAAAATGGCTGTAGCACCTGGTATGTAAGCAGCTCTGCTAAAAGATTGTATGGGTGACTGTATGAATACAGTGAGACATCATGTGCTTAAAACTGAAGTTAGGAACTCAGTGCCTCTAACCAGGATTCGTTAACATAAGTATTTGTCATGAAAATGTATTTTTCCCAAATGTGCAATCTTACCCAAATGTTTTAAAATAAAAGCTTATTTTTGTATGATGTATATGTAGTTTGCAGGCACCAGACAATCTTCACTTCTTCTTTTCCTTTATCACACTTTTTTTTTTACTTTGTTGCTTAGGCATACATGCCTTCCATGCCTCTTTCCAGGGGATCCTGCAAACACTTATAAGGAGAGTTTCATATAAGGTTAATTTAAATTTATGAACTTTATGTATTTTGCCATTAATTATTATCTTAACTTTCTGTAATTTTGATACAAATAATAAAATACCAGTGTAAAAGTGTTTCCCAGAACTTCTGTATTTTCTGGTGTTATTCTGAGAATATCCTTGTAAAATGACAGTATTTTAAATTGATGTACATATTTGTAGTATATTCAATAAAAAATATACCAATTAAGCACGGTTTTAAGATCCCCTTCCCTCAAAAAGCAGCCGCAAGTATTCACTGAAAATACCTGCTACAGCATTACCATCAAATTGGGAGCAATATTCATTGAAAATACTTTCTACAACACTATTGTCATTTTAGAGCCATTGGTGAAGAATGGTAAATGTTTACCTGCTCCAATTCTACTGTCAGTTTGGGAGTTGATGTGGATCAGCAAATGTAAGTGCACATAATATATTATACTTCTTCCAGCATCACTATCAATTTCAAAGCCATTTAGGAAGAACAACATGGTCAATGGTCATGGTCAATTTGGGAGCCAGTTCATCAGAAAAATTCTTATGTCAGAAGTTGAAAGGAAGCAACCACAAAATGAAATTGGGAGATTAACCTACACCATATTAAATGATATTAATTTTATGTGCAGATTCATAAACAGTCATATCTCTGCCTTTAATTTATATTGAATTTGAAGTTAAATTTAAGTTTAGGTACTTCATAACTTGTATGTAGTACTATGTAATATATTTAGGTACTTCCTTTTGACTTAATACAAGAAACTATCTTTATTGCCTCTGAGAAAACATTGTGTCAATGAAGAACTGCTTCATATTCAATGAATATTACTGCATGTCAGATAATGAATTACTAGTAGTTAATCAAAGATTAAAGGGAATCCTACTACTTGGTTGCAACTTCTTCAGCTGCCTAAATTAATAAACCAAAAAATTGAAATTTTTGCTAATGCTTAACCCAGGTAGGACTGACGTCCTACATATAGGAGGCTATGCATAATTTTATTTTGAACTGTACTGTGTATTGTGATTATGTAATCAGCAATTGGTACCTACTGTAAGCCCTTAGTGGAAGGCTGAATTCCAGTCAACAATCAGAATCTTGCACTAGTGACTTGTATTTGTGGCTGAAAAGTTGTGTGCTTCAAGAAATGGCAGACAGCTATTGCATTGTGTATGAAAGGTGACTGTAATTTCCATACTATTTATATGTACATGCTAGTTTTATGCCTGAGCTTGAGAGGAGGACAACATAGTATATTATAGTGGAAAATTAGTATATTCGGTATTCTGTATTCTTTATTTCTCCTATTGTAAAACATTTACAAGGATCGTCAAATTCTATGTACATACAATACAAGTTATTTACATAAATATGAGACTAGTTGAGAATATTGGGAAGTGCAATATACCATATTTTAAAACCAAAGTGTGAGATTAATTACAGGTGCTATCAAAACCACACCAATAGCAGCTATGGAAATACTAACCAACCAATACCCCATTGAATATGAAATAGAAAAAGCGGCTCTTATTCAACACGAAAAGTTGATCAGACTCCCATTCAATACATGGCACAAGAGAAATTTTACACATACACTAAAGACTCAGGAGAGCTTTCTTTCTAAAATTCAAGACATCAAGAAGGATGTACACCTTCCTAATTCAAAGGAAAACTTTATATCTAGTCAATCCAACACATACATTAGACATCACATATTATTTACACCTGACAGAAGAAGTTAAAAAAAGTGATACTCCAACTAGTGTTCTAAAATTATTGGCATTAGAGACAATCCATACTAGATTTCCAGAACATGAGTGGCTCCATATTTATACTGATGGATCATTTATATCAAACAAAGATGGAGCAGATGCTGGAGTCACATGTCACCTCTTTTCCTATTACAAATCTTTAAGTTATGGAACTACTAACTTTGATGGAGAAATTGAAGCAATTCGAATGGCCCTACAAAATCTTTTGTACAGAATTTCACATTTTCAGCAAGCAGTTATTCTCTCAGATTCCAGGGCAGCAATTATAGCAATTACTTCCAAGTTGTCACCAAAAAACCAAACTATTATAGAATGTTGGAAGATGCTTAGCCATCTAACAGCACTTCAAAAACACCTAGTCTTCCAATGGATACCGGCTCACTGTGGACTGAGTGGTAATGAGAAAGCTGATTTTCTTGCTAAAAAGGGTACCAGCGATGTACAGAAATCTATAGTTAATTTACCATTTTATGCAGCTAAAAGATTAGTCAACTCTGAATTCAAAAAAATTATTGCAAAATATTACTATGAAAAATCAAAGAATAAAAGATGGGAACTACCAAATATTCAAACAGTGATTCCTGAGTATCCTCGAAAAACAGCAGTTGCAACCTTCAGGTTGATTACAGGACATGATTGTCTGGCAAAACATTTATATAGAATTGGGATATATTCTTCACCACTCTGTCCTCTATGTGATCTGCAAGAGGAAATGGATCGAGACCACCTTCAAATATGCCCGGCCACTTCTAGTGCCCCATCCATCAGTGAAAAATATTGGAGAGCAAGAGGATTAATGACTTCATTGTCAGAAATCCAGCATTAGCTAACAACAACATATTTTATCAATTTTTGTACTCTTCTACAGAGTAAAATGCCTTTTCTTAATAGATAAGATTTAATATTCTTTAGTTTGATTTTTTCATTTGTTATCTGTTTAATTCTAGATGGTAGATGGTTGTACAGATCTTTGCTACTATTTTCTATGCACTTATTATTTAGACCACCTATAAGTCTATTTCTAAAATAATTTTCTTTTGTTCTAGTGTTATATTATGGATATTGCTGTTTTTGTTTCGATTATAACTTTTTAATGTGAGTTTAGTACATTCATATATATACAAAGAAGGCAACGTTAGAATATTTAGTTTTTTAAATGCATTTCTACATGAATCTCTTTTTTCTATTCCTGCAATTAAGCGTACTGCTCTCTTTTGCAGCCTAAACAACCTTAGAAGTAATGTTTTATGTGTTGTGCCCCATAATACCAGATTCTCAGCATTCAATGTTGCATATTGCCATACTACATATAGTACGTCAGTCGCAAAGGGGGCTCGTGTGTATCAAATGGTAATTTACGATTGTTTCTTTCATACAGGGGTTTCAGCCTTGATGAAGCTCTGAGAATGCTAGAAAATGATGACTTACAGCGATGAAATTGTGGATTCCAGCAATCGGATCTCACTAACAGCCCTTCCACCACTAATGCTTGCGATGTAACTAATGAAGATTCAGGAGATGAAAATATTGCATATTTAGACAATTTACCAGGCAGTCAATTGAGAACCAAAACAGAATTAGAACTGGTTATTGAAAGTGAAGATACTGGAAGAGTGGGAGCAAGAGGAAAAAAGCTAGAGGTAGGGGAAGGCAGGCAGGATGAAAACAGTGATATGAAGAGGAAGAAGAAATATCTTTGGGAGAAATGTGATCTTACTGAGCATAATAATGAATGGCCCCAACAATGTTAGATTTCTAACAATCAGCCCATTACAGATATTTTCTGTTTTTTGATATTATTAACCTCATTGTTACATTCACAAATTAATATGCTGCCAAGCAGAATAGATTGGGTGATGCGACTGTAACTGAAGATCATTTATTGCAGTACTTTTACTTAGTGGTTATGTTGAAGTACCAGGTGGAATATGTGTTGGGAAACGAGATCAGATTCCCTCAATCATCTTGTTGCAGGTGCTCTTTCCCATGATAGATTCAGATTCATAATGTCCAACTTACACATGTGTGACAATGACAACCTGAATAAGTCTGACAGGTATCTAAGGTGAGGCAATTATTTGACATGCTTAATGCACGATTCCAGGAGAATGCACCCCATGAAGAAAAGCACTGTGTTGATGAGGCAATGGTGCCCTACTTTGGTAAGCATGGGTGCAAGCAATTCATACGAGGCAAGCCAATACGCTATGGCTACAAAATTTGGACTGGAGCTACAGGGACTGGATACATTGTATGGTTGGATCCTTATCAAGGTATGAGCACTACTGTACCAGATGACTATGAACACTTGGGCTTAGGAGCGAGCATTGTTCTTCAGCATGTAGATGTTTTATTGAGTTTGGGAAAATATAGCTTTCACCAGTTTTTTGACAATTTCTTTACATCATTTCCCCTCCTTACTGAATTACATGTTAAAGGAATTGGAGGTACTGGGACAATCAGAGAAAACCGTCTCAAAATGCACACTACTAAACTCAAAGAAAATGAAGAAATCTCCTTGGGGAACTACTGATTTCAAATGTGACAAGTCCAACAATATAATAGCTGCAAGATGGAATGACAATTGTGTGATCACCATAGCTTCCAATTGTACACCAGTAAAGCCGCTACACACAGTAAAACGATTTTCGCAGAGTGAGAAAACAAGTATAGCTATCAAACAGCCTCCATATTGCATTATGTTTACTGAAAAGCTTTATGCGTTTTTATGAGTCTAAGCATAAAGTTAGTTTTTCTTATAACAAAGAAATGTTTAACTCAATAAATGCTGCTTATTTCAAGCAATATTTACATTTTCCATAACAGGACTTGGAGATAAATCTAAAGAAAATTAAAATCTGTGTTTTTACAAGGCCAGATGCATTTTACCCTTCCCCCACCCCACCCCCACCTGTGCTTGTCCTCATTACACTGCCATGTTCTGTCATCGGCCACTTACCCCTTGCTTGACTCAATAAGATAAGAAACTGAGAGGTGCTCCCAGACAGTGCATGTTACTAAATTCGTTTTGTGTACTAGTAGTACCTATGCAAAAATGTATTCAATTGGTCAACAAGTTGAATTATTTTAGAATTTGGTCATAAGGTATAAACATTAATCAATATTTGTTGTTCAACCAATTGTTCAGTGTTATTGCTTCTGAGCGATATCTGAGGTACCACAAATAGGAGTGTGCTTGCATTAGCTAGAGTATTCACAGGTAGCGATTTTGTTCCACCTATGTGCATTATGAGTTTAGTGAATGTGTGTATTTAGGAAAAATAACCACTAGTGTTGCTAATCAGGGAGTGTTATTTTAACAATTCACTGGGTTGTTTGTTTCAAAAAGATTTCATCATTAGGTGAGTTCATTTCACTTTCATGCTCTTCTATGTGAGTAAATATATAATATATTAATCTCTCCATTTTTAAGCTTTATTAGTAAGTAGGGTCCCCAACATTTATTTGTTGGAATTTCCAGTACTCTATCAGTGCTAGGAATCACTGACAGTGTTTCAAACTTACTCAGGAAGATGGCTCAAGGGATTCTGTATCAATGAGGGAAGCAATTGGACTAACATATTTTCTTGAAGATGAATTCCTTTTCCTCTTGGATTTTTTAAATAGAGTAATGCCTTTCATTTAAATGTTTTACATTTTACAGACGAAAATTATGACAATGTATGTGTAAAGGAATATCTTCATAAATTGGTAGCTGCCAACAATTGAGATTAGGAAAGAACTGGCAAAGACACCGAATTATGGTTCTGTGACACGTAGCATATAGGAAGAATACAAGAAGTATTAACACAACAGTATATTCTATTGAATGCTGTAACGAGGGTGGTGCAGTGGCTGAGCGCTTAGAGCATTCACCTACCACCTAGGCTGCCCAGGTTCAATTGCAGGGACCCACATGTGGTATTAGTGGTGGACAAAGCGGTATCAGGGTAGGTTTTCTCCAGTTTCCCCTGCCACTCATTCCACCAATTGCTTCATTGTCACTTTTCCAACCATTGATTTCGCCTGCATTTCATGTCATCCTCTTCCTCACTATCATACCTGGTGCTTGGCTGACCACCTGCTTCCAGGTCTTCACTCTGTCCGGTCTGTAAGTTCCTGTGCTCCAGATGGGTGTCTGACCCTAAAGAAGGAATGTCGTAATGTACTTATTAAGCAAACTGAAGAAGAAAGATTTTGTGCAATTTAATACTTCTATTTATTTAATCCTATCACATTAAGTTTACTGATAATGTTACAACTGTGCCAAATATTTCATAGAAGAGGGAAACTAAAGAGTGAACTTTGTGTACTTTGTTCTAGTGAAGAGATTAAGAACATCAATTCTATTAGTGAACTACATTCTTTTCCCATAAAACTAATGTAGAGGACATGTTTTCAGAAATGGTAAAATTGTTTAATATACCTACTGCTGACAACTACAGTAGTAACATTGGAATCTGAAAGGAGTTTCAGCACACTTAAACATGTTAAACTTGTTTAAGAAATACAATGGGACAACTGACAAGCAAACTCAATGCCTTAGCATTATTTTCAATAGAGAATGAATACATTGCTGACATTGCTTTTTGCTTTAGTAAAAAAGTGATAATGCTTACCAAACAGAAGCATAGGAGAGAACAATTCCTTTAAGAAATAGAATTGGAACTGAAAAATTCAATGCCACAGCTGGGATTTGAAACACAGACCCTCCGCTTACCAGGTGGGTACTCTAACCATTAAGCATTAACCATCATTGGCATACTAAATAATAATAATCACAATTCCTGTTTAAATAAGTGTTAAATAGCTTTTGTAAAAGGTAACTTCAAGAATGACCTTTTGTAAGCACATTATTTTTATCATTAAAAAAGTTAATCGTGGTCAAGTTTGATCTTATGAGATGCTACTGCTAACATACCTAATATGTACACACAAATATAATTTAGCTGGGTACCTTTGACTATATAAATTGCAATACTGGGATAGTCTTAAACTTTCACTAGGCCTTTATAGACTGTGCATCTCATCATTATATTTGATTTGCAATGCATTGTGAGTTGTTCAGTAAGATACATTTAAACAAGTAGCTTTCAAACAGTCATTCTCCTTAGCCCCAATTTTACAACCATTGAAATTTCATTACACGAATAAAATGTATTAGGACAAATACAAATACAGTACAGGACTTAGGCTCCGTTTATTAATTAATCAGAGGATTATTTAATACACACTCGTTGCTACTTGCTATCACATGTGTAATTTAATTCGATTTTGCTAACTTTATTTTAGAAAACTGTATGAAGATACATTAGCGTGTTATCGCATGTTATATTGATGGAAATTTTTGAGCAGCGTTTATCTGCCTATTGAAGATTTGTTTCAAAAATAATAAAAATTACCCTAATAAATTTAGTAGTACCAAATATCCAGTTTATTTTGTACACTTATTAGTTATTTTGTGTTGAGAGTATGCCCCAGCATTTGGATAAAATAATTATTCTGTGGTAATTTTCAGTTTATTTCTTTATTACAATAAACTATTTCTTGCTCTATATGTATAATCACAGAACACTCTATTAGGTGTATAATGTTATCAAGTTGTTTATTTTCTTTTCACTACTGTTGGGTTGGCAACGGTCAAGGACACAAATTACATTTTTAATATATTTCCTCAGTTTTAAGGACCGGTTAACGAATGTATTATATATTAAAATTCTATAATTAGTAATTTTTATATTATGCTTTCTGGTAAGGCTTAGTTTCAGTGATAATTAATGCATAAGCATTTTAATTGCGTTGTATTGACCACGCCTCCTTTTTTGTCTACTCAGATTGGCAGCTTTATAAAGTTTGAAGTTAATAACAATGATTAGAATAAACAGAAGATATACTCGCATTTAGTAATAAATGAGGAATACAAAGAAAGCAAATTCTTTATCTATATCAAACTTTTATCATAACGCTGCAACTATATTTCTAATATTTTGACAGAATATTTCCAAATTTTTTTACTATATGTTGGTAATAACATTGAAGTCTTTAAAAGTCTTTAAAAAACTTGGCACAACCAATGGAGTCAAGAGACATTGCGTAGCAACCAATAGTAAAAGAATGCTAAGGGAATTTAAATCATACAAGTACACTATTGGTGAAATTTAAGAAGACTGTTGCATAAAGGTCGGTGTACTTGAAGAATTGACGGTTACTCATTTAGAGGAAGACAGGAGAACGTCTGGTGTTCGGAATTTTTGTCTTTGTGAGCTTATTTATTAACGTGAAACACGCCTGTCTTTGCTTTGGATTGATTTGTAAGTCTTAATTTAGTGGTAGATAGTATATTGAATGTTACTATTTATTTGAATAACGTAACTAAGGCGTTTACACTTCTGTTTTAAAGGGAAAAGAAAATGCCTACCCAGGAGAATGAGAGACCAAACAGACTCAGTGCCTTCAAAAACAAGGGTAAAAATGTAGATGTAAGTAGATTTTCCTTATTAAATTTTAGTTTTTACATTTTTTAAGTCCAAAGGAGCCGATATTTTGTTCATGGAAGGTTGCAGCGATAGAAAGCTATGGACGGGTAGATTTTAATATTTTGAAAATTTGGGTGTTAAAAGAGGTATATTACCACTAAACTTCTTGTAAAGCGAAAGTGGTGCGTAATACAAGCGGTGTACAGTCGATCACTGCTCATTAAGAGATCTATTATTGTACTCCTATTAGGTGAAGTTAACCAACAATTTCGCAAGAAATCTCATAATCCTGCTTTTTAAAGCAGAACATGCTAGTGCAACTGACGTGACGCCACAATGATTCATAATAATTTAATATAATTCGTCATTTTTAAGGTAGTAATTTGCTAAAACATCCTCGGATTATATCTGTTAAAAACAGACCTGGATAAGAGCTTTCTGATAGTTGATGGCCATTGCACCGGGTTGCAAGCTGTATTCTATAGAATGATGGGTGGAAATTTAGGTTCCGGTTTTGTATGGCACATGGTAACCAAGTGCAAAGGTGGAGGAAAGTGCTTACTATAGGGTCGGGGGAGAGGTATCCAGGATATGTGCATAGTAATTTTGAATAAATAGTTGGCGATTATTGGATTTTGACATTTCGGTTAGGGTTTCCCGTCCCTTCGCAGTTGCGGCTTAGATCCATCAATATATTTCAATATTAATTACCATTGGGGTAATTCTCTGATGTGAGACTGCCTTTGTGGTTTACCGGGAGAAATACAAATTGGTTTGAGAATACGGATATTCTTTAGAAAGTGTCCCGTGAGAGTTTCGTGATAATTTCGTCTAAGTCCCACTCGGCAGTGTGAACGAATTGGCCGGCAAGTGCTACGGGACTCTTTCTAAAGAAGTTATTCTGGCAGGTTGTCACAATAGCTTGATGGTTACAGCACCTGCCTTGTAAGCGGAGGTCTGTGGTTCAAATCCCAGCTGTGCCATTGAATTTGTAAGTTCCAGTTCTACCTCTCAAATATTTCAATATAGTTGTGGTTAATTACGTGTTTGCCTTGTGCAACAAAGGAATGTTTTATATGCGCATTACATAGCAAATACAGGGCCATAGTGTACACGGAACCTAATCCGAAATGTGTCCTGCATGGTATTTCAAATTTGGTGAAGCTTGTTTGTATGACAAAGCTCTGCTATGTGGAATCTTATGAATGAAAGAAATTGCATCTTCAACTTTTATGGTTTAAACCTGCTCGTGATGTTGAACAAAGGTAGCAATTATCTGGGACCACACTGGAAAACCTTAGGTTTGTTCCAACACGATCCAGTATTAGTTCTGGCATGCGCAGTACCTAAGTAGGATTGCAACATGACAGAACTTCCAAACTAATTCTGAGAGCCTACTTGATTGTGAATGTAAGAAAATGTTGGCATTAGTTGGGAACGCTTTCACTTGTTGGAACAGACCCTACATCACCTGAACCATCATTAATCTCTGATATTGAACAACTGCACACACATTAGTTGGCTATTAGTCTATACGATTTGTGCATGTGCAAAATTTGCAGTTCCTACTTTTGACCAAGAACCGATTTCACTGGTTAAGAACTGGTTCCCAAAACGTTGGAACAGCAAATTGGACAGGTCTGAAGGGTTTTGTCATGTTTGGAACACTGCTTGGCTACTTCACATGCTCAGATAACTGAACCTAGATCGTGTCGGAACAAATCTCGTATAGCCTACAATGCATGTTCAGATTATTCAGAATTGCAGGTTAATAATGGTTCAAGTAATGTTGCAACTGTGCAAACTTCCTAACTGTTAGCGTGCTCGATTGAGCATGTGCATAAGATGTTGGTATTAGTTCAGAAGGTGCTCAGAGCGTGCTCAAAACCTCTTGTGTTTAACCTACATTTTTACCTCCCCTGTGAGCAAGTTGGTTCTCCCACCACTACTTCCTGACATACCATGTGAATAACTCTTGATGCCCCAGTGTTGCCCTGCCTCTGAATACAACTTGGTTTCACATTTCTTTATTGCAAAGGCCAGAGACAAAGGATAATTTGCACAACTGCATCTTAATTTTATTTTCAAGGAACAAGTTTGCTCATTGCAGTTCTAGGTTGTCCTGTAGAATGGCAGCCTCAACTCGTCTATTCCACAGCCTAGTTCCTGTTAGGTTTAATTGCTGCTATTCGTGGATTTGCATGTTGTTAACCATGGACTATGAAATCTGCAGAAACATGTAAATGGTACTGTATCTGTACAGTTGATGTGCTGGAATTTTGTCCTGCAGGAGTTCTCCATGCCAGTAAATCTGACCTGGGGCTGCAGGTCTTAAGCACACTCCAGCCATCAGTTTGGGCTGGGTTTGAACCTGTAACCTTGATCAGTAGGCCACCTCTTAATAAACTGCCAACAGAGCAACAAGCTGCTGTGCTGTGTCACCTAAAGTGTGCACTCTTTTCTCCATACTTACATTCATTGCTGTTATGTTAGTCATCGGCTATGCTAATTCCAGTTGTAGTTGCATTTTACAGGGAAACTTTTGGAAGCTGTAATATTTTGGCTTGGCCAAGATTGAAAACATTTGATCAAATACTTCCGAGCATATTCTATTTTTATTACAAATTAAGTGTTGCTCATATGTTGGATTCATGCAAATTTTGTTCATTGAGAGTAGGTGCTGAATTTCTCTTGGATGGGCATCGGAAGGAGTATAGCAATATCCATTCAATAACTACCTTCCAAGTTGTAAACCTGTCCCTCACCATTCTAGTGCTAATGACAATAGGTGGTCTCGGTACACTTAAGCGAAAACCTCTGCTGTTGCCATGTCGGTTACAGTTGGGCAGTCAGCACTGTAAATATTCTTTTTGACAACACTGTCCAGGTAACCAGTTGACACTCTAAAAGGCTGTGGTATGAGGAAATCCGGTATGCCATGGGTGATACTGACAGGTTGTAAACTTCCTCTGTGCTGTTCTGCTGCCTACTGCTCAAGATAACGTTGGTATGCTGTTTATCTGCATTACCTTTCATGAATTACGAGAACTAATCAATAAAGACTAAATTTTTTTTTCCCACAGATGTTTATTACTCATTTCATTGTTTACATGTTCTTATTCAAGGTAGTCCCCTGCTACTTCAATGCACTTTTTATAGCATCTCTGCCAGTTTTTGAATACATGCTGCAGACAATTCTTTGTCACGTCTTGAGAATCCCCTTCTCTTGAGTGCCACTTCAGAGCTCTGAAATCGAATGCCCCTGAGGTTTGCCTTTAGTGATGTAAGTAAACAAAATCACAGGGTGCAAGATCAGGGCTATAAGGTGGATGCAGTACACAGGTAATGGATTGAGCCAGAAACTGCACAACTTAATTTGTGACGTGAGACCCTGCATTGTCACGAAGTTGCCATCCAATCCCAAAAAAAACCTCTGGCACATTTCTTCGCCTTGTGCTTCCTCAGTGTAGCCAATACTGACGTGCAGTAAGCTGCTGTAACAGTATAAGGGGATCTGCAAGCTGGTAGATCATTCCATTAGTCAGAAAATGTAATCACTTTCCCTACAGATGCAAAAACTTTTGCCTTTAGTGTTGGAGATCTGCAGTTTTCACACTGTTGGCTTGTTTTCCTTCGGTCATGATGCATGTGACATCACCGGTGATTTAAGAAATGCATTCCTCTCCATCAGTAAAGAGACACAGCACCTCACAGCTTGTCTCCATTTTTACAGGCCTTTGTTTGGGAGTCAACAGCTGTGGCACCAAGCAAGCACAAACTTGGGTCATATGGAGATGATTGTGCATAATCGTAAAGATGCTTCCATATGAAATTCTCTTCACTTCTGAGGTGAAGTAATGTTATTTGTCGATCCTCGCTATCACAGCAGCTGTGTTGATGTTGACTTCACAGCAGAATCTGAAACACCAGACCTGCCTTAATGCAGACAAGTGTCCTTGAACCCCTAAGCACTGTTGCACGAGGTAGTGAATCTTCACTGTATTCCTGATTCAGCTTTTTATAAGTTTCAGTGGCTGTATGGTTTTTCATTTAATCTGATTGTGCTGTACTGCTCCTCTTGCATCACCTCCATTGCTTTGTATGTGAAATGCAAGCAGGGTCTACAAAATGGAGCATTACTTGCCTAACGATATCAGTGCTGCCTATGGACATTATGCATAGAAACCCGCTCTTTTCAAATATTTGTTACAAATGGGCAACTATTATGGAAGCTACAGGGAAAATGTCCTGTTGATCAACCCTTGTACATACATGAAATCTATCAGATTTTTTACTTTCTCTACTATGTATAGTAAGTGGAGCAAGTGGCTCTTCTTTAGAAAGAGTCCTGTAGCACTTGCCGGCCAAATTCTAAGTCCAAAGCTACTTACTGTGCATGCGCCGACAGTCGTTAGCAGAATCACCACTATGTTGCGCCGTGTCGCTAGCAGATGATTTTCATATTTGCCAACATTGCTTTTTCAACCACTAGTTCTTGTTGGCAACACTAAACACTCGCGCACACATCGGCTAATCTACACTGCCAGCGCAACTCCATACAATTGTGTACATTGTCGTTATTACCCACGCAGATATATCGCTAGCGGGACTCCATACTATTGTTGTGTGCATTGTGTAACACCATTATTGCCTTGTGACTGGGTCCATGAAATGTTGGCTCGAGTGGAGAAAAAATCCATTTATGGAGCCCTATGCGCTGGGATGGCACAGATGGGGGACTGTAGGCTTTGCCCTAGGGCACTACCCATTCAAAAAACTCCACCGGAAGCACTGAATTAACAAGTTTTGTTATGGGGTGTAGCATTCGGGTTCTCAGCAGGCCCTCGTCGTAGAGGAGCTGTATACATTCTTCCTCAGAACACAAAGGTGCTAAATCTACTATGCTAATGAAGCGATTCATTGCACCCTCACAACTTGTTTCTAACAAGTTCATTAGCATACTGCCGGATCCCGCCAAAACATTCAAATTTAAGATTGGCAACAAATTAATGGAGAAATGGTGCTGTTGGCAGCACTGAATTCACACTGCAACTTTGGCAACTTTCGTAAGCATTCGGTCACTGCCGAGTGGGACTTAGATGAAATTCTCACGAAACTCTCATGGGATTCTTTCTAAAGAATATCCGAGCAAGTATTGTATTCCACCCAAAAATTCTGTCTGGATTTTAAGAAAAACAGTCCTGTGTCAGTCTGTGGACAGTATAACTCAAACGAAAAGTTGGTATTTAAGTTTACTATCTTTCAAGGGTGTGACGCAAAGATTTCGAAGAAAATTCCTCTGCCCTAAACTACCCTTTACATAGACAATTTTTTTCTTGAAAGTGGCAATTTTTATCAATGTTTAATAATTATTGTACATCATAAACCAAATGCTACAACTATAAATGTATCAGCATAACACTTATGAGAATGTAATAGTATTGATGTCTATGGTATCCACTTACAAGATTGATGATCTCAACCAGTATTACAACTTCAGTACTTGTTTCTCGCCCTATTAATCAGAAAGTTCATTATCTTCCTCAACGGTTGCAGCATTATACAAATTTGTTGAGATAAACTTTAACATCTCGGTGGCTTGCAGATTTTTGGGCCCATCACATTCTTTCATAAGCTGAGACAACTGAATATACTCTGTTCATCTAGAGATTAGAGGAGACGTAAACAAAGCCACGTGCATTTTGACCACAGCGCGCCCTCTTGATGCTTTCGCCGTCTAAATAGACCCTATAAGAAATACTGTTACTGAGGTCTGAAATGTCACTTAATGTTTGCTAAAGCATGAACTAAGTGTACTAAGCATAGTTAAAGTGCAGGAATACGCAGTTAAGTGAATCTGTAACCAGCCTGATTCAATCTGCGCGCTCATTATTCAGTATGAAAGTAACATGGCGGAATAAGTGAGTGTTGTAAAACATAAGCGTGGCAAACCGCTGCGAAGTGTTGAAAAGACAATAATATTGAACGTGTTTAACAAGTTCTGCGAGAAATATCCCGATCTTGCTATAGAAGACGTGATGAAATTAACATCCGAGCTTACCGGTGTGTCAATTGCAAGTATTTACAACACACGCAAAGAAAAATCATCAGTTGGTGAATATCCCAGCCAAAAGCTTCCACGTACCAGATAAATGGTGGATGTAGTTTGCGACGAATTTGTGAGTGTGAGATCTGCAATCTGTCGAAAAGTTCATCAACTTTGTTAACAATGAACCTCTACCTTAAACAAAGCGCTGTTGGTAGTTAACTCTGATCCCAATCTTCCAAATTTAAAACGAACTTCCCTCCACAAGCTGCTTCTGGAGATTGGTTTCGAGATTGTGAGCAGGAAATGAAAAAGTATTATTGTGGACAGAGATGACATAAGTAGCAGTTAATTTCCATGTGCTACGTTATTTGAATCAAGTAAATATATCCTTTTAGTAGTGTAAAGTGCATATTATATCTACGCGTAGCGGTAGGTAACCGTGTTGCGTCATTGTGAAAGCACGTGGCCGCGGAGTGATACAAACCGGTGCTTTGTTTATATCTCTAATCTCTTGATGAACAGAGTATAAGTCCATTTACCGTATCTAGCGCCAATCTGTTTCTAATTTTGGTCTTTATTAAACCTAATTTGGAAACGCTTTCACAAGAAGTGTTTCTGTGGGGCAATGAAATCACTGATAAAGCAATCTCTGCCAGTTCTTTGAAATCACTATTTCCACCAAGGTGACATGTGTTTAACAGCACTCCAGAAACTGTCAGGTTCAGGTATGTTCTTTATTTCATTTGGAATATCACTTATTCTGAGTTTTCTGAACAGTGCCTTTTTCATTGAGATTACCAGATCTGGGCACACTGGCAACAAGAGAAAGGTTAGAAGGATTAGTAGGATATGAAATGGTTGCCTTAGAGGAGTGGAGACACACCATGAGGGCAAAAGTGGTGTCACTATTTGTAATTTCATTTCACTGATGTGGCAAACCAGTGAAATTGATATTTTGCCAGTATCAAAATTATCGTACACCCCATAATTATCGTACGGGTTGGCAACCATGATAGCCCATGTAGTCCAGTTTACTCTGGATGACTTGCATAACTGATAAACCATAAGAGACCAAATCTTACTATACGAAAAATTTAGGTCTTGCTGAAACACACAATTTGTCCAAACTTTTTGTACAGTGAACCATTTCAGAGGCTTTCCATATTTGTACAAGTTTTGGAAAACTTTTTTTTAGCCATGCAAAGATAATGGAATTTGAAAGGTGTAAAAGATTTGACTTGCCCAAAGCCCACTGTATTCCCATATTCTCCTTGCACCTACAAGGAAATAAGCAATAAAATTTCTGCAAATATTTCTCAACTACCACAACGAAGAATAAGAGATTGTAAGAATGTTTAGAACAAGAGTAGTCGTGCGATTGCAACACATCAGATTTT
Source organism: Tenodera sinensis (assembly GCA_030765045.1). Classification (NCBI taxonomy): domain Eukaryota; kingdom Metazoa; phylum Arthropoda; class Insecta; order Mantodea; family Mantidae; genus Tenodera; species Tenodera sinensis. Next base: position 112,134,652 of record CM060969.1, read on the forward strand.
TATTTTGTGGAATGCTATAACCATGCGATTGCAATAGCCAGTGTTGCTACTGGTATTTGCATCTAGCAGAATCTTGATTACATCTGCGAAGCGACTTCTTAACCATATTTCGTAGGACAGTAGTAGCCTTCCTCTGTTGGTATAACTATAGCTTAGAACCTTTGTCGTGCATTTTTGTGTACATGTTTACCTTATCCTGTATCTATAGTCTGTAAGATCAAAGCTGCAAAAGTAGTTCTAATATTTGCAGCCTTCCATCGATTATCCTTATAAACCTTGTTCTCCTAAACAATGCTAGCCTTGATTGATATTTTAGGAAGAGAATTTGAGCTACCCTGAAATTGATATTGAATTTGTTACAGGAGATGAGACGAAGACGTAATGAAGTGAGTGTGGAACTGCGTAAAGCTCGTAAAGATGATCAGTTGCTCAAGAAACGTAATATTGACCAGTATGATTCCCTTCCTCTTCAGGAAAATAGCCAGTCGCCAATATCCATGTCTATAGATGAAATTATTGAAGGTAAATTTTAGTTTTTCAATTTCAGAAATGGTGCAATAAGTTGCAGAACTTAGTTTGGATGTAGAGTAATATGAAGTGTTGAGCTGAAGTGATGAAAACTGCATTTTTTTGCAACTTATTTTGGCATACAAAAAGCTGTGATATGCTGTATGCTTACTGGGTGCACATGAATCAGCATGCCTGGGATAATTAACTTTAGAGACAAAATATTGCTTCGTGGTAACCCTAGCTTTAAGACATTGGGAAACTTGATGCATTGTATTCACCAACTTTTTTTTTTTTTTTCGTTCAAAATTTAAGATGTATGTAATGTATTGGTTCAGTATAAAGTATCATTTAGTTTCTCTTTATACACCCAGTGTCCCAAAATCACCGTCTATAGATTACTGCACATTAATGGTATTAACGCATACTGTAATTACTGATTACATTTAAGTTCATAATGTGGTTATCACTTATCAATGTTAGCCATGTTCTATTTTACCAATTGTTTCAGATGCAACACTAAAGTGTACACAAATAAAATACAATCATATAATAGGAATTTGACATTTGTGATGGACACAAATATAACCAATGTCAGTATGAATCATCCCGAGCTTATAAGTTCTGCTACAGTGTGAAGCCATTCTAGTTCCCAAACCCACTCGATTTTCACCACTTTTTGTCCTAGCAAATTTCTTGAAGGAGAATCAACATTGTTGTGTGGTTGTTTTGCATGACTGAGCATACACCTCAGCTCCAATTTGCATAAACTATCACAAACATTCCAGAGAATGTCAATTTTATGAAGGATATTGTGGTCCAGGAAATTTGGGTTAGCAAGATGTCCTTTGCAGAAGCCCAGAAACTCCTGTATATCCACCATTCCTCTGTCCCAAAGTCCAGTGTCTATAGCTCAGTTGCAGCTAAATTGGTACCATGTTGGGAAATCAGTGTATAAAATTTAAACAATTATAGAAATCACTGTATACATCTTCAAAATCTTGAATTCGTGTTCTTATTTCACATAAAAATTGTTGAAGCCACAGCTTTTGAAATTTTATAATGTAGATGAAATATTCAGTAGCAGATGTGGAAAAGTGCACAAAGAAACGGTCAGTTCGTAGTTTTGGAAAAATGTGGAGCTAATTTCTAGTAAATTGTTTCAAATTAACATTGGATTCTTTGTAACTTATTTTTTGTATGGAATCTCCTTTGCTGAAAATGTAGAATGCCTTAAAATCTGCAGTTCATGAACTGTTAGTTGTAATGGTAAAGAAAACTCGTCAGTTAGGGATAGTGTGCATTTCTAGTATTTCTACGATACTCTACCATTTTCCTAAATTGTCTTTTGGCTTTATCATTGAAATATTTGTAACTACACTATTTCAGTTGTTACAGAATGGTTTATGGTTAAGGTAATCCTCTGCAAGAACTGGTGTTATTTCATAGTCAAGTGAGCAAAAGTGCTGAATTTATGCAAGTTATGATTGTAAAATTACAGGCATGGGAAGTGACGATGAGAACCGTCAGCTTGCAGCAACTCAGGCAGCCAGGAAAACTTTAAGCCGTGAACGCAATCCTCCCATTGATGATATGATCAATGCTGGTATTGTGCCAAGATGTGTAGAGTTCCTCTCCAGATTTGATAAGTAAGTAAATTGTCTTAATACCTCTACAGATAAACATGTAAAATAGTCGCAGCAAATTATGACTTCACTTTCAACGTTTTGATTATAACAGCAAAATCTAACGGTTCTGTCTAAACTGTATGAATGCTATATTTAAATTGCTTAGTGTGCATTGACATATGACAGATAAAGTGATTTCAGGGAAATATATCTGCTGTAACGTCCAACATTCATTTGTTATAGCAATGTAGAGGTATTGTTACATGTGAATGAACTTGCTAGGATCTGCACTAGTGACATCTTGCAAATTGATGAGTAATGTCTCTTTCCTGGAAATAAGACTGGGAGGTAGAATCAGCATACTAAATTCCCCGACCAAATTATATTCAAATCAATTGAGAATTTAGTGTCATGCTTGCAAGTTGGCCATGGTAGCTCTGTGGTTAAGCAGCTGCATGCGAGGTGGAAGATCTGTGGCTCAAATCCTGGCTATTGAATTATTCAGTCCTGATTCCTCTTTTAGCATAAGACATACTTTCACTTCCCTTTTGAATGTAAAATGTTTTTGATTTTCAAAACTATGCACAAGTGCAAACAGTAAATTTGATCCACATAGAGCAAAGGATCATGATTTGGATCTTAGGTTTACAATCATTTACAGTTTAACAAAAATGTGACTTCTAACGCATATTGCAGATAAGTGTGGTTATTTATTCTATATTTTTTTTCAGCCCATCACTACAGTTTGAAGCATCATGGGCCCTCACGAACATTGCCTCTGGAACATCAGAGCAGACAAACATTGTTGTGAAGCATGGTGCAGTACCTAAGTTGATTCATCTACTCAGGTCGCCCTACATGCATGTGGCAGAACAAGCTGTTTGGGCTGTTGGTAACATTGCTGGAGATGGACCAATAACCCGTGATCTAGTATTGAATTTTGATGCCATGCCAGCTATATTAGAGCTTATAAAACCAGATGCTAATGTAAGTTAATTTTAACTTGCAAAATTTGATTATTTACCTTTGTACAGCTATTAAAATTGGTGGGAAGTCAGTCTACAGTTACTAATTGTTTTATCTTTTCCAGGTTTCATTTGTAAGAAATATAGTTTGGACGATATCAAACTTGTGCCGCAACAAGAACCCAGCACCTCCATTTGATATGGTGAAGCTTTGTCTTCCTGCTTTGAATAGGCTTCTGCACTATGCTGACAATGATGTGTTGGGTAAGGAAATTCTATAAATAAAATTGGGGAACATGTAATGCAGTGGAGATATTTATTCCAGACTCCAATGTTAAAGGTGGATCTTGAAGCAATTATTGAACCAATCTAAAGGTACTATAACAGTAAATTATACTGATACAGTAAAGTTCAAGGAGTATAATTTTGAGTTGAACTAATACTTTATGCTCCATTTATTACTAGTATTTATCTAGAATGTTTTGTTTCCACTTTCACTTTTCCCCACGATTTGATCACTAAACCACAAAAGCACCTAATGATGAAGCCTGTCTAGCTCCACCATACAACTTTTCGTCACCAATTACATGTGATCTTCGGGTGTGTTTATCTGTGGAGATGTCAAAAGTTAAATCACCCAGTGTAACATCAATATTTAGTATTGCTTCATGCCAGGTGGTTTTTGTGTTGTAGAGCATCTGTTTGCCTCTGCCATGCATTTTCCATCCACAATTTTAATCCTCATCAATTGCAACTCTTTCATGAAAATGTTCAGTTTCTGGCATGAATACTTTTTCTCTTGATTGACCATGGGTTTTAACTTTGTTCCATCTGCCATACATCTTAATACTACTATAAAGCTCTTCTTTTCATGACCTGTACCTCTAACTGTAACAGTTCTTAAACCTTTGTTTCCACAAATCCGTTTATCATGTTGAATTTCATCAGCATTTCATTCATATTTGCAATAGACAATGGAAGGTGGTATTTTTGCTTCATACCAGTAATAAACTTGGGAAAAATTGTAATTAATAAACAATTTTTGTCATATCACCAGATTTTCTGTTCATGAATCGGTTTAACCTCTTCAGCGATATGGGTGTGAAATCACGTCCATTTAAAATGACGGATGAGCGATATGGGCATGTATGCACGTCCTGTGCATTTGTGCATTTAACCCTTATTTATCCCTTATCTAACTCGACTTATTTTAATTTTCCCTTTATGAAACACTTAAAGTCTATATACTTTACTGGCACACCTTTATATGTTCCTTGTGCAGTGATATGCCTCAAAATAGAAATACACAAGGGTACATTTCCATATTCGCAAATTCCCTTCTTGCGGCGCACGAAACACTTTTGAGAGCGGGTCTTCTTTGCTGTTGGTGGTATCCTTTTAGGATAATGTTTTCCTTGAAGTCTGAGGGGTGCAGGGGTTCTGGATTTTCTACCCCCAATGTGATATTGTTCAATTAGGCTGCGAGCTACTGATAGTCGGAAGTCAAGATAGGTCATTGTCCTGTGTGGGTTTAGAGCTCTCCAAATTACCAAACAATTGTATATGGTTATATCCAGTTGGTGCAAAAATACCTTTTTATACCACTTCTTACTTCAGCTACAAGCAGGAAAGTATATGTATGTATTTCAACAAAGAAAGAACCGGAGTCTACTAAAGTTACCAAACGCACAAGCAAAAGTTGCAATGTGGCTGTATTCTGAGGACTCAAAAGACCACGTATACAGTAGTGCTCTATTTCAAATTATGCTGCGATTTGCTGACGCATAGGTCACACATACAATGGGTCGACTACTGTTTCTTTCAGAGAACTTTTAGTTGCATTCGACAGAACAAAGTTAACTTTTCACCACAGTGAAACAAAATAGTGCCATTTCAATGTTTTGTAAATGCAACTCAACTTTGCTGATGACGTACATGTATACTGCATATAACGAGTTTTATGCCAGTTTTTGTTTCATTAAAATAACTTAATATTTACACAACACCGCTGTGTATATACGAAGCACTTTAAATGCCCTGCAGTGGATATTGGATAGCAGTTCTCGGCTCACAGACGTTTTAAATGGCCATCGCTCAAGAGGTGAAGGAGAATTGCTTTATATTCTTTGCCTTGTTCTGGATTGGTATGCATCTTCAACACATTAGCCCTTATTTCTTGTCATGAGAATTCTGCCTCTGTTCTTGTACCCATTCTGCAATGTTTTCTAAATATAGCTAGCAAGCTGTTCATTTTCCCTTTGCATTTTTAATAGCTTCAGTCTTCAATTTCTTACCATCTGTTGGATCAAAAGCCCTTGCCACAGGACAGTTGTTAGATTCTGTAGCCTGTTTTGACTTGAAGCTTGCTGTCAATTTCCTTTTCATTGGTTCCATGATTAGGCTCACACTTCACAAATTTTATAAACAGAGTTCATTATTGCTTCCATAGGAAAAAACATCACTATGGTGAAGGCTTTTCCTTATGCATGCGGCTGTAATTATTTGTAGCATATTTGTGATTGTTCAACAGTCGCAAGGTGGTGCTGCTGCCAGATGCAAGTAATTAAAGCAAGTTCATTCGAAAAATTGACTAATCGCTCTACCCTTAGACCCGCACTTGATGGCAACACAAGCAATCAAAAACTAGCCACAAATATGCCGAAACCAAATCGCACCACAAAATATAGTGCCTTGCATATTGGCAGTTCTCAGAGTTCTCAAGATGTATGATAACCCTGATAAAGACTACTTGAATGTAATGCGATAGCAGCACTTTGTAAAACTCCCGAGTAAATAACCTGTTGCAGCACAAGGCACGAGTCCTCCACTTGGCATTTGTTAGTCGCAGCTGATATGAACATCAGGTTATCGCGGGGAGGATACAAGCTCTGGATCTAAGGCTGGATGGAGTATAGGACTTAATTACAAGTATACTGTTATCCAGATCATTGATCTAGATAGGCTAGGTAGACTAAATTCTTGCTCTGTTAATAGTTTGAGATTTATCTTGAATAGATACATGCTGTAACTATAGAGCTTTGATGGAAATTTATACCTCATCTTATCAGCCAAAATAGTCATTACCTTTGTTCTGTGATCAAGAAATAATTTATCCTTTTTAGGGTTATACCTCCTTTGACATACTGGTTCAGTATATTTAGCAAATGAACATGGTCCAGTGAAACACCTTGCTTAGATCATGAATGCTCACTATTGCTAATTTTCAAGAGCTTGCAAGACCCCTTTATCAAGGGAGATCTGTTTTTCCTAGCATACCTACTTCCATTACTGTTCCTGCCTCACATTTCTTTGCCTACTCAGTTCCTATTCATCACTTTTTCTTTTGCTATTTTAACTGGCAACACTGAATTGTGCAAAATGAGTTTGTTCCTACTATTTTATGGCTTCTTTTCCTTATCTTTCGTCACCATGTCTGGAAGTTCTCCAGTGGTCTTCTCCTTCTCATAGTGCTCCATAGTTCTGAAGTGATTGTGCCTTGCATTTCCATCTTGATGTTTGGTAGAAAATTTTGTGTGATGTATTTTAATCAGGGCCTGTTTTCTTTCTCAGCCCATTTTGTAGTATCCACTCTACTTGTTTTGTTTGCTGCATATCAAAGCTGCTGTTACCACTGGCTATTCTGAGATAGGATATTTACAAATTTGAATGCTAACTTACTCGAATTGTATTCCGTGGAAAAGTTTGGTGACAGGAATGTTCAATATTTTCAAGCATTAATACATCGTGTGGCAAATTAGTAAACATTTAACAAAGTGTCGAACCTTTGCTGGGCTGATGGTTTCGGAGTGTACTTAAATTGGCAAAATTTGCTTAACCATTGCTTAAAAGATGCTGCTGAGAGGAATAAACCATCAGGAACCTCCATGTCAATTATGAAGATTGATGATATAACCTTGAAACCAATTATATCAATCTCTACATTACATATCGGAAAATTCATACTACTGTAAGTAAAGTAAGAAAGCTTTACAAAGTGTGCTGCTGTGTATATATTGTCAAATCTTAAAGAAATGGTAAGCAAATTATGCCTCCTATAAAAAAAATTAGCTTCCAGATGAGGTTTCAAGAGTGCATTGACATTTGCAGGTATCATAATACAGTATTGGCAAAATAAAATTCATAAACTAGGCATTGAATCATGCTGTTCCTTCTTTACATTCTCCTGGTAATGACATATGCCACCTTTTAATTGAATGAAAATTTAGAAAAGTGAATTTGTTTTCAGCTGATACTTGCTGGGCACTTTCCTACCTGACTGATGGTCATAACGATAAGATCCAGAGTGTTGTGGATACTGGAGTAGTGCCTCGACTTGTACAGCTGCTTGGATCCACAGAAGTTAGTGTTTTAACGCCTGCTTTACGTGCTGTTGGCAACATTGTCACCGGAAATGACATTCAGGTTTGTATTGGGCAGCTTTATTGAAGATCTGCTAGTGAATTTCTGTTGTGGAGTAATTTCATTGATTGTTAAATGTATTTTCCAGACTGATGCCATAATTCAAGGTGGTGGACTGGTATACTTGAGAGAGCTCCTGAAACATCAGCGGATGAACATAATGAAAGAAGCTGCTTGGACAATTTCTAACATTACAGCTGGAAATGTTGACCAAATCCAGGAGGTTATAAATGCTGGCATTTTGGAACCTCTAATTCTAGTTCTAGCATCAGTAAGTATAGTTTATTGGCTTTTAAGGGAAGAAAAATAAAACTATTTTAAATAGCTTTTTATCCATCTTGTGCAAATGGTAAAGGAGCCCAGTATTCGAAAGAAGGTATGCTCTTACAGGCATGAACATGGACTGTTTATGAAAACGGTAGGAAAACTCATTTAGATACTTCACCTGGACATATTTAGTTCATTGTTCTCATCAGCTGGTTGGTACTACTTGGCAAAGTGACGAGGCATATTGACCTTGCTTGTCGAGCGCTTCAATTCCTTGTTATATTGTTTACTACAACAGCAAAATATCTAATTTGGCATGCAGTCAGTAATGCAATGCAAATGAATATCTTGTGCCTGCCAATGTGAGATGTCCTGAAGATATGTCATCTGAACTAAATGTAGATAATCTTGCCATGTATGTGTGATAAGCTCGCGTCTGCAGTTTCACATTCTTTACAATACATGTTGTGGCTTTGCCATGTATGGTTTGGTTTTCCCTAGTGGGTGTTTGATGTACTTGCTAAGGTTTTGTTCTGCTGGGATATCAAAATTCATCCAAATTTCTTTTTCTTGTTTCATGGGACTCCCATGTGGTCGGTTCCATAGGTTTAGATTTGTTTTAATAACTTGGCCTCAGGCATTATATGGAATATGTTCCTACCATTGTTCTGGGAGGGTAAGTTTTATGTGGAAGTTTCCAAATTTGTAGCGATGTGGATGGTATGCGAATTTACTAATCTATTGTTTTGATTGGTTTGTATGGAGACCTCGGTAATTTCATCTTTTGATCTTGTTTTCTTTATGGTGTAAATGTTAAATCCATTAGCAATTGCTGATTCAACGTGAAGTCCGATTCTATTGTCATTTGTATGAATGTTGACCCGCCTATATACTAAGCAGTTAAGCACAGAGTATTTGGCTTCCTGGGTGGTCTTTTAACCTCTTAAGGGATATCGACGTGAAATCACAGCCATTTAAAATGGCGGATGAGCGATATGGGCGTCCTGTGCGTTTAAGCATTTAACCATTATTTATCCCTTATCCAACTCAACTTATTATAATTTTCCCTTTATGAAACATTTTAGTAAGGTCTATATACTTTATTGGCTTACCTTAATATGTTCGTTCTGCAGTGATTTACCTCAAAACAGGGATAAACACACAAGGGTACGTACATCTCCACATTCGCGAATTCCCTTCTTGCGGCACACGAAACACTTTCGAAATGGGCGGGACTTCTTTGCTGTTGGTGGTATCCTTTTAGGATAATGTTTTCCTTGAAGTCTGAGGGGTGCAGGGGTTTTGGATTTTCAACCCCCAACGTGGTATTGTTCAATTAGGCTGCGAGTTATTTATAGTCGGTAGTCAAGGTCGGTCATTGTCCTGTGTGGGTTTAGAGAGCTGTCCAAATCCCCAAACAATTGTATATGGTTATATCCAGTTGGTGCAAAAACACCTTTTTATAGCACTTCTCCCTTCAGCTACAAGCAGGAAAGAATACGTATGTATTTCAACAAAGAAAGACACGGACTCTACTGTTACGAAACTTGCGTAAGCAAAAGTTGTAATGTTGATCTATTCTGATGACTCAAGAGGCCACGCATGCAGTAGCAATTTATTTCACAGTATGCTGACGCATTAGCCACACATACAATGGGTGTTCCTTTACTGTATCTTTCTGAGAACTAATATTAGATGCGTTCGACAGAGCAAAGTTGACTTTTCACCACAGTGAAACAAAATTGTGCCATTTCAACATTTTGTAAATACAACTCAACTTTGCTGATGACGTACATTTATACTGCAAATGAGTTTTATACCAGTTTTTGTTTCATTAAAATAACTTAATATTTACACAAAATACAGCTGTGTATATACAAAGCGCATTTAACAATTTAAATGCTAGCAGTTCTCGGCTCGCGGACGTTTAAATGGCCATCGCTGAAGAGGTTAATAGACTTTGTTCTAGTGTTGCAAGATGCACTGTAAAATGGTGTGAAATTTTACAACGGCAGCTGAAACCTGCAAATCAATTTTCAAGAGCCGTGTTTTAGATAAGGCAAAAGTAACTTTCCATATAAAGAATTTTGTTGTAAAATTGCATAGATTGAAACTTCACATGGCCTATTTCTAGAGTGATTGCAATACAAATTTTAGCGTATAGACTTAGGCTTTCACAGCCGGCATCTAGGCTATTAGCAAAGTTTTATCTCTTCCAGGCTTGTAAGCCATGGTCTAGAAGGCATCGAAGATACTGATGTTTCGCCAAATACTGTGCTTGACATCTTCGGGCTAGAATGACCTATTGTCTGCTGGTCAGAGCTTGCATCCCGAAGCAAACACTTTAGTGGGGATGGGTGGGGCTTATTGCAGTGGCTAAGGTGGTGATTGGCTCACGTTGGTTGGCGGGGTGGATGTTATCAAGGTTTTACTATTTGAAAGGTTTTCTAAGACAGGTATCCATGTTTCTGTACACGGAATGCTTCTTTCTGGTTGAAATCGTTTGCGTTTGCAAATTTCTATGGCTTCCCTTTGTAGTTAGGCATGGTAGTTGACCTTAGAGGACAGGACTCAGATTTCTTTATAAAGTAATCATGGCTAAATAATAAGGCGCCTCCTGCTGCAGACAATTTTTCTGTTGGTCTGTAATGTCAATTCCGTGTGAGTGCAGAAGCTTGCCTATCTGGTCGGAAATGTTCCTGATGTAGGGGAGAAAGGCTGTTGCTTCTTTGCAGCTTTCCTGTTCAGTCAGCTGTCTGGGATGAATTGTGTACCAGATTTCCTTCTGTGTGTAGTCATTGGCCTGGAATGCCGAGTTTAGGTGATTAAGTTAAAGTATTCTGTGTTGCAGATCTGGGATGCTTGTTCTGTAAATATTTATTACTCCTTGTTTCTCTCTAGGATGAGGGTTTGATGTTTCATGTAGATAATCTATGTATGTGTAGGTTTCCTGTAAACACTACATTCCAGATGAAGGTCTGCTGTTCTCATGACTTAGGTCTAAGAAGGCCAAAGTATTCTTTCTCCATGGTGCACTGGAAGTTGTCATTTAGGCTGTTTAGATGTGCTAGAAATTTTTATGAACAGATCGAAGATGTTGCCATGGGCAGTCCTTTGAGCCCAGTTACCATCACTTTTTTTATGGAAAAGTTTGAGCAATCAGCACTTGCCAAGTTGTCTCTAAAATAAAGAACCTGGTTGCACTATGTCAATACTTTAGTGGTGTGAAGCCAGGGTGAAGACACCTTGGATCAATCTCTGGCAAATTTAAACAGCCAAAATGACATCATCCATAGACTAATTTTAGTGGTTTGTAATTCCTTGGGGAAAGGAACAGATTGATATGCCTGCTGCGACAGATTTATAGAGCAAGTGAATTTTTCAGGGAGACTTTAAATCACAAAAGGAAGCAGCATGGGCCATAACAAATTTCACATCTGGAGGTAGTGCAGAACAGATGGCAAGACTTATCCAACTGGGGGCCTTGAAGCCTTTCTGTGATCTTTTGGATAGCAAGGACTGGAAGACTGTCATTGTGGTCCTTGATGGACTGTCAAATATTCTGCAGGTAAAGTAAATGTTGAAAGAAAAAAAAACTTCAGCTTGTGAAACATGCAGATAGTTTAAAATTGCACATTTTTTGTTCTTAGACTGCTGAAAAGGTGGGCCAAATCGAGAAGCTTGCACTCATGATTGAGGAGTGTGGAGGTCTGGACAAGCTGGAGATGTTGCAGACACACAACAATGAACAAGTTTATCAGAAAGCTCTTAGTCTCATAGAGAGCTATTTCAGTGATGCGGTAAGTTTGCACTTTATTTTAGTGTTGGGGGAGGGGTGTGTACTTTGAGCTTGATCAGTCATAACAGGAAATTAAGTTTAGGCACTAAAATATGAAAGTAACTTGCATTTAAATGTTAAGTTTCTAATTTATAAAGTAGTGAATTTAAGTTGTAAGCATTGTCCTTTACTTCCTATACTCGGCACCAATCGAAGTGATTGACAGTTGCTAACCATGTTGCAGAAAGGTTTAAATGAACAGGAGGGGGATGGATATGCCATTGCAGTTGTCATAGAAATGAAAAAAGGAACTCGTTAGAACTAGGACATTTCTGTGGCAACGGTAGACATGAAACCAGTGTTGTCTGTATTAACATATTACCATATGACTGGCAAGCAATCCAATAGTAACATGAGCCGTGCATCTTATCTTTTCACTGCAACCTATTCAGTGCCTCCTTTTGTGCCAGATTGCGATACTCATATCAGTTAGATGGCCTTGTGTTTACGTGATAAAGACAAGTTGTGTGAATAAAGATCAAAACCGAGCAGTAGTGCAAATTGGTGTGGACCATGATTGAATTGCTTTTACCATTATTGCAGCGCAAGTTGCTTATCATAAGCCAATAAGAGAATGTGGTCAGATTCAGATTGATGGTAATAAGGAATTTGAGGATTTCCCAGCATTAATTTTTGCTGATTAAAGGGGTTTGCTGTAGGTGCTGGGGCCTTGTACTATAGTAATTGTGGTATTCATTATGTAGTTTGAAGTTGATGGAACTTCAAGATTATTTATATGGGTAGCTGTAAAAATTATAAGACTTAGAATTGTTTTCAAAATATGCAATAAACACTGATATAAAATGTAGCAAAAACAAACTGTAATGCTATATGTATATTTGATTTTATTCTAAGTGGGAGTTCTTTAGTTAATGTAGTGTGATGCTTAAGACATGGTTTGTTTTATACAGGATACCGAGAATCCAGACCTAATTCCTGGTGAGGCAAATGGCCAGCTTGATTTTGCAAGTTCAAACTCTGTACCAGATGGAGGATTTAACTTCTAAAGTTCCTGCAATCTCTTATTCATACAAGACTGATATTTTGAAATCATGGCTGCATACTGAACGTTTTATTTGTAGAAAATTACTTTTAACCGGTGCAGATTTTAATAGTTGCATTTCAGGAGTTCTAGGGACATTATTGAACTTCTTGTATTCTATCTGTTTTGTACAATCTTTTCCCGTTTTGTATTTTGCAAAATAGTTTTAATGTGTTCTTGTACAGTTAAAAATAAAATATGAATTTTGCATAAAATATTTTGCTGTTGCATCAATTTTCCATACCCATTGTAGGGATCTTGAATAGTGAACATGCATGTAGATGCACTTGAATTAACGTAACTTGGGTATTCTGACAGTTCCCTCGGTGTGCACTACGTGTGTGATGGAGTGGCACAGTGGTCTGTTGTCATGACAACCAGGTTTGACCTTGAAGTAGCCAATAGACTTAGTGGCCACATAATCCTGTCGGTCTATTGGCTACTTCAAGGTCAAACCTGGTTGTCATAAGACTGCTGTGCCACTCCCCTATCACGTGCCTAGCGCACGCCGAGGGAACTGTCAGAATATCAAGTTACATGTGACACCAGTACAAAAAATGAAGTATAACACATGGACAAATAACACATTTATGCCAACAAACTTACTGTGGCATTGAATTTTTAAGTTCTAGCTCTCATTTGTTTCTTAGTTTTTCATTAGCTGTGGTTCTGTCTGAAATGTACTTTTTAGTACATGCTGTATACATCTTTTGCTCCAATAATTGCACATGCAGGTGGTTTCATTATACATAAAGTTAATGTTAAATATGTAGGTATTTAAAAAAGTTTACAGTAGAAATTTAACACTTGATTTTATGTAAGGGACACTGGGAGTGAAATTTGAAAGTTCCACATTTCTTGAGAGATTTTTCTGAAATTGTTGCTGTTTGTATTTATGAGAATAGGAGGTACACCAAACTTCATTAAAATTGGATAATTCGTTTGATATATAAATTATTTTATGCATTTAATAGGCACATTTTCAAAATAGAGCTCGCGTCTATTGACTTTTCAAAATTCATTTATGTTGGCAGAACTGATACTCTAAAATATTCATACAAAAAAGTTTTTGGAATTCATGTTAATAACATCAATATTGAATCAGTTTTGTTTAGCTGCTGTTTATGAATACTTTTGGAAATCTTCATTGAATTTGAAGCAAAACTCAGGTGCGACCTTTCTTTTGGAATGTGCAGAAATGTAGTTTTGAGAAAAACAGGCTTTTATATAGGAGCATCCTGTGTACGTTAAGGGCAGAGTGCTGTTTGAAAGGGCCATAGTGACCACATGGAATGGGGGATATGAAAAATGTTAGCTGATTCAAATGCACAGGTGTTCCAGGAACATTTTAAGGTAAACAATTTTCGACTTTTTACAATTTTGACCAAAATTTCACTCCCTGTGTCCCTTAAAGTTTACAGTAGAAATTTAACACTTGATTTTATGTAAACTACTTTTAAGTTCTACAGGATATCATCTTGAAATTGTTGAATACTCTCATCTTTTCCCTTTCCATGTAAGATGTGAACATTTTTGACAAACAAAATAATTGAAATTCCAATAAGACTTGGCAACAGATGTACACAAGATGTCTCTTGAAGTGATTCTCGTATGAGGCAAACTGAAGTTGTTTTATTTGCATGTATAAATTAGAATTTTAATCACTGTAACTTCAGCTTGACAGCAAAACTTATTTTCATATAGAAAGTGTAGCTAGAGCAATTAAGTTTCAAATTTGTGCATATTTTATTTTTTTGGCGTCCGTAACATTTGTACCAAGATGTCTCTTGTTCATTCAAATTAAATAAGCGAACAAATACAAGTGTTACTTGCTGTCAATGCCTAGGATGAAAATGAATTGTTCACAACCACTTGGTAATGGTACAAGAATGGGAAGCAATGCTGCACTACTTAAAGTACTTAAGACTAAAAGTTGCTCTTGGGGTGCTTATTTCAGATTCCTTAGTGTTCTACCAGGAATTTGTCACTCTCGTAAGTTGCCAGGGTAGTTAAATGATTAGAGCAGCAGTACGTAAAGCGGAAGATCTGTGGTTCAAATCCCGGCTATGACACCGAATTTTTCAGTCCCAATTCTACGTCTTAAGCCCTGGGCTTCATAGTTTAATAAACTATGAAGCCTGCAACTTAAGTACTTGCACGTTGTAAGTTGCTGTTAGGGTAGCTTATTTCGTGTGAATTTGAGATTTAGTATACCAGGAAAGATACGAATGAGTTTGAGAATTTGTCAGCATGTTGCCATGGTAGCTCAGTGGTTGAAGCAGCCAAAGTGGAAGACCCATGATTCAAATCCCAGCTCTGGCATTGTATTTTTACTTTCTCTACTGGTAAGTAGAAGTATTGTATTCCACCCAAAAATTCAATGTCGAGATTTCACTGGAAATATGTTTTGAGGTCCCCTGAATCCAAAAAAAGCATTTTTTAGAAAAAAGTCCGTGTGTGTGTCTGTGTCAGTCTGTGGACAGCATAACTCAAACGAAAAGTCGGTTAAAAGCCAAACTTGGTATTTAAGTTTAATGTCTTTCAAGGATGCGACACGAAGATTTTGAAGAAAACAGCCCCAACCTACACTACCCATTACATGGAGGATTTTTCTAAAATTATTTTCTTGAAAATGGCTAATGATTTTGATTAAAATGCCATATGTTTGAGATACTTTGATGACAAATGATATGTATATCTTGAATTTTCTGGCTATAGCCCCTGTAGTCGTATTTACTCTGGACGACTTTTGCATAACTGGTAAACCGTTAGAGATAGACCAAATCATACTATACAAAAAATGTAGATCTTGTTAAAATACACAATTTGTCTCAAATTTTCTTGTAGGTTGAACCATTTCGGAGATATTCCTTATGTGTGTGTTTCGGAAAACTTGCTTTCGTGAAACGGTACATCGTTGTTCATTTTTTTATGTTACGTGTGCAAAGAGAACGGAATCTCAAAGCTTTAAAAGATTTGACTATCACACAAAGCCTACTGTATTCTAATATTCCCTTGCACCTACAAGGAAATAACCAATAAAATAATTTGTACAAATGTTATTTTATCTAACGTGAAGATACAGGAATAAGAGTTTGTAAGAATGGTTAGTGCAAAAGTAGAGAAAGTCATGTGAGTGCAACACAGATTTTTCAATCTCATTCTACCCTTTCCAAACCTTGTCCTACACATGGCTAGTGTGAAAGAATCAACTTCCATTAACACGTGTTTAAATTTTGCAAAATCCTCGCATTTATCATTTAAGCCAACAGCTCAAGTACATCCTCACTTTCATTGTCATGTGGGTCCTGCTCTATACCTACTGTTTGCTGTAAAGATATAATAGATGTAAGCGGAAGCACATGGGGAAACGAACCTCATTGGCTGGTCCATTTTAATACGACCATGTTCTTCCACAATATAGTTCCAAGGCCTGTTTAACTTCTTGCTTTACTTGCATTCAATAAACCACATTGTTACAATATAGAATATAAGTTGTAATGTTATATACTGCAATATACACTATATACCTTATCACCAATTGCAGAACATTCAATTCTCAAGTTTTGAATACCAGTCGACTGTTAGGGTTTGCCTGTTGGCTCAGTGTCATCCTGATGTACAAAATGGAAACAAGATTGATAGAAGTGTTCTTTTTTAACATCTGCGAGGAAAGTCTTTAAGGAGCGGTGAAAAGGTTATATGGAATGTATTCAATAAGTTTTTGGAGAAATATCTTGTCGCAAATATATAATCTGGTAATGCGTGATCCAGTAAGTAATTTCAGTAAGGGCGGAGTGCATTCATACGAGGAAAAAACCTGAAGTGCTATCTTAGCCGAGATCTAAGAATCCTTACAATGTGATTACTGCAATAACAATGGCTCTCATATGTTCAATAAGGCAATGGCTTATGTAACAAAGAGCAGTTAAATTCAGGTTATCTGGAGGTAAATAGGGCAGTAACATTGTTTACATGTGGAGGTGCAGATATTATGTTAACCAATAGCACACTAGAGGTGGAGCGTGGAGAAACACACTACTTTGTTCTAACAGCAAACAGATTATAGCGAGTCAATTTCCACTGTCATCAGTATCTTATAGCAGATCCTCGGTATGGTCCATAGCATTAGAAATCCTACACCTTTTAAACAATTTGATCACTTTCCTTTTTCCCATGATTTGAGTAAAGCCCATCAAGTGAACAGCTCACATAGCTTCAACTTTTGTATTCAAATTTTTGACACTCATTCCATTGTTGACAGTGATCTTTGGTTTATTCAGACACATCTAGAGGTGGAGCATCAAATTTAAACAACCTGGTATATAGCAGTCTTGCATGAACAATTTACAGTGTTCTCAGTTATGACTGCAAAGCATCTCACACCAACAAACTTGATTTTGTAGAGCATGTTTGTGTCTGCCACACATTTTGTATCTACAACTTTACATCGTTCTTCCACCCCTTTTCATGAAAATGTACAAAAATTTCTGGCAAGAATTTTATTTTAGGACTACCACTTTTCCTGTTTAACATCACTATGGGTTTTAACTTCGTTCCAGCTGCTGTGCATGTTAATACTACTGTAAACCTGGTCTTTTCAAGCCCTGTACTTCTTACTTGAGCAGTTCTTACACCTTTTTGTTTCCTGTTCTATTTATCATGTTGAAGCTTCATTCAAGAAACATTTACTAGGGAGGGGCTCACTAAGCATTGCTAAGCAACCGCCTCTCTCCTAGCCACGTTGTTCTAATGCCTATATGTATTTTCAGTCTAGACTATCTCTCTGCACTGCAGAACTCTTTATTACAAGGTGTGTTACTTTTGGTATTCTATTGTGCTGTGAATTTAAAGTATTTGCAGTTTTTCCTACATTTTGTGCATTTTTCTCATTCTTTGCAACTAGTAAGATTAATGATTTGGTTATCCATTTTATTAAAACACCTTTATCATCCCTTTCTTTGAAGAAAAGCGTGCTTTAAAGAATAAGAGACAAACACCACATCTGAATTATTGTACATAAGTATGGAAAGCAAGCAAGTGTAATGAACTGTAAATTATATTCTTACCTTTGCATATTATTGGAGAGAAAGTGAATGGGGGTGAGATTGGCATAGGTTGTGTAAACTTTTTCATAGAAGCATGTGTAAACCTCAAGTCTCCAAAAAATATATCAAGCGTTTTCATCTTAGAAAATGTAGAATCGATCATACCTTATCAGAAGCAGCACGAAAAATCAGTAGGTCGTAATAAATAATTTATTGAAGATTAATTTCAAGTAGTGTGTTATCTAGGGAAACGAGAACTTCCACACATGGGCACAATGTGAATGAATACTGCTGATAAAGGCAATTATCTTGAATTGGGCATGAAGAACAGCTCATAAGAGAGAATTTAGAATCCATCACGGGATTTAAAGGAACTTTAATATTCAAAATGATTTTATTGAATGTATAACTCAGATAATAAATGGAAATTAGGAAAGAACTCGGCTGGCCCCGTAGCACAGTTGGTAGAGCACCTGCCTGCTGTGCAAGGGGTCTCGGGTTCGATTCCCGGTAGGGGGGTAGGAATTTTTCTCCAGCCAGGATTATTCCTCATCCTGGCTGAGTAGTTAAACCGCTCGCCTACCACCTAGGCAGGACCCACATGTGGTATTCGTGGTGGACGAAGCGGCGTCTGGATGCAGTTTCTCCCGCCATTCATTCCAATCATCCATTTCACCTGCATTTCATATCATCCTCTTCCTTACTATCATACCTAGTGCTTGGTTGACTAACTGCTTCCAGTGTTTGCTCTGTCTGGTCCAGAGGTCCCTCTGCTCCCCGACAGGCGTCTGACCCTAGGCACTGGCTTGTAAGTCCTAGGGTAAGAGGAGGGTAATCAGGGAAAGAAAGAAGGCAAGAATTCTTAGCTTGTGGAATTTAAGCACATTTGCAATAGACAAATCTCTAACAAATTAACTCTCAGGGATCGTGTCAGTCATGTATTTACTGCTAGAAAAGAATGTTGTATGGAGTTATCATAAAGGTGAAGGGTACAGACACAGAAGGGGACACCTCGCACACTTTGACCTACACAG
Source organism: Tenodera sinensis (assembly GCA_030765045.1). Classification (NCBI taxonomy): domain Eukaryota; kingdom Metazoa; phylum Arthropoda; class Insecta; order Mantodea; family Mantidae; genus Tenodera; species Tenodera sinensis. Next base: position 112,153,400 of record CM060969.1, read on the forward strand.
ATCTATTGTGAAGCTTGCTGATTGTTCAGTTGGATTCAAGATTCCATCCCGAAGTAGCCAGTTGCATGTAGTTCCACCACCTTGCTCTGAGGGAGGAACAGTTGCCCTCTCACTTTCGGGGTCTTCCCATCAGACGATTCCCAAACTCTGAACCATTCTTGGTCTTTGGGGAGTCCCATTGGGCTCAGCAGGACTTATAGGTACTGCTCCTGAGTGGAATTTCTTCCAGTTTGGCCTAGTTCCCACCTCTCAGTACCCACCAGTACTCTCAGGAACAGCCCCAAGTGTACCTCGGTCAGCTGCTTCCTCAGACCTGCGCTATCTCATCCATTTTCCACACGGGTAGCTGCAGCACACTCCTCTACCTTACTGCAATGGGTGGTTCTGCGTGGTCTAGTATATGCAAGCCTATGGTTCCTGAGGTCGCGGTTTCAAACCGGGAGGGTGATGGATTTTTTTCGGGCGCAAAAATCCTTAACGTGCCTTCCTTTGGAAAGTTAAAGATGCTTCAGAACAAAAGTAAGCGGTCTTTCACGTCCAATATAGAATGGGACGCTGAGAATGATAGCAGTTAAAGAGTATCTATAAACGGAAAGTATTTTAGTATAGTGTGCACCGAGCAGGATCTTGACATGCCATCTGTAATGGTTTGGTTACTTCCCCTCCCGTATTTCGATGTGAAATTGTATTCTTGGCTGTCTGACCCTCTCTAGGTGCTTGAAGCTCAACAGCCAGGTTAGACCATAATGGTTATTCTTCAAGAGGAATGGCTGATCGCACAGGTACTTAAAGAAGTGTTCCACTGCCATGAGCTCTAGTAGTTCTTTTCGGCCTTGGAGAGCGTCGTGCCGTACTCACTCACTCTTGCGTCCTGGCCCTGGGATACTACAGTTCGTTCACCAGCTCATGGTCCCTGGCAGGAATGGAGCCAGCCAGTACGTTAGTAAACAATTCCAGGTACATAGCTATACCTGAAGCTGAAGTCGTGCTTGTATACTGGTTTCAGCGAAAGAATTGGTCATAATGTAAACAATACCTAAAAATGTATCCTTCCGCTTTCTCGCTCTGATTGGAGCAGTAACGGTGCTACTTTTGTAACACGTGTTTCTAAGAGAGAAAACCACGTGGAGCCTGCAAATATTCCATCTAGATCGGAGTTCTGCTCCCCTCTACCTTTATCTTTAGTATACCCAGTAGCTGCTAATTAACCTAAAATTGTAAATAAAACGAACGCTAACTTAACCTCCCGTGAATCAAAGATAAGCTTATGTAAATAGCTGATTATAACCATTAAGGCACGCCCATATAATTTGGTGTGGCTAGTGGTAAACTCGGAATCTTAACGGCTTAAGGCGTGGTTAACTTCCCTGTTTTTAAACTTTCACTGCACGCGGAATTTATGCTTAATGCAGATACACTGTAAACTCTGCTGTAAGGTTAACAATGTCTTGGATAGCTAAAGTGGGATATTTCTCGCATAGTTTGTGAAACACGTTGAGAGTTATAACTTTTTCATCACTCGTTTGAGATTTCCCTCTGCAATGTTTTATAAACTGCACTTGTTTGACCATGATGATTCACCTCCCCACTTCCAAAGCTGACCAGCAGAAGGCACTCTGCGCATTTTCTGATTAAGCGCAATTAATTACTTTAGATTAATTTTGTTGCAGCTCTACAATACAATAACACGTTAAACATACCATTGTTAATAATACAGAAAAGATCCAATAGTTTTTGTTACTACTGAACGAACTACTTTGTAGCCGATGTACCTTGTAATATGCGGCATCGGCCACTGCACGTACACTTTAATTCTATTTGTACATGTGCTTCTGTTTACCTCACGATCAATTCTTTCCGTGAAACCAGTATAGTCGCGCTTACGATAGTAGTGCCAATATTGGAATGTGTATTCACGCTGGATTAAAGCAAAATTGCGGAACTTAAATGTTATTTTCAATTCATGCAGTACATTTAGTTTATAAAACGTAACCAGCTTTTTCCCACTGACCATTTTGCAAAAACTGTGCCAGTCTGTTTCCGTCTCAAGTGATATACACTCGAGCGTTATATCTTGCCATTCCTGTAAGGCTAAATCACCTGTTACCAATGGCGTATGCGGGTATTGTGACTTGGGCTATCACTAGGCCTACCAGATACGGACTATAAGGGGTTGTTGATTAACCTTCCGTTAGGCGCACACCCTAATAGAACACCGTTTGTGCGGGGCCTAGTAAGTCCGTGCTATAGATAAAATATAGCATGGGTACAGTATACATTATGATTTGTACTACCTACACTGCATGGAAAGATAACAAATTGCGATCTTCAAATATACAACAGGTAATTTGAGATTACTGTAACTTGCGAGTAAACATAGCATGAATAACGTTGGTGGTAAGTTGGCAACGTAATCAGTAGAACAACGTTTTTATGGAGGTTAAAATACCTTTGCATAACTGTACATGTGCTGTATAGGCTTACTGCTCATTTCCAGACTCCTACAATTCTCTGGCAGTGTAAAGAGGTCAGTGTCCTAACATCTCTCACTTTATCATAATGCTAGACAAGTATTAATCATGTCAACATTGAATTTTGGGAGCAGAGCCTATTAGTAAGTTCTTAGAAAATGAAGCAAGTCACTTCTAGGATGTCTGGGTGACATTTTGTTTCATTGGCTCATAACGCGCAGCCATCGGAATAATTAGCGTTGACATCCACAAACATAACACTTGCATTGATATAGTGCAGGCTACACCAGCTGGTTTTGACCGACTGACTTTATTACATCATCATACACCAAGCAATGGGAGCCCATTCGCTGAAACCAGGAAACCGCAGAAGTTCTACTTTGCCTTAAAAATGATATGATCTGATAAAAGCGTTACAAGAAGTGGCACATCACCGGTCACTAAAGAATGTGTACCTTACATGCTTAACTCCTATGTAATCATCCTTTATATTGTTTAGTTTGTAATTTAAAGAATGAACTTAACCTCTGGATTGAATTAATATTTTTAATTTGGCCATCGTTTTTCCGTGACCATTGCATTCATGCCGGATTATCTCCTCTTAGTCGTGACATTATCGCTTTGTTTAATCACCTCCTTCCCGCCAACACAAACATTTTGTTTCTGAACATCTGAAATATCCATGCGCAGTGAAAACAATTACCAGGCCATTAAAAATGACAGACAAAAGATATGGCGAATATTCTATCGATTGTGTGTGTATGCGTGCGTGTGTGTGTAACGCCCACTTTTATTACTACGATATTCTAGTGAAGATATTGATATTTTAATTGAAGAGGCAAGGTTAAAACTACGGAAAAGAGCAGGTCATGTGTATGAATCAGTTTCAGATGTTTTGCAACGAAAGAGGTTGCGGAGGTGTAATATTTCATCTCCCTGGTTTAAACGCTAAAATGATTGTTACTGTTGTTCACAAAGCCTACTGTGTGCACTCTTCTAGTCCAGTCATGGCGCAATGAAGTAAAATCACTATCACCTAATGCATCCTTATTCTAAATAACCAAAAAATTGCTCGCTCACGCCGCAGCCTGTCCTTTTCGGCAGCCACAGCGCGGATCGGAGTAACACATGGTTAACATTGTTTATCATCATGATATTACTGTATCTTTTGTATGATTCGACGAGCATTTTTAGGGGGGTGCTTAGAATATGGATGTCCTATGTGATTGTGGTTTTACTTCATTGGGTAATGACTGGACTAGGAAAATTACGTCATTGCAGTTCGCCCATCTCGTTAGCCTTGCATTTCAATATATGCAATAATATGAGCTCTCAAATCTCAGTGCTTCAGTTACTTCGCTTCACTGGTCGAAAGTCGTTAGTCAGCCCTTTTGTCAAATCCTCGCTCCACCGGCCGAAACATATCCTGACCACTCAGTATTATGTTCACGCTACTCATACGTTATTATAGAGTTCAGGTACAATGAATCCACTAACAAACGACTATACAAGAGGTACTACCGAAATCACTAAAGCAGTAAGCTTTTAAACCCCATAGAGCTAGCAGCTTTCGTCAAGACAAGTAATGTGTAGCTTTTGACGAAACAGCAAGCATGAAATTTGTCCCAGATTTCCTTGCCAAGATCAGCATAGCTTAATACGGTACGTATAATTGGTTTAAAGTTCTATTGTTCTATCTTTAGCAAGAAATCCCCGTTAGAATAAAATTAGATCATGTAACGAAGTTGCAAAACGGAAGTTTTAAAGTCTTTTCATAAAACTGAAGGAACAGTGGACAGTTTCGTTTATTAAAACATTTCGGAAGTAAGCATTAGGATTTAAAATACCTATGTAATCGTTTTGCGGGGAGTTTCTTAGAGCAACAAAAACACTGTTTCACAGAATTTCTTGGAAATGGTTTTACACAGTCGTTATGGCATACAATTCCAGAAACTGAACTTCATAGTTAAGCTAAATATACTTTCAAGGTCATTTTGACTTATTTGTCAGCTGGTCAGAATTAACCTCAATCAAAAACGTCTTAGTCCAACGTTTGTAAACAGTATCATGAAAAGGAAACAGTTGTAAATTTATATTGTTAAGGCGTTTTTAATTGATACAGAATTTTGCTTCATTGTAATTCCTGGATTCTGCTTTCTCCACTGGTAAGTAGAAGAAAGTATTGTATTCCACCCAAAAATTCGATGTCGAGATTTCACCGGAAATGTATGTTTTGAGACGCCCTGAATAAAAAGAAATCATTTTTAGAAAAAGGTCCGTGTGTGTGTGTGAGTGTGTGTGTGTGTGTGTGTGTGTGCGCGCGCGCGCGTCAGTCTGTGGACAGCATAACTCAAAAACGAAATGTCAATGGAAAACCAAAGTTGGTATTTAAGTTTAATGTCTTTCAAGGATGCGACACGAGCATTTTGAAGAAAATAGTTCCACCCTAAACTACTCTTTACATGGAAAATTTTGATTTTCTTGAAAATGGCTCTAACGATTTTGATTAAAATGTCATATGTTTAAGATATTTGTATGAAAAATTAAACGTAGGTATATTTTGAATTTTCTGGCTATAGCCTATGTAGCCCTGTTTACTCTGTAGATCTCGCTAAAACATACAATTTATATCTAAATACCTTTCATTTTTTTTTTTTTTTTTTTTTTTTTTTTTTTTGTAGGGTGAACCACTTCGGAGATATTCCTTGTTATGTGTGTGAGTTTCGGAAAACAAAATTTTCGTGAAATGGAACATCGTTGTTCACTTTTTTTATATGCTAAGCGTGCAAAAAGAACGGGATCTCAAAGCTTTAAAATGTTTGACTATCGCTCAAAGCTTACTGTATTTTAATATTCTCCTTGCATCTACAAGGAAATAAGCAATAAGATAATTTGTACAAATGTTTGTCTCAACTAACACCAAGAAGATATAGGAATAAGAGTTTGTAAGAATGGTTAGTACAAGAGTAGAGAAAGTCATGTGAGTGCAACACATCAGACTTTTTTACACAGGAGCTTTCTTTTATAGTAATAAGAACAAAAAAACTATTCTTTGATTGTCCCAGTATGTTACCAACATGAACTAAATAAAAAAATAAAACAGAATGCGGTCGGCGTGTCTTCTATTCGCATTCGTTTCTTGAAATCATGCCTATAGGTTACACTACATTTACTACGTTTCCATGCGGAATTGAGAGAACAAATGACATATGATACAAGGTCTTTAAGAAGCTTTATACCCCGCCATGTTTGCTTGCGTTCCTGGAAAATGATATATATATCGTGTCACATTTCTCTTGTACTCGTAGACCAGCATACACATTTCTAAAACGGAACTGTGCTGGTCAAACTTGTCAAACTGGGACAACAGCACTCACCTTATAAAAGCTTGTGCAACTGGTATATGCGGGACAAAATACAAAGCAGTTGTTCTCATTGTTATAACACATTAGAAAATTATGTGAACTACATAGGCAGTGTTTGTATTGCACTTTTCAGACGTCAGGAACTGCATTAGTCTAGAAATGACACTAGTGAATGCATTGTACTTTGATTTAGTTATAAATAACAAATCCCTTAACGTGCTTTGACTCTGGAGTAATTATGTGACTTGTTTTGTGAATGTTTCAGCTAGTGGGACTAGGTGTACCATAATTCCTGTAAGATTTGAATAATTATTCATACCTTCAGATTATGGCAAAGGATTTAAGATTATTACTAAATGCCTTACTTTTTCTTGGTGGACTAGCTCAGAATGGATACTAAGCCGAAACGCGTTTTCTGTTTAGTTCTCGGTAATCGCTATGTAGCCTTGATAAAACAGTTGCCTAACACTGCAGGCGGCATAGCATAATTACAAGTATTATTATACACTATAGTACACACATTGATGGGTCAGTCCAACTCTAGTCAAACAACCGGACACACATGTTTATTTTTGGTGTGTTTCTGAAGCGAAGTTGATACACTAGGCTCTGTTTTACAATCTATTCTTACAAATCCCTAGTTTTCTATTTGTCACATGTTAATTGACAGACATATACGTTTGCAAAAATTGATTGATTAGGCATTACGCATATCATTGTAGGTTCAAGAAGAATATAGGAGGCCAAAGCATAAGCAAATGTTTAAAAAGAGTGTTGCCATATGCCTGCTTTGAAATTCCATACAGGACATCATGGGAAACCGAAGAATTGTGATCAAGCACTTCTATAAAAGTATGATCAGGTATTGCAAAATTCACACAAATAAGAACAGATAACCCTCATCCCTTCTCGCTAGGGGACTGTATCCCGCAATAGATCCATGTCAGGGTCGCAGTGGGTCGAGGTGTTCCCCCTCCACTACACACACACACACACACACACACACACACACACACACACACACACGCACACACGCACACACGCACACACGCACACACGCACACACGCACACACGCACACACGCACACACGCGCACACACGCGCACACACGCGCACACACACGCGCACACACGCGCACACACACGCGCACACACAAGAACAGATATCTTGAAAATAGTAATGCCTCAAAAATCAGTTCATACAAATGTTTTAATGAGATTTACATTTTATATAATGAATGAGGGTAAGGTGATATAGTGTATTTGTGATTATATGCAGAGAGGCTTGTTATTCTTACCCCTAGTGTATGTATGTTTGTGTATGTGGTGTACCTCATCATTATATTATTAAGACTGTTTCCTGAAGATTACATTCTACCTAAGTCATTTTATTTATCTATGATTTTATTCAGAATTGACAGTTGTGTATTTGTAAGAAAATAATTTTCATTATTCTTGTAATCACTGTTTAATTGCATACTTTTAATTGTTATGGTTCTATGTTGTGAATTAACAATCCTGATGCCATTATTTATTTCTACAATTTTATTTTATGAGATAAATAATGAGTAAACATATTTTCTGAGTACTCAGGGGTCTCCGTCTAGGGGATATGTGAATGGCGACCACAAGGTACCCAAACTGGTGTTTTGCTCCTCACTGTAACTTTTCTATCTGACCTTACCTTGGTCATCTCTTGTTCTCTTCCAATTCCGATGCTATTAGGGTTCGTGAGGGCTAGGGAGTCTTTATTTTTCCAACCTCTCCATTTCTCTAATTTCTCTATAAACTCTTAACCCCTAACATGCTGACCTGTCATGGCATCTAATACGTCCTCTGATTGGTGATCAGAGGATATGGTCGGTGAATTTATTTTGATAATTCTCCCGGTCAGGTCGGTGAGACCCGTAAACCAACGACAGGTGTGGTCCTCCAGACATTCTGGGGGTTGTGAGAGAGCGATGTGACCGCCAAAACGTAAAAATATGGTGCTCTCTAAAAAGCGTTTACTATTACTGCTAAGTCTCTTCAATATTTATGAAGTGAAAAATATTGGAGAGCAAGAGGATTAATGACTTCGTTGTCAGAAATCCAGCATTAGCTAACAACAATATTTTATATAATAAGCTTTCGGGATTTCTTATGCTTTTGCCTTTATACAAAACTCACAAAATTCATTTGCGATAAAGAGAAGTTCAAAGGCGTTTCACAAAAAGCAATGTACCTATACATTTAATTAGTATAAATATAACTTTCTTTACTCAATCTTGTTCACAATATTCTTAAAAAGTTTATTCTTCTATCTACTTGATATTAATCGGCATACACTTTGTATAATTTTGGTGAGTGAGTGAGGTTTAAGGGCACATCGACAACTAGGCCATTTTGGCCCGGTCGCTATGTGATGGCTTTGACATTCCACTCTCTTTGTATGCCAGGAATATTTAAAATAATACAAATAATAACTTCCTATTTGAGAAAAGTATAAGCATTGGAAAATTCAAGCAAATAATAAGGAATATTTCGGAAATATATTAATTTCCAGTCAGTCCACTGTAGGGCATGTCAGAAGGGTGCAAAAGATCTGGATGGAGCTCTTGATTGTATTCATATTTCCAAGTAATGCCACAGGCGGTCAAGTGGTTTTCCTACGCACACATCCGCAATAATGATATCATTGGTGTTTACATCCGCTTTCCAGCTTGGAAGCAAACCCGCTCTGCCTTGCTATATGAACTCTGCACTGTGTACTTTGTGCGGTTCGCACATTTCTATCACCAGAAGTAATATACTATACAGAAAAGCTTTACGCCCTACCCATTACAGTTTCACATATAGGGTATTTGGTTTGTCTTGTAGTCATATAAAAAGTAAGTCTTCTATTCACGTTGCTTTATGATAAAACTTTGACTAGAATAATCTCAAATTAAGTATGCTAATTTTAGGGGTTTAGGGCATACAGTGAGATCTATTGTGACTACCACCCATTTATGGATAGAGTGAAGAAACCACAGGAGGCTACAGGTGGCATACACAGGATACAGAGACGCGCAGAAGCCCCAAACAGTTCCTGACTCAAAGACCCGATCCAGTACCGGAGCTCCCCTGAGAGGAAGATGAACGACCCGTCCAACTATCCGGTACTTCCCCTTACCAGGCACCCAACTCGTTCAGCAGTGCATGATGCGGAAACAAAGCATAACCAAAGTGCCTTCATGGTCGAATGGTCAGCGTTCTGGCTTGTTAATCCCGAGGTTCTGGTTCGGTTCTTCGTTGAGAGGAGGTAACTTTTCTTTAAATGAATAAAATATTTCCTACCAGGGTGGTGCCGTGGTCGAGCGGTTAGAGCGTTCGTCTACCACTTAGGTGGCCCGGGTTCGATCCCAGGGACCCGCATGTGGTATTCATTGTGGACAAAGTGGCGTCAGGGCGGCTTTTCTCCAGCTTTTCCGGTTCTCCCCGCCACTCATTCCACCAATTGCTTCATTATCACCCTTCCAAACATCCATTTCGTCTGTATTTCATATCATCTTCCTCACTATCATGCCTGACTGCTTGACTGACCACCCGCTTCCAGGTCTTCACTCTGTCCGGTCCATAGGTTCCTCTGCTCCCCGACAGGCGTCTGACCCTAGGCACAGGCAAGTCCTAGGGGGTGCAAGGTTCTACACAAGGGAATGGTAATCAGGTAAAGAAAAAAAAAAAGAAACATTTCCTACCCTTCGTAGAGCCTAGGAGAATTGATGTGAGTGAATGCGCAAGTGTTTCATGACAAACACGAAGAAACAAGAAATAAAGAAAAAAAAGGAAACTTGATAAAGATCAAAGTAGCAACTTCGTAAACGCTTAATGCAACAGAAAAGTTTATTTGACACAACTTATATGTTTTAATTAGCTATAAGTTATTTTAATGGCACTTTTTGTGCCATATGGTTTACCAGTTATCAATAAATATTTTGTTGTTTAACGCCGCTGTCAATTGCCAGGATCACATCAGCGTCGCCGGTGTGACAGAATTTCGTCCCGCTGGAGTTCTTTTACAGGCCAGTAAATCTGCTGACATGGAGCTGTCGTTTTTAAGCAGATTTAAAAACAATCGGTTTGGGCCGGATTTGAACCCGCGACCTTGGGATCAGTAGACCAGCGTCTAACCAACTGAGCCACCCAGACCGACTGTACCAGTTGTACAAAATTCATCCAGGATGAATAGCAATTAAAAGGCCATTCAATGAAAATTCAAAGTATGCATTTAATTCTTTTTCCCAGGCGCTACAGCCCATTAAGGGCCAAGACCTACCGCCCGACCGCTGTGTCCCCACCTCTGCCCATCACAGACGTCATGAGTGGGATGCAGTACTGGAGGTGGGACGTGGTCCCTCCCGTCAGGTTACGCGGTCTTCGCAACCAATACATTTTATTAGCTATGCAAATATCTTAAACAAATTTTAATATTTTAATCAAAACCCTTAAGACCCATTTTGAGAAAATGAAAATTAAAGAACATTTTCCATGTACAGGATAGTTTGAAGTTGGGAATTTTCTTGAAAACCTTTGAATGAATTGCTTAAACGGTATCTGATTGAAATATAAAGTTTGGTTTGAGAGGTAGAACTGGAACTTAAAAATTCAATGCCACAACTGGGATTTTAACCACAGACCTTCCGCTTACCGGGCGGATGCTCTAACCACTGAGCTATTGTGACAAACTGCCAGAATGTCATTAAATTCTCAAACCAGTTCGTATTTTTCCTGGTAAACCACAAAGGCAGTCTCACATCAGAGACAAATTACCCCAATGGTGACTTACTATTGATTTTATATCCACACACACACACACACACACACACACACACACACACACACACACACACACACGGCGGCGCCGTGGCCGAGCGGTTAGCGCGCTCGCCTACCACCTAGGCGGCCCGGGTTCGATCCCAGGGACCCGCATGTGGTATTCGTAGTGGACGAAGCGGCGTCAGGGCGGGTTTTCTCCGGGTGCTCCGGTTTCCCCCGCCATCTCATTCCACCGGTGCTCCATCTTCATGTATCATCAGTGTCACCGCCTGCGGTGCCGTAGTAGTAAAAGCGGGCGTTAAACACTACAAACAACAACAAACACACACACACACACACACAGTGAATGCTACTAATGAAAAGTTAACTCTAATCCAACTTTCGTTGCATGGATTTTGTCGAGTTCATGCTGAATTCATATTAGTCAGGATGTTAGTCACATAACCTGTAGGCCATTGTGATTTGGACTAACTAAGGAGTCTGGCATTGTACGAGGTCGGTTCAGAAGGTTCTCGACCGAACCCAGAGATGGCGCTGACACTATGAAATAGCAGGTGCAGTAACCAACAACAATTCTTTAAGATGCTGATAGTGAAATTTCGCACATGTATTTTCATTTTTAGTTTCTCTACCACGTACGGTAAGGGGAAGTATTGTATTCCACCCAAAAATTCGATGTTGAAATTTCACCGGTCCCCTGAATAAAAAAAAAAGCCATTTTAGAAAAAGGTCCTTGTGTATGTCAGTGTGTCTATAGGCAACATAACTCAAAAACGAAAAGTTGGTTAAAAACCAAGGTTGGTATTGAAGTGTAATGTCTTTCAAGGATGCGACACGAAGATTTTGAAGAACATTCCTCTACCTAAACTACCCTTTAAATGGAACATTTTTCGAAAATTTTGGTTTTCTCGAAAATGGCTCTAACGATTTTGATTAAAATGCCATACGTTTAAGAAATGTTTACGGCAAATTAAATGTATAGCTCTCAGGGGCCCATTGTGGGTACGACCCCGAGGTACCTGAGCCACCCAGTGTCCGGGGGTATAGCTGGGTCACGCTGTCTCCCGGGGACACAAATAGGGAGACCTGGTCCTCCAGGTTGGGGGTTGGATCGAGAGGCTTACAACCTCTCACTGGAAAAAGAGAATTGTTGAGATCGAGTTGAATGGAGGAAGAAGCTGAAGGAGGCCTAGATTCGAAAATGGGTTGTGATGCCATAGTGGAAGAATGGAATGTATTTTTTTTTTTAGAGCGAACCATTTCGGAGATATTTCTTGTTATTTGTGTGCATTTGGCAATACTTATAACAATGGAAGATTGTTATTCTTTTTGTTATATCAGCCGAGCAAAGAGAATGGAATTTCAAAGCATTCATATAGCGACTAGCTTTAAAAGATTTGACTATCGCTCATAGCCTGCTGTATTCCCATACATAGCACCTACAGGAAATATGTAATAAGACAATTTCTGCAGATGTTTATCTCAACTAACAAGAAGATATAGGAATAAGAGTTTGTAAGAATGGTTAGTACAAGAGTAGAGAAAGGCATGTGAGCGTAACACATATAGGTATCACCCTTTTTGCTTAGTGTTGATAAATAATACTAGTTAAGGTTTCTGTGAAAAATAAACAAAGCTGAATATCGTGCAGTGACTTCCACTTTGGAAGATTCTTCACCATCTTTGTACTGGGAAGAAATGGGCATTTCACCTTAATAGCACCCGTAAAATGCCCGTACGGGTGAAATGCCCGTATTTATTTCTTTTCTATTAAGACAATGTACCGGCGCACATTTTTTAGTGGAATTCAAAAGTTGCATGACTTGAGTTTCGACCGTTGCTATATACACCATGTTCACCATATTTGGTTCCTAGTGACCTTTTCCTCCTCCCAGTCTAAAAAAAATAATAATTCAGTGAACAGAGAGATTTAACTTAGATACGGAAATAGCTCACGCAAACTCTTCACTTTTCAGGTTGGACAAATAGGTTTATAGTGAAGATATAAAAAATTAGAGCACTCTCATATAGTCAGGAAACGTTAACATTGCGGCGGACATAGAAGAAAAGACTAAAAGCAATTTGTATGTGGCTGTAGGGAAGAAAGAAGCATGTGAAACGATAACAATGACTCACGAAACCTGCGAAGGAGTTCTTAGCACATCGACCGAAAGGCGATCTTTTATTCCTATGCCCCTGATGGGCACCCTCCTGTAGGATGGATGAGGTGAATGGATCCGAAGGACGACCGGAACGTTGCCACGACGTTGCCCTGCATTTTCTCAGTTAGAAGCACCCCGGCGCAGGCTGGCTCAGCCCGATTCTTCTCCAATTCCTTCGTGTTCGTACTCCCAAAAGGGGCGCGAGACTCGAAAATCAGCTCCCCCTTCGGGCTTATACCATCCCATGGAGGGCCCGAAAAACAGTTTTTCGGGGGACGAGATTTCAAGTGAGCAATTGTTCCCCCTGCCGTGCTGCTGCCACGACGCTCGCCGACGCTTCGAAACCTGAAAGAAACCTAACGGAATGATGGGTGAAATGAAATAATCAATATAATGAAATAGAGGGACGGGAAATTCGGAGGATATGGAAATTCTTCCGCATTCCACTAGCGACCCAGGGAGACCTGCGGAAAAAACATGGGTCAGGAAGGTCAGCCACGGGGATCGAATCCTCGACCTCCCGAATATGGGCCAAGAAGTCACCGCCTGAGCCATTCCGCTCGATAAAGAATAACAAAAAATACGCTATTTTAGAGAGTGCAAAGTGCTAAAGACAGGTCAGAAAGAGACAAAGAAGTTATTAAAATGCGTAGGCTTTCATGGCCGGCATTGAAATTATAAGATGAAATATCTTCCGGGCTGTTTTGCCGTGGTCTGTTGGAGATTGTTGTTCCAGACGTTTCGTCTACAGCTGCAGTAGACATCCTCAGTGGCGCTGTCGAAGTCTCCTCGGAGAAGGTATCGCTGTCTCTAGTTGTTTGGATCACTGGAGAATGAAGAGAAAAGTTAGGGGCAGAGGAAGACAAGGTGACAATAATATTTCATTTCCGGATAAAAGGGAATGTGGAGAAGAGGGAAGAACGGAGGAGGCTACGTTTGCAATGAAGGACATGTCCATGGGCAGAAAACATGGTAGAAATAACTGAAGAACGGTCAACTTTGGAGTTACGTCTTCTGTCCAAACTATGACGGTATTTACTGCTGGCGATTTTGCTAGAGAGTCTTTGCGAGAGTTATGACAACAAAGGGAGGTTTTGCATATTTTGTAATTAAGATGAAGCCAAAGGAAGACCGCTGTGGAACTGCTGAGAGACCGGACGTCCGTCGTTGATGGACGGAAGAAGATATAGGAGGCAGCGTGGAGCCTGCATGTTATCTGGTATAGTTGCTGCCCCGGCCCCTAGGAGTGGGGAGCCACACAAGTCTTTGTATCTGGCCTGGCCGTTTCTTCCTGTGGATGCAGTGTGCAGAGAGTGGCCTTACGGTGAAGTAGGTGGACAGTGTATTGCCTGTGCGGGTTACTTGTCATGCGGAGCATAGACATTTGAACGTCAACATGACAACAGTGAAACATTTGACTGTCGCAACTCAAATCACATTGTGCTTCTTACTAAGTTTCTCTCTGGAGCTAACAACAGGTTAGTTTATATCTTTAATATTTTCTGTAATTTACTGCATTGACAGGGTCGTTCTCTCACTAAGAAGCTACAAGGCCACGAGGTAATTTAAGTTTTAATAATTGCATCATAGTCATAAGTTGCATCAAATTACTTGGTGCTTCGTTCTGCATTGCACGAGCGCTATCAAAGAGGGGGTGGTTTAGAGTAGCAGCCACCCCCACCCCCTCTAAGAGTGTGCTCAAACAGTTGTCAACTTTTTATTTCAAATTTCCTTAATTGTATATAATATCACGTTTAATTATTTGGTTGGATGCTCGCAAAATGGGATAAACCATCAATAAAAAAGATACATGCTTTGACCTATTGCAGAAACTGTATTACGCCTTTCTGAGTTCCACTACCTTAAAGAATGTCATTGCTGATGAGATATAAAGCTTGAAATTTAATAACAATTTATTGAAAACATTCCATTTTAGTTGTTACAGAAAGATTAAGCTCACAAGGCGTAGCAGCGTAAAATAGTTGTAGGCGTTGCTATTTTATTCCTCTCTACATTAGAATCCATAGAAGATTTGTTTAGTTTGCATTTGTAAAAGGTGACTTTGCAAAAACTGTCAAGCTTTTACTAAAGTGACAAACACAAACCAATCAGAAATGTCAGTATAACTGCTACTGAGCCTTCTGATAAAACAAATCGTGCGTTAAACTGTCAAAAACGAGTTAGGAAGTCTGCTATCGTATGTTGACGAAAACCCCTCCCAGAAATAACTTCCTGCATACGCTAGTGTTAGTAATGGTGGAACTGTTAGTGCCGCATTTGACTAGGGTGAATATTTGCATTAAAATAAACATTTATTTGTTGCAAAAGAGAATTGTGTCTATCTGAAAAGTGCCTAAATGTTGATATTTCTCATTAACTCCGCATTTTTATATCCACCTTAGATTTGTGTTACGAGGGCCAATAAACGTTTACCTTTTGATATAATCACACAAACTGCAAGGGAAGTTATTTTGAATTCCTATACTTGAGTGAAAGCAGCAGTATTAGGTTCAAAGGGGTCGCGGGTTCGAGCCTTTAATTGGAATTAAATGCGATGAGTATGGTTGGCGAGTTAGGGGGAGGGGCTAGTATAGGCGCGTGCTTCCTTAGAAATTGCATACATTTTATTAAAATCATGTGGAAATTATGTTGTTTTGATTGCTTAATCGAACATGATTTCCAATTTAAACATTTTTATTACATGATAGTAGGACCATCCAAAAGTGTGCCGCGGAAGGGACTATAGGTATGCAAATTTAAGAGTGGATGTAATATTATGCGATCATATTTGTATACTTTAAAACTGCTAAAGAAAGTCTATTTGATTACGAGTGATGCACCTTCGACTGTGCAAGGTTGGAATTTTGACAGAAGAAAATGTTGCCACTTCGTCAGAAGTTGCATACATTTGTTCCACATTATAAAGAAATCTGATTGTTTTGATTGAATAATCGAACGTGTTTTCAAATTAGGGTAGATATGACGTGACACTTTCTTAGAAGTTGCATACGTTTTATTAGCATTATGTAGAAATTACATTGTTTTGATTGAATAATGGAACAGGTTTTCAAATTGGCCATCCAAAAGGGGGTGCCCCCAAAGGGGCTATACATATAATGAAATATCAGAAGAGTGGATATAGTTTTATGCTGATTTTCCATACTTTCCAACTGTTGTTTTAATTATGCGGTACCTATATTTGACTTAAGGGGTAGGCGTCTCAGAGTTGTAACGAAAATGAAGGCCTGCCATCGTGATTTTGTTGGGGGCCTAGAATATGTGATTTCTGTTTCCTGAGAAATTGGGTTTAGAAGGGCCTAAGAATAAAATTACACTAATTGAGAAATTCGGAAACCTCAATTTCATTTTTACTTGGAAAGGGAGGGGTAAGAAAGCCTGGATCATAATTCTGAATTTTCATGTAAAATGTTAACGATGTATTTTACTTCTTAAATGTGAATTATTTGTATTAAAAGCAAAGATATTGCAATTTTTTTTTTACTAAATTGCTAGTATAATTATTTTCGTTAGTTAGAAATTACCTCCCTGAAAAGTTCTGTTTTAAATATCAACTATGATATGGAAGGGGGATGAAAGAAATATTCTGTGATTCTCACGATTATAAATATTATTGTGAAGCATTATTCTGTAACAGTTTGAATATTTCGATATTAGATATCCGCGAAACATCCATAGTGAAAAATACCTATTGAGGTATAAAATGTATTTTCGATACTATTTACATGTTTGATTGCAGTAAGTTTCTAGAGAACCAAATAAACAACCATGAATCCAAATTGTAAGGCAAAACCAGCCTAGGAGCTATATTTTAACACATTGAAAGTCCAGTTAAATAAACAAAAACCTATTTTACTCCGGAGTAAAATGGGAAACCTGATAAAATCAATTTAACTATGTTTGATGTGTGAGAAAAAATACAAACTAAGTGAAGGAATTTCTTGTTAAATTTAAACTTTCAGAGTTATACACGTTTTAAAAGATTTGTACCTATCAAAATGTGGAAGAGAAGTTCCATTTGACACTAGTCTACCCCATTTTACTGCCTCAGCACCAGACAGCGGTTGTGATCTTATATTTCACATTATTCCTAATAAATATAAAAATCCTATACAAGTATAAAATAACGTTTAAGATGCTAAAACACAAATGTTAATGCAAATTTGCGAGTAACGCCTGACTAGGTTACCAGATGACTCCATTCTTACCGCACCTGTCTCCTCGGACATTTCCTTGATAATGGGTGTCTGGTCTTGACCTTGCATCTTCAGGTATAGGAAGAGCTTCTGTTTAGTGTCTGGACATTCCTAATGAGAGACAAATGACGCCTTATTTATCACGTTATTTAAAAGAAATGTATATACCTACAGTCGCCAGGGGAGAGAGCCTGTTACATTCACACGACTTTCTGTACTATTCTACAAATCACTCGTTCTTCTATCTGACTCTTGTTTATAAAGATAAACTTGGCTTACATGATAGTCAGATATTTAAGAAGCTGATTGTTACGTGATGGCTTTGAAATGCCATACCCCTTGTATGACCACGACGAAAATAGAATAACCACTTACCACTTAAAAATATTTCGAAATGGCAAGGGCCACCAAACATGTCATTTTACATCAATTGTGTGCTTAAACGAGAACTACATACAGGGTGGAAGTGAAATGATCCGTCAGACTTTAACAGTGAATTTCTCATGTTGTCAATAACAAGAAAGTCTAATACCAAAATGTTGAAAAGTTTATAGTTCTCTAGGAAAAAAAATATTTTATCAAAAAAATATATCACCTGGCTGAATTATTATTGATTGAAGGTTCTTGATTTATGGCTATATTCATAGAAAATTGAATAAATGATAACCTTTTCCTTTGGCGTATTTCAATAGATTCAACGGTTTTTGTGTAAATTAAATTTAAAAGAACCCACAATTTGTTGCCTCCCGGACTTTGAATACGCGATAGGAAGTTCTGGCCCGAATGTAACATTTCTCCTGCTTCAGAATTAGTTGAACGTTACAAAAGGTAAACATAGTAAAGTATGAATATGAAGAATAACAGTTGATAATTTTACCCCGTGTACTAGTGTATGGTACTTTGTTTTTATTTTTATTTATTTTTTACTTTCTCTAATAGTACCTATAGTAAATAATGGAACTATTATATTCCAATCGAAAATTCGATTAGAAATTTCACCGGAAACGGATTTGTATTTCACCATGTGTATTTAGGCCTCCTGAACTCAAAAAATGCAATTTTTTTTAGAAAAAAGCTGTGTGTGGGGGTGCGTGTGTGTGTGTTTCAAGGATGTGACACGAAGGTTTTCAAGAAAATCCTCCCATTCCAAACTACCCCCTACATGGAAAATGTTTCGAAAAGTTTGATTTTCTCAAAAAAGGCTTTAGCGATTTTGATTCAAATACAATATGTTTAAAATATTTGTATGACAAATTAAATGTATATCTTGAATTTTCTGGAATAGCCTGTGAAATCCTCTTCGTTCTAGATGTATTTTGCATCACTAGTAAGCTTAAGAGATAGACAAAATCATACTACTAAAAATGTAGGTCTTGTTAAAGCAGATAGTTTGTCAAATGTTTTGTAGAGATAACCACTTTCAAATATTCCTTGTTTATCATTTAAATTTTGAATACCTATACTTTTCTCGAATACAGAATCGTTGTTTTATGTCCTGGCTTTGCATACAGAATGGAATTTCAAAGCCATCACATAGTGACCAGCTGTTAAAAGATCTATCATTTAAGACTACTATATTCTCCTATTCCCATTATACCGATAAGGAAATAAATAATAAAATAATTGTTATAAACGTTTATCTTGATTAACATGAATTAGATTATGGAATAAGAGGTTTTAAGAATAGTTTGCGTGGGAGTGAGTAGAGAAAGTAATGTATTGGAACAGAAAAAAAATTCGAAGAAATGTTGTAGCTACTATTTGTTTTTCTTCGTGTATTTAGGTAATTATAAACAATGTTTACAAACAAACACCAGACCACTTGCATTTTGAAAGAGACACTTAACAGGTATACGCCTGTTGTTACAAACGTAGCCCTTCCTAATGAATACCCTTGCACACTTGAATAGGTTTGAGTCTCCAAGGAATGACAAGCCATTAAGACATACGTAGGTAAATAAAGGGTTAATACGATGAGCCCACATCTGAAATGCAGACTGTGGAAATGAGAAAACGCTGTGTTAAATTACCGGAATCTCCGATCGCATATAAAGCCCTACAATTGTTGAAGGTGCTGAAAATATGTTCAACACACCTTCAGGTCACATCCATTTGCACAAGGGTTAACGTACTGTAAAGAACTGTATATCCAATGGAACCTGACAGTTGTATCCAGGGAATGGAATTAGTTGATATTTATACAGAACCCAAACTATTCCAGGAAATGTCTAAGCATGAAACGTTTAGAAGTGTGCATTATGTCGAGAGTAATCTGGGACTGGATCCTGGTCTACAAATGCACTTATTGGAACATTGATGCGAGAACTATAAGGGTTCGGAGGGAGCGGGACTGTAGTGAAGGATGCCATCACATTAATTATGTCTCAGACGGGCAAAATAAAAGAATACACAGATTACTCAGAGTTCCTTTCAATGTCAGGTCCCTAGTAAAAACTCTTCGAGAAGACGCGGAATTCTACGGCCACTAGGTTTGACCGATTAGTTTTAATGTCCAGGAAAAGAAAAGACCGGAGAGGCTTTAAACTGCAAGTCGATGGCAACTTAAAACAATTTCTGGCTTGTGTAGTTATTCACAGAAGTTTCAGCATTTCAAACTTGTATACAATGCTTGTTCGTCTTCCCTGAACTTATACTGTTCATTGCATTAAGACACTGAGAGTGAAATTTGAAAGTTCCACATTTTTTGATAGATTTTTCTGAAATTTTTACTGTGTTTTTATTTATATGAGAATAGGAGATACACCAATTGGATAATTCGTTTAGGATATATAAATTATTTTATGAATTTAATAGGCACATTTTCAAAATAGAGCTCGCGTCTATTGACTTTTCAAAATTCATTTATATTGGCAGAACTGATACTCTAAAACATGGGTAACAATTCTATGAAGAGATATTTCAAATACGTTTGCTGATTATGCTGTACATATTTTTTTAATAACAAAGAAAATTTAATCTTAAAAATTATTGATTTTTTTCATACAAAATAAATGTTTTTCGAATTCATGTTAAAGATAACATCAATATTGAAGCATAGTTTTGTTTAGGTGCTATTTATGAATACTTTTGGAAGTTTTCAGTGAGTTTGAAGCAAAACTCAGGCGCGACTTTCTTTTGGAATGTGCAGAAATGTAGTTTTGAGAAAAACAGGCTTTTATATAGGAGCATCCTGTGTACGTTAAGGGAAGAGCACAATTTGAAAGGGCCGTAATGATCACATGGAGTGGGGGATATGAAAAATGTTAGCTGATCTAAATGCACAGGTGTTCCAGGAACATATTAAGATAAAAAACAATTTTCGACTTTTTGACAATTTTGACCAAAATTTCACTCCCAGTGTCCCTTAAAGAACCTACTTCTTCCAAGGGAATACGTTTTCTAATCCAATATCAAGGTATGTAACGAGTTTTGAACGGCATATGTTCAATTCCCCGTCAGAATGGTGAAGTCCTTTGAGTCGCTGAGGTTCTAATATGCACAT
This sequence comes from Tenodera sinensis, assembly GCA_030765045.1. Taxonomy (NCBI): domain Eukaryota; kingdom Metazoa; phylum Arthropoda; class Insecta; order Mantodea; family Mantidae; genus Tenodera; species Tenodera sinensis. The sequence goes on from CM060969.1 coordinate 112,173,910, forward strand.
AAGCCTGGTTGCCTACCATACAAAGCAGACTGTTTATAACTTCCCGTCCAGCGTACCTGCTGTGGAGTATCATACCAATGTTTACCCCTGCTAAAGTTAGCCGGTTTACAGGTTGACTCATCAGGAATGTATGGTAGGTGCTGCACACACCCACAAATGAACCTAATTTTGGACTAATTCAAGTAGCATTCGAAGGGAAAATTCGGGATTTTTCTAAGGTGGTTACTAAGTCCTACGAAAATATTGTGTTTAATATCCTTGAAAAAATTCTATAAAATTGAAAAGAAATATAAGAATTATAAGAAATAGGGAATAGAAAACTGATATAGGTAAATTTTCCTTTACCAATAGAACAATTAATGACTGGAACAATTTGACTGCAGAGTTACTGGAGACTTTGCCTCCAAATGTAAATAATTTCAAAGAGAGGTTAAAAAGAAATCCTGTATAGTTACCATAGTGCATGAAAGGAATTGTATATATGTTGTAAGGAATTGTATATTATATTGTAAGGAGTTGTATATTATATTGTAAAGAATTGTATATCATATTGTAAAGAATTGTATATTATATTGACAGCGCTGCCACCGGGCCATGCTCTAAGCAGTGAAATAAAGTATCTATCTAAAACGGTTCTTCGTGGCAACAGGCAATGCCATAGAGAGATAAGTGGGGGATCGCAAACTTTCAAGATGACGCTTGGGAATAGTCTAAACTAGTAACATGAAATCTTTCTACGCTATGAAAAAAGCTGACAAAATGTGTTTATTAAACAGCTCTTCATTACCCTATAATTCATTGCCTGTCTTTTAAGATTTCATGAATATACAAATCAAATAAAACGACTTCAGTCTTTTTACTGAAGCTTACATTTATACATTTAATTTTTCGTGCCATTTATCAAACTAATTGAATTTTAAACAATATTGTAAATATCCTTTTTAAAAAAGCGACGATTTCCATTTATGGGAGGTTGAAAATAATGATGTAATGTCCATGGAGCATGCCAAGTTTGGTATTTATCCGGCTTTTAGTTTTTTAGTTATGCCGTTGCATCCCTCCCTTTCTCTCTCCCTAGCTCTCCGCCTCCCTCCCCCTCATTCCCTTCCGCCCTCTCTCCTCCCTTTCTTTTCCTCATCTCTCCCTACGTTTCTCTCTCCCCTTCCTTTCTCTCCTCCCTCCCCCTCCCCCACCATATTCTCTCACCCTCCCTCTCCTTCCACCCTCTCCCTCTCCTCGCTCGCTCTTTCTCTCCCCCTCCCTCTTTCTCTTCCTCACACCCTCTCTCCCTTGCTCTCTCTCACAGACACACAATTCTTGCGCTGTGGTCTAGGGGTACGTGCCAGCTTGTGGTTCCCGAGGTCGCGGATTCAGACCTGGCAATGGATTTTTTTCGGGCGTGAAACCCTAAGCATGGCTTCCTTAAAAGGGAAGTAAAGCTGGTGGTCCCATGTCGTAGATTTACAGCACGTAAACACTTCAAATCGCATAAAGAGGCCTCTGAGCAAACTTAGGCAGTCTTTCACGCGCAGTACCAATAGAAAGGGACGCCGAGACCCATCAATAAATAAATATAACATAAATGCATAAGTAAATAATAATATAATAAACAATAAATGAATAAATCAATCAATGAATAAATAAATCTCAGCACACACACTTATGCTAAACATGGTTTCTTTGGGTCTCAAAACATTTCTGGTGAGATTTTGATATCAGTTTTTTTTGGTGGAATCCAATAGATACTTCCTCTGCCTTCTAAAGTGTATGTGGTAGCGAAATTGCAAGTTGGAACTACTGCTAAAATAGCAATCTAATATACGAGTCTCAGAACCGGTCTCAAAAGGCTGTATTTAAAACAGCAAAGGTTGAAAATAAATAGTTCAGGGAACTGAAAACAGACTTACCTTGTTTATTTAAGAGAACAAAGCTCTTGCTATGGTTTCCGTATGAATTGCTCTCACCTTGAAGAAACCTCAAAAAAGAACAAGAGCCGCGAAAATGTCAGTCTAGCTTGTATGCAATAATGAATTGGAATTCCCCATATTCTTCGAACTGTGATTTCCCGTTCGTGTTCCAACAGCTTGGTTTTAATTTTACCACCCCCCCCCACCCCATCAAAACGTTAAGTGGCTTTTTTATCGAAGGGATTTGAACATGTGTATCTCTTGAGCTCCAGAGCATTTGTAAAACGAAAGAAAGAGCTTTAAGAGTTAAAGATGAACCTTTGGAAGTTATAAATGATGTAATCATTCTGGGAAGATCCCAGGATAAAGTAGGAACATTACATTTATCCATTTTAGTAGGGGAAAGAAAACCATTATACTATAAAGGAATAAATATAATGTTCTAATTCTGATATGCTACCACAGTTTTGATGAAAATTACCCCGCATCATTTCATTTATAAAACATCTGATGTGTTGCACTCACATTACTTTCTCTACTCTTGTACTAACCATTCTTACAAACTCTTATTCCTATATCTCCATGTTAGTTGAGATAAACCTTTGTACAAATTATCTTATTGTTTATTTCCTTGTAGGTGCAAGGGGAATATTAGAATACAGTAGGCTTTGTACGACAGTCAAATGCTTTAAAGCTTTGAGAACCCGTTCTCTTTGCACGCTTAACATATAGAAAATGAACAACGATGTTCCATTTTACGAAAGTTCTTAGTTTTCCGAAACTCACACACATAACAAGGAATATTTCCGAAATGGTTCACCGTACAAGAAAATTTATTCAGACATAAATTGTGTATTTTAGCAAGGTCTACATTTTTTGTATAGTATGATTTGGTCTATCTCTAACGGTTTACCAGTTATGCAAAAGTCGTCCAGAGTAAATACGACTACAGGGGCCATAGCCAGAAAATTCAAGATATACATTTCATTTGTCATAAAAATCTCTCAAACATATGACATTTTAATCAAAATCGTTAGCCATTTTCAAGAAAATCAAAATTTTCGAAAAATTTTCCATGTAAAGGGTAGTTTAGGGTGGGGCTATTTTCTTCAAAATCTTCGTGTCGCATCCTTGAAAGACATTAAACTTAAATACCAACTTTGGTTTTTAACCGACTTTTCGTTTTTGAGCTATGCTGTCCACAGACTGACAGACTGACACACAGACACACACACACGGACCTTTTTCTAAAAATGCTTTTTTTTTTTTTTTGGATTCATGGGGCCTCAAAACATATATTTCCGGTGAAATTTCGACATCGAATTTTTGGGTGGAATACAATACTTCCCCTACTTACCAGTAGAGAAAGTAAAAAAGTAACTTTCGCACCGTACAAAGATGTTGTAGACCTCGGGAGCGTTACTGATTCAGTTCTAACAAAGGGCAAGTGCGCTAGATTTTCCAGCCAATCAGATTTAATAATGGTATTGAGGTCTTGGGATACACATGTTAATCGAGTTGCCGTTTTGGAACATATAATCATTGGTGTATCGGAAAGTGATACAAGCCGGTTATTACGATGATGGGCATGAAGTCTTAAATTCAACAGTAAGGTCACTTAGGGTACACTCATGCAAGATGGAAGGGATAGGGGAAGAGGAGGCACTATCTTTCATACCGGAACGAAGAAGCCCGAATTGATCCGAAAGAAGCCGAATCAGGCAAGTAATATGAATGGACCAGTAATATGTAATTTGGTTATGTGTAAAAACTGTATGTATTATACGAATGACTTTGGAACGGTTATTTATAACCTAGTATTATTTTGCAACTGGAACACTCTGAACTGTTACTGAAAGAAAACTTTTCTCAGAAAATGACTAATGATTTTGATAACAATGTCATATGTTTAAGATATTTTCACAATTACCTGAGAATAACCTCAGAAGTCCTCTTCATTCTAGGTGACTTTTGCATAACTGGTAACCTATAAGAGATAGACAAAATCTTACTAGATAAAATGTAGACTCCATTAAAACAATTTACATCAAATGCATTTTTAGTGAACTATTTCCGAGCTATTCCTGGTTATTTGTTTGAATTTTCCAATATTTAGGCATTTACCAAATTGGAATACGTTATTCGTTTTTATCTCTGGCCATGCAAAGAGAAAGGAATTTCGAAGGCATCACATACTGACCAGCTCTTACAGGATTTGACAATCGCTTATAGCGTATTGTATTCTAAAATTCCCTTTGCACCCACAAGAGAATTAGCATTAAGATGGTTTCTGCAAATATTAACATGCAGTAATTACAGGATTAGTTTTTGAAAATGGGTAGAGAAAGTCATGTGAGTATGCACATATTTTTAGTCTAACCGCTGTCACACGTGGGGATCACTTTAGTTATGAATTTGAAGAAAATTTACCTAGAAATTTTAGATTTATATAACTTGATACAAAGTTAATTGTCGTTTATTCTGAGAATCTCTTAAATATATGCGATTTACAGGCAAACCTGCACATACAGAATTGAACATTTGTAAGATTGTAAAGAAAGTTGTGGAATGTAGTTTTGTTGAAAACACTAGTCTGAAATTGATTGTCTAAGGAAAACCAGCCCGAATTGTGCTTGTTGCAGACAACAATAACATTTTTGATGGTGTTCTGCTGTCGTCCCTCGCTTTACAATATTCTGAAGGTCAACTGGCGCAACTGAGTTCTGAGTCAAGAACTCTCTTCAGCGGAAAGCAGGCGCGGTACGCGTATGACGTCACCAATACATGACGTCACCGAGCTGCTTGTCATGTTTAAATGGGCAAGAAAACGCCAAAGCGTGTCAAGGTGTAACTTCCAACACAGAAGCACTTTGAAGAAGCCTTGGGCAGCCTGATCTGGAATTGCGAGCTTATTTCATAGAACATCCCTAGTTAATGATGAGATCGTGTATTTTTGTTAAAAAGAACCGAATTTTCTACTTTCTCTGCTTACAGTTAAGTAGAGGAAGTATTGCATTCTTCCCAAATCATATCGTGAGCGTTGAACATGTTGTTAGTATATCGTATTTCACCGGAAATATATTTGAAAGTCTCCCGAATAAAGAATAAGTCCTTATGGTAAATCCCACTGCTTGAAAAAATGTCGGATAACTACGGCCAAACGTGCATGCACCAATGAAAAACCCAAAAATCCAACGTCTACATTTGTTTCAAATACACGGCGCCGCCATTATACTTCCAGACTCAGGAAAGGATGAGGAATAATCCTGGCTGGAGAAAAATTCCTACCCCCTGCCGGTAATCGAACCCGGGACCCCTTGCATAGCAGGCAGATGCTCTATCAACTGCGCTACGGGGCCAGCTTTTATGAATATCAGTCTATGAAAATGTTTAATAAAACTAACGCAGTTATTAAAGTTCAAAAATTACTATGCCAGTCTCTTAAGTAATCATCATGAAGTTTTGCTGACACGTGTAGCATTTTAAATTATGAAAAACGTTGAAAAAAATTGAGAAAAACGAGATGTAAAATTGGAATATAACATACATTACAGGAGTGTTTAAAAGGCCGCACAGAGTGATAAATATTGCTTTTATTAATATATCAAATGTGCCAAATGAAAGTGTGAAATATAAACACAGTAAATTTCATCCAATTTCACAGGTATAGAAAGTGAATTTAGTAAAAGTGCAAGGGTATCATGATTATTTAACGAGGCCTTCGTAGCTTCCCCTTTTCTCCCTCTCTTTACCCCTCTCCAATGACAGAAGTATCCGTGCTACCGACTGGACATAGTAAAAACCTATGTCACGTTGGCATGAAAGAGAAGTATTGATTACTTCTTATGGCTCACTAAATCGTTACTCATTAAGCTACAACTATTGCTTGCTTCACACCATACCGTACACATCAGAAGCTACACGTGGCCAGATTATTAGTCTATGGCAAGCTGGTAACACAGTTCGACAAATTTCAGAAACTGCATTTTCACAAAAATGTAATTAAATGTCAATGCCACTCAGAAAGGCAATTTATTGCATAGGTATTAGAATAAACCAAAAACTGCATCATAATGTAATAGACAAAAATGTTTAGAGCTATTTCGATACGAATTTTAATTCCAGGACAAATACAGGGAGAAATTGTAGAAAGATTAAACGTTATATTTTTCAATGTAATAATGCATTATGTTTACTATAAAGCTTTACATGTTTTTGTGATTCTAAGCACAAAGTTAAAGCTTTTCTTATACCACACAATCGTTTAACTCAATAAATGCTGCTTATTTCAAGCGATATTTGCAACATTTTTCATAACAGGCATTAAGAATTTAGAGATAAATAGAAAATTAAAACGTGGTTTTTCTACGAGGCCAGGTGTATCTACCCTCCATCTTTCCCTGTCCTCATTACAGCACCACGCTCTAACCCCGTATTGCAATTCGTTGGTCAGTAGTTATTCTTTATCTGTTACGAGGCTCCGCAAGATAAGAAACTGACAGATGCTCCCAAACAATGCATTTTACTAAATTAGCGTTTTGTTAAGTTCAGATGCTACGTGAAAACATTTCCTTTTTAGATTTTAACAAAAAATGGCTCAAACATAATGATATTTGCATGTATAACCTTAATAGATTGTTTGTCTTTCAAATAATGCTCTACTGAGTAAAATGATTTGTGACAAAGGTACTCTGATATAGTTTTGAAATCGTTTAATTGAATATGAATGATATTTAATGTTACGTTACCTACTTTATTCATCTTTCCTGTGGACCTACCTATTAAAACTGTTTCATACAGTCACACTTGTTTGCATGAACGAGAGGAATGTCCCATTGTGCTGGAGGAATTCGCCACATATTGGGTGTGTGTGGAATTCCGACACCCATTGTCAAACACATGCACGTACAGGTTTTACCGGCCAGAACTGCAACTGAAGGACCTACCTCCTGCTTTTGGAGACTTCCTTTTGTGCGAAGTCTGCACACGTGGTCTGCATGTCACAGGATGTATTATGTAGGATTGGCTATTTTTACATTTAGCATTTTATAGCATTTTGAGGAAAAACATAACTGATATACGTTAGTGCAAAATTAAAATCACGTTCATATAGGATTAATAGCGGAAAAAAAGAATGCATGAACTCCACATTCTTTAAAAGTTAATGTAGCCAGCTCGGATAAACATGGAATTGATATAGGCTAAAGCAGAACACAGATAAAAAATTCTGGTGTGTGCATTCATGACTTTCTCTCTTGCACAAACTATTCTTAAATAAGCTTATTTTTCTACTTCATGTTAATTACGACTAAATCTTTATGGAAATGGTTTTGCTACATAGTACCTTATAGAACTATAAGGTTGTCTCACCCTTCGATGACAGTATGGAATTAAATCGGGTATATCTATCTTTATCTAGCGCATACAAGTTGTCATTAGCCTCCTCCTTTTCTACCCTCGCGCTGTTGTCAGGTACCTAATAGCATGGTGTAAATATTCAGTTGTTATAAATTTCAAGATTGAACACATTATTCTATGCAAAATTTTTTTCTCTAATAGGCTATATCCTTTTAGGGCCATTATACACTTCTATAGGCCCAAATTTCCACCAAAAACTTTTTTCAGTAAAACTCGTCACGTACTAATAGACTAACAATTAGACTACATCTATATGTTTGTCTTAGCTAGAGTAAACTATGGCGCCGTCACCTGCCTACTTTGAATTATCTATGTTTACTCTGTTAAGTGTTACAATTTTTTAAATTAAATGTATTCGGAAATTTTTATATCTGTGCACTGCAAAAGTTATGCAGTGGGAAAGTTTTTTATTATTGAGTTTACATCGGGGACAAAGCGAGAGCAAATGTTGAGGAGGGGTAGAGACAGTTTTTAAAATAAACCAGAAGCCTGCAACCCCTTGCTTTCATCATGTAATGCAAACAAAAGGTATTCACCTATTCAGATAAAAGGCGTCAAGCGTTAGACACAAGGCAGTAGGACTTAGGACAGTCCCACAAAATTCAACATATTCATTTCGTATAGCATGGAAATATATTAAATATATGGCATTTTAATAAAAATCGTTAGTCATTTTGAGAAAATAAAAATTTTCGAAAACTGTTCCATGTAAAAGTAATCTGCAGTAGGGAATGTTCTTGAAAATCTTCGTGTCACATCGTTGGAAGATGCTGATTTTAAATACCAGATTTGGTGTTTAACAGACTTGTTGTTTTTATCTATGCTGTTCAGAAGCGTGCACGTACTTTTTCCTAACAACGTGTCTTTTTTTTTTTAAATTCATGGATCCCAAAACGTGTATTTACACTGAAATCTCGATAACGAATTTTGGAATGGAATGTAATACTTTCCTTTCTTATATACCAGGCCTGACGAATTGTACTCACCAGGTGTGAAGACATTCCCCTATTTCCTCTCCCTTTGTGAACACGTAACCGGCCGGGAGGAACCGGGGCGCTGACAACGTCCCACCTCCAGTACTGCACCCTCTCGTGATGTCTGTTGGGTAGAGGTGAGAGACGCAGCGATCGGGCGGTAGACCCTGGCCCGGATGGGCTGTTGTGCCATGGGGTTACGGGTTGTGACCGCGTAGGCGGGAAACGGAAAACCAAAGGGAAAACCGGTTCCTTCTAATGTGTATGTGTAAGCTACTGCAGTTCAGGAGGGGAGAGACTACTCTGTTCACACCTTCGGAGTAACGTTCGTCAGGCCTATTATAATACACGTAGTAGAGAAAGTAAAAAGAACGACGACTTCCTATTTGAGAAAAACTCTTTGAAATTTCATTCCAGAGGAATACCTCGGAAATGGCTATCTCCTCAAAACTTAAATTGTGTTTTAAAGAGATTTATATTTTTTGCGCAGTTAGGTTTTATTCTTTAACGGTTTACCAGTTACACAAGTCATTCAGAATGAACAGCACATCATAATCTATTTAAACGAAATTCAACACATATATTTTTTATTTTTCAAGTAAATATCTTAAACAGTTTTTGGTATTTTAATCAAAATAGTTAGCTATTTCTCATAAAGTCAAAAATAGAAAACAATACCATGTAAAGAACAGTTTGTGGTGTTGCATTCTTAGATAATATTCATTTGAATACCAAATTTGGTAAGAATACAACTTTTCGTTTTTGAATTATGCTGTCCATAGATGCACACGTGCGTGGACCTTTTCCAAAAAAATATTCCTGTTTAGTTTTCGGGACCTCAAAATATGCATCAATCTCAGTGAAATCTCCACATTGAAGCTGCTGTGTCTACTGTAAATACTTACATACCTAGTAGAGAAAACAATTGTAAAAACTGTCGAAATAGTTGAATACCATAATTTGTATAAATGTGCGTTTACTCACGAGAAAAAGAATATTGGTTTTCTTGTTTACCTTCGAGTTCTCTCATAGAGTTTCCGTGTCTCCTTTAACAGTACCTTGCTTTGCAACTATGTTCGTTGTGCTGGAGTTTATGATAAACTGCGCGTAATCTAACCACATATTTCCGCTTGCGGAATTCCCTATTTTTAATTTTATAGTAATCGCAAAACACGCCACTATTTACACCGTTTACTTTATATTTTTTAATGTCACCGTGGCCCAAACAAATTTATTTGTGAAACTTTCATATAAGCACCCCGTAATTACTTATGCGACGTTTAATTTCATAACATGCATACCTAATCCACTGTCCATTTCACTGTAGTTCAAACGTATTTCTATTTTTATTACTTGTAGTAAGTGGAGGAGTAATACGTTCCACCCAGAAATTCGAACGCATGTTGGGATTGTAACGGATGATCCAAAAGACTGTGAACCGTCTGCGTTGTGTTTTGGCTGTACACGTCCTCGACGCTCGTCGCCGACTGCTGCTGTCATAGAACAGCGCGGAGAAACCATACATTTTTAAAACTACTTGTCTTTTGATTCTAATGAAGGCCATGTAGTCTATAATGACCGAAAGCTCAATGTTTATAAATCTGATACAGCTGATCACCCGTGAAGCCTTGATTAATAACGCTCGCCGTGAAAGCTTTAAGTCTTACTTTTAAAGGCTTTACTTACGAATGTTATTAAAGAAGATGCTGAAACTAGCCATCGTCGTTGTCCATACATTTTTGCCACCTACTATCCATCACTCGCCGCAGTTCACGTTGACTAATACTGGCAGTTTCCTGGCGGATAATTAGTTTTAATTCTTCCAGCATGTGTGGGTTTGTCTTGTACACTTTAGCTTTAAGTTACCCCAGAGACAGATCACCTGGAAATCTTTCAGCAAATCGCACTTTCACTTGGCGAGCTGGTCGAGTTAACACATACGAATCATAAATAAATACACGCTGTGCAGTGGAAAACAAATGCTGAGCCATAATACACTTTGTGACTAAGTACAGGACAAAATAATAAAGCACACTGGTAATAACTCAACCACAGGATAGTGCGCCAGCTCAGTACTGCACTTTCAGAGCAGAGAAAAACAAGTCAACGGCGTGACCTTGTGTACAGCAGCTGCGTTATCGTATTTCCGCTTGCGCAGTGGAAAAACACCGCGCAGCGGTTTGGATGTTTTCGAGTCTCTCTGTATATATATAATGGTACATTCCACCCAGAAATTCGATACGGAGATTTCACCAATAATACGTATGTATATAACATGGTATATATTTCTCTTTCTCTCTCTCCCGCTATACATCTGTGTGTGTGTGGCTGGCTTTATGTTCTTCTAGAACTCTTGCACAAATGCACAGTTCTTTTACTGACGTCAATACAGTCTTTCGTTATATTACGACTCACAGCTGTTTTCTTCTCGTAACCTTGGCTTAACGAGTCAGTAGATTTACTGCACTCCTGCGGGACAAAATTCCGGCACACCGACGACACTGATGTGATTCTGGCAATTGATAGCGTCGTTAACAAAATATTTTAAGTACCCTTTGCTCAGTTCTTTTACTGTCTCTCAAACACTAACTCTGACGTACAGTCAACACTCATTAAAACGCCTTCCCTTCGACGCGCTATATCTTTCACGACGACAATAACACACACAGCTCTCACGTACTCGCTGACGCACTGACCAACTCATGTCTGCAACCGAAACTCCTCTAACTGGTTGCCTTGTCCTCTTATATAGCGAGGGACCTTTCTCGAACTTCTACAAATACGCCAGCTGCCGCACACCTAGAATTCTCTGTTAGTTCCGTGAATGGTGTGAGGAAGCTTGATCTTGAGCGCCTTTGTTACGCTTCACTCCAATGGAGTGAGGCAGCCGAGCCTCGACGTGCTTTGTTACTATATGTGTGTATCGGTCCGTGAGAGGGAGAGGGGGGGGGGGGGAGGGAGAGAGATTAGCGTAAGTCAAAAGCTAAAAGTAGGTTAAATACCAAATTTAGTATTTATGTAAGATCCTGAGCGGAATGACTCAGGCTGCATCGTCTGCGGCTGACATTCAGATTGTCGTTGATTCGATTCCCGTAACCGACCTTCCTGATCCATGAGATTTTTACGGGATTTTCCCCGAGTCGCCAGGAGAATGCTGGGAAGAATAATTACATTCTCTGAATTTCCTATTCCTTTCATCCTGGTTGTCTATTTCAAGGTCACAAGCGTCTACGGGAGTTTCGGCGTGCTTGGCAGGTGTACTGCTCTCTATAAATGTTCATCCTCCGGATCGGGGAAGGTCATATCCCCGGGGTATGTGTAAGCCGCATGGGGGTATGCCGGTATACCATCCGCCACCGGGGTGTTAGTCTCTCCTCAGCCCGGCTACCATTAGTATCCTCTCACCTCATCCCTTCCTTCCGTGAGGTGTTCCATCAGGGGCATAGGCATAAAAGTTTTCGTTGTCAAGGTGCTAACTATCCCCTCTAAAACTTGTCTTAGTATGTATCATTTATGTAAGTTCAGACCCTCGAAAGATAGGGCACTAAGATTTTCGACAACCCCCTTCCCCCCACATTAAACTGCATTTTACATGGTACATTTTTCGGTACAGTTAAGATTTTGTTTAAAATGTCACTTATTTAAGATATTTACATTAAAAATAAAATGTATAGGTACATTGAATTTTCTGTAATAGTCTGTGAAGTCTTCATTTGGAATGTATGGTAAATGTTTAGTGATAAACACAAAGGAAACCACACACAAATTTATAGCTCTTTAATGTACAATTCATTTTAAACAATACTTCTTTTGGTGCCGGAGGACATTTCCGCGACATCCATTTTAACAGTTCGAATTATTGAATACTTTGTCATTCTTTCAAAATCCTTTCGATATTGAGTTGTCCTTCGCGATTGCACACAAAGAGTATGAAAGTTGAAGATAAATGAGACTGTTGTGTATCTGTAACGAAATGTGTAATATAGCTATCTTTGTAAAGCTTTATATAAATTAAAGTGAAATAGAAATACAAACTTCTCTAAGAATAGTTCTGTGCACACTAATGATGATGATGATGATGATGATGATAGGTAGAGAAAGTCGTGTGAATGTAACTTTTTTTTCAGAGCGCCGGTAATTTTATTTATCTTAGCGAATTTTTTATGTATTTATTTCACGAGTTTAAAAGCGAAATTAAATTATCAAAGCTTTAACGGATTCTAATCAGCGAGTCAATTACTGCAAGAGAAAGTACTGTTAGCTTCATACTTCTGTTATATAACCATTGTATCACTGCCTATTAGCTAAACACAGGTCTTCCATTATTACTTCCTATTCTAAGTGAATCGTCTGTCTGAAATTAAACTTCAGTAGGTAATAATAACTGAGAAAGTTGGTGCATGCACTCACACAACTTTCACCATTTACTCTTGTACAAAATACTTTTAAAAACACTTCTTATATCTAATTCAAGTTAAACGAGATTGACGTTTGCGTAAATGGTCTTATTGCACAATTTCTTATGGTTACAATGCGTGTAATAGAATACAGTGGGCTTAAGGAATAAGAGCTGCTTGGTATACAGGGTGTTAATGTTATAAGTGCAGATATTTTGATAATAGGTATCTTCTTATTGTCGCATTACGATATATGCAACGCTCAAAGCCGTGTAACTGAGAACTGAAACAGCTTCTTGCCTAAGCCCTCTCAAATAACAATAGGCAAAACAGAGGCATCAAGAAGCTGGCTTCACTTGTTTATTCAACAACTACAACGAAGCTTTGCTCTAATGGGAATTCATTAATGTTCAGTTGTGAGATATGATTGCCTGCCCTTTAAAAACAAGTTCTGAAGACTAAATAATGGACATATAAGTACTTACATTTATAAAATATTCTAGTGGGGCGGTGATGAGTTACGCAAGTGAAGAGAAGGAGCAATTTGGAAAGAATATTCAGTATTCAGGAGCATAAGTATTGTGTTAGATTCAATTAAAACAATAAGATTGGACATTATTCGGTAAACACTACAGCTTCAGAGCATAGTGATGATGATGTGATTTTAAGGGCGCTCAATTTCTTGGTCATCGGCGCCCTCGAAAGCATTGTCTAATCAAACTGGAACCATTAGTTAGTTTTGTTATTCTATGGTCGTTGTCAAGCATTTTTGTTAGTAAAGTGAAATAGTTTTATATTAACTTTTAGGAATGTCACATTCCTGGAAGGCGCTGTATTTAAGTACCAAGTTTGGTATATAACACACTTGTTTCTGAGTTAAAGTCTCTCTCTCTCTCACACATGTTCGATTTATATATATATATATATATATATATATATATATATATATATATATATATATATATATTTGTTTATTGACTGATTGATAGATTGATTTATTGTCTGATTCATTCAGGGAGTCCCAAAACAAGTATATACGATGAAATCTGGTATCGAATTTCTGGTTGGAATGCTCTATTTGCTAACCAAGCGGTAGAGAAAATTAAGGCTGACACAAAATTTAATGGCGTGTGGCAGGAGAAGTTGGGCAGCACCACATCCTACCAGAGGCTTGCCACACCTTGCGACGTTGTATAGCTAAACATGCTGTAAAACCGATGACATATAAGTTATTTGGCAACAGGAAAGAGAACAGTAGTGGTCAGCTATCATCCGCCGTTAAATTTTGTGTCTGCCATGGTATAGCTCTACCATATACTTCAATAGGACTTGCCTTCAACGTTCTGTATGATAATTATAATGCGAAGAAACGCATTACTACAAGGTTTCGAGGCTAAAAAAGTAAAATCTATTTGTTTATGTACATCAAATCATTAGGAGTAGGATGACACTACATACCACTTCCACCCGATATGGAAAAACACAGGAAACCGAGCAGGAAAATTTCTTATATCGCTAACATCCTGTATAGACTATTTATTTACCATCCGCTTCAGACACTCCCTCCGATAGGAAATCCGAGTTTGGTTAACAAGAAAGATCATATTTCTGAGGGGAAATCTCCAATTTTGTAAAGGGCATTCGTATCAGCGACGTAGCAGTCTTCAAAATGTCAGATGACCATCGTTTCAAAACAGGAAACGGAAGTTCTCTTGTTATTGTGCGTAGTATAGTTAACAAAACACATAAGAGCGATGTTCACTTCAACTAACACCACACTGTTTACAAAGGAAGGAAAACTATTAGGAAACTATTATTTCGATGCTTTTGAACGAGTCTAGATACAAATAAATAGCTCCAAGGCATACGACAAATGAATTTCAATACAGGCTGAATGAAATCGAGTGTAGATATGTAGAGTATTTACTAATGTCAAGGAATTTACTTAGGGAGGATCAAAAGTCGTATCCCCCATATCTCCTAAATTCAAGACACGTTGCCTCAGAAACTATCTAAGATAGGACACTGAAATGTTTACATCAAGTAGATGCATGCCTTCTAAATTCACCGATCCACGTTTATACGGTAACTATATTACCTGAGGAAGACCTCAGGTCTTAACTTAATTATATTATCTTTTGACTTACATTTAGCAGCATTTATTTTTACTTTCTCTACTACATATAGAAGTAGGGGAAGTATTGTATTCGACCCAAAATTTCGTTGTCGAGATTTCACAGGGAATATATATTTAGAGGCTCCCTGAATTTAAAAAAAAAAAAAAAAAAAAAAAAAAAAGCAGTTAAAAATATCCGTGTGTGTGTGTGTGTGTGTGTCCGTGAACAGCATAACTCAAAAACGAAAAGTTGGTTCAAAACCAAAGTTCGAATTTAACTTTAATATCTTTCAAGGATGTGACACAAAGACTTTGAAGAAAATAGACCCACCCTAAACTACCCTTTACATGGAAAAGTTTTCGAAATTTTTGATTTTCTCGAAAACGGCTAACGGTTTTAACTAAAATGCCACACGTTTAAGATATTTTTATGACAAATGAAATTTATATTTTGAATATTCTGGCTATAGCCTATGAAGTCCTGTTTGCTCTTAATGACGTTTGGTATGCCGTAAGAGATATATCAAATCTTACTTTAAAAATGCAGAGCTCGTTAAATCACACAATTTCTGTCCCAATGAATTTTTTTGCGGAGTGAACCATTTCGGAGATATTCCTTGTTATTTGTTAGAGTTTTGCAGTACTTGAAACTTTTCTCCAATGAAAGGTCGTTATTCATTTTTTATGTGGTGATCGAGCCAAGACAACGGAATTTCGAAGCCTTCATATAGCGACCATCTTTAAAAGATTTGACTGTCGATTCCCGTATTGCCTTTGTACATACAACAAAATTAGCAATAAGATAATTTCTGCGAATACTTATCTCGATTAACATGAAGAAGATAGAGCAATACGTGTTGGTAAGAATAGTTATACAAGAGCAGAGAGAGTCATGTGAGTGTAACACATCAGATTTTTAAAAAAATAATCGGTCATTTTATAAACACCATACTAGATTTACAATAGCAATTGGAGGCTATTTTAATTTACTTTAGTTGTCTTTAGTGGCTGCTGAAAAAACGGACCATTGATAAGACAAAATGCTGTTCAAAGTTAAAATAGAGAAAACAAACCTGTGTATGTTTGCAAAGAAAGAAAGCAAACACGCAGATATTGGCATTCTTTACAGTAGTGTTCAACTCATTTCAAATAGATCATTATTAGCCTTCATCAAATGTATTAGTCGGCGTCGCCGTGGCCAAGTGCTTAGAGCGTTCGTCTATTACACAGGCGACCCGGGTTCGATCCCAGGGACCCGCACATTCCACCATTTGCTCCATTATTACCTTTCCAATAATCGATTTCGCCTGCATTTCATGTTATTCTCTTCCTCACTCTCACACCTGGTGCTTGGCTGACCACCCGCTTCCAGGTCTTCACTCTGTCCGGTCCATAGGTTCCTGTGCTCCCCGACAGGCGTTTTATACCCTAGACACTGGCTTGTAAGTCCTACATAAGGAGAGGGTGATCAGGTAAAGACAAAAGAAAGAAATTAAATGTATTAGTCAACTTATCTGGTGTTCAATCTAACACACGCTCACGCATGCGCTAAGCTACAGATATCATAGTTCACCACTGGAGCAAATAGCAGCAGACTCATCGAAGACCCGAGTTCGGAGACGGTATAAAAAAGTGGCTCACAAGGGAGATGGCAACATCACAAGGTGAACCTGTGCTGTTTTTCTACACTGGGGACAAACGACGTGCGTTTCTTGACCTTGCGCTTTCCTTCTCTCATTCTTTCTTGTTTTTAACGCACACTCTCTCGAACCAAATGTATCCTAACGTTATCCTCAAAGTTGATGCCGAAAGCGGATTGTAATAAATGCGTCCCTTTTGTGGTTTCAAACTAGTAACTAAACAGGCTTGTATTCAACCACAAACTTCCCAGATGAGATAAATGCCAGCCATATATTGACAAGCATTGGAGGTAAAGGCTGCTTTTGGGAGTTGAAGCCCACCCAAGTTTAAGTCCGTCATTTAGACGCATCTGAATTATTTATACAATTATTGTGTCATGATCTAGAGGTTTTTAATCGTTTTAGAACTAATTTCATAAAGCCCTTTTCCTAATAACGGAATGTAAATTCACCACAAATTCGTACAAATTGGTGTGAAGTATTGGCAGATGTTATAACTGATTTAACCACGACCACCCCTCCAAGACTTCCAGGTTATATAAATGTTACACAGGTTATCAGTGATGAAACAATCATCGAAATTGCCGAACAATATTTTAGATAATCACAGTAGATGAAATTTTAAAGCTTATTCCTTCTCTTTGATGTCTTAAATGTTTAATATAAAATATATACGTTTTAATATAGTGCAAAATACCCTGATATAAACAGAAGATGAAACAGAGGCAAAGCTATTGATTGCACCCCTCTAAGGCCACCAAGTTAAACATTTTGGACAGAGGTTGCTTCCAGGCCTACACTCTGTCCGGTCCATAGGTTCCTGTGCTCTCCGACAGGCGTCTTATACCCTAGACCAGGCATGTCAAACCTCACTCCCAGGGTGTGAAGAGAGGGGTCTACCCCTCCTTAACTACAGTAGCACGCGCTCGTAGAACCGGTTTTCGCTTTGTTTTTCCCGTTTTCCGATTTGATCATCACGGAGGGAGGGAAAATAGGGGAAAATTTTTCACGCCTGGTGAGTGCTGTTTGACACCCCTGCCCTAGACACTGGCTTGTAAGTCCTGCATAAGGGGAGGGTAATCAGGTAAAGAAAAAAAAAAGAAAAAAAAAGAACGATGGTTGATATAGCAAAAGCACAATAAACTCGCCAAGTTTACATTGCGTATAGCAGTTGGCAGCACGAGTGCAGTACCCTCACAAAATGGCGACAAAACAAAAAAGAGTTGACTGGATGGTGCTACAGAATATATGGATTGAACTGGACTGCTACCCAAACGGCACACATAGTATATTTTGTAGTGAGCGGAGTAAATTTGGTGAGGTTACGGTTCTTTTGATTTATCTATCACAATTGTAAGGGAATACTTTGGGAAAATATAGCATCTTGAAGACGAATGAATCATTTGTAGTAATTACTTGATTGCGTAGTAATATCTTTTGTGCAGAAATATACAAGGTACTAACATCCATAACATTAAAGATCAAAATAAAGAAAATACAGGACATATATAACATAATATAAATAAAAAGCCATTTCTGCTAACTTTGATCTCCCGCTCCCATTATTTTATGTCTACCACACTGACGGCCGGGACGAAAGTTCTGGTGCTGTTAATGGAAGAATACGAGTTGGATTAACCGTCCTACTTAGCAAAGTGAGCTCATTGTGGCGAAAAAGATAAGGACGCCGCCTATCGCCAAGGATAGCGTGTCAGTAACACTCCAAGCGCATACAATTCTAATTGTCCTTCCACACATGCCGTGTGTACGCTAAACTTGGAAAGCTAGAATCAGACTGAGAAATTCAATGTCATAGCCGGATTTGAACTACGGATTTTCGACTTATTGTCACTGGTTAGAGCAGATGAGTCGCCAAATATCATTTTTTACTTTCTCTACTACGTATAATATAGTCCACAAGAGGAAGTATTGTGTTCCACCCAAAAATTCGATGTCGGCGACGCCGTGACCGAGTGGTTAGAGCCCGGGTTCGATCCCAGGGACCCGCATGTGGTATTCGTGGTGGACGAAGCGGCGGCAGGACGGGTTTTCTCCGGGTTCTCCGGTTTTCCCTGCCACTAATTCCACCAATTACTCCATAATCACCTTTCCATTCATCCATTTCGCCTGCATTTCATATCATCCTCTTCCTCACTCTCATACCTGCTGCTGGGCTGAATACCCGCGTCCAAGTCTTCACTGTCTGGTCCATAGGTTCGTCTGCTCCCCAACAGGCGTCTGACACTAGATACAGGCTTATACCCCTCCAAGGGAGTATAAATCCTACATACGGGGAGCGTAATCAGATAAAGGAGAAGATACTCATTGTTGTGCATATACGTAAATGTTTAAACATTAATTCTCTACAACTTTGGATATCATGAAATCAATAACAATAAAATAGCTTTTTATTGGAGGATATGCTATAATTATCCACATTATATCACAATTTTCCAAATTGCGAGTATAATAAAAGTTTCCAAACTTTCTTATGATTATTTTATCAGAATTTTTATGCTAACGTGCTTTAACGTAGTGTCATATGGACGGTGAATGAATAAAATGGATGAAATTATGCTCAAATGAGCCCGAGGTCCATCGAACTTTAAGCTACCCGACATTCGTCTTCTCAGGATAAGGGGAAACCTCGAAAAAAAACCTTATCCGGATAACTCGCCATAAGCGAGATTCGAACTTGCGACCTCTTGGACGTGAGTCAGATACGCTACCACTACGCTACAGAGGCTGGCGGTTAATATATCGAGCAATTCCTAAAAATTGACATTTCTACAAAGACTGTTAATACAGAAATATTGTTAAAGGTTTATCAAGATGCAATGCAGCTTAGTAATTTTGCAAAATATTTAGCAAAAATATAACAACAAATTAAGAATTTTTTCCAGGCTAAAAGCGATCTGTGCTAAACACTAAGACGTCTCTTACACTAATTGACGAATTATGGTTTATAAATTTCAAAAATATGTGAGAAATTTACAAACGTTGAACAATAAATTAAAATAGAACACTAGAATAAAATGTTATATAACAATAGTTAAATATATATTAAGTATGGATGTGAGACAATTTGAGACATGGATACAGATAAGAACAATTAAAAATAAAATACAGACAACAGAGATAAAATGGGTAAGAAAAACAAAAGGATGCACTTTATGGGGCCACATAATAGTGAAATGATTAGAGGAGAATTATAATTTAATAAATTAAATGAACAGCAACATCATTTAGTCAGGATAAACAATACAAGACTTCGAAAACTAATCTACAACCATTATTCTGTGATATCTAAACCATGGAGTGAAGATGATGATTGCAAGTCGCCATTGGGGTATGTTAGATCAAAATGAATTTGAGATCGCGTTGTAGTTTACCACGAAAAATGTGATTCATTTCGGCATGTTGTCAGGGTAGCTCAGAGCAACTCGGGCGAAGATCCGTAATTCATTATACCTTACATACGTTTCTATATTTACTATCATTAAGTACGGATTTGAATGTTACACAAGCCAAAAATCTCCCTGCTACTCCCCCCACCAACGCCGCAGTGAAGTACTTGGGGGGTCAGTGCCCTGTTCATACTCCTTGTCTAGATGAGAGAGTTTTAATGGACCTATACTGTGACGTTTATTTGACCGGCAGTTCCAAGATATGAAACCAGTTCCTAGCAGTGTTCAACTCGACAGTTCCCCAAATCGCAGATTGCACCACGCGCTTTCTCCTTGGTTAGGTGCTATTTGTTATTCTGGGCAAAAACGAGGAAGATACCGGTTCTTGGAACAGACACCTGAGCTCTTCTCGGAAATAACGTATTCTGGTGCCGTTCTCCAGACACTTAAGTGGTATGCAGTTGTGCATACTGGGGAATCCGAGGGAATTTGGTACTCTGAAATGATCGAAATCATTTTAATTTCCTATTTAACTTCCTCTAACTACTGTTTGTTATAAGGAAAGAAAATATTGAAAATCTTCCAAACAATTCGGGATTTTACTAGAAATATATATTTTTCAGGCCCCTGAATAAGGAAAAAAATCTGATGTGTTGCACTCGCATGACTTTCTCTACTCTTGTACTAACCAGTCTTACAAACTCTTATTCTTAAATCTTCGTGTTAGTTAAGATAAACATTTGTACAAATTATCTTCTTGCTTATTTCCTTGTAGGTGCAAGGGGAATATTAGAATACAGTAGGCTTTGTGCGATAGCCAAATCTTTTAAAGCTTTGAGATCCCGTTCTCTTTACACGCTTAACATATAAAAAAAATGAACAACGATGTTCCATTTCACAAAAAGTTTTGTTTTCCGAAACTCACACACATAACAAGGAATATCTCCGAAATAGTTCACTCTACAAGAACATTTATTGAGACATAAATTGTGTATTTTAGCAAGATCTACAGTTTTTGTATAGCATGATTTGGTCTATCTCTTACGGTTTACCAGTTGTGCAAAAGTAGTTCAGAGTAAATACGACTACAGGGGCTATAGCCAAAAAATTCAAGATATACATTTCATTTGTCATAAAAATATCTTAAACATATGACGATTTTAATCAAAATCGTTAGAGCCATTTTCAAGAAAATCAAATTTTTCGAAAGATGTTCCATGTAAGGGGTAGTTTAGGGTGGGGCTATTTTCTTCAAAATCTTCGTGTTGCATCCTTGAAAGACATTAAACTTGAATACCAACTTTGGTTTCTAACTGACGTTTCGTTTTTGAGTTGTGCTGTCCACATACTGGAACACAAACACACACACACACACACACACACACACACACACACACACACACACACACACACACAGGGCCTTTTTCTAAAAATGCTTTTTTTTTTTTGGATTCAGGTGTTCTCAAAACATACATTTCCGGTGAAATCTTGACAACGAATTTTTTGTGAGTGTTTTGGATTTCAAATTTTGACTTAGGGCCTAAATGATCTAGCTGTCGACGGGCCCTTTTAAACTCACTCACACACTCACTCACACACTCACTCACACACTCACTCACACACTCTCTCACACATTCACTCACACAGTGCGAAAATAGTTTAGCGAATTATTTCAGTTCAGTTTTAGAAGAACCGAAATTGCTAGCGAAGTTCCTTGAAATTCCACAAGACTGCTCTGAGGTGTAAGCTGCGGTACTTGACTCAGAGGGTAAATTTCCATTGCGAAATCAAACGTGGTTATTGTGGATAAATAAATATGTTTGTGACACGGGATCTGTGGAAGGCTGTCGGTAAAATTCTGAAAAATCCATTCGTATTGTGAGAATCTTAAATGCCTATTTCTGTCATCGCCTCCTCCTCCCGCTTTTCTTTCTTCAATCCTGATCCCTGAAGAAAAAATCAGGATAATAACATCGGAAAACTGAAGTGTCTACTCAAAACCATTGAAATAGGTACGCATTTAAACTGGAAATAATGTATGCTATATGCATTAAGCCAAAATGCCTTATATACGCATTACCTATGCTTGTTTGTATTTGGAATCATAAAGTAATGAAATGGATAAGTATTATGTTTGAACTACGTCCAATGATCTTATTAAAACATGCATTTGCATGGAATTCTCATCTCTAATTATTATTGTTACTACTATTAGTATTATTGTTTAAATACTTGGATATCTAATTCAAACACGCGAATGCATTTTCTCTTCGTTTTAGCATAATTAGCAGCTACGATTAAATCTAGATCAAATAATTTCATACAATATGCAGATTTTTGGGCACATTAAGTGTGATAATCTAAGTTCGACAACATTAACTTATTCTTGCACGCATGACAAGTGTAGGCTAAAGTTGGAACGGTACAATTTTGGAGACGGTCTTGGTTGCTTGAAAATGAATCCACTTTTAGATTGAAACAGCTGATGACTTGGGTTTTAATTCCATTTTCCTTCTCCAGTCGAAAACAGGTTGAACAACTTCCCCGACCAAGCATCTCATACTGTTACATCAGGCTGTCATTTTTAGTTCGCCTGTTTACGCAAATGTGGACGTCATTGAAATTTGACGTCTGGGAATTTCTTGGCAATTATTCCAATTATTGATTGGGATCACTTCTCGGCTGTTAAGATGGAAAAAAATCCCTCTTTTGTTTAAGAATTCTAATGTTAATACCCACGTGATCTTCTCTGCCCACTAACAGTTCACAACTATCCCAGTCGTACTGTCCATAGAGAACTATGGCAAGGTTTCGAGCCCGGATTTAGCATCTCTTCCTATTAAAAAAATTATTTTGTTGTTTAACGACGCAGTCAATTGCTAGGATCACATCAGCGTCGCCAGTGTGCCGGAATTTTGTCCTGCAGTTCTTTTATATGCCAGGAAATCTACTGACGTGGAGGTGTCGTTTCTAAGAACACTTAAAAACCATCGATCTGGGCTGAATTTGAACCCGTGACCTTTGGACCAGTAGGCCAGCGTCTAACCAACTGAGCCACCGAGATCGACAGATCTTTTACGAGTAGGTACATTTTCAAACACACAACACAGTTGGCATATTATGTTATCTTGAGTTATTTGCATAATTTTGTTTAACTGAGAAATCATAGGAGATAAACTAAATCTTACTCCAGAAAAAATGTGAACCGATTCAAACAACTCTTTCTCTCTTTCTTTCTCTTTCTCTTTCTCTCTGGCTCTCTTTCTCTGTGACTCTCTCTCTCTCTGACTCTTTTTCTCTCTGACTCTCTTTCTCTCTGTCTCTTTTTCTCTGTCTCTCTTTCTCTTTGTCTCTCTTTCTCTCTGTCTCCCTTTCTCTCTGTCTCTCTGTCTCTCTGTCTCTTTTTCTCTCTGTCTCTCTGTCTCTGTCTCTCTTTCTCTCTTTCTCTTTTTCTCTCTTTCTCTCTGTCTCTCTTTCTCTCTGTCTCTCTTTCTCTCTCTCTCTTTCTCTGTCTCTCTTTCTCTGTCTCTCTTTCTCTGTCTCTCTTTCTGTCTCTCTGTCTCTTTCTCTCTGTCTCTCTTTCTCTCTGTCTCTCTTTCTCTCTGTCTCTCTTTCTCTCTGTCTCTCTTTCTCTCTGTCTCTGTCTCTTTTTCTCTCTGTCTCTCTTTCTCTCTGTCTCTCTTTCTCTCTCTCTCTCTTTCTCTCTCTCTTTTTCTCTGTCTCTTTTTCTCTGTCTCTTTTTCTCTGTCTCTCTTTCTGTCTCTTTCTCTTTGTCTCTTTCTCTTTGTCTCTTTCTCTTTGTCTCTTTCTCTTTGTCTCTTTCTCTTTGTCTCTTTCTCTTTGTCTCTTTCTCTTTGTCTCTCTTTCTCTTTGTCTCTCTTTCTCTCTGTCTCTCTTTCTCTCTCTCTCTGTCTCTTTCTCTCTGTCTTTCTCTTTGCCTCTCTTTCTCTCTTTCTCTCTGTCTCTCTTTCTCTCTGTCTCCCTTTCTCTCTGTCTCCCTTTCTCTCTTTCTCTCTGTCTCTCTTTCTCTCTGTCTCTCTTTCTCTCTGTCTCTCTTTCTCTCTGTCTCTCTTTCTCTCTGTCTCTGTCTCTTTTTCTCTCTGTCTCTTTTTCTCTCTGTCTCCCTTTCTCTCTGTCTCCCTTTCTCTCTGTCTCCCTTTCTCTCTGTCTCTCTTTCTCTCTTTCTCTCTGTCTCCCTTTCTCTCTGTCTCTCTTTCTCTCTGTCTCTCTTTCTCTCTGTCTCTCTTTCTCTCTGTCTCTCTTTCTCTCTGTCTCTCTTTCTCTCTGTCTCTCTTTCTCTCTGTCTCTTTTTCTCTCTGTCTCTCTTTCTCTCTGTCTCTCTTTCTCTCTGTCTCTTTTTCTCTCTGTCTCTCTTTCTCTCTGTCTCTTTTTCTCTGTCTCTCTTTCTGTCTCTTTCTCTTTGTCTCTTTCTCTTTGTCTCTTTCTCTTTGTCTCTTTCTCTTTGTCTCTTTCTCTTTGTCTCTCTTTCTCTCTGTCTCTCTGTCTCTCTTTCTCTCTGTCTCTCTGTCTCTCTTTCTCTCTTTCTCTCTGTCTCTCTTTCTCTCTGTCTCTCTGTCTCTGTCTCTCTGTCTCTCTTTCTGTCTCTCTGTCTCTCTTTCTCTCTGTCTCTCTTTCTCTGTCTGTCTCTCTGTCTCTCTTTCTCTCTGTCTCTTTCTCTCTGTCTTTCTCTTTGCCTCTCTTTCTCTCTGTCTCTCTTTCTCTCTGTCTCCCTTTCTCTCTTTCTCCCTTTCTCTCTTTCTCCCTTTCTCTCTTTCTCTCTGTCTCTCTTTCTCTCTGTCTCTCTTTCTCTCTGTCTCTCTTTCTCTCTGTCTCTTTTTCTCTGTCTCTCTTTCTGTCTCTTTCTCTTTGTCTCTTTCTCTTTGTCTCTTTCTCTTTGTCTCTTTCTCTTTGTCTCTCTTTCTCTCTGTCTCTCTTTCTCTCTGTCTCTCTTTCTCTCTGTCTCTCTTTCTCTCTGTCTCTCTTTCTCTCTGTCTCTCTTTCTCTCTGTCTCTCTTTCTCTCTGTCTCTCTTTCTCTCTGTCTCTCTTTCTCTCTGTCTCTCTTTCTCTCTGTCTCTCTTTCTCTCTTTCTCTTGCTTTTGAGTAAGTTGTTTGCAAATCTTCCATGCACCTATTAGGAATCACTCGACAGAAAAATTAGTTCTAATTATCGAAACCATTTAAAATATTTATTCTTTATGACGTTACAGTGTTGTACTTAGAGCTGGAAGTTGATATTTACGGTTCACCTGCACCTTGGGGAACTCCAAGGAATATTCAGCTGTGTTAATAATTGTCTGGAATATGGCTCTAAGGAAAACTCTCACATTATGTCACATTGCAGACTCCGTACACAGCCGGAGTAAACAAGGAAACATAATATCTCTTGCCTCTACTTAGCTTAATCCTGCCTGACAGATGGAGGTGCTGGCCGACTTTCCTGTTAAATCTCCATGAGATACAAGGACAAATCCTCAGTAATGTCAGTACCAAGCGCTCGCAGTGTTACTACCAGCGCCCTGATTCTAACACGTCATCTTGTAATTGTTGCATCATAGCATTGCTAACGTGGCTAACGAGATAGACAGGCTACAGCTAGTCCAGTCATGGACCAATGAAACAAAACCACAAACGCCTAATATATCCATATTGTAAACAAACAAAAAAATTGTTGAATTCATACAAAAGATAGTTTTATTATGATATACAATGTAAGCCATATATCAGACTACCATTACTACGTAACTCCGATTCGCGCCGCAGCCTGTTAGCCATAGACCTGCGCGAGTGAACTGATGGTGGGGGTAACGTCCCGGTTTCGTAAATAAGAGATTGCTAGTAATGAAAGCGAGCACTGTACTTAAACACCCATTCTCGCGATGTTGACTGCACGGAAGTCGGAGAGATACTAACCTGACACCACTAGGTCTTATAAATACAAAACTGAACTCGATCATAAATCACTGCGCAACTTTTCATCATTCGCCACGTCTAAGAAATCCCTCTACACCTGTTTGTCTCCCCCCTCGTTTCTTAGTTAATTAGTGCATGCACAAGCAGCCAAGTTATTGTTGACCTTATCCTTGTGTAGTGTAATAGATTATGAAGTCCTCTTCATCCGCAATTAATTTTACATATTCTGAAAACTCAAAAGTTAATGCTATAGTTTTGTAAGTTGTGCTTCAAAAGCAGTTTTCTTAATTTTCTTTTCAGATTCTTCATACAAGAAACATATTTTCTAAATTACCTTATACCTACATCATTCTTATACCTATGTTTTACTTTCTCTACTGGTAAGCAGGGAAAGTATTGTATTCCACCCAAAAATTCGATGTCGAGATTTCACCGGAAATACATGTTTTGAGGCCCCTGAATCAAAAAAAAAAAAAATTTAGATAAAGGTCCGTGTGTGTGCCTGTGTCTGTCAGTCTGTGGACAGCATAACTCAAAAACGAAAAGTCGGTTAAAAACCAAAGATGGTATTTAAGTTTAATGTATTTCAAGGATGTGGCACGAAGATTTTGAGGAAAATAGCCCCACCCTAAACTACCCTTTACATGGAAGATTTTTCGAAAATTTTGATTTTCTTGAAAATGGCTCTAACGATTTTGATTAAAATGCCATATGTTTGAGATATTTTGATGACAAATGAAATGTATATCTTGAATTTTCTGGCTATTGCCCCTGTAGTCGTATTTACTCTGGATGAATTTTGCATAACTGATAAACCGTTAGAGATAGACCAAATCATACCGTACAAAAAATGTACATCTTGCTAAAATACACAATTTATGTCTCAATAATTTTTCTTGTAGGGTGAAGCATTTCGGAGATATCCCTTGTTATATGTGTGAGTTTCGGAAAACTTAGAACTTTCGTGAAATGGGTCATCACTGTTCATTTTTTTATATATTAAGTGTGCAAAGACAACAGAATCTCAAACATTTGACTATCGCACAAAGCCTACTGTATTCTAACATTCCCCTTGCACCTACAAGGAAATAAGCAATAAGATAATTTGTACAAATGTTTATCTCAACTAACAAGAAAGAAGATATAGGAATAAGAGTTTGTAAGAATGGTTAGTACAAGAGTAGAGAAAGTCATGTAAGTGCAACACATCAGATTTTTTTACTAGTAATTTTGTAGGTCGTTATTCAAACACTGTAAGTCATCAAAATTCGGACCCTAGTTATTACCTACTGGTACCAAAACAATGTTCAGAATATGTATGTCTGTTAAGCTTAGAATCCATTAGAAACTAACAAAGGAACGACGCGAATAATCACTACCTACCTCCAAAATCCTAAGAGCGATGCTGTTTAAAATGTGACAATGTAGGTTGGTTTAACAAGTTGCAAATGAAGTGTAATGGAGTGTTGCCATGTGGCCAAGTGTAATCAACCAGTAATTTGCGTGGTTTAAAGTTTGAGGTCACTGTAATTAACTAAATCGTCATAACTTTGCGTTGACTCGATCTGCATACACTATAAAGACGTTTAGTGTCATGTTTTATTTCTTTTTTGCCGTTGATAAGTGAAATGGTATGCCATAAAAACCATTAATGTTACACTTATCCTGCTCTGCCCACTGTAACTGCACATGATTATTTATACACCATGGGATTTATATAAAGCTTTATTCTTCTATTCAAGTTACCGTACTCATGTTACATGTTTGACTATAAATAACCTCAAGTATGTAGGAGCAAAACAATAATGCATGAAAAATAGCTACTTACGTTAGCGAGTACAAAGTACTGTATAATACTCCTGGGTGCCTAACTAAGGAGTGATTTTAGCACAAGATGTTGCCGTGGCCAAGTCAGTGGATCTACCTACCCATACCCTTACTCACCTAGCAGAAACTAACGCCATTTTGAGGCAGAATAAATAGCCAATCCTAAGCATCGTTAAGGAAGGCATGCTCGCTTCGCTCGCGTGTTTTGGTGTAAATAGTGATTGCTAATGAATGTAATCTTCTAAAAGTCAACCTAACCTGATCTCCCATGAATCAGAAACCTAAGCTTGTATAAATATTCAATCATAGCATCGTCAGCTCACTTCGCTCGCGTGCTTTGGTGTTAATCACTGTTCATTGTGTATATTTCCATGGTTGCACAATAAAGGAATGACGTATATGCGCAATACAGCGCCTGGGAGTTATATTCCGATACAGGAATATAACCGAACTGGTGTCTGCACAATACTGAAAAAAAAAAAAAAAAAAACACACACTACTATTCACTTATCGCATTTTTTTAAATTTATTAGTTAAAATTTTTGTACATAGTACGACAATTGTGCTACGTAAGTTTTTCTGGTATCACGAAGCTCGTTCTGGGGATTATATCCATTGATATTCCTCAGTCAATCAATATACCAGTGTCTTTTCCTCTTGAGACGGCGCTGTGGTTGTTCTGGTGGCATGTTCTGAGTTATCTGATTAAGCAAGATGTTGGAGTGCTTGAGAACGTTGTATATAGATTGCTATAAGAAGAGTGGATAACTGTGGTTACTTTAGGTAAATTCAGATCTGAATGGAGATTTTAATTTCTTATGTACCAGGGTGAGCTGGTGATTATCCTCTGCATACGCTTAATTTGAGTAGTAGGGGCAGAACCCCATAAGGAGCATACGTATTGCCAGAATGGTTTGATAACATAGTGCAGATGAGCCTCTTGTTAGAAATGGAAAGGGTTGAATTTCGATGCAGCAACGGTTTGTTTCTTAGTCTTTGTAGAACTGATCAATGTGCTTCTTCCATGTCAAACGTGTGTCAAGGATAAGACCGAAGTATCCCACTTCATCTGTTTGTGGTATAGCTGTGTTGTTGAGGAATAAAGGATGAATATCTTCTTTTCTGAGGTAGGCGAAACTGACGCCATAAGATTTTCTTGGATTCATTACAGTTTCCCATTGTTTATTCCGTGATTCTATTTTCGTATTATTTCTACTTTATGATATTGTTGTACATGAACATATCTCCCGGTATAGATTTTGAGTTGCTTGTACTTTGGCTGTTGCTTCACCGTAGATCAAAGGCATATCAGTGTACTTATCTGTCGGATACATAGTGAAGGAATGGCACAAACTATCGTGCGACAGCATACACGTGGAGAAGAAAGGGAGTCGGCATTCATAATCATGCCAGTCCAATGGGGCAGAAGGCATACCTATTCTATTACTAAATGCGGACATCCAAAAACATTTTAAATTATACCCTAAGCCTTCAGAGACTTTGAAATTAGATTATTGTGAATTCGGTTTCCAAGTTTTGATGAACAGAAAAA
The DNA here is from genome assembly GCA_030765045.1 of Tenodera sinensis. Taxonomy (NCBI): domain Eukaryota; kingdom Metazoa; phylum Arthropoda; class Insecta; order Mantodea; family Mantidae; genus Tenodera; species Tenodera sinensis. Next base: position 112,203,059 of record CM060969.1, read on the forward strand.
AAAGTGTACAATGCCGAGACGCGAACCCGTGTCCCGGGGGTTAGAGCACAGAATACGGTCATAATTCTATTCAGCTATTTGGAGGCTTGACTGAAAGCACAAACCGTAGAGCCATTACGCCAGGTGCTATGCCACTGCCACTTCGCGAATTTATGTGCGTAATTTAGCCCTTTAAGAAGCCATGCTAAATATTTTTCCGCCGGCTTTGAAAATTGATTTTATCGTTAGTGTCATTAATAAACATTATAGTGTCTCAAAAGTGAACTTTACCCTCTGCTTTCTAAACCAGACAGTGGCGATGCCTATATCTCCATTTTTAAGCCCACAATAAGGGAGATAAGATTCGATAAAGGGCATTTAGAGTTTGTCATATGAAACACAGACCAATAAAGTGACGCATGTTTTCGAACTGAGATGTCCTCTTAAAGCGAAAACCGTTCTCGTCGTGTTTGTTGGAAAAACAGAACGTGTATCTTAGGGTTTGTTAGGGTAACAGCTGCAGCATGCAATTTCGCGCTATGTAACCAGGTATTATCTGTTTCCAGTGCAAACCCTTTATTTGCCTTTCTAATCGCTTAACTGGAATCCGGCGTGTCGGATCTGTTTGCTTACCTGCTTCTTGGGAATAAACATGCTTCGTTATTATGAATTATAACTGCACCCTGAGCTCTCAGATTTTTACATTATACTCATTGCTAATGTGTACATAAATCAGTCCCAATTATGAAAATGCATAAATAATTTCGTATACCATTTATCAAAATTCCTGGTTAAAAAGTCTTATTCGTATCTAATAGTACAAAGGAATATGAAAAATAAAAACAGATGGTGGGCAGGTGTAGAAGTAAAAATAGGAAAATAGGGAAAGGAAGAAAAGGAAAAGAAAACGAAGAAGGTTTCTGGAACAAGATGAGAAATTAAAAGGGAGTGAGGTAGGGAGAAATATGCAATAAAGGATAAAGGGAGGGAATTGCATGGAGAACTGGTGCCGTATATCTAAAGGGTCTAAGAGTAGCAGAAAAAGGAACTATGTGGGGAAGGAAGAAAACACAGAACATTATATGACAATATAAAGAGATAAATGGAGAAAAGAAATATGGGAAAGAAAATGGGATATAAAATAAATAACCCCTAGCGCAACAGCCCTTCGCGGGCCAAAGCTTACCGCCTGGCCGCTGCTTCTAGCACCTCTGCCCACTACGGGCACCGTGAGTGGAGTGCAGAATTGGAGGATGGGACGTGGCCAGAGCCTCGAGCCCTCCCGGCCGGTTATGCGGCCTTTGCGACATGGGATCGCTACTTCTTTATCAAATAGCTCCTCAATTTGCCCCTCAAGGACCTGACGAGGCTGAGTGCACCCCGTGCCAGACCTCCCAGCAGGGGAAAGATACCCCCACCACTGCCGGGGATCGAACCCGGGTCCTTCACGTCAAAAAATTGGATAACTGTAATAAGAAAAAAATGTAGTAGCAAAAAATGCTGACAGGAAATATTTTATTTTATAAGAAAGACAAAAGAAAAATGGAAAAGTAAAAAGGAAGGGGGAAGAAAAAAGAGAAGAGGTGACCTGGGAAATATATCGAACGGCATATCGAACGTATCACTATGTTAAATGATGCTCAAATGAGCCCGAGCTCCGAAGAGCTTAAGTTGCCCTACACTTGCCCTCTCAGGATAAGGAAGAACTCTGGAAGAAACCTCATCCGACAACTTACCCTAACCGGGATTCAAATTCAGGACTCTTGAATGTGAGGCAGACACGCTACTCCAATACTCGAGTGCGTCTTATCGTGCTGATGTATATGCAATGGTTTAAACGGTAAGAAAATACTATACCGTCTCCGCAATGTCCCCTCTCCACTCCTTACCCGATTTTAGCCTTCCACTTAATATCCGCTCACCCGATTCGAAACTGACACACCCAGGGATTGGGTGGACCGTTGTGGTGAAGTGTCTCCGTGCTTCTCCCCTTTCGCCGTTCACCAAGGTCTGGACTCTATTCACAGGCTAATGCGCGTGTGTCGGAATTGAATTCAAACCAATAAGAGATTGGCTCACCAGAGCTGGTGTGAGCCACAATTAATTAGTTTCTGCCACACTAAAACAAAAACACTGTAAGAAACGGAAATATCAGCGGGTTTCCGTGCATTGGACTGTATATATACTTAATGGTGCTTGAAGGGTGTGGATATAGGACATCTGTTTTTGATATCTTACTCGGATTCTGTTGCAAAAGAGCTGCTTTTGCGATTTCCTTCTCTCGCGAAGTTGATATCGCAACCGTTAAGTGTGTCATGCATATGTAAGTGCATACTTTAATGATCCATGCAGCATAAAGACTGATTACAAGATTTCCAGGAAAGAAATCGCATTTTCACAAGTCAGATGTTACTTTGCAGTTGGCGCCTAATGCTTTTAGCTATGCCGTCATCCAAGCGTTATATGATGAAGTGTAAATAAATCATTCCAAATGTGGTGACTCGTTTTTGTGCTTCTTGTTGGCAAAACAAATGAGTCTCCTTCTCTTAATAGCTGTCATTTGTTTCGCTGCAGCTTTTGTAGCCCAAGTGGTTTTCCAGGAAATGATTATGAATCAATCTTTTGTACCATTACGAGCTGCTGGTTACGTTTTACCTAGAAGTGTGAATTTCTAAGGCAGTAAATTTGTTGCGGTGTTAGTGATGTTTGTGGTTTAACGCGTATATGTTACACCAAATTCTTGAAAGTGTCTATTTCACGAAGTAGGCTGAAGTTTGCATATTATTTGAATAAGCACTGCGTTTGACACTTTCATGAACTAGGCAATTTATGAGATTTTATTGATATTTCATGTAAAATGCAAACTTCTGAGCACATGCAGAATAACATATTCAGTGCTTCATCGCAGTTCAACTTGGAAAAATCTTAACATATGCAGGCAGCGTGTTAAAAAAAAAACAAAAAAAAAAACATCAACAACGTTTCTACAGAGCGTTGAAGTGAGACTGATTCTCTACCTAATGCAGTCCTTTCTATAGCCATCAAACTAAGCACCGGAGAAAATAAGACGCCCAGAAATTAATAAATACAGTGACTATACATTTTTTATAAGTTTAAGCAACTACAGTTGGGTGACTATTTTATTGCTATTCTTGTAATACATAAGCGATCAAAGCTAAGCTTTTCCAGTAAATTTGAAAATAATTTAGAAAAATACTAGCTTAGGGAACATTTGAATCAAAATTACGTGTTCATATTTAAGCAATCATTGCGGTAATATTAATATTTTAGATTTTACTGTTTATCTTAGCTTGAAAGGACAAAATAATCTGTTGCAGTACAGCTGCTTGGAAAATTCAGAAAATAGAAACATATTTTAGTCTAAAGAATGCATTCTCATTTTACACATTTTGTGTAAATAATTCTGCGTTGTTTTTTGTTTTCTTCCTTAATTCCAGATTCCTTTGTCACCGCAGCTAAGGAAATCAAATATATGATTCCACTATAACAATGTCTTCGGTATTTTGTACATGTAATTTGGTTTTTAGAATTAAAAATATTTATACCCTCACTCTCTTCTTCCTTGTCGAACTGATATGAATGTTCATGTTATACCACAACCCAAAGATTGATAATGCATTTCTGAAACATTAAAATAACAATCATCATGGCAGACCAAATGAATTGAACCTGCAGTTGTACAAATCGGTTGTAAAGACCAAATGACCTCGTCACTCGGTTGTAAAGACAACAGTAATATTGGTTTATGGTAGAGCGAGAAGCTGTTCCGGTTATGTGGATGCTTATCTCATGAAATTGGCAGTAATAGATATACCAAAAACATAAATTCTGCAATAAATTGGCATATTTCATGAAATTAGCACCTGTTGTTTCATTCATGAAAACAGCTGACATGCTATGACGTGAAACGGGCGTTTTCAAGAATTTGATGTTAACATATGTACGAATAACATCAGGGACCTATAATATTATAAGGCTGGGACGTAATCTTTAATGAATCGAGGAGACTATTTTTAAAAATCCAGACATACAACTCTCAAGGCGACGTCTACTCATTCCAAATTCACACATCTCTTATGTATTATATTAACCATACAATTTAAATGATTCTGCTATCCAGTTATACTTACTATTCGCGATAAATGTTCGCCAAGAAATGATTTAAAGTTACGCAATAAGTCTCGGGTACACACAGCTTGTGAAAACAGCAAAGCCATAGTAGAGATCTCTTCCCAAAGAAAATACTTGTAGAAAAAGAATGGTTAACTTTCAAGCGTCGCTACATGGAATATTAAAAAACGGCTAAAATTACTAGTTCTTTTTCGATGATGTCACTGTTAGCCACCGCTCCCTGGGTACAGTTGCTGATCTGAATCGGTCTACTGCAAGGACCCCAGAATATTATCTTGAGAGAATCCGGAGCTCGAATTAAATTTGTTTTCATGAGTATTTAGGGAATATATGTAAAATTAAGGAGGAACGTACAATAGAAATAAATAAAAAAAATATAAGATAGATGCATACACACGTCTTTTGTCAGTGCAACTGTTTTTGTGTATAGCAACCAGAGAAGAAACTCCCAGTGTTGAAAAACACCTATTCTTTTATTTTTCTATTATTTAAAAAAATAACAGTTTAATAAACACGTGTTATCGAAGACAACTGAAGCTTGAAAGCCTAAAAAACTAATTAAATGTACAAAGAAGTTATCAAGACGTTTCATTGATTTGTTCTGATGAATTCACACACACTCCCTCTTACTCACCACACACATTGTTCTAAAAATGCTGATTTTGGATTCAAGGCATTTCAAAACGTATGGAATACAATATTTTCTCTACTTACCATATAGGTAGGTAGTAGATAGATAAAGTAAGAAATTTATCTACAAAATCCACGTAAAATAATTTTGTAAACACACGAAATATTTGAAAAAGCATTACACTTTGCAAGAAAATTGTAAAACCAATAAAATGAACAATGCGGAAAAACGCTTTAAACTGCAATAACGTTTGTTGTTTCTACAGATAAAATTGGAAATAGGACGTTCTGTATATTATTGTATCTGCTGTATATTGCATAAACCTCCTTTTCTAAGACGAATACTTTCTAGAATTAACAAAGGAGCAAAATTACTTTTGTGGTCATTTTTAAGTACATCCAATCGTCGATGAAAATCTAGTTTGTATAGGAGTCTGTGTTTACTGTTACTAAATAAACCTATTGCTCAGAATTCTCTTTTTTTCCGGAAGTTACTTTTGTATTCATAGAATGAATAAACTAGTACAGCAAATAAAGTGGTGAACGATTACAGGTATTCAATGAACTTCTTGAAACCCCTTTAATCCGTTGAGCACGTACAATCATGACGACAGCGTAACATCAAACATTAACAGTTCCTGGTAGCTCTTCTGGAGTTAGATAAAGAATTACTGTTGTGCAACGTGCAGAAGAAGCAGACAAGTCACCGCGACTTAGCAGTTCCGGCTCTGCTCTTTGGTCCAGAGATGTAAACGGACGCTGTTGACAGAGGAAAGCGACCAGAAAGATGGTAGAGCTAGAAACGAGGGAGAAGATAAATGTGCAGGAAGTGTCGGAATCTACAGGACAGTATATCGCTTCTACAGTTATCTGCAGGCTTATTAACGGTCACTCTGCGCAGTGCTTCACGATATCAGCAGTGCTGGACTGTCCTCCAGCGAGGAATTTGACACTGCAGCGTTTCTTAGACGTACATACTTTCACTTTTGGGGAATCATTACCTGCCTTTCCGGGTCTAACAATATTACCTACCGTTCTAAATCATGTTCTTGGTATTAAGTACACAGACTCGCTCCTCAATAACGTTTCAAGCCGGTACAAATGGACTGTGTGATACTTATCGAAATGTCCATAATATAACATAAATATGGCCATGTCTATAAAAAGTGTTATGCTATTGCACAGACATAAAATAACAGCTGAAGGGAACTCTCTCTGTGAATGATACTATTGTAGAAACCATATTAAGTATTTAACTTGTCAAAATTTATCTTTAATATAGAAGAGTAAACCCCACTATTATAAACGAAATTTGACTAGAAATTTGACTAGGTGTCGTTTATATCCTTTGGTTAAGTGCAGTGTTGTTGCTATACCCGAAGGTCGAGAAAAGAAGATTGCTAATGTTCATTTTCTTCTTTTCCTCCTACCCCTTCTCCTTTTTCTCCTCCTTTTTCTCCCCCTCCTTTTTCTCCCCCTCCTTCTCCTCCCCCTCCTTCTCCTCCACCTCCTTCTCCTCCTCCTTCTTCTTCTTCTTCTTCTTCTTCTCCTCCTTCTTCTCCTCCTTCTTTTTCTCCTCCTCCTTCACCTCCTCCTTCTTCTCCTCCTCCTTCTTCTCCTCCTCCTTCTTCTCCTCCTCCTTCTTCTCCTCCTCCTCCTCCTTCTCCTCCTCCTTCTCCTCCTCCTCCTTCTTCTCCTTCTTCTTCTCCTTCTTATTCTTGTCCTCTTTCTCCTTCTTCTTGTCCTCTTTCTCCTCCTCCTTTTCCTCTTTCTCCTCCTCCTTTTCCTCTTTCTCCGCCTACTTCTCCTCCTCTTTCTCCTCCTACTCCTTCTCCTCCTTCTCCTCCTTCGCCTCCTTCTCCGCCTCCTTCTTCCGCCCCCCTGCTTCTCATCCTGCTTCTCCTCCTCCTTTTTCTTCCGCTCCTTCTTCTCCTCATATCTCTCCTTCTCCTTCTCTTCCTCCTTCCCCTTGTTCTATTTCTTCCTTTTTAGCTTCTCCATCTCCTCCTTACACCACAACTAAATCCTGTTGGTTAAGCCGCCAGTTTAGGAAAAAGATATACAATGGAACATAAGCGTAACAGTTTAGCGTTAAATTAACGTGACAGACTAACTAGCACTTATCCGAAAAATAATATTTGCAGTAACGAAGTTTGTAATAATTTAGGTACATTCGCCAGTTAGCTTGGCATTTTGTTCGTACTACACACCTGAGAAACTCTTGATATTGCCTATTGCGATTTAAAACTCGTTTTTTTTTTTTTTTTTTTTTTTTTCTATCCACTTCAAGTTAATAATGATCAAAATAGAACATAGTCTCACAGTCATTCTGAAGGCTAGGCGACAGGTTATTAATGTTCATAGAAATATAGAAGCTTGAACTGTATGTTTATTTAGTACATGAGTTAATTGCTATACATGGTCCCTAGCGTTTATGATAAACTTAAGTTTCAAGCACATGTTTATTTTAACAGAAATCCAGCAATAAAATTCATAGTTTTACAGTTTGTACCTTCTCGTTGCATTCTGTATCCAATTTCGAATTTGACCTAATAAGACTAGGAATGTTTCGTAAGTACAAAACATTTGACAGAAAATGAGCATTTTATGAGCTGTACATTTTTTCTAGTTAGTTCGAATCTTTATCTTTTTAAGTTTTCCTTGCTATACAACATAATATAAAACACAAAAAATAGAAGTTCACAGGATATTCACAGAAAATTAAAGATATGAATTTTATTTCTCATGACAATATTTTCACGTGACATAATGAAAATCGTAAGGCATAACGAAAGCTTTATCGTGTAAAGTTTTGTTTGGGGTTTGAGATTTTCTTGAAAATCGTTGCGTAGCTTTCTTGGAAGATATTTGCCGAACTTGGATACCAAGTTTAGCATTTAACTGACTTTTCCTTTTTTATTTATGCTGTTTACTTACACGCACACGCACGCACGTACGCACGCACACACACACACACACACACACACACACACACACAAAATCGTGGAATACAATATTTTCTTTTTGGTTAAATAGTAGAGAAGGTAAAAATTAATAAAAGAGCTATTTCAACATTTTATTTTGACCCACCCCCTTCTTCCGCTCTTAATTAAGATGCCAAATAGCATATTTTATAACAAGCTTCAAACATTTGTGTTCTTAACCTGAAGTGACCACAAACTCCACCATAAAAAAAGGCTTTAGGATTGTCCAATATACATTAGTATCAAATATTCCTCTGAAGTCAAAGCTTACCAGAAAAGTCTTACTTACGGTTTCATTATAAACTACTTATAGATTTCGTCTGCGTCATGTTCGTGGGTTGCTTACAGGTGGACGGTAAACAGCTGCTTAACAGGCGATTATGCAATAATGATTGCGTCAAAAAATCGAAACGCTTCCCAGAACCACATCCTAGCTGCACCACTGGTAATGGCAACTTCTTAAATATGATGCTGTATAATAATTTGAAGGGATCTATTTATATTCCTTCTGAAAATACAAATTCAAATGTAAAAGTAATTATTAAAAGACAGTTTCTCGATGAATTTTGTCGAAATTAAATATATTTACTAATTTGTGCTAAGTAATGCATGTGAATGTGACGAGGCATTCAATCCAGGCTCTTGGTCAAATGCAACATACAAAGCACACTATTTATAACGTTTTCTTAAAAATTACAGAAGTATTAACATCTTCCAAGCAGTTAGTATTGTGCTAGGTACTTCTCTTTTAACAGACCAAATCTTCTTTTTTTTACTTAGCTCAAAAGCTGTCCCAGGAGACGGTATGTATGATATTTAACATGCCAATTCTTCCTTCACTAATCATTTTATTAATTTCAAAATAGCTTTTCACATCTGATTCTAAAATTGATCCCAAATATTTAAATTTATTTACTTAATTTTCTCACTTTCAATTTGTAATTTTTCTTCATTCTCCAGCCCAGTTGTGAGACATTCAGTTTTCGTAGTGTTTATATTTAATCTCCATTTTCTGTATTCCTGCACCAGTTTCCTTATCATATGTCACTGAAGAGTTTCTGACGTCCTCCATTATGACGTATTTGTTTAGTTCGCACTTGAAGCACTATACCTATACTATCACTGGGGAATTACCCATTACTAGAATCGCCCCCAGAATTGCCAAGATACACGCGTGATATTTTACTTCCACAATTATCCACTTTTCTTTTAATAGTTCGAATCTGCGTTTGTTTTTTATTTCTACCTTTTAGTATCGTTACTTCTTTTCCAACTGCGTTCATTTTTTTCCCATTCTCTCCTCGATACCCGCCATTCTTGACACGAGTCCTTGGCTTCCATTGGGTTGCGAATTGATTTCAATTTGCCAATAATCATTATGTACTAACAAGTCGTCAAAAGAAACATGTTCAATACCTGTTCTTCTGCAACTTTGTTCTTGAATGTTGTATTTAGGCATCTGATTCTTCCTGCATATTCTTCAATACTCGCTCACAACACATTCTGAAAGTCTTTTTTCTTTCTCTGTTCTCTCAACCTTGTTGACTTTCTCAAAACTGGCTGTAACTGATTTGGGTAAAAGTACCATATGCTTTAAAATATTTAATTGACGAAATGTGTATATTGACTGCGTATTCTGGAGGTAGCCTATGAATGACCTGTAACTGATACACCGTAAGAGATAGACAAAACCTTACACAACAAAATATTTCTCGTTAAAGCACACACTTTATGGGACATTTCTTGTGGTGTTAACCATTTTTTGCGATATTATTTGTTATCGGTTTGAATTTTTAAATACCAGCCTTTCTCAAGAGGAAAATTAAGTATTTTTCTTTGCTTCCTTTTTCGCCTCAATGGTCATGTAACTTCACTTAGTGACCTGCTCTTAAAAGATGACTATAACTTTAAGTCTACTTAAGTGGTATGCTGTAAAAACAATTTCGGCAAATGTTTGTCTTGATTAACACGAAGTGCATAGAGAGGTAGAGTATGTACGGAGGGGATTCCACACTGAGTCGATGCTCGCTGTTGTATGTCAGACCTCGGGAGGAAGGGACGGATTGAGTGTGTTCTACGGGCGTGAAGGAATCCGGGCGAGGTGAAGCGGATCCCTAACTAGGGTTCGCCTAGTAGCCACCAGCCGCATGGGTTTCGACAGCGGTTCCTCGGCAGGCCTAGCAGCTGCAAGATCACCCATCCGTCGAGCAGCAGTTACAGAGCGCAAATCCCCCACACAGCAGCGCTAACTCGTTCAGCACCAACACATCCGACCCTGTCCGTCAAGGCCAGAACGGAATGAAGCAGAAAATTTCCGCTAGGGTTCGGTTCGTGTTATTTAATGATCAAACGTCCACTGGTCCGTTCGGAAGGATTTGGCTTGTGCTCCTTCCGAGAGGGACGCCTGACACACAACTCTCCCGGAAGTTTCCGCTGGTGCCAGATGGCCTTCGTAAACACTTGATTACGTATGCATTCGGCACCATCAGCATACGTCACACGCACATAAACAGAAGCCAAACATCTGCAACAGTGGATGTGAATTAATAATACTGGCTGAGCAAAATTATAAAGAATTGTATGATGCTGCAGACGCTGTTATGCTGTGAAAAACTTTCTTAGGGTCTTCTCGCAAAAAGTTTACTAATAATAAACTCACCACTCTGATATCTTTTCCGGTTTATGCTGGGAGTCCACTCTTCCCCCCTTTTCTTTCTCTGTTCTTCAATTGCTAAATTATCTAGGTGTTGTATCCGTCCATATTTGTTGGTCAACTAAATTTTCCGAGCAGTGAGCGTTTATCTTCCATGGAAGATGGAGGCTGCAAATTTCCGTTCCGGTCGGGCGTCAAACTTAAAAAGTTGAAGAATGAGTAGAGAAGGTGTGTGAAGGTGACAAAATGTATGCAATAACAGCTCTAGGTTAGCATTCCTAACTGAGCGTGTTATCTGCTATTTTCAGAAACGTGGTTAGTTTCTCATTTTGTCATGTACGAGTAAGAGGAAGCTCAGTTCAGCCAAGAGGAATGTGTGATGTTTGTTCTAGCGTCCATTTTGACCTCGCAACAAGAATGTTATTGATGACATGCTGTCAAGACAAAATGGCTTGGCCTTAAGTTAGTTGACTCATATTCACGATGTTTACCGCGCTGTGTGCTGCGACTTGCGAATGCTGTTTGTACACAAATGTTATATTTCCAGCAACTGGAAATCTTCCAACAAAGTTTATAGAACATTTCAAATACCAGACACGCTTTATGATCCGGCGAGAACTGAAAACCAGAAGTAGAACAGTTGAATCTTATCCGGTGCAGCAGTCCTCTTCTGAAGCGCCCTTGCAACATGTGTTCAACCTTTTACTGCTCAAGGATCTCATTTAAATTAAGGTTTGAGAGCCACATGTAAGAATAGGAGTGCTGTTTTAACCTCTGTACGTCCTTTAATTGAATACAATGGCTCCAGAAAGTACTAGTCTCCATAAAAAATGCAATTGACTTTCTCTGACCACTATAATATATATCTCTATAGCTTCTAGAAACTATTTTTGAAAAGTTTATTCTTCTCTCTACTTTATGCTAATCCAGTAAGGTGGACAAAGCGGCGCAAAAGCGGGTTTCCTCCGGGTTCTCCAGTTTCCCCTGTCATCTCATTCCACCAGTGCTCCATCTTCATTCCATGTACCATCAGTGTCACCGCCTGCGGTGCCACATGTAGTAAAAGCGGGCGTAAAACACTGTATTAATAATAAATGAATATATTTTGTGAATGTGCTTGAAGTTTTTGTGTTACATACTTGAAAGATTCTGAAATTAAATATAAGGTTTGGTTCTAAAATAAGAACAAATTAGAAACTAAAAACTTCACTTATCTTAGTATGTTGATATCCTTTTTCTATTTTACTGACCCAGGGGTTTCAAGCTATATCCAGCTCATTCTCAAAGTCATATAAACAAAATCGTTGCCAAGCTACAATCTTTTATTTTTGTGAAAAACAATTATTCATATTCAATTTTTTATTTACCAATCTCTGAAAACAAAAATTTAAAAATACAATCCATAGAGGGCAATTCAAAGTTCATAACATGGTTCCTGTTTTTTAAAATAAAATTTTTTTCCCAAACCATTAAATCTATCGGATTACTTAACTGTTTTAATAATTTAACCTCTGAATTAATTTCATGATTAAATGACCAAAAATGATCTGCCACAGCTGATTTATCAGTTTGTTTATATTTAATATTTCTAAAATGTTCTTTTATTCTGGTTTCTAGATGACGTTTAGTTTTACCAATATAAACTTTATCACAATCTAAACAGCTAAATTGATAAATGCCAGATTTTTTATAATTTGGTATTTTATCTTTTTTTGAAAAATTAAGTAAATTTTGTATATTAAATTTATTTTGAGGGACCAAATTTATTCCATATTCTTTAAAAATCCTTGTAAATTTTTTATTAGCCCATGGATGGTAAGTAAACTTTTTAAAAATATAATTATCTTTTATTTTTTTAAGGGTTGAAACTTCTTTGACAGCTTTTTGATATTTAAATTCCCCTATCCTTTTATGTATAAAATCTGTATTATTTTAGAATCTTGTTGCTTCACTGTTAATAGCTTCAATTTTTACTTAATAAGGTTTGGTATCTATCCGACTTTTAGTTTCTGTTCACTGAGAGGTAGATATACAGATCGACCCACAAACACACGCACACAAACCTTTTTATAAAAACGCTTCTTTTTATTCGTATGACATCAAAACACGTATTTCCGGTGCAGTTCAAATACAGCATTTTATTTACTGTAAGTTTGTTGCAGACAAAGTTCACAGCAGTAAAATTAATGAAGAGAAAATTTTCATTTTATAATGCAGAGAGAACAAACCATATTGAAGTCGAGTTTTCTGGTATTTTCAAGATTTTGCATTTCATTAGTTTTATAATTTTGCTTTAAATTACACGCAGTTTTCGACTGTTTTGTGCATGATGGCTGAAACGTAATTTTACGTGCGTTTAGTAGAGCAATTTTATGTATAATCCCTGAAATTGCATTGGAAATAGATTTTGATCCGAAAGAAAAAAAAAAAAAAAAAAAAAAAAAAAAAAAAAAAAAAAACAATGACAAAATCGAGAACTATCAACTTTTTAGCCGGACTTCCTTATTAACATCTAATTTTTTATTTATTGCGTTTTATGCAGTTTCAAAACTGTTTGTTAATTCAAATTATACAGTGCGTTTCAAAATTCCCGCCTATTTTCTGCTGCAGCTAAATGAAAATATTTTTCATAAAACGATGGGACACGTCAAACAGTATATTTTAAGAGACTCTTATAAAAACAAACCATTATCATTGTTGTGAAATTGTGACGTCATTAGAAACCTTTTTAAATGACACTATTTTTTGTGTACAATGTCAAAGATTTTATTATTGTGTGTGGTTGTAAAAGTTATCGATTGCTTTATATACCAAAGATTGCTATGGTAACCAAATAAATGATTGTCAGGAAATCTTTTATATATGTCAGCCAAATAATAAATCGCTAACACTAGAAATACAAATGTTCGATTAATCAAATGAATCATTGAAAAGCGCACGTACCTTATATTGTGTATGTTTCCTGTCATCATATCCAATCATCACTAAAATCTTAATTCTCTCATCTTCACGTTAAAGCAATGCTATTTTGTGTTAGTTTCTATAAATAAACTGCATCAATAACACCAGGAAACTCAACTATTTATTTGGTTATCATAGTAACGTTTTTTGTATAAAACAATTGATAGATAAGTCATACACAATATCTTTGATTACGGTATAAAAAAAAAATACTATAGAGTGTCATTTAAAATGTTGGCACAACTTACACAACAATGGTACTAAGAATGGTTTGTTTATGTGGAAAGATGTATTTTAAAATATACTGTTTGACGTGTCCGAGCGTTTTTGAGATACGTTTGCATTTAGCTGTAGCAGGAAATATGCAGAATCTTTGAAACGCACTGTATGTAGGTGACATTCAGGTACTATGTAAATAATAATTGCTCATGTATATAATATAGTTTTCTATACACCACACATGAAAAAGTTGAAAACTGCGTATAAAACTAAGGAAAATAAATTGGAAAGAACGCCAGAAAACAAACTGTAATATTGTTTATTCTTTCAGCATTACAATCAAGAATTCACTTGCTGGTAGTTTAGCTGCTTGAAAGTTTTATTTTATGAAGAAAAATCTTCTGAAAGAACGTGTAATGCCTGTATACATTAAAAACAATGAAATAATGCAAAGTTATTTTGGGTGCATACGCAAACCAGAGCGTTGTTGATGGGCTGGCGCCACAAATGATGTGAAAATACGTTGGCACCACGGAAGAATGTAACAAGTGAATGCTGATTAACGATTCGAGCATGTCATTTGGACAGATTTTACTAAAATTAGATGGAAGGTTGTTTACTTCAGATTCTCGCCAACAATAGGCATGCTATAAACATATTCTCTAAAATAAGCAACTTGAGGCGTAATTTGCTTTTGTTTTACTTTCTCTAATTCTATCCTACCCACAAATTTGATGTCGGGTTTGAAACTCCTTGAATAAAAAAGAGCATTTTAGAAAACGGTCCCTATATGTGTCAGCATATGTTTCTGTGAGCAGTGTAATAATTCAGAAGTGAAATGTCGGATTAGATTCAGCATCTTCCAAACATACAACAAAAGTTTTAAGGAAAATTCCTGCACTGCATATTACATTTACCTGGAGACGTTTTCAAAGTTTTCAATTTTCTCAAAATTGACTTGAACGGTTTTGATCAAAACATTACAAGTTTAAGATATTTTACTCGTCATGTTAATGTCTATCTTGATATTTTCTGGGCATAGCCACCGAAGTCTTCATTCTAGACGACTTTTGCACAATAGGTAAATCGCAAAAGATAGACAAAATCTTATAAACAAAAGCTATAAATCACTTTAAAGCAAGCAGTTTGCCACATACACTGCTTGCGTTTTATAGTAGTTATGCTTTTCTCAAATTAGAAGTCGTTTTCGGTTTTTCATTCTGATTCCCTCCCTTCTTTTTTTCTTGGCCATGCAAAAGAAACGGAATTTCAAAGACATTACATAAAGATCCGCTCTTGAAGATTTGAATATCACTTAGTCTACCGTGTTTCTCTAATCTCGTACCTACAAGGAAATTTCTGCAAATTTTACCTATTAACATGAAGTAAACATAAGAATAAAGGTTTGTAAGAATAGTTTGCAGTGATTAGAGAAAGTCATGTGAGTGCAACACATTTTTTTACTAGTCTACTACAAACTGAATTCAGATAATTCAGGTGTCAGAGGTGGAAATCAGTGATAACATTATCAAAAACACAATCAACACTTATTTTCAGTATTAAAATGAATGTTTCAAACTTCCTTTTATTTTATATTAAAGATACTCTAACGTGCATTTTGAAAAATGCGCCATTTCGACCTTTTTGAGATATTAACGCAAGGTTTAATGTAAAATACCCAGACCAAATTTCACGTATAATTTTAAATTAGTTCCAGAGGTATTGTTTCTACAATTTGAAAAATTGCTCCATTAATACAATAATTTTTTTAAAAAATGTTTTATAAGAGTACTATAGTACTAGGTATATTGTAAACAGAAGACATGACTTTTTAATTATCCTACTAGTTTGGGAGTAGAATGAATGCTAAATATGAGACTAAACTTTTGCTGAACAAAATTATGTAATAGGAATACACTTAACCTAATCCTGTGCCACAACGGCCCATCCGGGCCAAAGCCTACCGCCCGACCGCTGCGTCCCCCACCTCTGCCCACCACAGGCGTCATAAGGGGGTGCAGTACTGGAGGTGGGACGTGGTCGGCGCCCTGGTCCCTCCTGGCCGGTTATGTTACATGAACGTCGGCAGACTTTTTTCCAAGGGGGGGGGGGCCAAATGTTACAATTATGCAATCAGATAATATTATTTCATTATTTTGTTGTCAAGTCATGGTATTTGTTGCGGATAGCCATATAAATTTGCGCTAAATAGGAATTGTTTTTTACATAAACATTAAAATAATAGTTTAATAGTCAGCACATTAAGTTCATTAATTTCCAAGGGGGGGCCGCGGCCCTCCCTTGCCCCCCCTTCGCGACGCCCATGTTATGTTATCTTCTCGACCAGGGACTGCTACTTTTCAATCAAGCAAGTCCTCAATTGGCCCTTCAGGGACCTAACGAGGCTGAGTGTACCCTGGACCAGCGAGAGAAAATTCCCATGCCGGTATCTGGAATCGAACCCGATTCCCCCGCTTGGTAAGCAGCAACGCGATCATGTAATAGGAATATTAGTGTTTAATAACGTCACAACTTAGCATTACAAAAATTAATCTCTTTTTTATCCTGTTATTTATAAGAAGGCACATATCTAAATTACTATATAATATTATTTGAAAGGTCGCACAGATGTTAAAGCTACATAGAACTATAGGCGTGGGAATGTGGTGACTCCGTGGTCTAATGTTCTTACACTGCAGTCTCTCAGCCCTATCAACCAAGGCCAACGATTTCACTCAAGGCGGAGAAGTTAATAGGGAGGGTTCCAATTTACCCTTGTTAACTAAACATACCCTTAAGAAGTTCGCCCGCACCCCTTGACAGGCGACCTAAAAGCTGGTTCACAACCACCCGGTAATGATAACCAGAACGGCAACGGGAAGCAATGCATCGATAAGTTCACAATAGCCCGGTAACGAGAACGGCAAGGCATATCGATCAGTTTATCGACCCAAGGTTGAGGTCTTACTATCTTGGACATCACTATCCAATAAGTGTTGGACTGAAGAGGCAAGTATGAATAGAATTCCAATGTTTCTGGCGGGCATAGGAAAAAATCACAGAATCCAATCCAGGTAACTCAGCGTAACCTAGATTCGAACTCGCGACCACTTCAATATCAGGCAGACACGCTACCTCGCACACCACACAAGCTTGTACCATTTACTTCTGCAAAAAATACGTTACAAGTTGACATATTGACAATGCACCTTTATCATAAAGAAATAGGTATGTTTTATCACTGATAAGATCTTATAAGTGCATAGCTCTCTAATATTTGGACTCGGGAGTTCACTAATTGGATCACCCTGAAGATGCTGGGCGCAGTTTTCAGCGAAACATCGGAGGAAGGCAATCCAACTCGACCATGGCCCACAAGCCCGGAAAATCTACTTAACATGGTTGATAAGATCTAAGCCGATAACATCCCAATAAATGTTATCAAAACACTTCACATTTTAAATTCTGTTTTTCCTTGATTTGTGTTTCCTTATAGTCGATACTGTCTTCTTAGCTTATTTTGCATATCACTCCAGGTTCAGGGTTCGAATACCTACACACTAAAGGTGCGCTCGTAATTAGAATCCTGTGGTTCAGTGCAAGAAACCTGTAACGAGAATTTGGAAACATTAAGTATTACGAGTTTCAAGTTTCACAGGAGTAATATTATTAACATATTTTATTAAAAGGGGACAAGTTATGAAACAGCTTTTGGCGTTATTTAAAAGTAAAAAAGGAAGAACACGAAAAGAAGTCTATCGTCATATTTTGCTACATTTTGTTGAATACAGTGTTATGTTTCAATTTAAGAATGTAGATTCGTGTAGAACTTATTTTAAAATGGGTAAAATTTTAACATAGCCTTATTATCTACAAGTTTGTTGCTTGACGTTTATTTATTTAAATAGAAGTGACTTCAAATTAAGCAGCATGTGCTCAAGAAAACATCCAGAAACAACATTGAAATGTTTATTGGAAGCACGCAGGAACAAATCTAGGAGTTACAGTAATGAAGGACTGAATTACTTATCCATGGTCATAGTAACGAGTTTTTGGGGAGGAAACGGGGGAAAAAAATAGTCGGTATCTTTAAAGCATCTTCCGCCAGATGACTTGCTTATATCTTGTACAAGATAATTATAGAAAAAAATCTAGCGCAACAGCTGCTGCGTCCCCCACCTCTGCCCACTACAGGCGTCGTTTCTGGGGTGCAGTACTGGAGGGTGGGACGTGGTCAGCGTCCCGAGCCTTCCCGGACAGTTATACGACGTTCTCGACCTAGGGCCGCTACTTCTCCATCAAGTAGCTCCTCAATTGGTCCCCCCGGGACCTAACGAGGCTGAGTGCACCCCGTGCCAGAACTCCCAGAGGGGATAAAATCCCCATGCTGGTACCGGGATCGAACCCTGGTCCTCCGCGCTACCAACTGTGCTACGGAGGCGGTCATATTATTATAGAGCATGGGATATTTCGAAAACGGTTAATGTTATGCAAAAAATAAAGTAAGGTTTTGTTTATCTTAAGAGTACTTTACATATTGTTTTCAAAAAGGTCAATTTATTTCTTATACCAATATGCCGGGTGTTCATTTTCATCCAAGTTGCTAGAAGCACCTTTTTAGAAAATAAACGAAAAATGTCCCCTGTAAAGACCGGTTTGGTTTGGAGGATTTTGTGAAAATCTTGTTAGGGATTGTTGAAAGATACTGAACCGAATACCAGTTTGGTATTGTGAGTCATAGCTCCTGTTCATAAATATAGACTCCAGAGTTCCCAGAACACGTTTTCCGGTGAAATCTCGTTTTAGAACTTTTGGATTAGATGCAATACTTCCTGTCTTCTATAAGCAAGCTGTAGATACAGAAAAAATTGCAGCACGCAAGACATTTTGCCTTAGAAAATAAAAACGTTATAAATACAAAAATGATTTCTCGTGGACACCGAATATTCCCAAACTTGTTCCTGATTATATTTATTTCCATTCCTGTCAGAGGGTACTTGCTCCATTTATAACAGCGTGTAAAATTTATGCATTGAACAAATACACTCAAAATATTGATACAAAATTACACTATGAAACAAACAAAACAAAGGAAATTAAATATACAATTACGTATAGAATTATTAAATATGAACTAGAACGCATAATAAGAGATATTGTTAATATTCCAAGACAACTACAAGTAACATTAAAAAGACCTTAAGATATACATGCTAACAAAAATATTTACGAAGTGGCATAAAATTAAATTAATATATTACGAAATTGTGCATGTAGGTGCTTCTGACTCTTCAGTTGTTAGAAAATGACAAATAAATTGCGAATGTTTCTTGACTAAAATTTGTGTGAAAAATCTTTTTTAACGAAATGCTAGACTTCACTGATTAAATTTCTTTGATTTTTTTTAACATTATAACAAATGCGAGTAAACAAATTAATTTCATTCCTATAATGAGTATAATTCCGTTTACTACTGTAGTAATTTGCCTTTCAGTCGTTGTAGTTCGCCTTAGTGCATATTTTAAGACCTCGTTTTTATTTCATAGCTTAAACGTATGCAGCAACATGTCGGAAACATGACGTAACTCCACGTTAGTTTTCGTGCTAAATGGTGGACTTAAACCCCCTCAAGGAAATAGCGTGATTCATCGTCGCATGAGAAATATGTGTTTGAACGAATGCTACCCAGAAAACACAAATGATAGCCCGACGACTTAAAAACATATTTTCTGAAGAGAAGTATTTGCTAAAGCCTTCTACAAATATACATTATATTACTGAAAGTAAAAATAGAATCGAGTGTATCATTTACTTTCTGTCCATGTACGAGTTATTGTATTTCACTAAAAGATTCGATACTGAGATTTCACCGGAAATGTGTTTTGAGACTCAGAATTAAAAAAGAAATAGTTTTAGAAAAAGCGTATGTCTGCATGAACTTTAATGATGAGCATTTTCAACAATTAATTCTCGTAAATTGTTTTTCTTCACTTGTTGCAACTGTCTTCATTTTCATCCGGCGTGGCATGGATGCATTCCTTAAGTAAGGAGTTAAATCAACTAAAGGGGTGGTTTTAGAAAGATTTAAGGAGCGTATTACGTTTAATTGAAATCTAAAATTGTCTCTTATCCACATGGTGAAATGTATGTAAGGGCTTGAAAATAGCATTAGTAGGGATAGTTTCTAAAAGTTACAAGCAAGTATAGGAATTCTTAAGCAGTTGCCTTCAAGTTATCTACACTCAAACCAAGACGAAAATCAGCTGACATGCTGGTCAAAATCAGTCCGAGTGCTGTCTGCAAAGGAAACCCCCCCCCCCCCAAAAAAAAAAAAAAACTGTACGAGGATTGGGGGATGGTTTGTTGTGACCATCCTACCTGTAGTCCAGTAACAGTTCAATCTTATTTCCTTCTGTCCTGGCTTTAATGCTTAGAAGTTCGTATGCCTGATAGCATTGAGAACTACAGCTCAAAATGCGCAACTTGGGGCCCCGATAGGCCAAGCAGCGTAGTTTTATCAGCAAGAAGAGATGGTAATTTAATTTAAAGACGCGCAATTGCAAATACTGGTTAAGCTAAACTTGCCTAAGATTTTTGTCAGACCCTATAATATTGTTGTAGAGAAATTAGGTTAAACAATACAAATTTCTATATAAGGGCTTTAAAATATGTTAGAGATAATTTTTGAGAGTTGTAAGGTAACAGTGACTGTAACAGTGTAAGCGTATTTTGTCAAAATCATACAAAAATATGTCTGATAATGTTCAACATAATTAGAAGGAAATTTGGTGATATGAACACGATGTGCAAATTCATCCCCTTTCAGCAAACCACATTTTAAAGATTTTAAGTCTTCCCTTTGTCTTCTTTGCGCCGAGGGCGCAATAAAGGTGAAAACTTAATCTTTAATTCAACAAAACGGCATTGAAATTGGCGACATCTCCCCTAAATCAGTTTTCTGGAAACGTTATATACAAAGTTGTTGTCCATAGGCTGGAATAGGGGTTTTCAACGGTGAAAAATCAGTCAAAAACGGGTGGTTTTCGAGATCACATACAGGTAATCATTGATATTTAAAGATAACCTAGTAGAGATTAATTTAGGACTAAGACAGGGGTGTCCATTGTCACCTACCCTATTTAACATATATATATATATATATTAATGACGCAGTTGTACGATGGCAAACTATGCTCAGAACACATTTTAAAATAAAGGGGAGAAATGTTGACACATTGCTGTTTGCTGATGACCAGATTTTAATTGCGGAGACGGAAGATAACTTACAAAGAGCCATACATGAATTAAATAATATTACAAGAGAATATAATCTTCAAAATTCATATGAAAAAACAAAAATAATGGATTTTATAGGAACAAACCATTTAAGAGCAAAAATTTGCATAAATGATAAACCCATCCAACAACAAAGTGATTTTAATTATCTTGGCTATATTGTGTCATATACCAGCAATAGAGATATACAAAACAAAATAAACAAATTCCAAACAATATGTGCCACAATAAAAAGAACTTTTAAAAATTGTAATCGTCAAACTTTGTTAAAACTGTATAAAATAATGGCGATCCCAACCCTGCTTTATGGGTGTGAAAACTGGGTCTTGACTATCTCACAACAGAAGAAAGTGGAGGCTGCTGAGATGAAATTTCTGAGACAGGTGGCAGGTTATAGACTCATAGACAAGAAAAGAAACGAGGATATTGGAAGAGAATTGGAAATTCAGAGTATAATGAAACAGTCATTGCATACAGGCAAAAATGGCAAGATCATGTGCAGAGAATGGCCGAAGACCGTACACCACTAATAGTGCACAAGTATAAACCTGTAGATAGAAGAAATGTTGGCAGGCCACGAATGAGATGGTCCGATCAATTTCCTTGAAGTCGGAACGAGCTACAAGGCTTATACCATGATGATGATGATGATGATGATGATGATGATGATGATGATGATGGTGAATTTTATATTTCTGAGTGATGCAACCTACATTGTATGCTTTCTGCATTCACGGTGAAATTATTTGTATCAAATTGTTCCACAACGTAGCAGCACGTGATGATTCTGACATACTGAACTTTGTATAGCGCAGAACAGAACGTAAACACAGAGCACACAGGGCCAACTCTACACTGCCAGTACTGCAGTCGAACTACTGACTGTCAACTGTACAACCTGGATGCGTGTGTTCAGTACGACGCCCTGTGTACTAGATAGTGGTTGATCCCCTGCTTAGTGGATATTTGTCCTGACTGGTCATTAACTTATGGTACCACTGTACTTGGTTATATATAGAACTAATTGTCTCAATTCCATGCACTATTAGCGTAGATACTCTGGGAATTAAGGCAGCCACAGACACGCAGTCTTATCCATCATTTTACTCGCACAATTAGACGGGACGAAACACAATGCAGCCCACATGCGATTCATGTCTAGCATTTTCCCCATTAATTTTCTGTTTCCATACAGCGCTGTGGTGGAAAAAACAATTTAGGTGGCACTCGCCATGAATTCGTTAAGGAGATTTCAGACGGACATTCACATTTGTCATATTTTGGTTGGTCGCATTTCCTATCCACTGTTTTCTCTGCTTAGAAAAATGAATCTAACAATGTTAATGCTCTGAATGTCATTCTCATCATGGCCGGACTCGACCGTAAACAAAGCTTTGCTCCGCCATACTACTTTCTTACAGGCACATAGGTACTATTTTCCTCAAAAGTAAATAGCCAACTTCAGTGAGACCAGCGTGAAAAGAATGAGACAGGAAAATTTGTGATATTATATAATGCACCCCATGTCGACCTGCGGAAACCAGTAAAAACCTAAGGACAGGGTGACCGCTGAGCGGTACAAAGAGTGCCAAAGAAAATCTCACTGTCACATTATTACAGTCGGCGAGAAATAACCTGGCACTTGACAGCTATGTGATTCACTCACCCGCGAACTTGTTACAAACACATCGCGCAACGATTAGTCGATTGGGCGAGATAGGGCTAGCCTCGTTCGCAGGTGAGTGAATCAGCTAGTTGCCAAGTGCCAGACACTCGCTGACTGTAACCGTTGCATGGTCATTTCATTGGTTGCTATAGGCCACAGTGCAAGGGTATGACACTGTTTTGGTAAATAGTTACGCCAATAACACAACAAAGCTTACAAGATGGCGTAGAAACGAAATGTGTGTTCACGCTCTTAGTCGTATTAACTAAAAGAGAAAGATGTAGAGTGTGTGCGTTCAGTTTGTCATATAGACCTCTTATCATGGATGGTAGTGCAGTGGCGGCTATTCAGGTGAAGCTCCACTTCACCAGTTTTAGCTGTATTAAATATGATATAGGTGTTTAATTTGTTGTATGCTTAAATATACAATTATTCGGAAATATATCTGTGAGGGTAAAGGGAAGGATGAAAACTATCAGCTACCTGACTCCTCTCTCGTGCTTTAACCTTAAAAGGTGCAGCTATTTCTATCAGCGAGGGATGTTTCAAAAGTAAGTTACACTTTTTTTTTTAATCTGCGCGGTAGAAGGGAAAAGTCCGGGAGTCGCAGGGAACCTTGGTCTGGATGTAGTGGCAGCACTGTAAAATTTATAGGTACCTACCTTTATCGCTTGGATATTAAAATGGTAGTAACAATGGAGACTCCGCTTGCCCTACCACCGATTGCGAAGTTCGCGCTGCAATCCGTTTTTTTGGCGGGAAAAAAAAAAACAGTGCGACTGAAATGCATCGCGAGTTGTGCAGCATGTACGGTAAAGACGTTATGTCAAGACCAATGGTTTCTCGTTGGTGTCAATCTTTCATTGACGGTGTGGAAACAAAAGGATGAGCCAACACCAAAATAGGCAAAAGTCGTGGCATTGGTTGGCAAGATCATGGCAATAATATTCTGGGATTCGAAGTGAGTACTGTTGATCGATTACCTGCCCCGTGGGACCACGATGTAAGGTTTTCTCTATTGTGAGGTGCTGAGAAAACTCAGAAGGGCAATTCGAAACAAAAGGAGTGGATGGCTAGCCAGTTTGACGGGAGGGTGGTTTGACACTGTATTAAAAATCTTATCACGGTACCAAAAATGTACTGAGATTCAAGAGGATTATGTAGAAAAATAGTAAATGAATGTAGCTTTCAAAATATACAGGGTGGAAGTGATCCGTCAGACTTTAACAGTGAATTTCTCATGTTGTGAATAACAAGAAAGTCTAATACCAAAATGTTGAAAAGTTTATAGTTTTCTAGGAAAAAAAAATTATCAAAAAATGTATCATCACCTGGCTCAATTATTATTGATTGAAGGTTCTTGATTTATGGCTATATTAATAGAAAATTGAATAAATGACGACTTTTTCTTTTGGCGTATTTAAATCGATTCAACGGTTTTTGTGTAAATTAAATTATTTGCCTTTTTGTTGCAACAAATTGTAGTCTGACGGATCATTTCACTTCCATTCTGTATGCTTTTTAAAGTATTTAAACGTTCTGTTATTTTTTTAAAAATAGTGTAACTTACTTTCGAGACAGCCCTCGTAGCTGCATGTTTATATCCGGTTGCCATGACAACGAAGCAGAATATGAGGTATTGCTACATAGTTCTACTGCAAGGGTAAAGTGCAGCTACTCAGTTCAGGGATTTAGCGAACCTCAGCCCCTTGTGTGTACTCTAGTTGCCCATTTTACTGAAGTTAGCTTCGCTACTACTTCTGTTTTGTTTAGTTAAAGTTAGTGGAGAAATGAATCCGCAAAATGATATTGTGTGTAGTATATTACACACGCTATTTTCGCGGTGGACTGATGTGCTATTAACAAGAACACCAACACCTTTTCTTAACATATCGGCACAAAAAATGGAACAAAAATGTGTAAAACGTTACAAAAAGCATTTTGAAGGTTCGGGGCACAGTGATGAGTTATTAGGTATATGGAAAAACTGTTTTGTTGGTCTTGCCTATTACTTGGCGCAAAAAAGATAGTGTGGAACTTTGCTGGAACAGAAAGCACAGAAGAGTTAACTTAATATATAAGAAATAGGTATGTTGCATGTGATTTTTCTGTGATAAGAGCTTCACCTATAGTTTAGGCCACGAGCCGCCACTGTGGTAGCCATATCTTATCGGCTGGAGCAGGATACGCCTTTGAATTGGTTAAAATCCAAGGCGATAATGACCTACCAGGTTAGCGGCGCAGCTTACGCCTCGAAAGATCCCAGAAAATGATACAAAGTCCGCCGAAGATTTTCTTTAATGCTCTATGTCCAATGGGAATCGAACTGGAGACTTTCCAAGACTTAAAAAAAGCCAACAAGATGCGGCCCATATCGGAAACTAAGAAAGAACTAATGGATAAAGGCCATTGAAGTTTCCGTAATAATTTGAAAAGATAACTAGTTTGTTTTTTAAATGCAAAGATTCGACTCGAAAGACACTGTGCACTCTTCTTCGACTTAGACAATATTCAGAGCGCTCAACTGTTTTGTCCCTTGCAGTACACGGGATCATGAATGGCCAGGAGGTGAACGAATTGTGAATGGAGAGAGTACGGAGTAAGTAAGATTAGTCACTTTCTTGCCCATCTCCTTGCTAACCTGTGAGTCACGCGTATAGCGGACTGTGTCGCCGGGTTGGAATGCGGTGAACAGGTCGCGTTTGATGAATAATAAATACGTGATGCATCACAAATAGGCAGTTCATTAGCCCAGAATGTTGCCAAAATATTGTAAATCAAGCTCAAAACACCTTTTCCTTATGTCTCAAGAGATGCTTCAGTATTTGTGAAAATTGGGTCAGAAATACTTTACTTTCTCTACCATGAATAGCAAAGCAGAGGAACTATTGTATTCCACCCAAATTCGATGTCAAGATTTCACCGGAAATATATGTTCTGAGGCCTCCTGAATCCACACCAAAAAAAAAAAAAAAAAAAAAAAAAAAAAAAAAAAAAAAAAAAGCATTTTTAGAAAAAGGTCTGTGTGTGTCTGTCTGTCTCTCTGTGCGTATGCATGTGTTGCACTCACATGACTTTCTCTACTCTTCTACTAACCATTCTTACAAACTCTTATTCCTATATCTTCTTCGTGTTAGTTAAGATAAACATTTGTACAAATTACCTTATTGCTTATTTACTTGTAGGTGCAAGGGGAATATTAGAATGTAGCAGGCTTTGTGCGATAGTCAAATGTTTTAAAGCTTTGAGATTCTGTTCTCTTTGCACATTTAACATAAAAAAAAAGAACAACAATGTTCCATTTCACGAAAGCTTCAAGTTTTCCAAAACTCACACACATAACAAGGAATATCTCCGAAATGGTTCACCCTACAAGAAAATTTATTCGGACATAAATTGTGTATTTTAGCAAGATCTACATTTTTGTATAGTATGACTTGGTCTATCTCTAACGGTTTACCAGTTATGCAAAAGTCGTCCAGGGTAAATACGACTACAGGGGCTATAGCCAGAAAATTCAAGATATACATTTCATTTGTCATAAAAATATCTCAAACATGTGGCATTTTAATCAAAATTGTTAGTGCCATTTTCAAGAAAATAAAAATTTTCTAAAAATGCTCCATGTAAAGGGTAGTTTAGGGTGGAGCTATTTTCTTCAAAATCTTCGTGTTGCATCCTTGAAAGACATTAAACTTAAATACCAAGCCTGGTTTTAACTTTTAAACTTTTCGTTTTTGAGTTATGCTGTACACACACACACACACACACACACACACACACACACACGCACGCACGCACGCACGCACGCACGCACGCACGCACGCACGCACGCACGCACGCACGCACGCACGCACGCACGCACGCACGCACGCACGCACGCACGCACGCACGCACGCACGCACGCACGCACGCACGCACGCACGCACGCACGCACGCACGCACGCACGCACGCACGCACGCACGCACGCACGCACGCACGCACGCACGCACGCACGCACGCACGCACGCACGCACGCACGCACGCACGCACGCACGCACGCACGCACGCACGCACGCACGCACGCACGCACGCACGCACGCACGCACGCACGCACGCACGCACGCACGCACGCACGCACGCACGCACGCACGCACGCACGCACGCACGCACGCACGCACGCACGCACGCACGCACGCACGCACGCACGCACGCACGCACGCACGCACGCACGCACGCACGCACGCACGCACGCACGCACGCACGCACGCACGCACGCACGCACGCACGCACGCACGCACGCACGCACGCACGCACGCACGCACGCACGCACGCACGCACGCACGCACGCACGCACGCACGCACGCACGCACGCACACACACACACACACACACACACACACACACACACACACACACACACACACACACACACACACACACACACGGACCTTTTTCTAAAATGCTTGTTTTGGATTCAGGGTGTCTCAAAACATACATGAAATCTTGAAATCGAATTTTTGGATAGAATATATTTCCTCTACTTAGTAGTAGAGAAAGTAATACTTTTCTCAAACAGGAAGTCGTTATTCATTTCTTATTAAGTCCTGGACATACAAAGATAATGGAATGTCGAAGTCATCACATAGTGACCAGCTCTTAAAATATTTAACTATCGCTTAAGTCATTTCGATTAACATGGAGTGGGTAGAAGAACAAGCGTTTTAATGTAGGATAGGACTGAATCGAGGAAATCATGTGAGTGCACTAGTTAGATCTTTCAAAATAGGAACGACTAATAGCCCATTTTTTACTTTCTCTGCCGCTTACTTTCAGTAGGTGAACCTTACCCAATTTCATTACACATTTTCATTGTGGACACAGCACGCCAAAGTGATAGTCAAGTCTTATCTTGTCATAAAAGCCGACTTCGAAATGCCATTCTCTTCCCCTGACATCACGAGAAACAAATGGAATAGCGACTTAAACACTTAAAGCCTTGTGTTACGTTTACTGGACTTCCTCAAACCACCACAGTTCATTGTGATGTGTCTACAAACAAGCTTCTCATATTCTTCTACTGTTTGCATACATAGTTTATTTGCATAGACGGTTAGAGATATAAAGTGAATAGATGAAGTCAACTGTTTAAAAACGGCTCATTATATACTGACTTTGAAATATTGTCTCTTTTCACACAATCACGAACGACAGCGCTTTTTACATTTGCACGACTTCTCCATCCAGTAGTGTTTATTTATATATAGCTGCTATGAAGTCCTTTTTACGAAATATTTTTTTAAAGTGAAACTTCTTATGGGAGGGCTTTGAAATTCTGATCCGCAACCTTTTTGTGTGACGGAAGTGATGGGGTAAACACTGTGTCGGGTAGAGTGGGAGCAGTGTCTCGCTTGCCTTCGGATATCGGAGAAGAGTGAGAGATAGCTCTTCTCGCTTTCTTTCATTCTCGCTGTCCGTGGTTGGGTGTACGCGTTCAGGCGGCGTGGCGATCACTGAGTAAAGCTGTTGGTTGTCAACACAGCATCCGTTGAAACACGCGTGTATAACCAACGCATTTCGAATGTTGTTTATGTTCTCGTTGTTTATAATATATTAGTCAGGCAAATTTCTTAAACTTATTTGTGACATTTTAATAACTAGAGGAATATTGAGAAAATAAAACTAACATTTTTCCATGTGAAGAGCAGGAGAGGATTTTCTTGAAACCCTTTGTGTCCTTGTAACACCTGAATTTAAATTCCAATTGTGGCCATGGGCACTGCAAAGGGAGGGGGAGAATGTGGTGGTGCTGTGGTCCACATTGGCAAAATTAATTTAACACGCACTCAATTGTTGATTATTAGGCTATTGTTTTAATTTTGATGCAAAGAACAATTTTTATTTAGCACAAATTAATACAGTTATCCACAACAAATATTAGAACTTTTGACAACAGAATAATGAATTAATATTGTTTGACTGCAAACTTCCAACATGTTGCCCCTCCCCCTGAAAAGAAGTCTGCCATTGCCCATGGTTGGTTATTTTATGTAGGAAAAATTACTACTGCAAACTTGGGAGCATGTGCAACACTTTTTGTATTTAACTTGCGCTAGTTGACACTTACCTATAGGTCTCAACTAAATCTTATTTGTATTGTTACAGGTGTACAGATTTTTAACCCTCCTCGCTTTGTGCCAGAAAGACCTAAACCTCTGGAAATTGACACTGGAAGCAGCATATCACTGGTTTGTGAGAGTGAATACCCTGTAATCTGGCACTACCCTGGGAGTGAACGCTATATCCCTGAAGATGACTTAGGGAAGAAGGATATCGAGAGTTACTTTATTGACGATGGATATTTTGTTCCTGATGCAGATGACAACAGCAATGAAAATGTAGATCTAGTAGACTCCGATGATGGAGCAGATGAAGGGGATGATGATGATGACGATGAAGAGGTTTGTATTTGTTTTGCTATAAAAATCACCTTCAACCTCCTATAATGACTCCTATAAGCAGACATCAAGGCATATATTTTGCCCAATGCCATTTCTTCTATCTCTCAATTCTTCCGCCTCAACTCAATTATTTCCATTTATTTATAGTATTTGAACCCTTCAGGTATAGTTGCATCGTAAACTCGTGAAACCTGAAAGGAATGCATACACATGATACGGAGAGCTATAAGCCCAGAATAAAGCTATAATTCTAGCACAACACCTTTTCCTTCTTTCTGGTGTTGTCCACTTAAACATTGGCCTTGGAATTCTTCCTTTCCTGCTTCCCTCCTTCCCTGCTCCCCTGATTCCCTCCTTCCCTGCTTCCCTCCTTCCTTTCTTCCTTGCTTCCCTCCTTCCCTGCTTCCCCGTTTCCTTCCTTCCCTGCTTCCCTGTTTCCTTCCTTCCCTGCTCCCCTGATTCCCTCCTTCCCTGCTTCCCTCCTTCCCTGCTCCCCTGATTCCCTCCTTCCCTGCTTCCTTCCTTCCTGCTTCCTTTCTTCCTTGCTTCCCTTCTTCCCTGTTTCCTTCCTTCCCTGCTTCCCTGTTTCCTTCCTTACCTGCTTCCCTCCTTCCTTGCTTCCCTCCCCTCCTTCCCTCCTTTCTTTTAAATGTCCATAGTATTTCAATTAATTTTAGATATCTAGTATGGTTCCATGTATATGAACAATTTTTTAAAATTTTATTTTTTATACTATGTAGGTAAATGAGAAACCTTATTTGAGAGTCTTGGAAAATCCATTTGTAATGCTTTAAAGCACCTTTCTCCACTGATAATGTACATACAGTAGAGCCTTGATTAACTGAAGTAAGGAAGATCAACATTACCCTGGATAACACTGAACAACAAATTTCAACTTTTGTTTTTGCACTCGAACATGTAGCTGTTTCAAAGTATTGTTGCATAAACTTGAACAGTTTTTACAGCTTCTGAAATGGAAATGATCATATTTTTATTTAATAGTAAATTTTGTGCACTTATTTCTTGATGCCTCTAAGCAGGACACTATGTACAGTTATCCATTGCTAACAAAAACATTCTTTCACATTTTTATTTCCATTGAACTAACTTTTATAATTCAAAATATCAACAAATGCCTTAATTCAAATTGCAACAACTGTTTTTTTTATAATGTAGTGCTGACACCTCTATTTGCTTGTGCTGCAACTGCAGGTGTGTTACCAATTGGCTAATTTACCAATAGGTTATTTCCTAATCACTTACCACTTAACATACACACAAGTCCAGAAGTGGAAGTCCTGAATTTCTCTACACATGTGCAAGATATCCCACTGTTACTGTTGCATCAATTCACAAAATTAATGTTTATTGTAACTTCCTCATTAGCTTCTGTCATGCATGCCATTGTTATATTCTTATTGTATCCAATATTTTTTCTCTTTTGTTTTTCTTTACCTGATTACCCCCCCCCCCCCCGTTATGTAGGACTTACACCCCCTAGGAGTTAAAACCAGTGCCTAAGGCCCGACGCCTGTAGGGGAGCACAGGAACCTATGGACTGGACAGAGTGAAGACCTGGAAGCGGGTAGTCAGCCAAGCACCAGGTATGATTTTGAGGAAGAGGATGTTGTTAAATGCAGGCAAAATGGATGATTCAGAAGGTGATAATGGAACAATTGGTGGAATGAGTGGTGGGGAAACTGGAGAACCCGGAGAAAACCTGCCCTGACACTGCTTTGTCCACCACAAATACCACATATAGGTCCCTGGGATCGAACTTGGGCCACCTAGGTCTTAGGCAAATGTTCTAACCGCTTGGCCACTGTGCAACCTTGTATCCAATATATATGAAATAAAAAATATTTTTTTCGATCTTGTTTTGTATAACTAGTGTCTTGGCATGAGAAATTGCCACTGATATAAAATAGTAGTAGCTATACCTAATCTAATTTTTGCAAAAATTGTTTTACTTTGCAGAACACAATAGTGAACATTACCCAAAGTTATGTGAGTGGAAAATATCGATCAGTTTTCCACATGCCTGTAGCAAAATATTTGAATACTGGGTACTACTACTGCATCCTAAATCATACCAAAAGTCTGAGTGTGGAACGCAATCTTACTCGACAGTATATCTTTGTTAAAGGTAAGAACTGAGCTTTCATCTGCAAACAGTTTTGTTGTCAGTTAAAGAACTCGAACAGATTTAAAATATGTTATTTCTCCACAGATGAGCAACATATGATAGCTATCAAAGATGCCTATCCTATAATCCATGCTATTCAGTATCGCAAGGCAGTAATTCCTTGCCGCCCTTCATCTCCAAGTTTTAATATCACTCTTAGACGGTCCAATGAAGTGGTAAGTTAGTAGAAATTCATATTTTAATGTATGTAATTTATAGGACAGTGTTTTGTCTTCTACTAAAATATCCATCTTCTGCTTCTTAGCAGTATGTGTGTATGTATATATCGGGAGAGCAAAAAACCTCAGAACTGGCTGCATGGTGTTTGACCTCTTGGCATCCTTGGCATCATAGAAAGGCACAGATGAAACCATACAACATTTTTAAAACTACTTTTAAAGGCTTTACTTATCAACTTTATGAAAGAAGATGTTGAAACTGGTCACTGTCATCCATATATACATCTTTGGCACCTCTTTAGAAAACTATCCATCACACACACATTTTCTAAAAATGCTTTTTTTTTTTTTTTTGGATACAGGGGTTCTCAAAACATATATTTCTGGTGAAATCTCGACATCAAATTTTTGGGTGGTACCAGTAGAGAAAGTAAAAATATTGTGTGGTTTCATCTGCAGCTTTCTAAGATAGCAGCAGATGGCAACGAGTGCCAAGGATGCTAATATGCCATACACTGTGCAGCCCATTCTAAGTGCTTTTGCTTTCCATATTTTTTTGTGTCTTTGATCAAGGACCACCTAACCATCAGGTTGTCACGTTTCTTGCTCACTTTAATGATCGATTACTGTCTTTTAAAAGGGTAGGTCCTATTAAATAATGAAAGGGTTGAAATATTGCTCAAATGAACCTGGGCTCCCTAGAGCTTAGGGTTACCTGTTATTCATCTTCTCAGGATTAGGAAAAACTCCAGAAAAACCATAACCAGTATCTCATCCTAACCAAGATTCAAACTCGCGGACCTGTTAAATGTGAAGCAAATGCACTTTCCCTTATACAGTTGGGCTTTTCTCAGCAGTTCATTCTCTTTCATTTTGCCAATAGAGAATGTACTGTTGCTAGTTTGATCCTTATCAGGGTAATCAATGTGTTTTAAAACTACACTGATTTAAATAAATATGTTCATATTTTGGAATGCTTTTTCAGAATGCTGATAAATTAAATACACCTACCTCTTATTTGTTTGAATAGGTATTATATTAGCAGGAAAATATTTGGAAACGTAATATGAGTATCTTCAACTATTGTTGTAATGAAATATAATTTTAAAACTTTCAGTTGTGAAGAATTTCACATTAAAATGGCCTGACATTTTCAGTAGCGTTAGAATCTCAGTGAAATTCAGTTGATGAAGACGAGATTAATTGATACGAGTAGTATTATTTGTGTTTGATTCAATTTGATTGTTGTGTAAAAATATAAAATGTATTTAGACACTGTAGATATTTTACTTGGATGTTTGATTTGCCTAAGATCCTACATTTTTGTGTAATGTTCTACATTTTGGAACAGTGTGTTCTATATTTTGTTAAAACAATCTGATAGCCTCAGCAATTAACTTCATTGTGACATTAAAACCCATGCTTGCTGTTTATTTTATAATTATTGATCTCTATCTACTTACGAAGCAGCTAAAAAATGCATAATTTTCTATTTATATCAGTCTCAAAATGTCTTCCTTGGAAATCATATTTTTAGCCACTGCCTTAATCAATAACTGCAATGAAAGTTTAAACATGATTTTAAAATAAAATTA
This sequence comes from Tenodera sinensis, assembly GCA_030765045.1. Classification (NCBI taxonomy): domain Eukaryota; kingdom Metazoa; phylum Arthropoda; class Insecta; order Mantodea; family Mantidae; genus Tenodera; species Tenodera sinensis. Next base: position 112,235,999 of record CM060969.1, read on the forward strand.
ATACTGAAAGAAAAGTACTTTTTTTAACAATAAAAATAGATATGATGCTTTTAAACAGAATTGCAATGCCAGAAGTATTGTTTTCATTAAACTTTGTGCTTAGTACATAGATTTATGACTTCTTGGCTCATTATATCTTGTTAAATCTATCATCAATTAGAGATTACATTAGGTGAGTTTTTAAAATGCAGCAGTCCTATGGATTGAAGTGAACTGAATGTGTTAATCTTTCAAGGTTAAACCAGGTAAACAAGCAGACTTCTTGAATGTTGAATACAGCATCTTTGAGGGTTTTATTCTGCAGCCTCTTGATGTTCTTCACAGTGGGAGTTGGGAGTGTGAAGCCACGAAAATGCAAAAAGTCCCAGTTCACTTGCATGTGTTGCGTATGTACCAGTTCTTAAGTTTTTGCACTTGAAATTCTCAATTTCATTTCAGTTACAGCTGCATATCATTTTAATAAAATACACTCAAGTTCAAATTGATCCTAAAAAGGTAAAGCATTTAAGTCCCAAAATAAATGATGAGCTAAAAGAAGTACTTGTGTGAAAAAAATAAGTTTTGGCAGTATTCCTGAGCTTAATATCTCATTTGCTGAAATGTTGGTATTACTAAAGTGATTCCCTGAAACAAATTTCATTTGGAGATGTTTAAACAGAAAGAAAAAGAAAGATAAAAGAAAGGGTGGGGGGAGGAAAGAAAGAAGGAAAAAAAAGAATAGTTCAAACCTTAATATCTAAAATAGGTATGTTTATTCTGTTGCTTGAAATGTATGATAAGATGAATTCATATATTATTATATTATCCTAGTTATATATGGGAACAATAATCTGACTTGGTCTACTAACATTGATCATATATGTATGTAAAAAAACTGGTAAATCGTATGTATAATGAGACACTTTAGGCTCATAGGTAATCCTAACCTACAAAAAATGCTCTATTATGGGGTCATATTTCCTTATGTCATACAGAATAGAAATATGGGGTGCTGTCCAAGAGTGTATCTCGACAGAGTATTCATCCTGCTAATTTTTAATTTAAAGAATACTGACTTGTGTAAATACGTTCAAAGAAAATAAAATGCTTACAATCTATTCATCTATGTATATAAGGTAATTCTCTTTACTATAAACAAATTGAGTACAAAAACTAAAGATGTACATAACTGTTATACTAGACCTAATAATGACTATTAGTGGAAATAGACTGCCAAAACATCGACTGACAAGGATGTTTATATAATGGGACAAATATTGACATTAATGATTCAAAACAGTTTCAGAGTAAATTAAAACACTTCTTAATAGAAAAATGTCTGTATAAACCTAATGACTTATAAATATGTGTAACTCTATTGTTCTTACATTGTAATCTTTGTTATATAATCTTATGTAAAACAGATTGGATGAGTAACATTTTGTAACAATGCTTGAAACTTGTACAAGTGTATGAGCAGATAATAAATAAACAATATAAATAAGTAAGTAAATAAGTAAATAAATGAGTAAATGAATAAATAAGTAAGCAAATAACTAAATGGGTAGGCCGGCAGATGGACAGACAGTTCTGACTTTTTAGTTTTATTGTACATAAGGTAAATATCTAACTGAAATTCTCTCTCAATAATCAAACATTGTCAGTGGAATAGTACTATGACTGTGACAAAGACAAAAATGAACATGACAATTACTAGTTAATTTCAAGTAAATGTTTTCTGAAACCATCTCTAAAGAATGTATGAGACCTTTGCTTCACAAGAAAATTCCACCTATAGCGGATATTTATTTAGGACAAATATGCATATCTTTTTACAACTTTGCATTATTATAGATTGGTATTTTAAAGAACGGAAAATGAATATTTTTCAAAATGAATTGTAAATTCTAATTGGGAATGATATAGCCAACATAATTAATTATTTGACTCTTTCATTAAGGTATATTGCATGAAAATGTGCAAATTTATGGCTACTGAAATTAAATCTTGAATAGAAAGTTGTATTATAAATTTTGAAATGTCTGAACCTTTTTTCAAGTAATGTGGCTCAACTGGAGTGCAATTGAGAAATTTCATTATACTGTATTGAAGCTTGTTACAGTGTTTGACAATTCATGGCCAAAAGCAGTTGTTCCCCAGCTTTCAATGACTTAACTTTTTCAGTATTTAGTTTTCTGTCTGTTATGGTTCCTGATCCAGCATACCGTCGCTGGGATGTTTGAGAATTTAGGCATTTATTGCCTACATTGTGCTTTTATTTTCTTCACAATTCAGCATCTTGCAGAACAAGCTGGGCATCAAAGATAATTGTTCGCTTTGAAGCTATGAGTTTGCAAATGTTGTAACTTATATTGCTGTTAATATTGTGTAATTCCAGATCAACAGTGATAGCTATGATCCCAGGGTAGGCTTCACAGTCACTTTCCTTAAGCTCTCTGATGGAGGGACTTATATTTGTGAAGCTAACCGAGGCTCTAAACAAGTATTGAATATACACGTCGTTGTGGATAGTAAGTCTGAGCAAGCCAAGGAAATGGGTGGCGGTGGTGATGGTGACATTAACATTTGTGCAGCTAACTCTGGGATGGCTTTTGTTTGTAGTTTGTTGGCATCAAGCATGATAGCATTGACATAACTGCATATAAATTTTGGGTGCTGTAACTCTCATTGTGTGTTATGAATAGGGTTTGAACCTTTATACAGCTATTGTGAGATGACTCAGAATGTGACATCATTGCACGAGTATAGTGACAGCGCAAAACACAACTGGGCTCACTGCCTACAGTGCATAGTGTTTCTTGAATGTATTTACTAGTTCCACACACACAGTAAAGTGCCTCCAGCATGAGAATTGAAATATTTTCATACAGCTGAACTTCCACAAGAATTTGGCAGTGAATATTTTATTGAAAATGGTGATAGCACTGAATGTAAGCTGTGCAACAATGTTATCCACATGTTCATGCATCAACTGTACTGCCCTCTGTGCTGTGATCATGCGACAAACTGACCCTTCCCGCTTTCTAAAGTACATACTCTGCAAATTTTTATTCCCTGTGTGAAGGTTCGCTCCCTAGTTATGAATATATTCAATGCTTATTATTTTAAGCAATAGCTTAAGTAGTCTTGTTAAACTTGGTTTCAATTTTGACAAGCTTGTTTTCTCATTTTGTTTTATGTAATAAGTGCTTGGTCTGAGTAATGCCTAAGGGAAAAATAGTAATTAACCATGAATGTTTAAAATTTTTTTGAGTTGGTTAACATCAGGGTTAATATTATTTAAAACTTAAATAGCATGTGCCTGTATCAATGTAATATAAGCATTAATAAATCTGCTTTTATTTACCTCTAAGCCAATATCATCCAGCTATTTTCATCCTAAGGGTATGTATGTCTGTATGTTGGTAGATGGATGTGAGCTTTCTTTTAACATAACTTACTTAAAGCTGTGAATTGTTTGATAAAGTTTGCAGTTCTGTTTCTTTGTTACATTTTATTTTACACCTACTAAAATGTCTCAAGTAGACCATTGTCATTTCAGCTTTATACAAGTCTTAAAAGTTATATGGTCTCTCTGGGTAGCTCAGTTGGTTATGTGCTAGCCTACTGATTCCATTCCAGGACATGGGTTCAAACCCAGCTCAAACCATGATTTTTAAGTATACTTAAAGCGACCACCCACTTTATAGATAAACAAAATAGCTCCTGCAGGATGAAACTCCGGGACACCAGTGGCATTAATATGATTCTGGCAATTGATAGCATTGTTAACATAAGAAAATATTTTTAAATACAAAAATTATACAATTGAATACATAGGGGTAGAAATAAAGCTGAAATGTTACAATCATGTGACTTTCTTTACCAATAATTATTTATTTTTCTATCTTTCCTAACTTAGACAATTATTTGTATTTGTATTTGTTTGCTGATAATCATGATAACAGTTGGCAAAATGATTTAAATACACATTTTGGGCCCGTACACAAAGCATTCAGGAGACTGATACTATAGTCAGCTGTTTTGTACATGTCTACCTTGATATTGCTGCTGGGATATTTTCCTCTCTTAGAAAACACGACGTAAATACAAATAAAATAAAAATGCATAATGAAAAAGAGGGACCTACATATGTTCCAGTTCCGTAATACATAGGATACATAGGATTCTTTATTCTATATGGCAGAAAATGCTGGACTATTGTCAGAGTAATTTTCATTGAGCTGTATGTCAAAGCAACTGTTGTTCAATTCATTGGTTTATTACATTTAACAAAAGTGTGAATGTGTAATTCTATAGATATAGGAGACTCGATTAAACAGAGGTAAAACCATAAAGCTGATTTCATGCAGTGTAACTTGTTACACACATTTATGCATGATATGTACCGTATTGCCATTGTATAATGGTCGCCCCTTGATTTTAGACAAGCAGTTGGGACTTAAGCATTTCACCACATAATTGTTGCATTAATATTCCAGGTGTTCACTATTGAGAAATAATGCGCTGCCAGTGCAACGTGTTAGGTTCATGCAAGAGATTAGTGAGTATGCAGCATATTGTAATACAGTAGAACCCTGCTAATCTGAATTAATTGGAGGTGTGGTCTGTTTGGATTCGAAAGTGTTCAGATTAACCGAAAAATGAAAAAGAATGTATATAAATTCAGCTATAGGATTAGCAGCTACAAAGTAACAGTGTAGTGATATGAGGAAGTGACGATGTTGAGATTACCACACAACATAATAACAATGTATTCAACAAAATGACAATGTATTCCTCTGACCTGTGGATATAGCCGATTACATGCGATAGCGGTGGTATGTAGGTAGTTCAGTTCGTTTCACTATTATTAGCAGTCATTCTACAGTAATTTGCTTTTCACACACAAATTAATACAGAACAGGTGCTTGTTTGTATTATACTGTGCACTACAATGTCAATCAAATGGAAACATAGTTCCTATACGTTAGAAGAAAAACTAGAAGTGCTTAAGCGACTTGAAATGGGGGAAAGTGCTGCAAAATTGGCAGGTTTAGTTCTTTACAGCAGAAGAAGATTACCGATTTTGCAAGTTAAGTGAAAATTACTGCTCATAAACATGCTATTGGTATGGCACCTAAGTAAATGTGAAAATTTTATTTAACAGTGACTAAATGCATTATGTATAGAAAAGTTCAGCAAAACATTTGTATGCAATAAACATTTGGTTCCAACATGTGAAGTATCAATAATGAGTTTCTCAGTTCTGTAATATAAATACTTTCTCTACATTACAACTAAGCTTTTTATGTTTTAATGATGAATTTTGTGTTCAGATTATCCCGCATGTTGGATTTGTGGGGTTTGAACAGCAGGGTTCTACCATATATCCCTTAGTTTTAGAATTGATTGCAAACTGACACTTTAAAGTGATGTAATAATTCCAAAAAATTATATACAGTGAGACTACTAAGACATAAATAAGAGCTGAATCTTTTTGTCTTGGTATACCATTATAAATGTTCTCTCCTGTCATTCATTCTCTCAGTAAATGTTTAATTTAAGGAAGCTCATTATGGAATTAATTTCTGTTATTTACCCAAAACAAAAACTATCAGTAAAATTTTGGTTCATGTACAGAAAAAGATTTTAATAAGTGACATAATTTCTAACAATAAAGAATTTCATTAAAAAATTGTCAAATATATAAAGATTAAGGCAGAAATTAATAGTAGTTATCTCTTTATATGATATTGGGGAATAAATTAAATAACATTTTTGTTATGTTGTGAAAAAAACTAGCATTTGCCTGATGCTTCTACTTCACTATTCTGCAAGTTGCAAGATTGCACAAGAATGTGATTAAAGAGTTACTTGTGTTGCATACTTATTAATTTGATTCATGTGTGTGTATGACTGAGTTAGGTTTAGTTAGGGAATATACATAAGAGATGTTTCCTTTTCGTTATAAAACTATGTGAGCAATTAAGGAACTTAATCTCCACTGAATGTGCAATATCAAGTGTATTTTCTTTTGCAGAACATACAGATCATGTTTACAAGCCTTCTTTAAAGTACAAACATCCTGTCATGGTTGGTGACACACTTCAAATAGAATGTACAGCACGTGCAGAGTCTGGTGTAAAATTCACCACAAAGTTCAGAGTGCCAAAAGCTGTGCAGGTCTGAAGTGTACATATTTCATTATAACTGTAGAGTAAAGTAACTTCTTGCTTGTATAACAAAACTAATTAATCATTTAACTTTATTTTCTTACTTCTGTTCATGGTCTGAAATTGTGCTCAAATGTGAATTTGTTTCTTCATATGTTTGTTTTTATTTCAGGGTGTGAAGGAATCAAAACCATGCTCATATGGGACACCTGGCTATGTATGTGATACAATTACTTTTACAGTTGAAAATGTTACACTTAAAGATGCTGGAAATTACTCTTGTCTTGTTATTGACCAGCTGGACAACTGGAATGTCTATTCTGAAGTTATAAACATTTATGGTACGTCGTGTATTATAGTATTTACAAAATGTATGTAGTAACTAACCCATTTTAATGATATGATGAGCTGTATTCATTAGAATATAACAGTATTGTGGCAGATATGAACATTCTTTCTCTTCAGGGTCTTATGGTTTGCAAAAAGTAGTCCCTAAATAAGAATATCAAACTTGAAAATGACTTTCAGTTTATTCACAACTTTATTAAGACATATCTTGCCGGCTTTGTTATAATTTTGGTAGGTATTATATCAGTCTGGTACCCTTTTTATACTTTGTTGATCTAAAACATGTATTTTCTGATGTGAATATGATTATTACAATATGCAAAATTTTGTTACACATTGATGTGGTCCACATGGTTGTAAACAATATGATGTATGCATTTATATCTCTCTATGGCAAGGTCTCTCAAAGCTTAAAATTGTACCGGATGCATCCAAGGTGTACAGCTTCCTTGCACCTTGCACCATGGTGACTTGGTTAAGCTCAGTTCCACTCCTGCGCTGCAGAGCAAAGAAACGAAGAATCAATTAAACCTGGATGATAGATGGCTAACTTATCAGTGAAATAGATATGTGCAATACAGCTACCTAATAATGCAGTAACCTGCTTCAAAGAAAGCAAAGAATGTCAAAGTGCATTTAAATCAGAGTTGGAACTTCCTTATTTTTTTGAAAGTCATCATTCTAGAGCCAAATACCTCATCTGCAGTACAATAATTATGTGTAAGAAAATTATCAGTTGAAAGAGACTATAACAGAGTACACATATAGGAAGAATTAAAGAGGTTGCTACATCTTGGAGAATATCTATGTAACATCCTATGCAATTAAGAGGATTCAGTGAAAAAAATTAGGTGTTTATTCAATTTGTGAATTAGTGATTTCTATGAATTTTTTGTAGAATGCCTGTGAAATGGTAATGGGTAGAGACAACTGGTTTTTTACATATGGCATTTTTAAAAATGTTTTGTTTTTCTTCTTTCAGATGCAAAGGACCACAGTATAAAACTGAGTCTTGACGGAGACAACCCTACAATAGTAAAATATGGCACACGTAATGTTGTGTGGGTAGTGAAAGTTAATGCCATACCACTTGCTTCCTTCCAATGGTATAATCATCATAATGAAACCGTTCCAGCTGCTTCAAGCAAATACTTTGTTAACACAACGGAAGCAAGAACGCAAACGGTATTAACAGTTAATAACATTGATGTGCGTGATGCAGGCACATACTCGCTCCATGCTTTCAATAATTACACTGAGCGATGGATGCATATTGTTCTTGAAGTTACAGGTATGTAAATCTATGTGCACATATTATCTGTAATAGTAGTGCAAAAGATCCAAATGGCTCATTGTCTCCAATTTCCAAACATGAATTCTTCTTCTTTCTTCTGCTTTACCTGATTACCTTCCCCATATGGAAGACTGACACCCCCTAGGAATTACAAGCCAGTGCCTAGGGTCAGATGCTTGTCGGGGAGCACATGAACTTATGGACCGGAGAATGGACCTGGAAGTGGGTGATAGGCCAAGCACCAAGTATGAGAGTGAGGAAGATATGAAATACAGGCATAATCAATGAATGGAAAGGTGATAATGAAGCAGTTAGTGTAATGAGTGATGGGGGAAACGGAGAACCTAGAGAAAACCTTCCCAGATGCCACTTTATCCATCACAAATATCACATGTATGTCCCTGGAATTGAACCCGGGCTGCCTAGGTGGTAAGCCAATGGTCTAACCGCTTGGCCAGAGCACCGCCTAAATATGAATTCAAGAGTCTTAAATCTTATTTATATAGGCATTATAAAACATTAGATTTAACAATACATAAACAGTATAAATGGTTTTTACAAATTTGAGGAATAATTGTATCAAATAATGAAATGTTAATTGTCTGATTTAGCTTTCTATGCAGCTAAATAGCATGGCACTCCTTTGTTCCAATAAGATGAACAGGATCATAACAGATATTATTTTATACTTAAAAGAGTTTAATAAATTAAAATAATCATGTGCTTTTGAAAATGGAAATAACTAAATTCAATCGTGAAAAAACTAAATAACTTTTTATAACATTTAAATATATAATATTATTCAATTACATCACTAGTAGACATTATTATAGTAATAGTAAAATAATTTTAAAGGGACAGCTTAAAGCAATACAAACAAAGACTAGATTTTAACAGAGCTTGAAGTCCAAATGTCCGTGATGTCAGGGAAATACGTTAATTATTTAACAGTGAAAAAATAATTAAACTTGATGTGAAGCTGTGTTTTCTGAATTGTATGCCAGCAAAGAAATCCAATGGGTCTATCAATATTAATTGATAATATTATTTTTAGTATTTAAGAAAGGAGTTATTTAACATTGTGTACACATTGGTTTCCAAGAAAATATTGGTATTATACTATTAAAAATACTCTTTTCTTTCATTTGTTCACAGATACCCCTACTGTTTCTTTTGAAGAGACTGATATAAATACATATTATGAGCTCAATAAGAACTACACCATTCACTGCAAAGTTGTGGGTCATCCAAAACCTGAAGTTGAATGGTCCTTCATGAAGTGCAATCTTCTAGATGATTGTGAGGATAATGATTTTCAAAAGATTCAGGTATGTTAAACTTTAGATTAAATATGATGTGTATAAGTATGAAACATCTATTTAATATTTATTTTGTAATGTTCTTGAACCAATCTTCGCAGTAATATAACTTTAGTTTGATGAATACATCTTTACCCTCTGGTGATTTATGCCACCAAAATTGTGTTTGTGTGTGCATACTTGCATGTTTGTGTTGTCAGCTCCAAAAGCTGCACATTTCTTTTCTATTCATAACCCTCCTAAAGTATATCAAACATACGACAATATTGTTGCCATGGATATGTATAATGCATGGTGATGAACAACTTGAAGTGCAAGTGTTTCCCCTGCAGCACTAACATGATATGCTGACTGTATGGGCTGAAGCAAAGAACCCTTTAATACCGGCAGAATTTTGTGAAATTTTGTTTCTTATAAGACAGACTGTTTATTTTCCACTTCCTTACTTCTCGATAACCAAAGTGCAAATGGAAGAGTGAGAGTAAAGCATCTCTTTGCCTCTACAGAACACCAACCTTTTGCCTCAGAGTCAAATGCTGCATTGCCAATTTCTTGTTCAGTATTACTGGTGCATGAGTATGCTCCTTGACTAGTCTGTACAGCCATGTTGACGTTGTGAGTTTCAATTGTGGCTAATAACAGTTATTCATTTCTATTTTCCCAGTTTCCAATTCATTTTCTAACAATCACTGCCTCTTTCTGAAAATGTAGGACATTAGAGACTTTTCAAAAATTCTCCCCAGACGCCAGACAAATGGTTAAACTGTAGGGCATCTCCAAGAATTTCTGGACATCTGGTAATAACTCTAGCTGTACCACATTAGCACATAATCACCTGCCCTTCTGTCGATAAGGGTTTCACAAAAACAAATACGAGGGTGAGTCAATAAAGACTGAGAGTTTTTTTTTTTACCACGCACAACAAAGGCACATTGTGGAAACAATGTTGTATGATGCCAATGGATCACCTCTCATTGGTGGACAAAACACACGCTCCCTTTTGCATGCATCTGTACACAGGAGACAAATGAAGTAGCTCAGTTCACCAGCTGCCTACAGAGAAAATGGAGGTGTTACGCAAAGAACAATACGCTGCCTTGAAGTTTCGCTTTCATTTGCAGAAATCTGGCAAAGAAGCTTGCAGAATGTTGCAGGAGGCACATGGTGATGATGTTCTGCCACAGTCCATAGCACTTTGATGATTCAAGGAATTTAAGGAGGGCCATGTTTCAATAACAAAGCAAGGTGGGCCAGGTGCTCCAGCAACAGTAATAAACAAAACCATTATTCATGCTGGCACCATTGTTCATGAAGACTGATGAATAACTATTGACAGACTTGCAGACATGTTACAGATTTCCCATGGCAGTGTTTTTTCAATTCTGCATAATCACTTACACATGAGACGTGTTTGTGCAAGACAGGTGCCAAGATTATTGACATCGTAACAGAAATTGATGTGGGTGGAGGTGTGTATGGAACTGCAACATCTAGTTGAGCTGCATGGGGATGCATACCTGAATTCAGTCATTACAGGTGATGAAAACTGGCTTCACCATTGTGACCCGGAAGGCAAATAGGTCTCCTCAGTATGGAAATCACCTGATTCTCCGACGCCAAAGAAAGCAAAGGTTGTTCGGTCAGCAGGAAAAGTAATGGTCATTTCATTATTTGATCCTGTGAAATGGTGTATCAACATCAGGTCCCTTCTCATACGATGGTTAATGGCGAGTATTACAAGTCTGTTTTGGATATCCTTGCTGAACACATCCAACAAAAACGAACAGAACTGCATCCCTCTAGTTGGCGCCTGTACCATGACAATACTTGCCCTCATGTGTCCAACATTGTTACACAGTATTTGGCCTGCAGAAACATTGAATGTGTTCCCCATCCTCCATACTCTCCGAGCCTGGCCTCCTGTGACTTTTATTTCATTCCCTCTCTGAAAAAGGAACTAAAGGGAAAGTGTTTTGCTACTTTGGAGGTGGTTGTGAAGACGGCTGAGATGGTTATAAAGATGATGTCAAAAGATGATATCCAACACGTGTTCCAGGACTGGCAGAAGCATTGGGTAAAGTGCATTCAACTCAATGGAGAATACTTTGAAAAAGACCACACCAATCTGGACCAAGACTAGTGTATTTTATGTGTAAAAAAAAAAGCATTCTCAGTCTTTATTGACTTGCTTACGTACATATAGAATGTACATATGGGAACTTAGGTGCCGACTTGTCATTATTTGAGGATGGACAGGATTGGACACTAAAGTTGGATGTTAATAAAATATTTAGTGCAATTATTAAATAAAAGATTTTTAATCACAGTATGATGCTTTCAATTGCATTAAAATAAATAAATGGTTCATTAATTTAAAGTTTGAATAAAAATAATGCAAGGTCTATTGAATCTTGCCAAAAGAGTCTTAGTTCATGCCTACCAACACAGATGGTCAAGGTCATTAACCCTCGCATTACTAAGGGAGGGGTACCTTATGCTGACCTTCTGTAATTTTTTAAATTTTTTGTTTTAATTTTTTGATTAATGGCATACAGTTAAGTTATTGTCAGCCTCTGTTTCTACTACAGAATTATGTATTTGTTTCAAAATTTTCATTGTTGGTCTTTTTGAGATACAATGAAATGTCAAGGTGGTCATAAAGTACAGCCCCGCTGACATAATGTGATTCATGTAAAACGTAGAAAGGAATACTTAAACAATGTTAAATATTATCTTCATAAACATGGAAGGTAATACTCCATTTTAAAGTAAATTTGTTTTAAAAATTGCTCAGACATTTTGTTACTAATGGTGGTCACAAAGTACACTCCCCACCGCCTCCCCCTTGGTAATCTAAATTATGGAATAAAGCTTGGCAATGCTAAGATTAAGATATAATTTCATTACTGGGAGGTCTGCCGTGCAAATCCTGCTTGGACTGTCCTTCTTGATTGAGGTTTGTTCCAAAATTTCCTCAGTTTTCTTAAGTGGCAAATACTGGTGAAACACCCATAATTTAGGCCGGGAAGGTTCTTCCAAATTTTGCTACTCTAGTTGTTTTTATGTACTATCAGTCCACCACCTGTGGTGCTGTATGCAGTAAGAAACAGGCACATTAAATACTTGTGAAAAAACAACAACAAACAAACAAAACCAAAAAAGACTGCCTGCCATTGAATCCAGATCTAAGTTCATGGCTTCTTTGTGAATACAATGCATGACAGCAACTCTTAAAATTCTGGCAGTGGTTCAAATTTTCCATATTTGATTGCTCTTTGACCTTTAAGCCCATCAATTACTATTGCAAAGGAACTACTTTGGTAATGTTAATACTCTCCTTTCCAGAATCCCCGTCCATTTACACAACTGGGAGGTGTTTACGTTTCTTCTTTAGATTTTAAAGTCACTACACCAGGGAAATTCAAATGCTTTGCTGTCAATTCAGAAGGAAGTAGCTATGAGCATCTAAGTATTTTTGTTACAGGTAAGAAGGTTAGCATAACTTAAGAATTATTTCATTCAAAATGCAAATATTGGTTCTCTATTAACAAATGTTTTGTTGTTCTAGACATGCCACATAGATTCAGCATGGGTATCTGGGGTAAACCAGATGTGGTTGTAGAAGGTGATGATGTAGCACTTCATTGTGGTGCAACAATATATAATTACACAAATCACATTTCATGGAGCGTGTTTAGACCTGGGCATGAAGAGTGGACTGAAGTTGAAACTCGTGAAGGTAACACCTGAATGATAAGAATTTTCAAGCCATACCAAAGAAATGTATTTATGTATCCAATATGTAGAGACAGAAATCTATAATTTCCTTTTTGTTTTGTTTTCTTCTTATGTAATTTGCATTTGTTTTGAAAATAGCAGGTATTGCAATTCTTTGTTTCTAAACCATTTTTAATAGGGAGGAAAGGTATACATCTCACATTAATGTGCTTCTTTTTCTGCTTTCTAAGGAGTAAGTATAAGCAATAGCAATACTACTTACTCCTTTAGGTCAACATTATTTCTAAATGATGTGAAATTCAAAAGTGATGCCAACTATAGCTGTGGAGTACAAAGAAAAGAAGATGGAATGTATGAAGAAGAACAAGTGGAGATTGCTGTTAAGCGTAAGTGAAAGATAGATTGAGATTTTGCTGGTTGTGATGCCCCTAAATACATCAGACATTTAAAAAATGGGGAGAAGCTTGAGTATATGCAGAGGTAGGGGATATACAACGTGGCGAATGGGAATGGGCAATTTCAATATGGCTGTAATGTAATCTAAACTGAGTTTTATGTACATGCAAGTTGAACAGATTGTCAAAATTCTCATCATGCAGCTTCATAAAAATCATTGTTTTTATAATAAGCCTTTACTGGGAAAGCACGATGCTTTCCTGACCACTTTGCCATGGTAGCTGAAATGGCAATGTTTGAGGATGAAAACCACTTCCATGAAAACAGAGGGATAAGTCATACCACCTTCAAATATGATTTACTGCTAGTCAACTGTCATTTGTCCATTCCTGCATGCCACTCTGTACATGTCTTCACCTTGGCTTGATTTGGCTCTTATGGATGCTGTTTGGTTTGTGGTTGTTTGAATTGGCATCTGGCAGTGGAGTGATGAACTTCCATAATGGGTTTGGTGGCGGCAATTCAAAATTCATCAAATGGAGTTTGTTTTTTATGATTAGAATCTTCTCCCAAGTTTCTAACTCTGTAATGTGCATTGTGGCTTTTAAAAGTGTTATGTTTGGCATGCTGTTGTGATTGGATGTCCAAAAATGGTATGCAACTGCAGATTTACCCATCTGTTTGTATTCGATGCATTTCATGTGCTCTTTCAGTCTAGTTTCTAAATTCCTCTTAGTTCTTCCTGTATAAATTTTGTCACAATCTAGGCAACTAATTTCATAAATGCCTGCTCTTCTGTTCTGTGGTATTTGGTCCTTTGATTGGTGCCTAATGATTTCTCTATGCTTAAATTATTTTGTGGAGCCAAGTTGATGCTGTATTTTTTGAAAATGTGGCATTTGTAGTGCTCACTTCGGTGGAAAGTGAAATTTTTGAAAATCATTTGCTTTTTTGTTGGGTGAGTTTTGTGATGTCAACCCACACAACCACAAACCAGACAGCATCCACAAAAGCCAGTGGGGCACTTCTGATGATGGGAGCAAGTAGCTCTTGAAACCAGTAAAGACAAATACATGCATGTGATGTTAAGTGTTTCAACGCTATTTCAATTTCACAATAATTTAGATTCACACCACTCTTACTAGCTTATCCAAATATACGCAAATGAAAAGATGATCTCTGTACTCATTCCACCTTTGTATAAAAATGAAAGAAGTGATAACGGTAATGTATGAATTAGAAATTAAGATATTCAGCATGTGCATGCACTCAATAATTTAGTAGTCAAAAGATAATGCATTTATCCCTTTCATTTTCATTTAGGACCAGTTGCTCCATATATCACTCGCACAAATTTAAATGAAACTGAGAGGACTGTGACTGCATCATATATTGTAATGGAATGCTTTGGTTTTGGACTGCCAAAACCAACAGTTGAATGGTACAAGGTAAGAACATATTGCCTTTTTTGCACATTATTATAATTAATTACACAGTTTGTCATAGAAAACACATGTATTGTATGGATTATGGTGACAAACCATTGTGATTCATGTTAACTGACTAACAATGCTAACAATACAGACAACCTCAAAATTCTTCAGTGTCCAAATCCAGGAAATAATGTCAACAGCAATAAGAGCAAGGTAAACCATCAATAACATTACACAGCTAAAAGTGGAGACAGCCATGAGACTATTCAAAACAGTAATAATACCATTTGCTACTTATGGGATTGAGCAAATATGGGAGAAGCTGACAGTAAGTGACATGGAACAACTTAAAAAAGTTAAAAAAAAAGATTCCTTAAGAAAACCATTGGAGCAGGGAAGAATGCACCAAGCAGAATGATGTATATGCTCACCAGAGAAACCTTCTTCCTGAAAGACATAAGATACAAGATATTACTACCAGCAACAAGAACTTACATCAAGTTTGCTAGGAGAAAGCAAAAGAAAAGGGAGTTAGCAGGCGTGGCTCCTCAGGGTAGGCAGGGTAGGCATTGCCTGCCCTACTGTAATACATCAACAAATAATTTTTAGCTATGATTCTGCATTTTATCGTTTAAACCATCATTTTCCCTAAGTTGTAGTTCAAGAAAAGTTTTCTTGGTTATAATGACCAGCGCATGATCAAATCCTTGAATCTCAATTCCGATTTATAATAACTGTGCTGTGTGTTTGAAACGCGCGGCAGAAATCATAACACATGGAACCTGGTTAGTGGAGAGCCAGCTAGCTTAACCTCTGCCGGCCCGGCCCCCTTTCCTCAGTACAAGGCTCTTGAACATGGATAAGGAAGTATTCCATCTGTATGCACACTCCGAGCATGCGTAGATGCGTCTGCCAGCAGTTAGAACACTTTGCCTGTCCAAATCCGAATTTATGCGACTATTTCCGAACAGCCATACTCCACGAACGAAGATCTCAGAGACCCGAATCGTGTCGTTATTACTCTGTGCAATACCAGTGTGTTATAATACCAATATGACCAACTTAATTAGTGAACTATTACAAAGTCCGCTTTCGCGGCGCACTGACAATGAAAAGAGGAGTGTTTTAGCTATTTAACACAATGCTACAATCAGACAATTTTTCAATTTCTTCATTCATTTTAGTTTTGGCGGTAATTCGTCTGTAAGTCACACTCATTCACTCTGCACTTATTAAACAACCATACAATATATTGTTTGCGTTATCCTCAATGACTTCACCCCCTTTATTTCGGGTAAACGGGGTTCTACTGTATTATTATTATTATTATTATTATTATTATTATTATTATTATTATTATTATTATTATTATTATTATTATTATTATTATTATTATTATTATTATTATTATTATTATTATTATTATTATTGTTGTTGTTGTTGTTGTTATTGTTGTTGTTGCTGTTACACTTTGCCTACCATAAAATTTTGACTGCGAGCCACCACTGGGAGTTAGGTACCAACTTCTTCGAAACAGACACCATGGTGAAGCAGGAGAGAACCAATGGCAACCAAGAGCAGAGGCACAGAATCATAGGGCTTGCAATTCATGGATACCACCACAAAATGTGCACAAAGGATAAATACCATCAACCAAATGACCAATGCATGTGTAAAATGTGTCGCCAAAGGTGTGAACTATACCACTTGAACAAATGCAAAAAAAGAACACACTCTGAACGAACTTATAATAATCACCACATAGACACTGAATGCACTTTTGAGTGAACTTTTTTACTGATGACGATTATGATTATGATGATTATGATTAATAATTGATAAATACCTATAGTGACATAATTCCTAATAATTTAAAGACAGACTAGAGTAGGATTACTAGATTATTTATGGAAATGTAGGACACAATGGTAAAAAATGTAAGACATTGTCGGTCAATTCAAAAATAATACAAATTTATAATCTAAATGTTATTTATACTGGGTGTCCCACAAAAACTCCGACAACACTTAGTATGCTGTGCTGCAGGATGGCAAACTGATCAGTTTTCAAATTTTCCCTGCCTGGAAATGCACGGTTCAGGTGCTGGAGAGCATCGAAGTTTGATAATCAATGGTTGTGACAATTTATTAAAATTTGTTTTGGCATCTTAATACGGAAGATATGCAATGCTTTAGCCATCTGTGTACTGGGGTGAATGACATGAGCATATTAACATTCTTGCACATGCACTAAATTCCTCCATAGAGTCCTTGGTGTGCATCCTACTGCGTTACTTGTGTAATTTCTAGTACAGTAACTTTTTTTAACAGCTGTGCAACACGTGCCAGCACACAGCTGCTGAAACGGCTGACATGAGCTCCAGCACACTTTGATGTAAATGTGTGGAATGACCTTAATGTCCCATATCCAAATGGGTGGATTGGTAAAGGTGGACTAGTTCCATGGTCAGCACAGTCACCAGTTCTGACACCTCATGACTATTTTCTGTGGACTTCTATGAAGAGTAAGGAGTATGGCACTCCTGTAACATCAGTGGAGGACCTTATGGTTCAAGTTCACGGAGTGATTGAAAATCTTCAAAGAGAACCACAGGTATTAGGTTCTGGGCATGAGGCTCACCACCACCAGTATAGGTTCTGCAATGATGTTTGGAGGTACACAGTTCAAAGCCCGTTTGTAATGTAAACAGCTCAATGTTTGGGTTATTGATGAAATGTGAACATACACGCATCTCACACTTTCATGTGCTACAGTGTCCTAACCGTGCATTTATGGACAGGGGTTCCTATTTGAAAACCGATCAGTTTGCCATCCTGCACAACATACTAAGCGTTGTTGATTTTCTGGGACACTCTGTATATACCCATAGGCATATACACTTATATTTTATTAAAATTCTGAAACATACAGTGTTAAATGTGATCATGAACAATCAGTTATACTTCTCTGAAGAAGTAATCTTGCACAAAACATCTAGTTTGTTTGAAATATAATCATAAATTCCGTTCAACTGAAGTTTTTAAAATTGTACTTCACTAAAACAATACCTCTAACTGAATACCTCTTTCATCTGTCTACTTTGCTCTTATTAGTGAAAATATTTTTTCAGCATTAGCATTGTGTTGCTTTGCCTCCACAGAATACTAACCTTTTGCCTCAGAGTGCAAATGCTGCATTGCCGATCTCTCATTCAATGTTACTGTGTATGAGTATACATTTGACTGTAGCCTATGTAGCCATGTTGCCATAGCAAGTTGCAGTTGCCACTAATAACCAGTTATTCCTTTCTATTTTTGCAGTTGGCAGTTCAATTTCTAACGATCACTGCTTGTTTCTGAAAACGTAGGACATTAGAGACCTTTCAAAAATTCCTCCTGGGTGCCGGACAACAAATGGCTAAAATGTAGGGCATATTTAGGAATTTTCAGATGTCTGGTAACCCTAGACTAGAGGCTGCAAAAGTATTATAAACTATATTAAACAGAAAGTTAAATACAAACTTGAGAATACTCTGATATAAAAAGTATAGAAATTTTAAATTGTAATTTTAAGAAAACAGCCATATAGTGGCCAGATAAGAATACTATGTACAAGCAAAGCTCATATGGATGGAAGAAGGCAACCAAAACAAATTCCCTATGTCACTGGACTATGCTGTGTTCAGGGGTTAAAACTGAATGAGGGCTGTAATGACTAATGGTCAAGAGCAATATAGATTACCACAGATGCTCAGGAGCAGAAGCATTATCCCTTTCTTTTGCAGTAGAAGCTCTAAGGTAACAGCTCCATCACTGTTTTATCCAACATGGTGCTTACAACACCAAAGGGAATATCTTAATTAACTCACTGACTAATGCTGCCTTGTACCTCCCAACAGGTAATAAAAGAAGTGTTGGCTGCCAATATACTAAGAAAATAATCCATGAATTAATGGAAAATGATAGCATTTGTTATAAAGTCTGACCTTAGATGGGACTGGACTGTGTTCAGCAAGTTTCATGGGCATCACAAAGGGGGGGGGGGGGGAGCAAGGGGGGCCGCGACCCCCCCTTGGAAGTTAATGAATTTAATGTGCAATCAATTACTGACTTAACTTTTATTTTAATTTTGATGTAAAGAATAATTTGTATTTAGCACAAATTATTATGGTTATCCACAACAAATACTATAACTTTTCACATTAAAATAATAAATTAATATTATCTGATTGCAAACTTCCCCCTGGAAAAAGTCTGCAGACACTCATGGCAAGTTTACTAGTAGCCATAAAGGCCTGTTAACATTGAACATATGAAGGAAATGTACAGTTTAGTTGCATACATACTAAACATTAGATTTTGATATTGGGCATATGAAGGTATATTATACAATGAAAAAACTGAAGCTATTGACGTTTAAACAATATAAATCAACAAATATAATAAATAGAGACTAATAATTTCACTTACATTTTGTAAGTTGTGAGTATATTTTAATTCAGTAGACCAGTTTCTGAGTCTAAATACTTATTATATTTGTTGAGATTATTATACATAGGCAGTATGAAAACAGAACAGGGATAAATTTGTAATCATGTAAGAAACAAAATGAAACACCTCCCTGTAATTATACGACTAATGTAAGATTTATAGACAAATGCAATTAGGCTGTATATATATATATTGCAATACCTGATTGTTTAAAACTTTATCTATGCTTTCACAGCCTGTACATCTCATTATGTTATTTACCTAGCTTCTAATAAACTAAAATACAGTCATATTACAAGTTGGAAAATATCAAAACAAGAACAAATACATTGTATATGTTAGTAACTGGAAAACAAAATGTAATTTCTATTGTTACCATGTTTAGGTAGATTATGGCTCAGTGACAAAGTGTGGTATGAAAGTATAATAATATTCGAAGTTCAAAAGTGTATGTTAATTATATCAATCCTTTCAATGCTAATTATGAATTTACATAATCATAAAACTGGAATGATGATTAACTCTATTGGAACTCCATTATTAACTGTGCCTTGGCCGAACAGTTAGACCAGACCTGACGAACCTTACTCCAAAGGTGCGAACAGAGTAGTCTCTCCCCTCCTTAACTGCAGTAGTTTACATATACATGCATTTGAAGGAACTGGTTTCCACTGTGGTTTTCCCCAGTTTTCCAACTTCATAGTCACAAAGGAAGGGGAATGCCTTCACACCTGGTGAGTACAGTTCATCAAGCCTGGGTTAGTCTGTTCACCTATCAGCTGGGTGGCCCAGGTTCGATTCCATAGACCCGCATGCAGTATTCCTGGTGGATGAAGTGGCATCTTGGTGGGATTTCTCCAGGTTCTCTGACTCAATCATCACCTTTCTAATCATTCATTTCATCTGCATTTCATATCATCTCACTCTCATACCTGGTGCTGGGTTTACCACCTACTTCCAGGTCTTCACTCTGTTCGGTCCATAGGTTCATCTGCTTCCTGACAGGCATCTGACTCTAGGCACAGGCTTGTAAGTCCTACATAAGGGGAGACTAACCAGAAGAAGAAGGAATTAATATTTCTTTGCCTGTATTAATATTTCTTTGACAGTATTTAAAATGCACATTTTTATATTTCTAGGATGGAAAAAGGATTATCCTACATCATAATGTGACAAGAATGAGATTTCAAGATGACAATCATACCTTTATAATAGCCCTTCCAAATGTTGAAGAAGATGAAGGAACATACTCTTGTAAACTTTCAAATCGTATCAGTTCGGTGAAGAGAGAAATGAAATTAAAATTTAAAGGTAAACAACATTTTCTTATTAAAGAAAAAAATTCAATCTATTTACAATAAAAATCTATTTATACACTCCCGCTAATAATACTTGTCCAATTCATTACACTCCTTCTATACGTTTCATAGATGTTTTGTATATAACCTGCTTTATCTTGTCCTTCCAAATTCTGTTTGTAGATATTATTTTGGGTTCAGAAATAGGCCAACATTACATATCATTTTTGAAAAAGTAGAACATTTTTGTAGGGAAAATTGTAAGCCCAGAACATTTAATTCAGGAGAAACAGAAATAGATGTTGATTCATCCTGGTATTTATTGTGTATATTTTATGTTCATCAATATTGTGTTAATATGTTACATCTTGTTTTGTTAATTTTCATATTATGTCTGTAACTATGTGGTATTTGTAATATGGGGTTATAACTCACCAAAAAAAGCAACAAAATAAAAACAATCATTTCTAGGCTTTGTAACCAATGTGAATAAATAGTTAACTCTTCTGACACAGTTGTGATCTTAGCATC
Source organism: Tenodera sinensis (assembly GCA_030765045.1). NCBI lineage: Eukaryota > Metazoa > Arthropoda > Insecta > Mantodea > Mantidae > Tenodera > Tenodera sinensis. The sequence continues at coordinate 112,257,001 of CM060969.1, forward strand.
ATGTAGGAAAGGCGTGAAATTGTGTGTGATCAGTGTTAGATGGGCATCATAATAAAAAAGGAAATGCATAAATAATTTTAGAACAATAAGTAGAAAGAGTGAATAATTTGCTAAATAATGTGATTGATTATAATAAAATAAAAATAACCCCTAGAGCAGCACCCCTTAACAGGCCAAGGCTTACTGCCTGTCTGTTGCATCCCCCACCTCTGCCCACTACAGGCATCCTGAGTGGAATGCAGAACTGGAGGTTGGGACGTGGTCAGTGCTCCGAGCCCTCCTAGCCAGTTATATGGTTTTCATGACCTGGTGTGATTCATTACAAATGGGCATTAGAAAAAGTGAAATTATAGTTTGTCATGAAAGTGAAGCACATTTAGGCTTTGGACTAGACACAATTAAAAAAATACTTTGCTGTGGGGAATGATGTGAACAGTTTTGGATGGTAGTCTCAGAAGCTTGTTAAATAGGGAATTAATGTGTCATAGAATTCTCTTTAAACTTAAACCAAAGTGAATTTTGGAGAAATCTGGACTTTATTGGAAGGAAATCCTTACCCACACAAATTTGTTGAAGCTGTAATGCATTGAGAAAATCGTGCAACTAACACAATTGACCTTTTTTCTCTAATAGTGGAAATCAAGAGTATTTAAAATGTGAGTTTTTGTTGAGAGAATCAGTATTATTCATGAAATACTACTGCAGTAAATGTTTCTATTTGCATTGATGACTTAATTTGACCATTAACTCTTCTACTTTTATTTTGTTTTACTTCAGATAAGCCTAAATTGGAAGTGGGGCTTATTGTGGCCATTGGTGTGTTTGCTGTAGCCTTGATAGTCATCATCTTCATCCTTGCAGTGAAAGTGCGAAATGAAAGGGTATGTACATTTTGTTCCTTTGCTGTATGTGGTTTGCAGGAAATATTTATATAAATATTAGTTAATATTTTAATGTTTGTTTACAGAAACTACGTAAGGAGTTGGATATCGCAGGACTGGCTAAATTTGAAAAAGGTGCTGTGGAGAGCATAAACCCAGAATTGCCTCTGGATGATCAGGCAGAACTTCTACCTTATGACAAAAAATGGGAATTCCCAAGAGAGAAACTGAAATTAGGTAAATACTGATAACCAGATAAATATCATTAAAAATCTTTGTAAAATTAATTCTATGATTCCTATTTCAAACATAAAATTATTTCCACAGAGCAACCACATGGCAATCATAAGGTCTGTGGTTCAAATCCCAGTTGTGAAATTGAATTTTTCAGTTCTGACTCTACCTCTTAAAAATTCAGATTTATAAAGACAGCATGAAGTTTATATAACAGGATACTTAAAATCTAAACAGGTATTTTCACATTTTTCCTATTCAGCAGAAAAAGGCTGCTTAACAAATTGCCGTTACAGGATATTGAACAACTTTAAACATTTAATTTAAAAGGTGAGTTAATTAATAACACTGAACAACACTTACAACATATTTTTCCGGGACGCGTTTCGAAGGTTAACTTTCCTCCATTATCAACCGGACAATAAATGGGTTTCCATGGTGTTTCATGGTGCAGATGGTGATGCTTCTTCTGGTGGCGGTTCAATGAACTTACTGAAAATGTCTCTCTGAGGAATGTCGAAATTAAATACTCGATTTCTATTTTTTAAAATAAAGATTTGTTCCCATGTGGACAGTTCTTGTTTTCCGGTTATGTGTTTGAGAAGTTTCGGTTCTAGCTTTATGTCATGATTTTTTGTCCAAAATTACTTTAAACATACTGTAACGGGATACATAAGCTCAAATAATATTGTGATTCATGAAGGAAAAATGTCCTGTTTGTAGTTGTTAATAATATTTGTTAGAATATGGTTAATATTTATTTTATTGTAGTAATTGAGAGGTATTACCTACATTAATTTCCTTATGCCCATCATATTTAAATATTTTGCAGTTGTACGAAACTATAACATAAATCTAATGGTATATTAAGGTATGATCACACTATCAGATGTAAGGAAACACATGGTCTGCCTTGATATTGTTACTTCATATGTCAGAGAAGTATAATAAAAAATGCTTGCCATCAAGTAGATTGTGTCTATATACAAAAAAATCACTAATCTCAGAAAAGTTCTTCATACCAGCCTTGTCCATGTTAAGTCATATCGGTACTACTTCTGCATATATTCTAAATTGAGTAATAATTGTAATTAGGCAGTGAGTTCTTTGTATTATGAAATGAAGTAAAACTTGTGTTAAACTTGAATATTAATTAATTTAAAAAAGGTTTGCTTTCATAGTTTTTAAGTCAGTATGCCTTGAAGATTAAATGTGTTAATAGACTTAAAAAATAATTGTAGCAATACTTTGGATAATTATGTAGGTGTCTTATTCTAATGTGCCTGTTTTTATAAAACACATGGATGACCAGACGATTAAAATACAGTGGAAGCCTGAAATAGCCCAGTTCGAAAATTTTTTCCCTAGAAATATATTGTGCTTTTTATTTATTTATTTATTTTTTGTTTTTGAAAGTTGAGTCTAAAATTTTCTTCAAAGAGCGGTACTGGAATATACCTTTCACTACCCCTAGTATGGACCTTGGCCACTGCATTGCTAAGTATTTCCCAAAGTAATGAGCCATGCACACGGAAGAAGATATTCTGCATGTTAGTGAAGTGATAAGTACCATAAACAAGATGATTCTATGTATGAAGAAGCAAAATTAATTGAACAGTATTTATCTCCATCTTGCTATGATCAAACAATACACAGAGAAAAAATGTTTTTAATTATGCTGCCAAACGAAAACTTATGATTTCTTTAAGATGATGCAAAATTAGGTTAGTGTAAAATGGGTACAGTGTAATTACTTAAAATTAGTACAAACTAAGATCAGTTGTAGGACTGGAATACACCCCTAGCATAACTGGTGTGTAATTGCATTTAGAAGTGGTATACTTTACCATAAATTACATACTTTACACTGTACTTAAATTTATTATTGCACAAATGTTCCCCACCACCTCCGCAGGATCTATTTTTGTCACTTCTAAATTCACATTTTGGTATACTGTGAAATCATAATGCAGGGCTAAAGCATGTCTCCAAGTTCATGTTATTTCAGGATTCTACTGTATTATAATTAAACTTTTAGGATTTACAGATGTGTGTTTTGTTTCTCAAACAATTTGAATTGCATTGCATACATGCTGTCACAGGAAAATCTGTATCAGAGAAAAACATAAAAGAAATGGAGTGTTTGAAGAAATATTTGCATTTTCAGGAAAGCAGCTTGGGGCTGGAGCATTTGGTGTTGTGATGAAAGCTGATGCTGTTGGTATAGTAGAAGGAGAGTACAAAACTACTGTTGCTGTCAAAATGGTTAAAAGAACAGCAGATCACACATACATCAAAGCTCTTGCCTCAGAATTGAAGATAATGATACATCTAGGAAAGCACCTAAATGTGGTTAACCTTCTGGGAGCATGTACAAAGAATCTTGCAAAAAGTAAGCCTTATATTATATATTGCATATAAAAGCAAAAATTGTATTAGTTTTGAATTTTCAGAAGTATGTGATACAAAAGTTTGCAACAATGTTCAATACAAGCAAATGCTATTCTGTTTCAGTGGAGTTGCTGGTTATAGTGGAATATTGTCGGTTTGGTAATCTTCATAATTACTTATTACGCCACAGGGAAGATTTTATTGATCAAATAGATCCAAAAACTGGAGAAATTGATCTGACAATAGGAATGGATATGCTTTCAAGGACAGAATCCACCAAAACCAAGGGAAGGTAAGTGATATGAATTTGAGAGGTAGAACTGGAACTTAAATAAATAATGATATGAATTTGTTAACCTTTAAAGTAATTTGTAACCTTTTAATATGTTTGTTCTTCTTATTTTGCATGAGATTTTGCATGAAATTCATAGCTTAGAATGCTATAAAGCTGTCTAACTGGGAAAACAATTATGTGTGCTGATGACACATCTACCTTGGTAAAAGGGCAAAACTGTGAGGAACTACGACAGAATGCAAAAGAAATACTAAATCACTTAAAAAAATGGTTCCACAGCAACAAGTTAAAACTAAACACTACTAAAACATCCATTATGCATTTAATTTAAAAGGTGAGTTAATTAATAACACTGAACAACACTTACAAAATATTTTTCCAGGACGCGTTTCGAAGGTTAACTTTCCTCCATTATCAACCGGACAATAACTGGATTTCCATGGTGTTTCATGGTGCGGATGGTGATGCTTCTTCTGATGTTTCTTCTGGTAACGGTTCAATGAACTTACTGAAAATGTCACTCTGAGGAATGTCGAAATTAAATACTCAACATTCCTCAGAGTGACATTTTCAGTAAGTTCATTGAACCGTTACCAGAAGAAACATCAGAAGAAGCATCACCATCCGCACCATGAAACACCATGGAAACCCAGTTATTGTCCGGTTGATAATGGAGGAAAGTTAACCTTTGAAACGCGTCCGGAAGAATATTTTGTAAGTGTTGTTCAGTGTTATTAATTAATTCACCTTTTAAATTAAATTAATTACAACAACACTGTTTTAAAACTTCTATGAAAGGAAGATAATCCATTATGCAATTCAATGCCCAGTGTAAAAACTGTTATAACATCCTCACAGATTCATTAAATCTTGCACATAATTAAAAAATTCTGGATATCTACTAAAATAAGCAATTAAAATGGGAAGAACACATCCACAATATATCTAAAAAATTAAACATAACATGTTTCAATTTGAGAGCTGCATAGCAAAAATAACTGACAAACAAGAAAAATTGTTTACTTTAGTTACCTTCACTCCATAATGACAAATGGGATTATACTTTGGGGAAATGCCATGGGCTGGGAAACCATCTTTAAAAGACAAGAAAATAATCTGCATAATGACACTAACTAAACCTAAAGAATCTTGTAGAAATATGTTCAAAAATTTAAAAATACTAATCCTACCATCATAATATCTATACAAATTAAATAAATATATACATACAAGCTTTGAAACACAATATAATTCACAAAATCATCACAGTCATAGAACAAGAACTAAAAATAAGCTGATCTATCATGCATAGGTTGGCACTGTACGAGAAAAGCCCACTATATGCTTGAATAAAAGTCTACAATAAATTGCCCAGCAATATCAGAGCAACTAAAGAGACAAAATATTTTAGCAAAGTACTAAAAAGTCTATTAATTGACAAGGCCTACTACTCAGTAGAGGGGTATATGAATAATGAGCTTGAGCCTTATAGTTCCTATAATGCCTTTTTATAACTTATCTTGGGAAAATTTTTTAGTTGTTTATATATTAAGTTCTTGTTATCTAAGGAAAGTAATGTAGAGGTATACATTGTACACATTGTTCGAATTTTGTTTATGTAAATATTAACACTCCTACTTGACGAGTCACCAGTTTACTGAGCTTTTGCTCCAAAATTTGTAAGCGTATGTGACAAACCATCTAAACTATCTAATTTTAAGAAATTCTTAATTTTGCTTTTTGTATGCTTTGAAATTTATTTTGTATTGAGTTATTACTCTGCATGAATTGCCATGCATTTTTCTGCATGATTTATCTAGCAGTGATTGATGGTATAATTAAATAGAAGTTAAATTGAATGACTGAATAGACATTTATTCATTTTTTAACTAACATATTTAGTTATATTCATTCAAAAACTGTTTCTCTATCACCTAGCTGTAGAATTCCTCCACTCAAAAGCTTGATATTGGGATTTCTATGCAAATAGGTACCTATATATATTGAGATCTCCTCAATCCAAAAGAAGCATAAGCATTTTTAGAACAAAGAGAGAAAGGGAAGGGACAGAGGTTATGGCTTAAGCTTAGTCATGCTATTTTCTCCCTCCTCCTCCTCCAACAAGAAAGAAATTGTTCTGCAGTTACTGCCCTACAATAATAATATACTTATGCTAATGCTTTCCAAAGGCTGTTTCATAAACTAAAAAGTGCAATAATTGTTAACACTTAAAATGGTTTCATATGTTATTTAATGGAGATTATGAAAAAAGTTACTGTGAAAAATGTGAGCAAATCTGAAAATGAATAGATTGCAATATTAAGAGTACCTACTTCAAAAGCTACTTTTGGTTCATGCATGTTGGGACAGTTTGGAGAAATGATACCTATACAATTGATTACTTTATTGTATATACTTCAGTAATCAATGATGAATTACAAGATAAGACTCAATAACTTCAACTTTCAATTTCTTTACTTATTGTTAGAGAATAGGTTAACCCTTTCAGACCCAAATTATTTTGCTACTTATGCCGTTCTTCCTCTAATTCGAAACCGGTTTAGATTAGGCGGTCTGGGACACCTCCGGCCCACTGACTTGAATAGCCATGACCGTTAAGGCGCTACATAGTGCACTGGCCACGCACTCAAAGCTTGAGGTCATGAGTTCGAGTCTCTGCAACTGCAGTCAAATGTGCCTGTGGTAAAGGACGGGGAGGGCCCACGTAAAATAATCAGTGTGATGGCATGTGTGGATGATGACGGGGTATCATTTGACTGCGGTTGCATGGATTTTGCTTCTTTTCTTTAAAAAAAACCACTACAATGTAAATTGTAAAAAAAAAAATTTTGTACAATTCAGAACATCTCAAATACATATGTTTAATTGGTGACGAACAGTATAACAAGAATATAGCAGAAAAAAACCGTTAAAAGTATTGCAAGTAGGCAAAAAATGCCTATGTCCATTATAATGGACACCGGGACTGAAAGGATTAAACTAATTTATTAACTAATAATTTTCATGGATAAATTACATTAAACACATGAGTAGATATATTGCAGTGAATGTGGTGATGATTCAGTAATTGTAAGTAATAATTGGCTTAAAATAGAAATTTAACCATTCATGAAGCTTAATTTAAATAATTTAAAAATGTTTAGTTTTGTATTGCATGTCTAACTTGCTTGGTAGTGTAGCTATGCATGCCCTAACCTCACTAACACTGTTATTAGGGTGAAATATGCAACATTATCATTCTCTGGTAGCAGTGGAGGAGCTCGTAATAGTGGAGCCGGTAGCAGCACTGGAAGTTACTCTAGCGAGCTTGCAATGGACTACCGTGGATCTCCTCCAAGTGATCATTCTCCCGGCCCAGTGGGAACAGACATGAATCTCATATCTATGACACCTACAGGTGAGTTTACTTAGCACACAATAAAACTAGTAGAAAAATGCATCAGTTTTATGTTAGGTCTTATATTTTACTTTTCCTGCTACCTAGGTATCTACAGTAATTGCACAAATTTGGTATTATTGGGTATAAAGATCTCCTGCCCTTAAAAAAAATAAAGTTGACAAATTTCCATGTATTTGTATGCCTGTCTGCCTGCTTGTCTATCTCTGCTTTTCTGTCCATACAACTGTAAACAACATAACTCAGAAATGAATACCTGAATAAATACTTAAATTCCTAATTAATTCAACTGACTAAAAGCAGTGTACAGTGAAACAAAATTATAATGGAGAAATTATAAGTCAAAATTAACATTTTTGAGTTTCAATAACTTTTTACTTATGTAGTACATATGCTCCACAGACCTTAGCTGCATCATCACCTACTACCTGGCAAAGTCATGAGGTGTATCAGAAAGAATGTGAAACTGCCGAGTTGTTTACATGAGCTGCAAGACAATGTATGTACAATCTGTTCAGATTCAATTATATCTTCAGGACAACATCTCATATCGGTAGTTGCGAGATATCATTCATTTGCAGTGCATTGCTGACTGTACACCAAGTTGCTGATATTTCGCTGTTCTAGTAAACAAGATATAGTTCTGGATAGAGATGATTGGAGGTCTCGGATGAAGAAGGCCCAAGCCCGCTTTGGGCTGTGGTGCCATTGGAAGAAGAAGAGAAAACAAGATAAAAAGCAATCTCAGCGCTTGACAACCAAGGTCAACATGCCTCATTGCTTTGCCAAGTAGTACCTTCGACTGCTGGAATGATTAAAAATGTTCGCTCTGGAGTCTTGCTCCTACTGGGCTTTTGATGGACCTATGGAATGGGTCGTCTTTGATGAGAATTTCTAAAGTGATTAGCATTGCCTCATCTTTTTCAAGAATATTATCTTCCAAGTTCTTTTGGTTTTTGCACTGGCTTCATAAAGTGTACACTGTTTTTAATGTTGTGGCTGGAGTTCCAAAAAATGGTAGTTTCACCGCGCCCGCCGCATCTAATTGCCGACAGCAGCAGTGTCACCCATCGCATTATTGTCGGCACTACCGCAAAGGAGCCGAAGGAAAGAGACAGAGAATGGCCGCATTGTTGGGGCGCTTGCCGAAAGAGAGAAAAGGATAGAGGCTACTGGAATCTTCTACTTTGTACTCCAGCGCAATAAGTGAACGTTCCTGAAGCTTCCAGAATAGTGCCTGGGAGATATAAATAGCGGTAAAGTGTGAGAAGAGGCAGTCAGACGTATGTGAAGGTTGAGTAGTCGTGCCGACGGAGAAGGGACAGTCTTTGTGTTACGAGTTCAGAGCCGTGCTGTTGGAGAATCGGAAAAGACTTTCTTGTTGTTGCAACGAGTGTAAAAAGTTACTGTTTACGGAAATAAAAGTGTTTCTTTATCTCGACTACATCTGTCTACTTTACTTCACACCCACACCAAAAAAAAAGTCACACTGGTGTCAGAAGTGGGATTCGTCGAATTGCTTCTAGTTTCGTTACATCGTCGTTAGAAGTCGCAACGTTAGAACCAAGATGGAGGGAGATTCGGAAACCAGGATGATGGCAATGATGAAAGAATTATTCGCCGAAATTAAGACGGCAAACGACAACCTCGCTGCCAAAATGGAAACGTCATACGACAACCTCGCTGCCAAAATGGAAACGTCATACGACAACCTCGCTGCCGAGCTGAAAGAGATGAAGACGGCAAACGATAACCTCGCTGCCAAAATGGAAACGTCAAACGACAACCTCGCTGCCGAGCTGAAAGAGATGAAGATGGAACAACTCGGCGAACTGACTGGCGTGACGGAAGACGTGGAAGAACTCGGCGAAAAGGTGGTAGACCTCTGCCAGCACGTGGACGTCGTGGAGGACGACGGGGAACGTCTTGGCGCCCTGGTAGTAAGAGTTGACGAGAGCGTCAAAGTACTGGATGCCAGGGGCAGACGGAATAGCGCGGAGCCGGGGAGGGAGCACCTAGTGGCCGAGGCGACAGTTGCGCCCGTTTCAGATGATGTGAGGGAAGACGTGAAACAACTCGGCGAACTGATTGGCGTGACGGAAGACGTGGAACAACTCGGCGAACTGATTGGCGTGACGGAAGACGTGGAACAACTCGGCGAACTGATTGGCGTGACGGAAGGCGTGGAACAACTCGGCGAACTGATTGGCGTGACGGAAGACGTGGAACAACTCGGCGAACTGATTGGCGTGACGGAAGACGTGGAACAACTCGGCGAACTGATTGGCATGACGGAAGACGTGGAGCAACTCGGCGAACTGATTGGCGTGACGGAAGACGTGGAAGAACTCGGCGAAAAGGTGGAAGACCTCTGCCAGCATGTGGACGTCGTGGAGGACGACGGGGAACGTCTTGGCGCCCTGGTAGTAAGAGTTGACGAGAGCGTCAAAGTACTGGATGCCAGGGGCAGACGGAATAGCGCGGACCCGGGGAGGAAGCACCTAGTGGCCGAGGCGACAGTTGCGCCCGTTTCCGATAACGAAAGTGTACGTCTCGGGGAAGACAAAGGGGCAGTTCAGGGACGTCGTCGAGGATCCTCTGGAGGAGTGTGTCGGGTAAGTAACCAACCAGGATATGACGTGGAGGACCATCAGCAGGGAAGCGCACAAGCAAACGAGCAACACGCGAGAACCGACTTGGCGTGTGACATGGGGGGACCGTCGGAGCCATCCAATCACCTGACGCATAGTGCCGTGAACGGAAGAATGGTGGACATCATCTTGGACGGCAGGATACAGGAGAGGCCGTGCCGAGCACGAGTGAACACGAGTGCAGCGGTGGACACGACTCGCGCGGATGTGGTGGGGTTTGTTGCCGGACCCATCGGAAGCAAGGTGGCTACGAAGGTGCGCCAGAGAGGTCGGCGGACATGGTACCCAGTGCGCCGTTTCCAAGTGCGCAGGATGGCTCGTCAACACACCAGGAAGAAGGGCAACTGGACGAGGGACCGCCAAGACCGGCGGTACTGTTGCAGAATTTCGAAGCAGGATGGCATACATCGTCCTACCCGGACCAAGGGACACTATCCAACAGCGATACCTAGGATCGTGCCTCCTGGAGAAGAGGTTCGATGGGTTAGTCCACCGGGGCGCAAGGGAGATGCCGCAGTGATAGTGCTGGTCGGGACGACCAACTCTGAGGAGGGAGCAGTGTCACCGCGCCCGCCGCATCTAATTGCCGACAGCAGCAGTGTCACCCATCGCATTATTGTCGGCACTACCGCAAAGGAGCCGAAGGAAAGAGACAGAGAATGGCCGCATTGTTGGGACGCTTGCCGAAAGAGAGAAAAGGATAGAGGCTACTGGAATCTTCTACTTTGTACTCCAGCGCAATAAGTGAACGTTCCTGAAGCTTCCAGAATAGTGCCTGAGAGATATAAATAGCGGTAAAGTGTGAGAAGAGGCAGTCAGACGTATGTGAAGGTTGAGTAGTCGTGCCGACGGAGAAGGGACAGTCTTTGTGTTACGAGTTCGGAGCCGTACTGTTGGAGAATCGGAAAAGACTTTCTTGTTGTTGCAACGAGTGTAAAAAGTTACTGTTTACGGAAATAAAAGTGTTTCTTTATCTCGACTACATCTGTCTACTTTACTTCACACCCACACCAAAAAAAAGTCACAGTATGATACTGCTGATTTTTCTGTGTGTTTGTACTTAGTGTGCCTGAGGTGTTTGTTGAGATGGGTTTTGTTCATGGGCATTGTGGAGAGAGGGCAAGGGGGCGGAACATGTCCCCCCCCCTGGGAATTAATAAATGTAATGTGCAATCATTTACTATTAGACTATTGTTTTATTTTTTATGTAAAGAACAATTTTTATTTAACACAAATGAATTCGGTTATCCGCAACAAATACTCTCACTTTAGAGAGAAAAAATTAATTAATATTGTTTGATTGCAAACTTACAATATGCAGCCCTCCCTTAAAAAAAAAGTCTGCCAAATCCTGTGGTTTTGTTGTTCCTTTTGGTTTTACCTATGTATATGTTTCCACAATTTTCACAGCTAATTTTGTAAATTCTTGGTTTCTTTGAAGAAAGTGTAACCCCAGATCTGATTTAATATAGTTTCTTATACTATGCCTATTTAATGGGGCTAACATTATGTTGTAATCATGGAAGATCTTTTGGAATTTTTACATAAACCTTCATAAATCTTCTATACTGTAAGAATAATTAACATGTTTTTTTATTATTTTTTTTATTAAACAATTCTGATTATTCATGTTGGGTTTTTCTTTTGTTTCTTTCCAGTTGTGGTCTAAATTTCTCAGTTTCTTTTTTTGAACCAATATATTTTTCTTTATTTTTCTATGCATGTGACTGAATGAGTGTTTTTCTAAGTCTTCCCAAAGTATTTCGTCTTGAAAATTCTTAAATTTAAGGCTTATAATCTTCATCTGTTTAACCTCAGTTTTATGGCTACAAAAGTTTAGATTTAAATAGTAGAAGTACAAGAAAAATTGGCATAAATGCCTTCAAAGGGTCCTTCAAGTTCCTACAATATCCATGATAACTGAACTTTTCATTAAAACATATGATTAATTATTTATAACTTGTAAACATTACTACCTACTTTACTATTACTTTTAAATATTGCTAGTTTTGATTAGGTGAGATTTTGCTTTTATATGATGTTTATACTATCAAATATATGAACACTTTGTCGGGTGTGCCAACCTCTTTAATGCTATCAAATGAATTACTGCACTATTGAAGCAATTTGCTGCAAACAGTTGTGCTTAACAGGTAGTGCTCAGAAAAATAAGCTTTTGTATGAATCATTTTTAAGATGCTGTGAAAATGAATTATACAGAACGGGAAAAATTATGTTACCACTTACATATTGAACTTATTTTTTATCCTAAGCAGGTTTATCAAAATATTCATTACACATAAGTGAACTATGACTATTATTCATAAGATGACTGTTCTCTGATATATATTGTGTTCTTTCAAATTAAAGGAGAACATGAAGAATTTACGCTGAGTAACAATAGCTCACAGCCAGAATGGAGATCAAATTATCGTGGAGACTACAAAGAGGGCACACGTCTAATCACTACAAGAGACCTTGTTTGCTGGGCATTTCAAATAGCAAGAGGAATGGAATATCTGGCTTCTAGAAAGGTGAATAGAATAAAAAATTTTTTCATGCACTATAAAGCAGAATATTTTCTACAGAACAAGTCACTTTGGACTTTATTTTATGCTTGCAAAATATCTCATTTGTTTCCAAGTAGTTTTATATGCAATTGAATATTATGACAATATAGCACAAAAGATTAGGTTATCTGACAAAGCATTATCTTCTTGCTCTTGGTGACATTATCCCATTACACCAGCAAAATAAATATGTGAAACATAACTAAGAAGAATTGAAAGTTTCAGCTATTACTATACCAGGACTGCCAAAGTTGAAGATGTTGACAATGGCACAATTAATTCTGTACTTTTCATGTTTCCCATACAATGAAGGAGAAAACCAACTGGCTTTGGCCCTATGATTATAATAAGGTGTATATATACCAGTGTCAGTTCCTGGGTGTGGTCGCACACTCGCAACTGCACACCCGCTAATTTTTTCTTGTATGTGAATGTGCATTTACCTCTTTAGACATGCATATGAAAAAGTCAGATGTTGAACTATATCAATCTGCTCATTTAATGTTCCCGTGCCCTCTTTACCAAATGCCAGTGCATTTAGTCAACAAGCTGTAGAGACGCATAAACCGGATTTTGCGACTGGTGAAGGAACCTTCAGGGTGAGGGGTCACGGGGAGCAGGAAATAGCTTGCATTACGGAATACGGCAACTTAAAGCAGCATGATCGACAAAGCTAAGACATGCAATTGTTACCATGCAAGTGCACTGCATTCTCCTACAAGTCTCTGTTATCCTTGCTACAAGCATTTTTCTCCCAGTCGTTTAACAGAAGTTGCAGTCAACTTGGTTGGCAGTTAGTCAACTTGACGTTTCTAAATATAATGTAGCTATTTTCTGTGTTAAAATAATTTATGTTAATGTTGTAAACACAATTACATCTTTGAGAGGTAGAACTGGAACTTAAAAATTCAGTGCCACAGCTGGGATTTTAACCACGACCTTCCGCTTACCAGGTGGGTGCTCCAACCATTGAGCTACTGTGACAATCTGCCAGAATGGCATTGAATTCTCAAACCAGTTCGTATTTGTCCTGATAAACCACAAAGGCAGTCTCACATCGGAGACAATTACCCCAATGGTGACTTACTATTGTAAGTACTTTATGTCCCAGGATTAAATAACTTTCAGATGGTAATTATTATTTATTTATGCCAACAAGCTTACTTTTGGTGTTTTTAAACACACAAGTGTGTGTGGGCAATGTTTGAGAGGTAGAACTGGAACTTAAAAATTCAATGCCGATTTACAATTTACCAGATTGGGACATACGGATAAATCGTCTGTGGCAGAGCACGCCTTATTATTCGGCCATGTGTCAACCTTAAAGAAACCCAAGTCCTATCTTCTACAGTTAACTACTATGCCCGACTACAAAGGAAAGCCATAGAAATCTACAAACACAAAGACAACTTCAATTGCAAGGAAGAAATACTATGTGTACATAAAGCATGGATACCAGTTTTGAATAAACTCTCAGACACACACAACAGTTGTAATAAAACCCCACCTACAACTGGCCAATCACTACCATAGCCAGCACAACAATGCCCCTCCCACCCCCACCCATATAAATAACCGTAACGGATGTTAACGGTCATTACTTCCACTACTTCTCTGCTTCCACATTCAAACTCTGACCAGTGCAGATGGAGGATCGTGTTCCCCTGATGATGCCAAGTTCAGTACTTTGCAAAATGTTGGTATCTACCATGTCTTCTAGACCTTGGCCTACAAGCCCAGAAGAACTAAACATTTCAAATAGTCGAGAAGATTAAGTGTTTATTTAAAAAATCAACAAGGATGCAGAGGCCAAGTTTGGATGTATTCCTAAATTTATAGAAAAATAGTGAGGATATGTTGCATACATCACTATCATTAAAACTACCGCAGTGAATAAAGTTTTATCTTGTTTGTAACAAAGTAATTACCTGTTGCTTTTAGACAAATAATCTTCCTAAATATTTCCTAAATATTGTCCTCTAAATTTTTCAATTAACTGGCATTTTCTAATATTAACACTGACATGTAATTCTTTTTTTGCTTAGGTGCTGCATGGAGATCTAGCTGCACGGAATATTCTTCTGGCAGATGATAATGTTGTAAAAATATGTGATTTTGGCTTGGCCAAGAGTATGTACAAATGTGACAACTACCGAAAAAAGGGTGATGTAAGTTCATAATACTTGTGGATTAATCTCTTTAATAACTATTGGTATATCAATCAGTTGTTGAAACAGCTTTTTTTTAAAGCAAAATAGAATAACTTTACATTCTATTGTAGAATAGTAAATATCTAAGGAGCAACAAGAATTCTGAAACCAAATTTTTCATAAGTCCAAATAGGTAATCACAAGTAGGTACTGCAAAAATGTACATTTTATCTACCCATCCAAGCACAAGTTGTCACAGTAATTAATAATTTTATTTTGTTTGGATTGTTAAGTTGTTAAAAGAAAATATATAGGAATGAATAGTGACAGAATATGGTGGGAATCAACACTTCCAGGTTTTGTAATCAGTTTCATTGCTGTACATAATTCATTCTGTGCTTTAATATTGAATTGTATGCAGCTTGAAAGATGTTTTATACGATAGATATAAAGCAGGCCAAAGCAATATATAAAGCAGCCAATAGCTAGCACACTTCAGTTGTGCAAACATTAAGCTAATAACATCTCAGAGTATTTGTCTGTGGGACATCAAATGTTTTTCAGACTTGTTTTGAAATTCCGGCTGTAGCTAACATCTCAACTCATTCATAAAACCTTGCTTGCAATCCTTATTATTTTAATATGTTGTTGTTCGCTAATGCTGGATTTCTGACAATGAAGTCATTAATCCTCTTGCTCTACAATATTTTTCACAATGATATTGAAGAGAGCAATAGCAATAATAGTAACCATTTTTTAGAGAGCACCATATTTTTATGTTTTGGCGGTCACATCGCTCTCTCACAACCCCCAGAATGTCTGGGGGACCACACCTGTCGTTGGTTTATGGGTCTCACCGACCTGACCAGGAGAATTATCAAAATAAATTCACCGACCATAATTCTCTGATTACCAATCAGAAGACGTATTACATGCCATGACAGGTCAGCATGTTAGGGGTTAAGGTTTTATAGAAAAATTAGAGAAATGTAGAGGTTGGAAAAATAAAGACTCCCTAGCCCTCAGGAACCCTAATAGCTTCGGGGTCGGAAGAGAACAAGAGATGACCAAGGTAAGGTCAGATAGGAAAGTTACAGTGAGGAGCAAAACACCAGCAAGTGGAAGTAATGTTCTGCTCAGCTTGGGTACCTTGTAGTTGCCATTCACATATCCCCTAGATGGAGACCCCTGAGTACTTAACATTAAAGTAAAGATACAAATAGCACTATTATAATATGCAAAATATTACTATGAAAAATCAAAGAATAAAAGATGGAAACTACCAAACATTCAAACAGTGATTCCTGAGTATCCTCGGAAAACAGCAGTTGCAACCTTCAGGTTGATTACAGGACATGATTGTCTGGCAAAACATTTAAACAGAATTGGGATATATTCTTCACCACTCTGTCCTCTATGCGATCTGCAAGAGGAAATGGATCGAGATCACCTTCAAATATGCCCGGCCACTTCTAGTGCCCCATCCATCAGTGAAAAATATTGGAGAGCAAGAGGATTAATGACTTCATTGTCAGAAATCCAGCATTAGCTAACAACAACATTGACTCTTTCAATTTTTGGTATGTTTTCTTAAATAACATGGAGTGGATAGCTACAAAATTTTAATGAAAGAAAAAGAATTAACTAAATATCTGAGGTAAGCAGTCTTTTGTGTAAAATTGATTGTGCTCTGGAAGTTCAGAATGATGAAGTTGGGAAATTGAAAATTCCAGTGTAACAGAGAATTGATGAAAATAACTAAATAAAAAGTATTACGTTCTGTACGTACCTTTCAAATGTGAATACCTTTCAGTTATTTTGTATAGAACATGTCTGTATGATAGAAATATCATACAGTTCATGCAAAAAGTTACCAACACCTAGGCAGTTTTGTTGCGTGTGCTTTGAAACAAAGTGGCTTGTGATATTTGTGACATATAAACTAAATCATCAATTTCCCCAGAATATTACAGTTGAGGGTGTACTTTTGCACTGTAAATCATTGCCTTGAAAACACTAAGTAGCTACTGAGAAACTTTTATCATGAAATTTTCATGGTAACTTTAAGTTGGTGTGGTAAGAATTGATGGGAATTATTGTACTTTACAGGGTCCTTTGCCAATTAAATGGATGGCAATAGAATCCATCAGGGATAGGATTTTTTCAACGCAGTCAGATGTGTGGTCTTTTGGCATTGTTCTTTGGGAACTTTTCACTTTGGCTAAGACTCCATATCCAGGTAAGCCTTCAGATTTCTTATATCTCTGTAATTTCTCAGTTAGTGATAAACTTGCAATAAGGTTTAATCATGGATTATGTATAGTTTACAATATACAGGAGCCTCTCTCTTTAGTATGCTTTATTTGTTTATTTGTGCGCTGTTACAAACTAAGTACCAGTAGCTTTTCTTCTGCTGGCTGTCTTGTCAGGAGTAGGTCTCGTAAGTGTTTTAATGTTAATTTTTTCTTCAAAGGATCAATAGAGAGTGGATTCTTTAGCAGAGTCCATTGAATTTATTTCCGTGAGTTTTATTTAACACAGGTGTTTGAGAGGAGAGTAACACACTGGAAATGTGCAAACAAGCTGACTAGCGGAATGTGCATCACTGATTGCAGCATGGTACAGTGCTGTGAAGGCAGAGTAGGCGGGGAAAGGGAGAGGAGGAGCGAATCTGTAACATTGCTATCTTACAACACTCTTCCGTCCTGTTGTGGACGACGCTCACTGCATCTGTCCAGCACACTATAACTCATATTATGCATTATAAATCTCATTTACAACTAAAATGTTGTAAAATATATAAAGTTGGTTATTTCTGAACTTGTTTAGCATGCTGCAGCACAGTAGCACATACAGAGGAACCACCCCTGACATAGGTTGTCTTTATAATCATATTACTTGGCATTCTGTGACTTCATCCAGTTTTCACCGTCAGTTAAGTAATGTAAACTAGTTGTATTGTTCCTGCCATTTTACTTTCTTCCATAATGTGGTAGCCTAATGTGCTTAATGCAGCCTCTTGCTGGAGAGTGTTATACAAAGCACTTTTGAGCACATGTTTGCATACAGGTTGATCTTAACATTAGCTTTGTTAAGCATTTCATTTTTATGTCCTTAGGAATGGTAGCAGATGAAAAGTTGTACAACAAATTGGTGGATGGATATAGAATGGAGAAACCCCAGTATGCAAGTAAAAATATGTAAGTAATGAATAACGTGCATGTTTACCTTCTATCACTTTCTCTGCCACTGTGGCTGCTAGAGGAAAAATTGTATTCTTTTTTGATTTCACTGGAAATACATATTTTGCACAATTATGTTCGTGGCTGCATAGATCTATTTTTGCATATGTAATGGAAAAAATGTTTAAGTACCAAACTTGGCATTGAGGTTCCTTCAAGAATGCAATTCTTTGATTTAAGATTCAAGATATCACTCTTTGCCCACTGCAGTCTACATGGTACACTTTTCATTGCTCAATCTTTTCTCAAAAATGGCTTAATGATTTCTACTATAATATTATAAACCTTTTTAAAAATACAGTAGCATCCAACATAATGCCATATCAGACAGTGAATGAATGAAATGGGTGAAATGGTGCTCAAATGAGCCCAAGTTCTATAGAGCTTAACCAACATTCATCTTCTCAGGACAAGAGAAAACCTCAGAAAAACCCTTATCCGGAAAACTTGCCCTAACCAAGATTCAAGCTCTTGAATGTGTGGGAGACACACTACCACCATACTACAGAGGCAGGCTATATTTTATATTTTATATATTTACATGAGAGTTTTCTGTGAACAGACTTTGAAGAACTTTGTTCTGAATGATTTTTTGTAACTAAGATCATGAGAGAGAGAGAGAGAGAGAGAGAGAGAGAGAGAGAGAGAGAGAGAGAGAGAGAGAGAGAGAGAGAGAGAGCATTTACGAGATATTTCATATTATTTGAACTTTTCCAGTATATCCTACTACACACTTGTTAAATGTTATGTCAATTCTATTTTTCATCAGGCCATGCAAAAGCATTCAAAATATAAAGTCCAGCACATACGTATATAGCATGCTTCTTTTAAACATTTGACTGTTAAGCTACTGTTCTGCATAACTACAACAAAGAAGAAGCTTTTCTTAGGGATAATTTGCTGAATATATATGGAAGTGAATTATATTAAGTGGGAAAAGCTTTGTGATGTAGCACTTTGGAATTTTTAACCATAGTTCACATCTCCTTGCCATCATTATTTTACTTGCTTAGAAATGTTTTCTAAATTTTGTGCTTATTGCAAAATGGGACACTATAGAGAATGAGGTTATGATGAAAACTGTTGCATCCAAAGAATGAATTTAATCTATATACTGTGACAAAATGACAATGTCATTTGCCCCACTTCTGACACCAGTGGGACAAATTACTTTTCTTTCTGGCACTTCATTTCTCTTCTAAAACTGAAGCACAAAAAACACAGTCCTTTTTGTTTTATCATTAACATAATTTACAACTTGTGAGCTTGCAACTCACAGCTGCTCTGTCCTCTTGTATCTGTGACACAAAATGTTAATACTGCTTGACTGCTCAGACAAACAATCCTGACAGTTCACTCAGTAAAAGTTGCTCCAACACTGCTATATGCACACACGCACGCACACACACACGTACTTAAAACTAGCTGACAGGTATCTTGTTCAACACTTAACAACTCCAAAGAACTGCCGCTCAACTCTTGCCAGGTCGCTTCTATAACCAAGACAAAGTGCCCATGAATTTTTGGATGTTTCTCGAAAGTTATCTTATAAACAAACATGTGAATAGCTTCTAGAACTATGGACTTTTGTTCTGACCACCTCATTGTTGGCGTTTACTCGCTGCGCAGTGGTCAACCTCGGCTTCTTTTGGCGTGTGGTGGCTGCCGGCGTCACAATGCAAAGTATGCTGGAACAACTCTGAAACAGCACAGATTAAAAAAAAAGGCTTGTTTTGCTGAAAGATCTATTGGTTGTTGCATATAGGTAATTATGTGCTGAAAATACTATTGTTAATCTTTGTTTTGTTCCAGATATAACATTATGCTGAAATGTTGGAGATCTCGTGCTATTCATAGACCAACGTTTTCACAGCTGTCAGAGATGCTGGGGATAATGCTGGAAGATAGCATGCGTCGGGTATGTAGTAACTAATGTTAAGTATAGGGTACAGCATCTGGTTATGGTTAGTTTGGTAGAGCTGTAAAATGAAAATGATAGTAGTGGCTATGAAATTTCAAGGCAATACAAACTTTCAAACATGTAATTTTGTTATTCATGGATGCTTGGTAGTTAATGTAGCATATTTGTGGTATCAGCGTATATTGAAAGTCTGTTGTGAAATATGTTCAGAGATACAGTAAAATTCCTAGGAGGAAAACAACAGTGAGTTGATTTAACATGTTTAAGCTATAGGTAGTTAAAAACCTTCATTCCTTGAGTGGGTGTTATATCGGTACTGCAGAAAATATCCAAGGAGTGAGATTGACTGTGCAGCAAAAACCGATAAAATCTCCATCTCAAATGCTGCATCCTTAGGCATATTTGATAGGACATGTCATTGCTTTTGCACAAGGATCTAAAATTTAATCCCTATAAGATTCAGAGTGTTCATAGGTTGAAACCACAAGATTGAGAATTCAGGCTTTATTTTGAAACACAATTTAGTTCCATTCTTCAAGAAAATGACAATGTGAATCATTTATTTGTCAGATGAGGTTCATTTTCACTGAAATGGATTCATAAATTAGCAAAAGCTTTGATGTGGAATGACCCAAATTTTAGGCACTGCATGAACGGCCATTACATTGTGAAAAGGCGACCATATGGTGTGCAATTTCTAGAAGACTTGTAATTGGTCTCTGCTTTTTGGAAAATGAAAATGAGAAAGCTATTACAATGAATGATGAAAGATAACATTAAGGGAAATATTAAGAAAAATGCAAAATAAGAATGGCACTTGGGTTCCAAAAAGATGGGACTGAAATCCATACTGCCAAAGACACACTGGTTGCTGAGAAATTTCTCCCCAGGACACTTAATTTCTAGGTTTGGAGGTATCAGTATCCAGACCTAACAGTTCCTGACTTCTTTTTTGGGGCTATCTCAATGCAAGGATGTTTCAAACAGACCTTTACAGGGTCTGAAGAACAGCATTCAGGCTGAAGTCCAAGGAATAACACAAAACCCCAAATTTATTAAAAAGTGTCATGAACAGCTTCGAGCAAGATTACAACAAACCATAAGGTATAGAGGGAATTACTTGAAACATACTTAAATATAATGCACTGCATTTTAGAGATGTACACAGCTGAGTAATGCTTCCTTTGTTTTCAGCATTACATTGATCTCAATGATCCATATATGCATATGAATGCCCAGTGGTTTGAAGGACTTAATAGTGACTACCTCAGCATGATGAGTGCTCCTACATATGACAACATGGTATCGCCAACCAGCGAAGACGAACATGAATATGTGAACAGGTAAAGATAATACTAAAGTTTTTAATAAAACTACTGTCTACATTATGATTTCATATCAAAACCCTTCAGTGATATTTGATGTTCATAGCTTTGGTTTTTGCTTGCTATGTTTTTTTCTCTGAGGTAAAAGTAGTATTGCAATCCATTAAACATTTTTTTGTCTGGATTTCATCTGAAATACATATAAGTGAAATGACATTGGAAACTGAATAAAGTATATTATAGGCATGACAGAAATACATATAAATGTTTATTCTCATATTGCCAGCAGGTATAATTAGGGTATAAGAAAGGAAGATGTAAAATAGCAATTTGTTTTTGTGTTTCAGTCCTGCATCACCAGGAGCAGCAGCTGCAGTTCAGCTCCCAGCAGAGGATTCTTCTGGATATCTATGCATGAAGAGCCCTCCTGCAGTAAACAGTACTCCATCCTGTAGTAATGTGTTCAGTTTCTCTCCACATCAGGTACAAAGAAGGTTACGTGGTTCACCAAGATTGGAGGGGCAATCGCCAGAACACAGACCTATGCTCTGTGGCAGCAGAAACAACAGCGATTCTGACATTGATCAGGAACAGACTGATGGTGAGTAAACCACTACATTTCCAGAACATGTAGATTGTCATAACTAAATGGCATGGAATTTGCAGCTCACATATTTGTAAACAAAAAGCAGTAACTTTCCTTTCATCAGCTGATTGAATAAGCAAGATTTATATTGTCATAGAAAGAAGAAACTACTTTATGAATAACTATTGTTGATGATTATGTTTAACGTTGACATCAGCAAAACCCCTTTACCGAACATTGATAATGGTCTATAACAGGGCATCTATAAATTCCATACTATGATTGACTGAAAACAAATTATTATCTGTCTGACGAGAGTGTGCAGTTTACAGGCGAGGGTGCTTCTGTGCCCTGGCCAGGTAAACATCAGATCATGTTATCTGCTACACAACGAGAATGACGATGTAATATGGTCTACCTGTTATGTTTATGCATAATGTTATGTCTGCCAACTGCATTCATGCATCAAACAGGTAGTAAGAGCAGAAATAACAATAAAAACAATAACAATAATACCAAAAAACGAAAACTTCATGTTTGAGTCCAATTTTTTTGAGTCACTTTATTTATATTCACTTTCATTTTAAAATATTGTGAAATATTATTATTTATTACTTCATTTTATTAAGTTTGTGCATATGTATACAACGGGAGAACAAAATACTTACGAACCAGCTGTGCAGTGTTTTGCCTGTTGACATCCTCGGCGCTTATTGCTGTCTGCCACTATCATAGAAAGGTGCAGATGAAACCATACAACATTTTCAAAACTACTTTTAAAGGTCTTACTTTCAAACTTTATGAAAGGAGATACTGAAACTGGCTGTCGTTCATACATTTTTGGCACCTCTTTAGGAAACTACCCATTACTCGCCATAGTTCACGTTCAGAAATGCTGGCAATTTCGTAGCAGATATTTTCTTTTAATTCTTCCAAGGTGTGTGGGTTTGTTTGTACACTTTGTTTTAAGTTACCATAGAAACGGATCACAAAGGGTTAGGTCGGGGAACACAAATCTCTATTAATAATTCTGTTCTGAAACACACTTTCAATTTGAGAGGTAGAACTGGAACTTAAAGATTCAATGCCACAACTGGGATTTGAACCACAGACCTTCCGCTTACCGGGCGGCTGCTCTAACCACTGAGCAGAATGGCAGTTTGTCACAATAGCTCAGTGGTTAGAGCAGCCACCTGGTAAGCAGAAGGTCTGTGGTTCAAATCTCAGTTGTGGCATTGAATTTTTAAGTTCCAGTTCTACCTCTCAAACTTTGCCCATACACGGCTTGTGTGTTTAAAAACACCAACAGTAAGTTTGTTGGCATAAATAAATAATAATTAACACTTTCAATTGTTTGCATCGAAAGATTGGCCATAAGAGCTGTTGCAGTGTTATTGAAAAAAAGGCAGAATCATGCTCCCAGTCTGTTAATTCTCTAAAAAAAAGGGGGTGGGGCTAAAATTATATTCACGTATATATCAGCATCAATTGTTCACTTGAAAAAAATTGTACCTATAGCTTGGAACCTAATATTGTTCATGAAGTACGTCCTCATGACAAAACAATTAGTGTATAATATGCCAGTAGTGGAGAAAAGTTTCTCAGAGCTCCAATATGCGATTTCTATCTCTAGGGCAACTTAAAACATAAAGTGTACAAGACAGCGCTCGCCTACCACCTAGGCGACCTGAGCTTGATCCTAGGGACCTGCATGTGGTATTCATGGTGGACGAAGTGGCATCTGGGCAGGTTTTCTCCGGGTGCTCCAGTTTTCCCCACCACTCATTCCACCAGTTGCTCCATTATCACCTTTCCATTCACCAATTTCACCTGCATCTCATGTCATGCTCTTCCTCACTATCATACCTGGTGCCTGGCTGACCACCCGCTTCCAGGTCTTCACACTGTCCGGCCCAGAGGTTCCTGTGCTCCGCAACAGGTGTCTGACCCTAGGCACTGGTTTGTAAGACCTACATAAGGGGAGGGTAATCAGGAAATGAAGAAGAAGTGTACAAGACAAATGCGCACATCCTGGAAGAATTAAAACAAAATATCTGCCAGGAAATTGCCAGTATTTCTCAATGTGAACTACGAATGATGGATAGTTTCCCAAAGAAGTACCAAAAATGTATGGAGATGGTGGCCAGTTTCAGCATTTTCTTGTATAAAGTCGGTAAGTAAAGCCTTTAGAAGTGCCAAGAATGCAAACAGGCCAAACACCATGCAGCTGGTTTGTAAGTTTTTTGTTCTCTCAATACTTCAACTGGTTTTATTTATTACCTTATTAAGGCTGATCTGGGCTGTTATGTTGATCCTATGACAACTAATTTGACAGCCAGACCTTCATCCCTTTTGTAAACAGCAGAATATTTTTTTCCTTTTCTTTTCTATAGGAAAGTCTCCAAGACAATCTATGAATTCTATCCTAATTTGGGGTGCACACTCTTAACAATGCTTGGTTTACTCTTTTTATCATTCTTATTAGTAATAAGTGCATGAACACCAGAAAACTTGGGCTTTAACAGAGCTTTTTACTTACTTATAGCTAATACTATTTTTATTGTTTCTACAGGGCTTGAGCTAAAGAACCTAGATACTACTGCAGACACTAACAAGGCTGACTCAAACAATGGCATGCCCTCAGGTTTCTCCAATCCAAACTACGCAGCTCCCATACCCATCATACCTTCAGCAGACAATTATGTGAATATGCCGCAGCAGAAAAGCATGCTTACAAAGAAAAGTGATTCAGAAAATAGACAAGCGACAGACTCAGACTCCTACACAAATCCAAATTATGTGATAAATATGAATCCTTCAGCATCACCAAAGCAGGAGAAATCAAAAAGTGAACCACAATATCATAACTCTACACCCTTGTCAAATTACCAAAATACAACACTTCCCAGTGATACATATGTAAATATTCCGTCACATGATCACAAAGCTTCTGGACTCCATTCGGACGGTGGAGATAGTATATTTATCAACTGAACTTTTAGCCAGGAGGTGCTTCTCTTGGCATATCCAGTTTTATTCCAGTCATGTGAGATGTTAATGATCTGCTATGAGGCATCAGTGACATCAGAATCTGGAACGAGAACAGCTTTCATTTGTGAGCAGGTCTGTTTTATCCGACACTGATAGAAGTTATTGTTGCTGGATGAATCTTATTGGTTTTACATATGCTGTCAGCTCACAGAGAAAGCTCATCAATTATATACAGGAATCTGTATGCAGTGAAACTTCTATCTTGCAAAGTTTTGGATGCTGCTTAAAAGAAGAAAAGTTAAATAATTTCATTATCATTATAATGTAGCACCTACATTCCAAGAAGGTAAAATTTAAATTTCACTATATTACCACATGGAGCACTGCTTTAATAATAGCTGCTTTGTAAACAGAGGAAACAAAATGGCCAAAGAAAAATGGTTTGTTAAGGGCCTAAAATGTTACTCCTGATTTTATTATTGAGTAGCAGGCCATGCAGTGGTGGTCAAATTTACTGTATTTAAATTTTGTGATGTATTAATAATATTCTCCTTAGTTTTGTGTCTTGTTTGCTGTTGTAAATATTTTATTGACTGAGTTGAAATTCTAAAGTTAGACACATTTTGCTTGCAAAATAGTGTTAATTTGCACTAATTTCATGATTACAGTATCTGGTGAGGCCAATACTTCATTGTGCTTGGTGTTGAGGTGCTATATTCTTCTCCAGGCAATAGAAACATGCAAAAGTATGTCCACATAAGCCTGATTTCATATATCATACAATTACAGTTTCCACTTTTAAGTATTTTATTTTTTATTATACCACTTTAGATGTATACTTTTTTAAGAATACTCTTGTTTTTCACAAGAAATTGTAGCCATGGGCATCGCGAAGGAGGGGCAAAGGGGGCTGTGGCCCCCCGGAAGTTGGCGAACTTAATGTACAGTCAATTACTGACTATTAAACTATTATTTTAATTTTGATGTAAAGAGCAATTTTTATTTATCACAAATTAATACAGTTATGTGCAACAAATATTATACATTTTGACAATAAAATAATGATTTAATATTATCTGATTGCAAAATTCCAACATGTGCCCCCCCCCCCCCCTGGAAAAAGTTTACCGACACTCATGATTGTGGCTTTGTTTTGAGAAATAATGATTAGGTTTTACAATCAAAGACATTCGATTTCCAGTCCAAAATATTAGTTTACCAATGACAACAACAATAATAATTAATAATAATGTAATAATAAGTACGAAGAAATTGTGAACTAAGATACTTGTTTTCATATTCAACGGCATGGAAGCATTTGACTTTTTCAAGTCAGTATAATGATTGCAGAGCAGTTTTATCCTTCCTGCAGAATATCCTTGTGATTCAGGAGTTAGAAGACCATCCATGACATAGATTACACCTAAATTACCCATAATTTGTCTGATTCAGTAAGCAAGTTTGCAAAATCATCTACTCTTAAACTTCTAGCATTGCACCATATCTGAGTGCTTTGGCAGATTTTTGTAACCATAAAAGCATTATTGCATTAGTTATGCATACTTGAATATTATTGATAGATTATATATCATTGTCATTTGGATTTTCAGCAGCATTCCTGTTTATGCAGTCATGCTCAGTAAGAAGTCATTATCCTATGGATATAACATTAAGGTAGGAGAGGTTACCAGCTGGACTGCATTAAATTTGTAAAACTTCTGCAACACACAAATCTTCTTCGGCTTTCCCCCAAATGACCTAGCTGTCGACGGGTCGTGAAACTCCTCTCCACTTCTTCAGCTTTTCCTTGTGCCTCACAGCGTTGGGCTTCACTATAAATTTTAAATCCAAAACTATGTTTGTCACCTAATTGTAAGAAAGCTAAGAGTACACTTGATGTCGCATAACAGCCATTCAGGGTGCGGACAAGGTATGAGAGCTGCTGTGTGCAAGACTTCCTTTTCCTTTCTGACCAGCAGGTCAGTAGACATTTTTTACCTTTTTGCTTTGCCCCCACTTCTGCTTCATCTCCCTATCCACTTGCTAGAATCTGTTAACTATCATTTTGAAAAGAGGATGTTTCAGTGTATAACAGAATAAAGATGTCTATCAAATAAATATACACAAACTCACCTAAAAGTTACAAAACAAAAAATTGTTTTTAATGGTCTATCAATGATGCAGCTTACCAGCTCTTATGGACATATCATTCTTGTTTCAAATGTAACAATTGTTAAATATAATTGGAAAAATTCTGAGTGTAAATGCTTCGGCATTAAAATAAAAATTGTTTCAACAAGTTTAAAATAAGTTGTGTGCATTTCGCTCATTCCAAATATATGGCCAGATTCATGGTTTTATTGGAGTACCACTACACAGAATTTCAAAATTTTTGGTTGAAGTTAGGGGCATGGTTTCTGTGGTTAAAACTCAGTAACTGGAGATATCTTTCGAATAATTATCCATGATTATTTGTTCATATAAGATGGGTTAGAAAGGGATCTTACAGTGTTCACATGCACATTATTACTAGCAGATTGTCATGCAATAGCTCCATATTGTTTACAAACATCTTCCATCCCAAAGTGAAATGCACTTCCCAGTTAGCCATGGTGTAATGCGGTAATATCTCTCTACAAGAATCTCTCTGCTTGCTGTATAACATTCTTGGGCACTCTTGTCTTTGAAAACCTGAGTTTCAACTAAGCATCTTTCCTTGTACTTAATAAATGTCTTTAGTGCCTTTGAGATAATAGTTTACAATTAAATTCCCTTCACACACTGAAATTCTTTTTCACAGTTAACACATACCTACCAAATGCTGCTGTTTCTCATTTTATTGCGTATTATTTTCAGATAACGATCATTCTCACCACTCATTTTTGTATGACCCATTTATTTAAAGTTTTTACGAAATAAGAAACTTGTTAGCTTTTCATGCCAAAATAGCATATACAGTGATGGAAATTAACTGTAATAAAGACTGTTCGTCAAATGTATCTTTTTGCATTCTTGTAATGGACAGCAGGACTGAAAGTTTAAGAAAAAATTATCAAGAAATTTAATTTTGTTATTTTGAATAATGTTAATGAGGCTGTTATGAAGCAGTCGTCAATTTTTTAAATCCAAAATTTAAATTTGTATTTTTAAATATAATTAAAATATAATTACAATTAAAATAAAAGTGCATTATTCTCCAAACTACATGTATATAGGTGAAAGTGCACTCACCATATGGATAAAATGTTCATCAAATTTAGTGAAAGCTCTCCTATACTTTCAAAACTTTGAAAATTCTTTTATATCTCTCTGTGCCATTAATGGTTTCTATTTCATTCAGTTATGTGCTCAGCATTTATGTATACACTTTCAATCATTATTCTGATAATTATTTCATAATGTACACACCTCTCTTTGTAAACTTGCAAGTAAGCAGTAACTACCAGTGTTTGCTAGATGCTACTGTTGTGTCTAGCAGTCTGCAAATGATTTAAGCTGGCCTTTTCTCTCAGTCGAGGGAGGGGTGGAATGCGTTCTGTGTGCAGAGTTCAAAAGGGGTAGTGAAAATTATGACCAGTAAAGTAGTTCCATTTACCCCTACCCTTGCCCTATCACTCCTCACTTGCTGGCATCGCCCACCCCTCAAGCTATTGATGTTATAAGAAGGCAGCTTCTTATAGTAAATCAGAAATGCAATTTTAACTTTGTACCACGTAGTTGGTTAGCTCAATAGAAAGAAGAAATAAAAAGGAGAGAGGGGGCTGGGTGGTAGAAAGAAAAATTCAATTTCTTAGTAGTCATAGAATAACAGTAAAAGTGTGTATAACTACATTAAAGGTAGCTCTTATAAAAAAATTCTCATGTGCAAACTTGCAAAATTTTCAAAATTAACATGCACTCTAAATTAATTAATTTGTATGCCCAAAACAAGAAGCTTATAAGAATTCCTATCAGTTTTTCTTGTATACAAGAATACCCATCAATTTTCTTCACTCAAACCTAACGTACATGAAACATTTTCAACTGAGTTGAGAGTTTACAAAATAGAATTTGAAAATTAAATTTCAGCAATAAAACTATTCTTTAATATATGATATACTTAATTAGTGGTTAAAGTACAGAAATAATTGATTAACAAATGTAGATTTTCAAAGGTCCCTCACAGTATCCCTTAGTTATTATATTTTTAAAAAATTTAATCAATAAAAAAATGCTAGAGATCAAGCACAAGTGAAAGAATAAATTAATCAAGAAGCCTTTAAAGTTTCATATTGAAGTATTAATGAAATATAAGGTTGTCTCATAAGCTCATTCGTTTGTTGTTACGGTTCAATCACTAAGAATGCTGAGAACACATCTCATCCACAGTTCAGCTACGACAGAGTAGTTGCCAAACTTTCTGTTTACACACACTGATATAACCAATAGTGAGTCTGGTTTGACCTCTACGTTGTAGAGGTAGTTAGGCAACTATGATAACTTGGGTGTACAGAGGGTTCAGGGTTTTCAGGTACTATAGATGGAACTTGTGAGCAAAATGAACAAACTTATGAGACAGCAAGTGATGTAACATGGAATTGTGCAATAAATACAGACACCACTGCAATCTCAATCAAAATGTTCTCCATCTGTAGCAGCATTCCATGCTAAATGTGTATGTGGCACAAATAGCCACATTATTGGACTGATTTCTATGCAAATCGTGCAGTTTTGATTTATCTGCTATGTATTATTACTTATTTTGTGCTATTTTGCCCTTACAAGGAAAATATGTGCAAAGCATTGAATAAGAGGTGCAGTAAATTTAATATTCTAAGACTATGATGGCTAAGTCAATTTTGAAACTGGTTAGGGGCACAAAGAGTTTCTTTAAAGTGATGTGCCATATTTTACAAAATGTGCAGTTATTATTATTGATGTAAACAAAACATAAAGGGTATAAAAATGGTGATTTGTACTCGAGACCAGCATGTGAAAATTCTTTTTGTACAAATGAAATGAGTACCAAAATGAATAGGTAATTAATGTGATTATTCTGAGAATATCTTTATTGCTATATTAGTGGATAAAGAGGAATAATTTGTTCTGAATAGTGCAATCTTTAATATGAAATTGTTCATAGATTTTGTATGTGTGTTATGTCAAGTGTAAATGTTTATAAAAATGTGATTGTCACCCAGAGTAAAGATGGAAGATATGAATGTATATTGCTGACATGTTGAAATGAGATATATTTTAATACAGATGTTATAGAAGAGTTATATGAAAGATAGATGTAATCACTTATTAGGTATATAAAAAGGGCACAATGTTTGTTTTTAAAAACTTCATTTTTTTTATTTTGCGGCCACCTTTTGCGCTGCTTGGAATAATTCACCACAGCACTCATATGCCTGGGTTCTCAAGCATGCACTTCTTCTATGATAAACTTTAATTAAACAACAATTACTCAGATTTGGTGTGTGTTCATAATTATTCCATACCACAACATTCACTTGTGAGTATTAATTCGGAATTCATTTCACACATTGTTTTAGATCCGAGAGTTTCCAAAAGGCATTTAAAATCATAGAATGCTACACCTTATCAATACCACATAAATGAGAGAACCCAGATATGCAGTAAAATCAATGTTCAGTTCAGACAGACTTTCAATAAAAATGAAGTACTCTTTTACGAAATATCAAGAGTGAAATACAATTAAAGACACAATGGATAAAGGAGTGTGGTTGAATATCTTTGCAACAGAATTAAATGTGCCTTTCACGAGTACCTGTATTGACACCATGTGATCAAATCAAGTCATAATATGTAATATAATATTTAGTGCTTATTTTGACAATACTTTTGTATTTAATTTTTAAACTGTATATTTGCTAAATAAAAAAGTTTTTACTGTAATACAGAATAAATTTGTTACAAAATGTAGTTCCTTTTTTACTTTCTCTACTACTACTCCACCCAAAAATTCGATGTCAAGATTTCACCAGAAATATATGTTTTGAGGGCCCCTGAATCCAAGAAAAGCATTTTTTGTCGTAACTTGTGTTTTAAAGAGATCTACATTTTTATTTTCTCTACTGGTAAGTAGGGGAAGTATTGTATTCCATCCAAAAATTCGATGTCGTGATTTCACCGGAAATATATGTTTTGAACCCCTTGAATAAAAAAAAAAGCATTTTTAGAAAAATGTGTGTGTGTGTGTGTGTGTGTGTCTGTCTGTCTGTCTGTCTGTCTGTCTGTCTGTCTGTCTGTCTGTCTGTCTGTCTGTCTGTGTATGTGTCTGTCTGTCTATGTGTCTGTCTGTCTATGTGTCTGTCTGCCTGTCTGTCAGTCAGTCTGTGGGCAGCATAACTCAAAAACAAAAAGTCAGTTAAAAACTAAAGTTGGTATTTGAGTTTAATGTTTTTCGAGGATGCGACACAAAGAGTTTGAGGAAAATTCCTCCACCCTAAACTATCCTTTACTTGGAAAATATTTTGAAAAGTTTGATTTTCTTGAAAATGGCTGTCACAGTTTTGATTAAAATGTCATATGTTTGAAATATTTTTATGACAAATTAAATGTATATCTTGAATTTTCTGGCTATAGCCCATGAACTTCTATTTAGTCTGAATGACTTGCATAACTGGTAAACCATTAGAGACAGATCAAATATACTATACAAAAAATGGAGATCTTGTTAAAACACAATTTATGTCTAAATAAATTTTTGTAGAGTGAACCATTTCGGAGATATACCTTGTTATTTGTGTGAGTTTTGGAGAACTTACACTTCTGTAAAATGGAACATCGTTATTCAGTTTTTTAAATGTTAACCATGCAAAGAGAACAGAATTTGAAAGCTTTAAAGGATTTGACTATTACTCACAGCCTACTGTATTCACATATTCCTGCTGCATGCGAAAGAAAACAAGCAATAAGATAATTTCTGCAAATGTTTATCTCAACCAACACGAAGAAGATACAAGAGTAAGAGTTTGTAAGAATGGTTAGTACAAGAGTAGTGAAAGTCATCACATCAGACTTCTATT
Organism: Tenodera sinensis; assembly: GCA_030765045.1. NCBI lineage: Eukaryota > Metazoa > Arthropoda > Insecta > Mantodea > Mantidae > Tenodera > Tenodera sinensis. Next base: position 112,288,690 of record CM060969.1, read on the forward strand.
TTTACTTGCTCTACTAAGCACATTAAGTAGAAGTATTGCATTCCACCCAAAAATTTGATATCAAGATTTCACCATAAGTACACATTTTGGAAGCCCCTGAATCTTAAGAAACACACTTTTAGAAAAAGATCCATGCTTGTGCATGTGAGATGCATAACAGAAGGTTAGATAAATACCAAACTTGGTTCACTAATGATGGAAGTTTTTTGAACAGTGACGTTAATTATATTAATTGAAGGTTGGTTATGTTTACAATATAGCTCAATTTGGACAAGTTTCAAGAGCCTTCATTCCCATCCTTAGCTTTTAAAGTTAAATTTTCTTGGAATAACCTCTGAAGTCCTCTTCATTCTGGATAACTTTGCATAACTGGTAAACTGTAAGAGATAGACAAAATATTACTATACAAAAAAAAATCTGATGTGTTGCACTCACATGGCTTTCTCTACTCTTGTACTAACCATTCTTACAAACTCTTATTCCTATATCTTCCTCGTGTTAGTTGAGATAAGCATTCGTCCAAGGTATCTTATTGCTTATTTCCTTGTAGGTGCAAGGGGAATATTAGAATGTAGCAGGCTTTATGCGATAGTCAAACCTTTTAAAGCTTTAAGATTACGTTCTCTTTACATGCTTAACATAAACAAATGAACAATGATGTTCCATTTCACGAAACCTTTAAGTTTTCCAAAACTCACACACATAACAAGGAATATCTTTAAAATGGTTCACCCTACAAGAAGATCTATTCTGACATAAATTGTGTATTTTAGCAAGATCTACAGTTTTTGTATAGTATGATTTGGTCTATCTCTAACGGTTTACCAGTTATGCAAAAGCCGTCCAGAGTAAATACGACTACAAGGGCTATAGCCAGAAAATTCAAGATATGCATTTCATTTGTCATAAAAATATCTCAAACATATGACATTTTAATCAAAATCGTTAGAGCTATTTTCAAGAAAATCAAAATTTTCGAAAAATGCTCCATGTAAAGGGTAGTTTAGGGAGGGGCTATTTTCTTCAAAATCTTCGTGTCGCATCCCTGAAATGCATTAAACTTAAATACCAAATTTGGTTTTTAACCTACTTTTCGTTTTTGAGTTATACTGTCCACACACACACACACACACACACACACACACACACACACACACACGCGCGCGCACACACACACACACACACACACACACACACACACACATTTTTCTAAAAATGCTTTTTTTTTTATTCAAGGGGTTCAAAACATATATTTCCGGTGAAATCACGACATCGAATTTTTGGATGGAATACAATACTTCCCCTACTTACCAGTAGAGAAAATAAAAATGTAGATCTCTTTAAAACACAAGTTACGACAAAATAAAAAGCAACCAAAAGGCAACTGTGAGTTCTTTTAAATTTAATTTACACAAAAACCGTTCAATCAATTGAAATACGCCAAAGGAACAAGTTGTCATTTAATTTTCCATGAATATAGCCATAAATCAAGAACCTTCAGTCAATAATAATTCACCCAGGTGATGATGCATTTTTTGATAAAATATTTTTTTCTAGTAAACTATAAGCTTTTCAACATTTTGGTATTAGTCTTTCTTGTTATTAACAACATGAGAAATTCGCTGTTAAAGTCTGGCTGATCATTTGACTTCCATCCTGTATATTTGCAAACAGTTTCTCCAAATTGAGCCACATTAAAAGTCTATATGTTACGCGACGATCACTTGGTGTATCTTCTGTCTATGCATCTCGACTTTGTCGCCAAATATTGATAGACTTCTTAAGCGTGAGCAGGACCAAAAAAGTCACTGATGAATAGATGTTTATCACATAAGATTTGAAAGCGCTTTCGTAAATCAAACACAACGTGCATATATCCAAACAGCTACTGAAATACATGTGAGTGTTAAAACAGTGGCACAGTCTGCGTAAAGTGGAAGGAGGCAAATCCGACCTCCCCTCTTTCGAAAACGGAGATTGTTGGTTTATCTCTATTAAGTAGATAAAAAGCTTTTTTTTTTTTTTTCTTTTTTTTTTTTTTTTAACATGAATAAATTTGTAATCTTAAGTTCTGAGATAAGCGGAGATCTTTTATCGCTATTCAAACATTTTAATCCTTTTTAATCAGTGAAGGTTTATCTACGTTTTAAACTTCGCCACTGGCTTTCATCGAAAACGTTGTGTGCCAGCGAACAGCCAAAACGCTTCATTTGTTCCTATCACAAAACAAATTTAAAGCATAAACAAACTAAATGAGCCTATGTCTAGCTTTGAATAGCGTAAATATGGAATCTTTATCGTTTGCATTCGATTAGCTCGAAAATATCGTATTTGTTCAGCGCTAATCGACAAAAGTCGAACAGTTGAGGCGAGGGACTTAGGCAGATGTTGCACTGTGCAGTATTTTGTATTTACGCACACGGCAGATGACAAAGGACTGCTGTTTTCATTTGAACCCGTTTTCAATTTTCAATCGGGATGCGAGATGTGCACGGAAAACAGCCGCAAGCCATCAGGACATGTTAATCCTGGGTCCGACACAAAGGTAAACATGGGATTATTGCTTGTCATATACCTATCCACTGTGTGAGGCTCTGGAACAACGGCTTTCAGATTAAGGTTACTAGGAAAAAACTCCGATATCGGGGCATCAGTAGCATCATTTCTTGTTTAAGATCTCATCAATAAAATCCGAAACGACTTAGTTATTTTTACTTTTTCGAACGCTTACTATAGCATTATATTGCGCGCAAAAAAGCAGTATAGAGAGTTTAGAGAAAATCCACGTTTTGAGGTCCTCGAATAAAAGTTTTTTTTTGGGGTTCATTCTCTGAGATTGTCGCAGGAAGATTTTCAAGAAAAACCTTCAAACTCTTTATACGGGAACGATTATTATTTTTTATTTTCTCAAAAATGTGTGCAATAATTTTTATTAAAATATCATATCTTTACGGTATTTACCTGACTAATAGATATTTAGAGTACTAGTTATAAAAGTGACACCACCGTAGCGCAGTGGTAGCGCGTCCCGTGTTCGATTCCCGGTACCGGCATGGAGATTTTTCTCCCGCTGGGAGGCCTGGCACGGGGTGCACTTAGCCTCGTTAGGACCAATTGAGGAGCTACTTGATTGAAAAGTAGCGGCCACTGGTCGAGGGGATCGCATTATCTGCCAAGAGGCACCGAGGCGCTGCACTCCACCCCAATCATGACGCTTGTGGTGAGCGGAGGTGAAGGACGCAGCGGTCGGGCGCAGGTCGTGGCTCGGATGGGCTGTCGTGCCACCGGTTCTTTATTTTAATTATAAAGAGCCGCGAGTTACTAATCCTGATTTTGTAACGAGTGTCTAAAATACGTCAGTGTATGTTGTATATTTAACGAATTTATTTATTGCGGAAAGATATATTTAGAGAAAGAGTAATGTAGACACGATACAATAACAAGCATTGTGGTCATATTCTGCATTTTGGACGCTAGTTTCATGTGTAAATTTAAAGTAAAAAATCTTATGTGTTGCACTCGCATAACTTTTCTCTATTTTTGTACTAACCATACTTACAAATTCTTATTCCTGTATCTTCTTCGTGTTAGTTAAGATAAGCATTGCAGAAATTGTTGCTTATTTCCTTGTGGGTGCAATACTTTGAGCGATAGTCAAATTTTTTAAGCTTTCAGATTCCGTTCTCTTTGAGCGGCAAAGACATAAAAAAATGGACAATGATGTTCCATTTCATGAAAGTTTAAGTATTCCAAAACTCGCACAAATAACAAGGAATGTCTCCCAAATGGTTCACTCTACAAAAAACATATTTGGATATAAATTGTGTGTTTTAGCAAGATCTACATTTTTTGTAGAGTAAAATTTGGTCTAGCTCTTACAGTTTACCAGTTATGCAAAAGCCATTGAATATAAACAGGACTACATGGGCTATAGCCAGAAAATTCAAAATATACATTTAATTTGTCATAAAAATATGTTAAATATATGGCATTTTAATCAAAATCGTTAGAGCCATTTTCGATAAAAATTTTATATGTTAAGGGTAGTTTAGGGTGGAGGAATTTTATTCAAAATCTTCGTACCGCATCCTTAAAACATATATCACCCAGAGGTCTCTCTGGGTGGTTCAGTTGGACGCTAGCCTCCTGATCCCAAGGTCGCGGGTTCAAATCCGACCCAGACCGATGGTTTCTAAGTGTGCTTAAAAACGATAGCTGCATGTCAGTAGATTTACTGAAATGTAAAAGAACTCTTGCGGCATGAAATTCCGGCACACCGGCGACGCTGATGTGATCCTGGCAATTGACAGCGTCGTTGAACAACAAAATATTGAAGTGTTCTATTTCTTCATTTATTTAATCTTCACCAAACTCGGATCTTGTAGTATTATTATTTACATATTTGATCTAATCTTGTGCATCCTTTAGTTTTTCTCAGAAATTTCATTTCAGAATTCCTGTACTTAACTCTCGACCCATGTTTCACATCCAGACAGTAAAATGTCACCGCCATTGTTTTGTAGAACTTCATTCTTGTATGTCTTCTTGCTTTATTTTTCATTTGTGAATGCTCCCCACATTGAGAAGTAATTATCTAGAATGCAAAAAATGTACAAAAAATTAATCTCGTTAAACCACCAATTTATGTTAAATTGTCCTTTTTCTGTGGAGTGAACCATATCGGGGATATTTCTTGTTATTCGGCACAATTCTGCAATACTTATAGACGTTCCTAAGACATTAGACTATCGCTTAAAGCCCACTAGTAGCTACATGAAAATAAAAAATAATATAATTTCTACAAATATTATCTCGATTTACGTGAAGTAGATAGAGGAATAAGTGTTTGTAAGAATAGTGTGTACAAGAGTAGAGAAAGTCATGTGAGTGCAGCACTTCATATTTTTCATGTGTAGATGAGGTCCTTAACTACGATGTGCCCTTAACTTTAAAGCCAGGAACATGTGATAAGGACAGTGCGAATGGACTCAAGTTTACTGCTGTTTGTTTTCTGTGATGAACCAGCGCTACAAACAGAAGACAGAAGCAAAAACTAAATACTCCTGCATATTTTCTGTTATTGGGGTGAGCTTAATGAATTGCTTCTGGCACTAAATTGCTGTTTACCTTGGTTGATTCTGGATTATTACACGCAACACAAACATAAGCGATTTTTGTAATCTCAGTGCGCACAAATTGCTATAGATCCGTCCCAAAATATGATAACCTGTGAAAAAGCCTGGGGCTATAATCTGATAATCTGAGAAAGGTAATCACATTACATATATATAAACAATGGTTAGGTGTTCATTACCTGTGTATAAACATATTAACATGTTATCGATAATTACTGTAATTAAACTTTGTTAATGTTTCCCATTTTGCTGTTTTGATTAGCATGTGCACAATTTGTATAATGAGCGTGGCTATTTTAAATACTTGAAACTAAATTCATGCGACAAATCTGATGTGCTACATTCACACGACTTTCTCTACCTATTCTTCAGTAAACTATTCTTAAAAAAGCTTATTATTCAATCTACTTCAGATTAATCGAGATAAGCATTTTTAGAAAGTCTTTTATTACACACTAGCTGAAGTACGCGGCGCAGCCCGTGGTTTGGCAATTTATCCCTAAAACTTTCGTACTTAGGTTGCACTTGTTCAATACCCTTGTATTTCTTTGGAGACATTCAAAACATGTTACTTAACACACTTAAGCAAATTACTTAATTAAATCTCTTAGTATACTATAAGCAACAAATAAATAAATAGACAGACAGACAGACAGTTAGACAGACAGACAGACAAATAAATAAATAAATAAATAAATAAATAAATAAATAAATAAATAAATAAATAAATAAATAAATAAATAAATAAATAAATAAATAAATAAATAAATAAGTGAATAAATAAATAAATAAGTGAATAAATAAATAAATAAGTGAATAAATAAATAAATAAGTGAATAAATAAATAAATAAGTGAATAAATAAATAAGTGAATAAATAAATAAGTGAATAAATAAATAAATAAATAAATAAATAAATAAGTGAATAAATAAATAAATAAATAAGTAAATAAATAAATAAATAAATAAATAAGTAAATAAATAAATAAATAAATAAATAAATAAATAAATAAATAAGTGAATAAATAAATAAATAAGTGAATGAGTAAGTAAATTCACTAAGTAACGAAAGAAAGAAAGAGAGAAAGAAAGAGAAAGAAAGAGAGAAATAGAGAAATAAGTAGAGAAATTAATAGAGGAATAAAGAAAGAAATAAACGCATAAATAAACGCACGAAGAAGCGAATGAAGAAACGAAAAAGGAAACGAATAAAGAAACAAATAAATAAAAATACCGAGAAAACACTATGCAAAAGCACTGTTCAAGAACCACAAATACCACAGGAACAAAAGCGAATAGAGAAAGCCATGTAATATAACACGTTGCATTTCTATTCCGGTAGAAGAGTGAGAAGAGAAACGCGTATGAATGCATTGCGTTAAAGAAAGGTGAGTAGAGAAAACCGTGTGAATATACGTTGTGTTTCTATTGCAAACAAAGCGAGTAGAGAAAGCAAGGTGAATGTAATACGTTGCATTTCTATTCGGAAAATCATAGAAAAGTGTATGAATTGTTTGTAGAAGAATGAGGAGATACTCATAAATACAAGTGAACATGTTACGTAAAAGGAAAGTGACTTAAGAAAAGCATGTGGATATTATGCGTTGCGTTTGTATTTCAATCATATAGAAAATTGTATGAATTGTATGTTGAAGAGTGAGTAGAGGAGAACATGTGAATGTATTATACAAAAGAAAGGTACAGAAAACCACGTGTGTGTAATACGATGCATTTCTATTTCACACATATCGAAAATTATATGTATTGTTTGTAGAGGTGGGACTAGAGAACGGAAGGTCGTTGTGTTTCGTAAAAGTAAAGTGAGTAAAGAAAACCATATGAATATACTACGTTTCGTAGTAAAATGGATAGCATGATCAGCACAACTCAAAAACGAAAACGGGGATAAATATGCAACTTTGTAATTACTTTACGCCAGCCAACTTATTATTGATTTTAAACACATAAGCCGTGTTTGTCATTGAGTTTTCCAGTCCTGATTCTATCTCTCAGCCAATTTCGTATTTATTAGAATCTTTCAAGGACAGGCCCAAATGACCTCGCTGTCGACGGACCCTTAAACTCCACTCACTCACTCACCCACTCACTCACCCACTCTCACTCACTCTCACTCACTCACCCACTCACTCTCACTTACTCACTCTCACTCACTCACTCACCCACTCACTCACCCATTCACTCACCCACTTACTCACTCTCACTCACTCTCACTCACTCACCCACTCTCACGCACTCACTCTCACTCACCCACTCTCACTCACTCTCACTCACCAATCACTCACCCACTCACTCTCACTTACTCACTCTCACTCACCCAATCTCACTCACTCTCACTCACCAATCACTCACCCACTCACTCTCACTTACTCACTCTCACTCACTCTCACTCACTCACTCACTCACTCACCCACTCTCACTCACTCTCACTCACTCACCCACTCACTCTCACTTACTCACTCTCACTCACTCACTCATCCACTCACTCACCCATTCACTCACCCACTTACTCACTCTCACTCACTCTCACTCACTCACCCACTCTCACGCACTCACTCTCACTCACCCACTCTCACTCACTCTCACTCACCAATCACTCACCCACTCACTCTCACTTACTCACTCTCACTCACTCTCACTCACTCACCCACTCACTCACTCACTCACTCACCCACTCTCACTCACTCTCACTCACTCACCCACTCACTCTCACTTACTCACTCTCACTCACTCACTCACTCACCCACTCACTCACCCATTCACTCACCCACTTACTCACTCTCACTCACTCTCACTCACTCACCCACTCTCACGTACTCACTCTCACTCACCCACTCTCACTCACTCTCACTCACCAATCACTCACCCACTCACTCTCACTTACTCACTCTCACTCACTCATCCACCCACTCACTCATCCACCCACTCACTCACACACTCACTCATCCACCCACTCACTCATCCACCCACTCACTCATCCACCCACTCACTCATCCACCCACTCACTCACCCACTCACTCTCACTTACTCACTCTCACTCACTCATCCACCCACTCACTCACCACTCACTCACCCACTCACTCATCCACCCACTCACTCATCCATCCACTCACTCACCCACTCACTCTCACTTACTCACTTACTCACTCTCACTCACTCACCAATCAATCACCCACCCACTCACTCACCCATTCACCCACCCACTCACCCACCCACTCACTCTCACTTACTCTCACTTACTAACTCTCACTCACTCACCACTCACTCACCACCCACTCACTCATCCACCCACTCACTCATCCACCCACTCACTCACTTACCCACTCACCCACTCACTCACTCTCACTCATTCACTCACTCACCAAACACTCACCCACTCACTCACTCACTCACCCATTCACTCTCACTTACTCTCACTCACTCACCAATCACTCACCCGCCCACTCACTCACCCACCCATTCACTCATCCACCCACCCACTCATTCACCCACTCACTCGCTCATTCACTCAGGCTCACTCAAAAACTCACTCACCCACTCTCACTTACTCACCCATTCACTCACCCACTCACTCACTCACTCACCCACTCACTCATCCACTCACTCACACACTCACTCACTCTCACTCAAACACTCACTCTCTCTCTCACTCACTCACTCACCCACTCACTCACCCACTCACTCACCCACTCACTCACTCACCCACTCACTCACCCACTCACTCACCCACTCACTCACTCACTTACCCACTCACTGACTTACCCACTCACTCAGTTACCCACTCAATCACCCACTCACTCACCCACTCACTCTCCCACTCACTCTCTCACTCACTCATTCTCACTCACTTACTAACTCACTCACTTACTTACCCACTCACTCACTCACTTACCCACTCACTCACTCACTTACCCACTCACTCACTTACCCACTCACTCACCCATTCACTCTCTCACTCACTCATTCTCACTCACTTACTCACTCACTCACTTACTTACCCACTCACTCACTCACTTACCCACTCACTCACCCACTCACTCACTTACCCACTCACTCACCCATTCACTCACTCATTCTCACTCACTTACTCACTCAGTCACTTACCCACTCACTCACTTACCCACTCACTCACCCATTCACTCTCTCACTCACTCATTCTCACTCACTTACTCACTCACTCACCCATTCACTCTCTCACTCACTCATTCTCACTCACTTACTCACTCACTCACTCACTTACCCACTCACTCACTTACCCACTCACTCACTCACACACTCACTCATTAACTCTTTAAGGAATGCGGCTTGATTTTTGAGACCACCTATTACGAAAGCTATCCTTCAAACAAACCTAGTTTTGTAATTTTTTGAAATGTAAATCATACATTGTTCTGTATGACAAGTTTTCAAATTCAAAGCTTGCAAAATCTGTCTTTATTGATGTTTACTAGTTATTACCCGGAAGTAAATCAAGATGCACTTTCTTCTTCTTCTTCTTCTTCTTCTTCTTCTTTTTCTTCTTCGTCTTCTTCTGCTTATTGTTATTATTATTATTATTATTATTATTATTATTATTATTATTATTATTATTATTATTATTATTATTATTATTATTATTATTATTATTATTATTATTATTATTATTATTAGGTGATTATTTTAAGACCAAAGTGGACGAATGTAAACTTTTGAGCATACACGGTAAAGCCTAGATAAAGGAGTTCGCTAAGCTTTAACCGAGTGTAATGGCTCCGTGATAACGTCATTATTTGGTAGGTTCCGGGTTCCACTCCCATCCATTGACCTAAGGGTTTTCTTAGTTTTCCCTGGTCGATACGTGAATGCTGAGTTAGAGGCGGATAGACAACGGAGGGTTCCCCGCATTATCGAGACAAAGCTGTGCATGTAGGCTAACAGGCTTTTTGTGCTACTGCCGCCGTCCTAGGAGGGGAGGTTGAGGGGAGGGATCTGAAGGGCGACCAGAGCCGGATGACATAGGGCGCAAGCATGGACAGGGTCCCTAACGTTACAGTACGAACGTATCGACGCCTCGCGAAGCCTGCTCTCAGTTTAGCAGTTATGTAATAGCCATTGAAGAGGATTTCAGAGGCTGTTTCAATAAAGTTTAAGCTATACTTCTCACTTGTCATCGAAATATCTTAAACATAGGTATTCCATTTTAATCGAAACGTTAGAACCATTTTTTGAGAGAATCAAACTTTTCGAAAAATTTACCATGTAAAGGATAGTTTGGTTTGAGAATATTTTTTAAATCTTCGCGTCGCATGCTTGGAAAATGCTGAATTTAAATACAAAGTTTGGTATTTAACCGACCTTCTGCTTTAGAGTTTACACACACACACACACACACACACACACACACACACACACACACACACACACACACACACACACACACACACACACACACACACACACACACACACACACACACACACACACTCTCTCTCTCTCTCTCTCTCTCTCTCTCTCTCACGAACCTACTGTAGTAAACGAGGGGGACACCTCGACCCACCGCGACCTCGACATGGATCTTTTGTGGGCTACCACTCCCAGGGGGAAGGGATGAGGCAAAGAGATACCGTAGGCTTGTCAAGGAGCGTAGCCAGCGAAGCCCAGAGACGCACAGAAGTCCCAACAGTTACAGATAGTGACACCTAACGCACAACCGAAGTGCTACTTTTACCCAGGGAGAGGGCGACGAGGCGACCTTTGCGGCCCGGACAGCAACTTCCAGGGAGGGTCAGAGAAGAGGTTCCAGAGCGCAAGCAACTGTGCCATATTTCCGCATTCGCTGAAACGTACCGCGCTACCAACCAAACCTGAAAGACGACAAGAGAGAGAAATGAGAAATAAAGGGGGAGCAATCCATGGAGAAGAGATTAATGCACCCCAGCAAATGACATGAGGAAACCACGGAAATCCCTGTCAGAGTACGCAGCCACGGGAATCGAACCCGCGATCTTCCGGATGCGGGCCAACGACCTTACTGCCTGAGCCATCCTTTTTGTACTTCTTTTTTTCAATTAAGGGAGTCTCAAAACGTGTATTTTCGGTGAAATCTCGGTATGGAAATTTTGGGTGCAATATAATGTATGTACGCAGCAGAGGAATTAAAAATTATACGTTTGGCAGTGTATATAGGTGATTCCTGTTAATATGTTTTATTTATTCTTTACTAACAATCGCACACTGAAACATAAAACTAAAATAAAGAGCTGTAAAGAGTTTTTGCAAGGACTGTGTTTTAGCACAGCAACACGAATGACAATGGCTGCGAGTGCAGAACACAACATTCATCTGTCTCTCTGTCTGTAAGGGAGTAATTTCACATTCCAGTGGAGGTAAACTTAATAGAACATGGATCAGGATTTTGTTTGTTGGCGCCGATCCCATTCACTTTGTTGCCAGGGCTATTCAAATCATCGCCAGACCCATATATATCATGGTGACATATGTATGTGTGGGCAAGCTCGCTACCTGCAACGTGCCGCTTGTGTAAACAGCTCCCCTTTCCCATTATTTTGCTTTGACGACGATTGGACGGGCGATTTTGTGATTCGGGCTCCGTGCCCCAAAACCCGGCGCTTGTATTTGTTCGTTTGCCCCTCCCCACGCCACATGTTTATTTCCAGCGCCGAACGGGCAACAATGTTTCATTCACACCTCAAAACAAAACACTGGCACTGTGTGTTGACTTTGAGTGGAATCGTTGTTTGATATGCGGGGAGCCGGGTGCAACAGTTGCTTAAGTCCATTGCTGGGCTTGTTCTGTGGCACATATAATGACTTTGCTATCACCACAATGACAACACTAGAAGAGCTGTCTAAAAATATCCAATTTAGGTAGCCACAAAATTACCTCTGTCAACTTTTTTACTCTCTCTACTGTTAAATAGAAGAAAGTATTGTATTCCACCCAAAATGTCGAGATTTCACCGGAAATATATGTTTTGAGACCTCCTGAATCCTTAAAAGCATTTTTAGAAAAAGGTCCGTGTGTGTGTCTGTCTGTGGACAGCATAACTCAAAAACGAAAAGTCGGTATTTAAGTTTAATGTCTTTGAAGGATGCGACACGAGGATTTAGAAGAAAATAGCTCCACCCTAAACTACCCTTTACATGGAAAATTTTTCGAAAATTTTGATTTTCTTGAAAATGACTCTAACGATTTTGATTAAAATGTCATATGTTTGAGATATTTTGATGACAAATGAAATGTATATCTTGAATTTTCTGGCTATAGCCCCTGTAGTATTTACTCTTGACGACTTTTGCATAACTGGTAAACCGTTAGAGATAGAACAAATCATATTATACAAAAAAATATAGATCTTGGCAAAATACACAATTTATGCCTCAATACATTTTCTTGTAGGGTGAACCATTTCGGAGATATTCCTTGTTATGTGTGTGAGTTTCGGAAAACTTAGAACTTGAACGAAATGCAACAACGTTGTTCATTTTTTTATATGTTAATCGTGCAAAGAGAACGGAATCTCAAAAGTAAAAAAGATTTGACTATCGCACACAGCCTTCTGTATTCTTATATCTCCCTTGCACCTACAAGGACATAAGCAATAAGATAATTTGTATGGATGTTTATCTTAACTAACACGAAGAAGTTTTAGGAATAAGAGTTTGTAATAATGGTTAATACAAGAGTAGAGAAAGTCATGTGAGTGCAACACGTGAGATTTTTTGTAACTACTTTCCCTACGATGTGCATAATAGGTAAATAAGGTATTGCATTCCACCCTAAAATTTGATACCGAGATTTTACCAGGAAACTCGTACAAGCATTGAGGTCCCTGAAAAATGGATATCTACTTTCTCTACTCCAATAGTAAGTAGGGGTAATATTGTATTCCACCCAAAAATTCGATGTCGAGATTTCGGAAATATGTCTTGAGGTTCCCTGAATCCAAAAAAAAAAGCATTTTTAGAAACAGGTCCGTGTGTGTGTGTGTGTGTGTGTGTGTGTGTGTGTGTGGGGGTGTGTGTGTGCGTGCGTGCGTGCGTGTGTGTGTGTATCTTGTGTCTTTCAGTCTTTGGACAGCATAACTCAACGAAAAGTCGGTTTAAAACCAAAGTTGGTATTTAAGTTTAATGTCTTTCAAGGATGCGACACAAAGATTTTAAAGAAAATTGCTCCATCCCAAATTACCTTTTACATGGAAAATTTTTCGAACATTTTTATTTTCTTGAAAATGGCTCTAACGATTTTGATGCCATATGATTGAAACATTTTTATGACAAATGAATATATCTTGAGTTTTCTGACTATAGCACATGTAGTCGTATTTACTCTGGATGACTTTTGCATAATTGGTAAACCTTAAAGGCCACACCGTAGCCGAGTGGTTAGACCATTCGCTTCCCATCAAAGTGGCCCGGGTTCGATCCTAGGCCACCGCATGTGGGATTTGTGGTGGACGAAGCGGCGCTGGGGCGGGTTTCCTCCGGGTTCTCCGGTTTTCCCCGCCATCTCATTCCACCGGTGCTCCGTCTTCATTCTATATATCATCAGTGTCACCACCTGCGGTGCCGTATGTAGTAAAAGCGGGCGTTAAACACTACAAAACTGGTAAACCATAAGATAGACCAAATCTTACTACACAAAAATGTAGATCTTGCTAAACCACGCAATTTATGTCACAATTTTTTTTTTTTTTTTTTTTTTTTTTTTTTTTTTTTTTTTTTTTGTAGAGTGAACCATTTCGGAGATATTCCTCGTTATTTGTGTAAGTTTTGCAGAACTTATACTTCTGTCAAATGGAACACCGTAATTCATTTTTTAAAGGTTAACCATGCAAAGAGAACGTAATTTGAAAGCTTTAAAAGATTTGACTATCGCTCAAAATCTACTGTATTCCCATATTCCCGTTGCACGTGCAAGAAAACAAGCAAGAAAATAAATTGTGCAAATGTTTATCTCACCTAACACGAGAAAGATAGAAGAATAAGAGTTTGTAAGAGTGTTTAGTACAAGAGTAGATAAAGTGACGTAGTCACGTGAGTGCAACACACCAGGTGTGGTTTTTTTTTTTTTTTTTTTTTTTTTTAACTTTTCTGCGGTTACATCACTAACTCAACCTCCAATACGAATGGGGGAGCACCTATCGTTGTTGAGCAGGTCCTCGGACCTAGTCGGGAGAACTGTTCCCCTGTCCACCACCAGGGGACGCTCCTCAACGCCATGGCAGGTCAGCGCGAGGAAATAGTAATGTGCCTGTACGCATTTATGTATACATTTATCTGTCACATATCTCGATGCGTAATTTAATTACTATCCTGCATCTTACTATAACTCTGCATATAATTTCAAGTTAACTGCTCATCTACAAGTAGTCATCCTCATGCCTTAATGGTCTTTCTTATTCCACTGCCTTTTAGACACTCTGAATACACAATAGTATCTAACCGACTTCACAGCCGCAGATCCTTTTGCTGTGGGTATATTGAGAGGACCCTCTCTATTGTGTTCATGCCATTAGCAGCGGAAGAAGGGTGAGAGATAGGTCTACTTCATGGAATGTGGTCGTCAAGGGATGGGCACTGATATACAAGTGTTCGAATTAACGAATGGGATGAGGGGATTTCCCCCGGGCTTATCAAAGAAAACTTTCTTCCCTACCAGAGAAATATTTTTTTTTCTTTTTACGGTAAGTATTTACTATTTACTCTACATGGTACAAGTGCAAGCTGTGAGTAAGTAAAAGTATCATATCCCAAGTAAGCTAAATAATACACAATTCTTAGTTTTATTAATTAGGTTGTCATTCAGGGTCACAATCCCAGCAATTCTGCGTGGAGTATTCAGTTCAGTTTCTTACAAATCTCTGTTCTATTGTTCGTCAGCATGGATAAATTTGTAACAAGAAAGCGAAAAGTTACAGAATATGGCTGATGTATTCCAGTTCGAATCTCAGGCTTCAACTTCAATTAATATTAACATTACAGCTTCTCGGGTAAAGACTGTAGCTTTGGAAGTGAAATGTGTTAGCGTGGGGATGTGTAGACAAAAGTAGAGCTGAAAAATGGAAAACAAATCGCCTCTGACTTTCATCAAACAGTTTTGCGCGTCTCTGTGACCTATGTATTGTAGCCTCTTTTGTATCCGTCGCTTAAACCTTTCCTCTTAGCGGATGGTAGCCACAATAGATCTGGAAGGTGGTGGTGTGCAAGATGTCTCCCTTAGCGGTAGGAAAATAGTTACTTTTCCATTGATACATTTATGTTTATAGAATTATACCATATAAATAAAGCCGAGCTGCTTCGTGTCTTTAAATACCACCATAAAGGTCAAGTACGTACTTCACACTTTTTTCTAGTCCTCATCGATATCAGAAATATTACAGGTGAGAGTGCTTCATGATGGGTAAGAAACTGAAATAGGAATCGCAATCATCTAATGAATGCACTATCTTGACCATGTTTGCTGTTTGTAATGAAATGTCAGCACGATCTGTACTTAGTACAGTTTCATAACCTTGCTTCATATTATTGGGAATTGCGGTTTAAAGAACGTGCAAGTTTTGCAGTTGCGAGTTGAGAGATTGGCGACTGTCACTTGTTGGAGTTTTCATGGAGCGCCGCACCACCAGGTTTACACAACACTTCAGTCCAACCGTGGTCACACGCGTGGTCCACTAAGCCCTGTCCCTGCCGCCCCCCTTCTACAAGAGCTTTACTGCTTTCTGACACGTGTTTTTGTTTCTGCTACGTGACATTGTATAATAAAAAGACAAGCATCTGTCCCACACGCTCTCAGAGCCAAAATGGCCTATGTGCTGGTTTTTTGCAACTGCGGTACGTACCGGGCGTGTCATGTTAAGGGTTTATAGAGGTCATTCATGGTGGTATTTCCATATGTTACTATAACAAACCCTGGAATCTATTCATAAAGTTAACAAATTACACGAGTTGGACAAATCTGAGTTACATAAACAAACTTTGGTAGTTGTGATTTACAAACATTTGTAAACAATTTTTATCTTCTGTGTTACTCACCTATAGAAACCAGAGGAAGAGTTGCATTTCATCCAAAAATTCCAAATCCAGATTTCAGGTGGATTTCAAAATACAGGTTTCGAAACCTCTTGAATCTAAGAAAAACCGAAAAAAATAAGCATTTTTACTTCTCTGAAAGTAAAAGGGGAGATATTGTATTGTACCAAAATTTCGATATCGAGATTTCAAGGGAAATATATGTTTTAAGGCTCCCTGAATTCAAAAAGGTCGCATGTCTGTCGGGAGTAGCATAATTCAAAAATGAAAAGTCGGATGAAACCAAAGTTCATATTTAAGTTTAAGGTCTTTCAAGGATACAACACGAAGATTTTAAAGAAAATTCATTCGCCCTAAACTACCCTTCACGTGGAAACTTTTTCGAAATTTTTTATTTTGTCAAAAATGGCTCTCATGATTTTAATTAAAATGCGAGTTGTTAAAAATATTTTTACGGCAAATGAAATGTATATTTTGAATTTTGTAGCTATGGCTTATGTAGTCCTGTTTACTTTTGATGACTTTTGCATAATTGGTAAACTGAGATAGACCAAATCTTATTATACAAAAATGTAAATCTCGTTAAAACACACAAGTTGTATGCAAATGCATTTTTTTGTGGAGTGAACCATTTCGGAGATATTCCTTGTTATTTGTGGAAGTTTTGTAATACTTAAATTTCTCTAATGGAAGCTCCTTATTCACTTTTTTATCTCTTGGCCGTGCAAAGAGAATGAATTTCAAAGCCTTCATATAGCGACCAGCTTTAAAAGATTCGACTATCACTCAAAGACAACTGTATTCCTATATTCCCGTTGCACCTGCAAGAAAATTAAGAGTAAGATAATTTCTGCAAATGTTTATCTCGTCTAACATGAAGAAGATAGAGGAATAAGAGTTTGTAAAAATAGTACAAGAGTAGAGAAAGTCATGTGAGTGTAACACATCAGATTTTTAGAAAATTATCTTTGTGTGAGCGAATGGGTGCGTGATTTGTTTGCTTGTGTGTATGTGTGTTTTCGAAAAATTTTCCATCTAAAGAGTAGCTTAGGGTGGAGGAATTTTCTTCCAAATCTTCGTATAGCATTCTTAAAATATATTAAACTTAATTACCAACTTTGGTGTTTAATTAACTTTTAATTTTTGGGTTGTTGTTGTTGTTGTAGTGTTTAACGCCCGCTTTTACTACTACGGCACCGTAGGCGGTGACACTGATGATACATAGAATGAAGATGGAGCGCCGGTGGAATGAGATGGCGGGGGAAACCGGAGAACCCGGAGAAAACCCGTCCTGACGCCGCTTCGTCCACCACGAATACCACATGCGGGTCCCTGGGATCGAACCCGGGCCGCCTAGGTGGTAGGCGAGCGCGCTAACGCTCGGCCACGGCGCCGCCTAATTTTTGGGTTATGCTGTTCATGGACACACACACACTTTTTCTAAAAGTGCTTTTTTGGACTCAGGGAACCTCAAAACATATTTCCTGTGAAATCTCGACATCGAATTTCCTTTACTTACAATGGGTAGCAGAAAAAAAAAACAGTGTTCTGAAGATAGACATCATCATCGATGTTAACATCAACAATAATGACAATGATAACAACAATAATAATAGCAATAGTTGTAGTAGCAGTAGTAGTGGTGGTGGTGGTGATGGTGGTGGTGGTGGTGGGGGTGACGGTGGTGGTGGTGGTGGTGGTGGTGGTGGTGGTGGTGGTGGTGGTGGTGGTGGTGGTGGTGGTGGTGGTGCAATGGCGGCGGCGGTGATGGTTGCGGTGGCGGTGCAATGGCGGCGGCGGTGGCGTTGGCGGCGGCGGCGGCGGTGGCGGTGGCGATGGCGATGGCGATGGTGATGGTAGTAGTAGTATTAGTAGTAGTTATAAAGCATCGATGTATATCTAATTGTGATCCGCAATATAACACAATTAATAATAAAGCGTTCATTGCTTTCATTGACGTAAATTGCATCAACATTAGGTGAACTGTAATGAATAAGAATGTGGTTCCTTGTACATCGATATAAATCTCGAGTTAATTGTATTACAGTGATATTACCGAGTTACACATAGTTGCAGTCGAGTGCCAGTGATGCAGTAACACTTTGATATAATATAACACGGTTGATTAGAGTTATAGGTCATTCTTGCAACGCTGATCGAACTATACACACCTTTATAGGAGCTATGGCCTTTAGGGAACCAATAAGTGTTGTACGAGTTACTGAACCGGTTTAAATGAACTAGTCAGTCTGGTATATTATCGTTATTTATTCTGTAGGGAATATAAAAATCCTGTAGTATCTAATTGTTTATTATATTATACATGTCATGTTTTTGAGTTAAAATAAGCTAGTGAACGGGCATCCATGTGATGCAGGTTTAAATTAGCTCGTAAACTTGGTACCTGTACTACTAGGTATGTATCTAAAACGAGCTAAAGTAATGCGACACCGGCCGACCGCATAGGCACACACCAAAGGAAGCTCGGGGCCGGGCTCCCCCCACACCATTGGCGGCACGTGCATCAAAGACGAGCTGCCTAGCGCCACGGTTTGTAAACACGTGACAACAATGAGCATGGCCCGTCAAAACGGTTTTCGATATTATTCGAGAAGTGTCCGGTGGCCGGCGTATTTATAGATATTCCAGAAATATTGAAGTTCGAGAAAGGTCCTATTACGTCATACTCGCTGTATAAGGAGGCGAGACGGCAAGAGAAGCAAGACAGCTTTTAGTTTGTGTGTGTGTGTGTATCAGCTGTATGAGTGTAGTCATGAAGGAAGATACAGAAGCAGTTAATGAGTATCGAATGATTGTATCGTCAGTCAGCTATTTGAGAGACAAAGAAAGTGAAGAAAGGAGTGAGTCAAGGTTACAGGAAGGGTTACAATATCACGAAGGACCGTGGAGTGTGTTAACGTCAGCAAAAGAGAGCTGTGTATTTGTGCAAACGTTTTTGGAGGAGAATAAAATGACAGAAGAGTAACTGGACTGTATTTTGTCACCCTGGTGTCAGAAGTGGGATTTATCGAATTGACATTTTGTTACAATAAGCTATCTGTGTGGAATGGGTTTAAATAATCTAGTTAATCTGGTATGTTAATGAGTGTCTGAAACCAGTGAAAATAAGCTAGTGAGTGGGCATTTGTGTGAAGTAGATTGAACTAAGATCGTTATCTTGATGTATTATTAGAAAAGCTACAATTCTTAGTCACTTTACCGTGTGCATGGGGCTATTTCGTTCAGTGCTGATGGCTGGCCTGTCGGTCTGGGCGACACACACTCACGGCGAAACTAAAACTCCTACACACGATGCGGTACTAAAAATTTGGCTTTAATTATTAGGCATATCCCCGAAACAAATTAATATAAGATACTGAAGGGGTATCTATATGTAACTGATCTGAGTAATCCAGAATCCAGCGACTCTGGAATGTTAATGCGTATCTGTCTGAAACCAATTAAAATAAGCTAGTGTTAATGGATGCGTCTAAAACGATTTACGATATGTTTATGTTGACATGTGATTAAATAAGACACTGAAACTTGTAGGTTAATAGATAATACAGTGCGTTTGTAGCTCAACCGGACCGGACCGGGCGAGAACCGGCGCGCTCTCCGCCAGAGTGACGCGTAAATAACCGGCAAGTAATGCGTAAGGAACACTAACTTACATTCGGCTTACCTGCATCACAACAGATGTTGGAATTGATGACCTTCGACGCGAATACCTTCCCTATATCTCCGAAGCAATTATTCTATCGCACAATTTTCTCATACAATTCTCGTAACGTGTGCCAATTTGATGTGTACACTTTATTCTTTAACGTTCCCCATAAATAAAAGTCTGTGGAGATAGATCAGGGGAACAAGGCGGCAACAATCCTCGACTAATCATTCTGTCACACTTCACACTTCATGCATAGGATTCCCAACAGTGTGCACTATAGCTGAAACCTGCTGAAACCAACCACACAGTCTTTCATTTCATATTAGTTACAGAGAAAGGTATTTAAAACAGAATTTACATCAACTATGTACCAACTGCTGTGTCGTAAAATATGGGACCACGATTCTTCTCACTGCGCAGCAAATCCCATCATTTGCAATGTGGTGAGGAACTTCATGAATAATATGGCGATTTTCAAATAAACCAGTATTAATTGTTGTGAAATGTAACCTTGAAGATAAAACCACGCTTCATCAATGAAGAATATTAAAATTGTAAATTATAATTCTAAATTATAATCATTATTATTGTTTATTATTATTATTATTATTATTATTATTATTATTATTATTATTATTATTATTATTATTATTAATTATTATTATTATTATTATTATTATTATTATTATTATTATTATTATTATTATTATTATTATTATTATTATTATTATTATTATTATTATTATTATTATTATTATTATTATTATTATTATTATTATTATTATTATTAATGTTAAATCTGCTAAGTTCATGAATAAATTATCTGAGAAACTATTTAAGCTATCAGACTGAAATGTTTACAGGATGTAGAACATGTTTCAAAGTTCACTGATCTACTTTTACACTTTACTATTTTTAAGTAATGTGGGGTTATTTTCTTAACTTTGCCATTTTTTATTTAAATCATTTACAATTTATTCTTTTTTTAAATAAGCAACCATGCTCTTAACATCAAAGTAGATCCACATCATCACTTACATATTATCTAAAAAATTAATTTAGTTATCTTCAATAGCTTCTGAGAAAACGGGTGATTTATGCCAGAAAATATGCACAGAAAGAGCTTTCCAAAGCAAATGTATAGAATAATATATAGGCGGGTTGAACACACAGAAACTTCAGTATTAAATTTATTGATAGTACCAGTATGTGGAATAAACCTTTTCCTAAAGGATGAGCTAAGGTTTATAAATCTACTCCAATATGTGCAGAATTCACAGTGAAAAATGGCAGATGCGGTACCATTTATTTGTTTTTTTATAGCGTTTAACCCCACTTTTACTACTACGGCGCCGCAGGTGGTGACATTGATGATACATGGAATGAAGATGAAGCACCGGTGGAATAAAATGGCGGGGGAAACAGGAGAACCCGGAGGAAACCTGCTCCAGCGCCGCTTCGTCCATTTATTTAAAATATAAACATTGTGTCTATAGAAAAGTAAAAATGTAAGTTTTAGGCAATTTCTGTAATTGATTTCTCTCTTAAATAAGCTATTAAACACTGTATACTAATGAATAACTGCTTGAGATTGGTTTAAATAAGATAGTGAACGTGGCACACTCCATCTGTCATCGCTTTCATTTAGGACTTCCGTGTCCATCTCCATCCATAATTCATTGCTTAATGAATTTACTGTAACAAATACATGCAAGCTTCAACTCAACCTGATTTCAACCGATGCACAAGCGGAAACCAGCGAACGGAAATGGCGTCGCAGATAACGCCCCTTTTCGATGAAGTCACGCTATCGATATTACAATACAAAATCGATTCGTGCGCTGTTAGTATTAATACAAATCGATGGTACATAAAACAATCGGGAGTAATGTTTTTAATAAATCTGATGTGCTGCACTCACACGACTTTCTCTACTCTTGTACTAACCATTCCTACAAACTCTTATCTCTACATCTTCGTGTTAGTTGAGGTAAACACTTTCAGAAATTATTTTATTTGCTTATTTTCTGGTAGGTGGAAGAGAATATGGGGCTTTGAGCGACAGTCAAATGTTTTAAAGATTTCAAATTCCGTTCTCTTTGCACGTTTAACATATAAAAAATTGAATAACGATGTTCCATTTGACAGAAGTGTAAGTTCTCCAAAACACGCACAAATAATAAGGCATATATCCGAAATACTTCACCCCACAAAAAATGTATTCAGACATAAATTGGTTGTTTTAGCAAGATCTAAATTTTTTGTGTAGTAAGATTTGGTCTATCTCTAACGGTTTAGCAGTTATGCAAAAGTCATCCAGAGTAAATAGGATTTCATGGGCTACAGCCAGAAAATTCAAGATATACATTTCATTTGTAATAAAAATATCTCAAACATGTGACATTTTAATCAAAATTTTTAGAGCCATTTTCAAGAAAATCAAAATTTTCGAAAAATTTTTCATAAAAGGTTAGTTTAGGGTGGGGCTATTTTCTTCAAAATCTTCGTGTCACATCCTTGAAATACATTAAACTTAAATAACTTTGGCTTTTTAACCTACTTTTCGTTTTTAAGGTATGCTGTCCACAGACTGACAGACACACTTGGGCCTTTTTCTAAAAATATTTTGGATTCAGGGGGGCCTCAAAACATATATTTCCGCTGAAATATCGATATCGAATTTTTGGGTGAGATTTAATACTTCCTATACTGAACTATACGTAGTAGAGAAAGTAAAAATTCACGAAATAAGGGAGGATACGGGAGGGTTGGCAACCCTAGAGTTACGCATTGCTTGCCCCTGATGGTGGTATTACGTCATATCATCAGCCGATCCCTGGAATAACAAATACATAAATGTTTTAAACTTGACTTGTAGTCGAGCATAAATAGTCGTAAGAAACTTGAGTATAATGCTAATTAGTTGCTCGCTACCGCTCGCTTCATGTAATATACTTACACCTCAATTTTATTACTACCATTATGCTCTACAAAGTCGTCAAACTCCGGGCACTAGTAATGTTTCTATGCATTAATCAAATGTTCCGTTTGTAGATATTTGGAAACAGCAGCGCAGCGTTATGCGGTAAGCCGCTGTCTCATAAGCCGCTGTTACTCCAGCATCTCGCACCTCGCTGAGACCACTCTCAAATCCTGGTGGATACTTGGGTCGTGTTTTCAATTAGGTGATTAATCCTGGAGGCATGGAGAGTGGCCCTGAGCGATTGCACGACGCAGACGCACACGGGTGTAAAAAGTGTTCCCTCACGCACACACGCACTAGGAAAACTTCGGGCCTCACAACGGAGATCATGGCATTAGCGCACAAAACTGGATCAACAAGTAAATAAAAGTGGCGTTAAGTGATCTGCAAATGCACAACAGCATAAGCTCTGGGTTAGCTTGGTTGTGCAGAGTTCTTTACTCACTGATTTCCTTTCTAATAACAAAGGTATGATCGTAGAAAATTCGGTTGTGTTACATTCACATAACCTCAACCCATTCTTCAACAGTGTTCCAACAGAAGCTTATTCTTCTATTTACTTCCTGTTGGCCAAGATAAACATTTGCATAAATGATTTTATTACATATCTCCTTGTAGGTACAATACAACAGGGAATGCAGTAGCTTAAGCGATATTTAAATCTTATGTAATGAGTTTAAAATTCCATTATCTTTCCAGGACCAGGATAAAGAGTGAAAAGAAAAAGAAAAAAAAAGAACAACGACTTCCATTTGAGAAAAGTATAAATATTATGAAGTTCAAACCAATAAAAAGGAGTGTTTCGAAAATTGTTAACTATAAAAATATATGCCATAAAGTGTGTGGTTTAAAGTGATCTACATTTTTTGTCGTAAGATTTTGTATATCTCTTATGGTTTACCAGTTATGCAAAGTTATCCAGAATGAAGAAGGCTCCAGAGGCTATTCTAAAAAAATTTAGATATTAATTTAATTTGTCACAAGACTATTTTAAACTTGTGGTATTTTGATCAAAATTATCAGGGTCAGGTTTAGAAAATCAAGATTTTCGAAATTTTTTCCCACGTAAAGGATGGTTTGAGATGGGGAATTTGCTTGAAAATTGTCATGTCGCATCCTTAGATGATGCTCATCTTAAAGACCAAGTTCGATACTTAACCACTTTTGTTCTTGTCATACTGTTCATAAGCACACACACACACACACACACACACACACACACACACACACACACACACACACACACACACACAAACAAACACACACAATTATGTAGTTTTAAAAAAAATATTTTTATTCAGAGGACCTCAAAATGCGTATTTCTAGTGAAATCTCGGCATTGAATTTTATGGTGAATTTTGATACCTTCTCTACATGTTATGCACAAGGTAAGGGAAGTAAAAATTGAAACCACGATGCTAATTATGTACACTTCCTTACCTGTTTACCCTCCCCTTATGTAGAACTTACACCCCCTAGGACTTAATAAGCCAGTGCCTAGGGTTAGATGCCTGTTGGGGAGCAGAGGGACCTCTGGACCGGACAGAGTGAAGACCTGGAAGTGGGTGGTCAGTCAAGCACCAGGTATGATAGTGAGGAAGAGGATGGCATAAAATACAGGCGAAATCGATGAATGGAAAGGTGATGATGGAGCAACTAGTGGAAGAGTGGGGAAAAAAGAACCCGAAAAAACCGCCCAGGCACCGCCTCGTCCACGACGAATATCACATGGGGGTCCCTGGAATCGAACCCGGTTCGTCTAAGGTGGTAGGCGAACGGTCTAACCGCTCTACCATGGCGCCGCCCTGATTCTGTACACGAAAATATTTTCCATGGTTGAAATTGAGTTACTGCATTTAAAATATACTTCTTAACTATACCAACCTGTGAAAATTTCAAATCTGATGCTTTTAATCAATTATGTTCAATGTTTTATCACATATTACTAACATTAGGTATTTAGAACTACTTGCCAAATTTTCAAACAAAGGCTTGAAAATATGGTTTTTTAAGGAAAAAATATTTTTCATAACTGTGCTATAAAAGAGGCTAGATTTACATCCCAGGAGTACCAATTAATAAAAGTTATCGTATGGAATTCTTATTAAACAAGCATTATTACAGAAAGAAGGTTCAAATAACTCGTTCATCATTTTTATTATATTCTAGGAATTGCAACAATTTTGTTAAAATGTATTCATGAACAATTTAAATTGAATAAACACTAAAGCTAAACATGTTTATTTATTATAATGTTAAGGATCTAATGTGCAAAAGTCACACATGTTTGTGGAAAATAGAATCACGTGGAGCATTTTAAACATTTGCATGCATTGAAAAAATACTCAACGAGAAAAACGGCCTTACGTGATTTAAAAGTCTGTACTGGCTGAAAATAACTTATGCATGCTAATCTAGAAGAACCAACGTTTTTACATGCGCAAAAATTAAAAAATAGATATTTTGGATATATTGGCAATTTTAACAGGTTGATCCCCTTAAGGAGTTTAATACAAGTACTTGATGAATCTATGAAAAGTGAACATCTAAATGTTACCATAGATTGCGTCCAAAATGTTACGTTTATGACATTTATTAAGTTTTTGCAGGAATGTTGGGATATTCAAATATGTTATCTCAATGGGCTTTCACACCTGCATCTCTTACAGGATTAAAGTATTTTATTTATCTAGCTATCTTTAAATTTTCTAGAGACCCATTGATTTTAAGATAATTAATTCATTATTTACTTTCCCTAGGTATTAGTTACCTATGGTAAGCAGAGGAAGTATTTTATTCCAGTCAAAAATTCGATACAGTAGAATCCCGAAACCTCGACTATCGATAATTGGATATTCCGTAAAACTCATTTGTTTTAGTTGTAATTTTTTTAAATTTTCATGAGTTGGCTGTAATAATTTCTATAATCGACTTTGTGATATAAACAGTACAGGTAAATTTTAATTAGTGTAGGTACGTATACAAGCTACCCCATTCTCTCTCACAGTAACAAAAGGGCTGAACGCGTATTGACCTTCGATATCTAATCAGAAAATAAGCAGGCAATTGTCACGAAATTAAATGCTTGCCGCTAATAATCTGAATACGTAGCACAAGCACTTGTTGGGGAGATTTGAAGGTTATGTTTTCCCCAGTATATAGTGGTAAGCTAAAATATCAGTTAAATATTTTTGGTTACTGTACTGTTTCTCAGATTTCAGGTTTACTGTTAGTAACATGTTAATGCCTGTAAAAATGTCAAGCGAGAAGAAAATATTGTGACATTAGGTAGTTCAACAATATACGGACGAGAGTGGACCGGGTGACCTTGGATACGGTGAGCGACTGTGTGTGTACGTGACCGTAATAATGGCGGTAAAACATAAAGGAAAGGTCCGAGAACAGCGCGATAACACCATAGTGTCCAGAAGCTTCTAGTTAATTCCGCTGAGTCATCTTTGCACATGTGTATGAACGGTTCTCGAAGATGATGCTGGCTCCAGTATCAAAAGGACAGATATAGTCAGTAGCGGTTTAATAGTTAGTGATAGAATTGTAGTTGTGAGTTTAGTTGTGTACAGTTAGTTGTTAGTTACGAGAGTGAGTAGGCCAGCCTGTCAGCAAGTACGTCTGTGTCGTCGAGTGATTGTGTCGTAATAGTCACGTAATAAGAGACAGTGAAAGTGGAGAAAGACATGACTGGCTGGGAAAGATTATTGAAGAACAATTGTAAATTGTTATAGCAGAGAAGTATATAAACTTTGTTAATAACGAGAAGGACATTATGCATTTGTAGTACAATTTAGAGTACAATAACGTGTTAGAAAAGTAACAGAATTTCGTATAGTGCTGTTTGGTTACAATAGACTAGTGAACATGGCAATGAAAAATAAATTGGTTGCATTAATGAGCCCAGACAATGGAGAACATATTAATTAATGTTCTACATTTTAGGATATATATATATATATATATATATATATATATATATATATATATATGCTTTTCTGATTCCTATGTTCATATACCTTTTGGTACTCCCTGAATCTATCAAAGTATTATTAGAAAAAGGTGCGCGCACGTTCGTGTGTGTGTGTGTGTGTGTGTGTGTGTGTGTGTGTGTGCGTGTGTGCGTGTGTGTGTGTGTGTGTGTGTGTGTGTGTGTGTGTGTGTGTGTGTGTGTGTGTGTACCCGTCCACTTTACCTGCACTGTACTAACCTCACATGTTTTCTCTACTCGCTTTTCTTTTAAACAAAATACATTCACGTGTCCTGCTTTACTGGCCCTTTACTTTGATACATGTCCTGTATCAATTCATACAATACTCTAAGATTGAAATAGAAATGCCACGTATTTACATTCACACGATTTTCTATACTTGCTTTTCTTTTACGAATCACAATCACACTTCTTTCTCTGCTCCGTCTTCTACAAACAATTGATACAGCGTTCTATATGTTTGAAATAGGCAACGTATTACATTCACACAGTTTTCTCTACTTGGTTTTCTTTTACGAAACACAATCACATTATTTTCAATTCATACAATCTTCTATATGACTGAAATAGAAATACAATATATTACATCCAAACGGCTTTCTCTGCTCGTTTTTCTTCCTAGAGTATGTGTGATTATTCAGTGCTTTCGCATAGTGTCTTCCCAGTGTTTAAGTATATATGTATTTATTTAGTTATTTGTTTTGTTAATGTTTTGTTGTTTGTGGTATTCTAAGAGTCTTTATTAGCTCTTTGTTTAAGTACGTTAAGTAGTATTTTTTAAATGTCTCCAAAGAAACGCAGGGCTATTGGGCAAGAGCGACCTAAGTCTAAAAGTTGCAGGAATACACCGTCAAACCACGGGCAACCCGGATATTTCAGCACACAGGTATTTAATAAAATTCTGGGCCTTTATATCAAACTCTGGTGTGTAGGCATCTCCAAAAGTACGCATGTTTATATCCTCCATATCGTTGCTATGGCAGCTTCTTCCCCCGTTCCCTTCACGTTTTCCTTCTCTGAAGTTAGTTGATTTTATTCCAAGCAGGAAGTTTGTTTCCCTTTTTCTGATATATGAACGTTCCTGTCGAGTAGTTATTTGCCTAGAGGGCACTTTCATAAAAAACTTCTACGAGCGGTAGATGATTTAATCAACGGCCAGCATAAGATGAAGCGTAGTAATGTTTTCAAAAGTTATTTTAAAAACGGTATTGTGTTTTCTCGCAAAAAAAGGCGAAGACATCAATGCAGAAGAAACAGAAGCGATAGTAAATTGAGAGAAGAATAACAAAATCCTTCTAACCCTAATGTAAATAACAGTCTGTTATAGAATATACTGGAGCAAAAATGGCATACTTTGTATATAAGTCTCAAATGCCTGTTTTCGAAGTCAATAGTGTAATTTACATACCGGATGAAAGAATACAGATATATTTTTAGAATGAGATTATATGTATAAAGACAAATGAAAAATAAGCTATTTTAATCTGTGAATTTTTATTTAATAAGATAGAAATTTTCGTACATTTCTGCATTAATTTCCAATACAGAACAAACTAATCAATGTTTTTATCTTACGTTCTTCCTAAAGCGCCTCATTTTGCCACAATTTACCATTTTTATTTTGTGCAAATCGTAATTAACGTCCACACGGCTTGTGTGGAAGAATATTAATTACATCTTTTAATCAAGTTTTAGTAAGAACTTCACAGATGTCTTTACTTAGGAACGATAACCGATGGAGAAACTTAATTCAAAATGAGTGTTAAAGAGTTGAATGACATAAAACGAAATGCGATTTAAAGCTTGAAGGTCACCATATAGCTATGACGTAATCATCCCCCAAATCGTTTGGTGGCGAGCTGTCACAAAGGTAGTTGGACTGTGACCTTGTTTGGAAGAGGACGTGGTGCATTTCCATACAATGGCGCCTTTTCTTTCACAGTGAGTTCTTCTTAAGTTACTCTAGATATTCATTTATATAATGTCTTAAAACTGTTTTGCTGAAATATTTGTGATTTTGAAACAAAGTAATTTATACCTATGTTGTTCAAGTGTGATCTGCTTCAACGTTCATTTGTCAAAAATTAACGAACATTAGATTCAAATTTTGAAAATAATAAAGTACTTGTCATTTGCATAATTACAGTCGCCTGTAGAATTCTTATAATTAATCCAGTTGTTAATACACAAAATTCTCAACTTAAGTACCGACGTTAATGTTTTCTATTTTATCAATTTCTGAAACAGAGTTCTTTAGGCCTAACGTCTATTTGTTTGTTTGGTCCCATCGCGGGCAAAGCTCAGGAATATTGATACGTCATACAATTATCGAACAATCAGCATTAATAATAATTACAACAATTATAATTATAGGGAATTAGTATATAAAATTGTTTTAAATCTTTCTTAAATACTTTGTTGATTATTATTAGCTAATAGTTTTAGGAACATGAAAGGTTATTATAAATGTTTATTCCAGAATATTATCATCCTTTTCGGAACAGCATGAAGCTATTTGCTGGTCTATGCAAATGGCCTTCATGCCTCGTGGTGTGGTCACGCACAGCAAGGTTTGTTGTGAAGTTATCAGAAGTATCTAAGATAGCCCTATGTATCCACCAGCAAGAATAATAGGTTTTGGGGTTTTAAATAATGTTCAAATTCAAATTTACTCACCATTAATACAACAAAGTATATATGTTTCAACAAATTACATTAATTTAAAATTAGCCTTATATCGATTTAATTACGTTTATAAACTTAAATATATAATAAGTTTAACTAGCTATTAAATTGAGTCTAGAAAATCACCTATGCTATAAGAAGCCTTTATCTGTAGCAAGTTCTTCAAATTTTTCTTGGAACAACGTAGATTAGAAAGCACTCTCTAAGTTCACTTTGGTCAGAAAAGTCACTGAGCAGAATTTGTCAAAGTGGTACAAGTACATATACATATGTATGTTTACATGCCATGATAATTTGATTCGCATAACATAATGTGATGTGTAAACACAAACTGGGCAAATTATATTCTTAATTCTTTAAAAATGGTGTACACTAGTCAATTTTAGCAATATTTGAAATGGTTCTAATTTTTTTTCCTGGGTCTTAAAAAGCAAATGACTATCTTTACCGTTAACACTACCCCATATCTCAATAGACTTTCCACGTATGGAAAACACAAAAATGTTATAGCATTCATATCTGGTTATTTCTTTATTACACCTCTGTTTAATTTTGGTATAAGTTAGTTAAATGGATTCCCCAATTTAGATGTTGATTTAGCCCTATGCTTAAAACTTGTGTATTGTCAACTTGTTACTTTGTTTTATATATTTCAAGGTCAATAGTATTCTCGTGCTTACTTTTCTCATACACGAATGCAATTACTGATGTTTTTTTAAGGACTTAGAAGTAATGTATTACGAAACAAGTTCTTCATTACGATTATTAGGTTCTGTTTATCCTCTGGTCCTTCCATGATTATGCATAATCCACAAATATGTTAACATAATTATATATTTAAGTATCTTGAAAAATCATTTATAAATGTAGAAATGAAATTGGCTCCAATATAGAACCCTGGATGGTATTCAGGAATGACGCAGCCCAACGCCACAAATAATACATATGTGTCTAATATAAGCTATAAGCACTTGCTTTCTATGTACTAATTACTCCAGAAGAGAATTCCATATCACAACAGGCAGTGAAAGCAGAGAAAATATGCGGTTCTGAAGGCATTTTTGTTAAGCGGATTCCTCAATCCTCTGGATACAATAAATAAGTCGTTTTGTTGATGTTGTAACTCATATGTTGGCAGCATTGCGTAGCTTTGCATTTGCAAAACAGTTGGAGCTAGGACCTGCCATCTGCAAGGAAATTGATAAATGACTGATTCTCGGGCCCTCCGATCGTAACAAATATCGTAAATTACTAACGTCTTAAAAGAAAGGGAAACATTAATCTGCTCTTAACAAAATATCCAGGTAATAAACTCGTTACTCTTAAGAAAGTTCATTAAGTATTAAATTAATAAAACATTTGCACTCCTTGCATGGTATACCTATTCAACCATGAGATAGGTTATGTGAAATGTGTAAATTTATTCATATCGTATTGAGAATTGTGTTAGATCTCATAGTGAGCTGAGGTCGTGTCTATTAAACACACCATACTGTAAACAATCATCAGCAATCGTGCAACCTAAGAACAGAATATGAAATAAATTCATGTTTGTCAAATCCTCACCACTACATCCTCGTAAGATGAAGGGACTTTATAAAGAACAGCATTAGAAACTCAACTTAGGTGTGGATGGGTGTGTGTGTTTTGCTGGGATGATTTGAATGAACTATATTTTTTGTGCGTGTGTGTAGCTATCCCGGAAACCACAAAACTAATTTTGATAAATGAGGAAGCTCAGTTAAAATGGGCATATGCTACCAGAATTTTTTTTCAAGAAATATGACTTTTACTTATTTTATTTTCCAAATACTGTTAAATATTGGTTTGGTACTATTAAAAAGGATCCATTGGAATTTTTTCATATACGGTTAATTGTCAGTAAGATTTCAGGATAAAATTATGGAAATGAATTGGGCATTGAAGAGTTTTAAGTTCTTTTTAAATTCATATTCCTTGTTCTCTAACTGCTTTATAGGTAATTTAGTATTGCTCTATGCATCATATTGATTATATAGCACTTCATACATAATCAAACTCATCATTGCCTTCCAGTTCCATTGGTTCTTCACTATCATCCCTTCTCAGTGACTGTCGGTCTGGGTGGCTCAGTTGGTCAGACGCTGGCCTACTGATCCCAAGGTCGCGGGTTCAAATCCGGCCCAGACCGATGGTTTTTAAGTGTGCTTAAAAACGACAGCTCCATGTCAGTAGATTTACTGGCATGTTAAAGAACTCCTGCGGGACAAAATTCCGGCACACCGGCGACGCTGATGTGATCCTGGCAATTGACAGCGTCGTTAAAGAACAAAATAATTTTTTTTTTCTCAGTGACTGATAAAAATGTGAATATATTGCAGGCACACATTTTAGTAAATTTTGAAGGACCCTGAATTTTACTGCTCTAATTTGACGTCCATTGGTAGATTTATGAACTAACTTACAATCCAAAAATCTAGTTGTTGTTGTAGTGTTTAACGCCCGCTTTTACTACTACGGCACCGCAGGCGGTGACACTGATACATGGAATGAAGATGGAGCATCGGTGGAATGAGATGGCGGGGGAAACCGGAGCACCCGGAGAAAACACGCCCTGACGCCGCTTCGTCCGCCACGAACACCACATGCGGGTCCCTGGGGTCGAACCCGGGCCGCCTACGTGGTACCGCTCGGCCACGGCGCCGCATCCTCCAAAAATCTAGTAAATCGTTCGCGAGACTTATAAACAAACGTTGAGTTACGCTTTCTGATTAGTTGTTTGAAACCAAGCTTGCCAAGGAGAAGCATCGCCTCATAAAACCTAAGGAAAGGAATGGCATTGGCCTCTTTTCCTCTGGAAATGTATGGTTGTATAAATCAGCAAATATACAATGTTCTCTTTCAAAAAATGAGTCCTCCTAGGAGTTAGTTATGATACTAAATAGGATCGTCTGTCTTTCTGTACCAAAATCACAATAACTAGATAGTGGAATATGCCCGAAGACTGCCCCCCCCCCCCCAACACACAGATTCACACCTAAAAACACACGTACCAACTTCTAGGTAGTATTTTGCCCATGTATTACTGTTTACGTCTCTGTTTGCAACATTTTCCAAACAATGAACGATTTCAGAAACCAACATAATAATCATATGGATTTATACCTGGAGAGAAGTAGGTCAGTCAATTATTGTGCCCTCAAAAACGCTTTGTAATTCTAGTCGGGATTTTCTTTCACTTTTTTACATGACAGCCCCTGTTTTGCATATTTATGTTCTCGGTTAGAACTGTTAGATTAGAAAAATGAGCTTTCGTAGAAGCTATTCAAAAATAAAGGAAAATGGGCGGAAAAGTAGTGTTAATATAATACGTTATAATTTTTTTTCTCGTAACGGTGACATCATGGTTGCTTTTGCAGGTTAAGAGAACTTTATTTTGATCATAAATTAACCTTAGACTTTACAGACAAAAAACATGCACACTATAGCTTACGGAAACATTGTTGAAATAGTTCTATCTCTAACAAGTAATGAAGAAGCTACAAAAATAAGTGGGTGTTGTAACGACCCGCCATTTTCCGTAAACCCGGCTATATTGACAAAAGATGGAAGCAAAAGAGAGACAGAAGACTGAGGTGTGAGCCCACATCAACTCTCGGGATAAAAAGCTTCAGGGAAACCACAGCCTGGCTGTGATAGCGTCAGAAGGCATTCAGCATTTTAATGTGCGGTGAAGAGCTGGTACAGGCTGTGACGTAAACTGATTGTTAAAATCCTACATTGTCTTTGGCTTTGATTGGAACTGCAGTTAATGTACCATACTTATGTAATAGAAGTGGCGAAAAATAATAACCTTTCAGTAGTAGTTATGTCCACTCCAGTCCCCATTATCAAAATACTTTTCAAATAATCGTTCCAAAATAACAACAGAACGTCCAAGAGTATATTTCGCATAAGCGTAGCAGGAAGATAGTCTTGGTCCACTGTTAATTGATGATTCGACTTCCTTCGCATTCAGTTGTAACTCTCAGTATGTTGCCCAGCCTGGAAAGAGGGTTTTTATTATGCACGTGTACTAGAATTTCATTCTCGATAGCATATTTATATTATGCTGTAGCATAATTCTGCGAGTTAATTTTTTTAGTCTTCTGTTACCTATTACCACAAAAATAAAGTTTTACTGCCAATAATTCAGTTGACCAAGCTATTATTTACGAGGTATCAATATGTTCCCACTCACTCACCCTTTAAACAAAGTAAAAATAAAAGAGGAAAACATTCAACTTGCGTTTTCTTTTCTAAACTATATTTCCTGATTACATACAGCTCGTTCAAATGTTTATTCACCTAAAGAGATAAGTTCCTATCGTATGTGTTTTACACTAAATTCACACACATTCGCACGCATAATCCCAGAAGAAGAAAAATCCCCATCCTCCCAGCCGGTGATCGAACCCGGTGCAGCAGGTAAATGCTATACCGACTGAGCCACGGGGCTTCGACGCGACGTACCTTTCATGACGACAATATCACACAGCTGTATCGTACTCACTGGAACACTGATTCCTCTCTGTAACTCTCTCTGCTGTTTCCTCGCCTCCTTATATAGCGAGGGTGACGTAACATGAACCTTTCTTGACTTCCACAAACACGTCAGCTGCCGGATGCTCCTCCAAGGTTCTGGAAACCTTTTACGTTGCCGTTCGATTGTTGTTAGTCACGTGTTTGCTCGCGTGAGCAGTGGGGAAGGTTGACCTACGCCTAACGCCGGTCTGGTATGTGGTGTGAAGTAGCTCGGCCCTGACCGTCCTTTG
Organism: Tenodera sinensis; assembly: GCA_030765045.1. Lineage (NCBI taxonomy): Eukaryota > Metazoa > Arthropoda > Insecta > Mantodea > Mantidae > Tenodera > Tenodera sinensis. The sequence goes on from CM060969.1 coordinate 112,323,004, forward strand.
TATGGAAAGTTGTTTGAAAATGTTTATTTACTCAAAAAGATTCTAATATTACTACATAAAAATGTAGATCCTGTTATAACATACAGGTTTCACCAAATATATTTTTTGTGTCGTTAATCATTTGCAAGGCATTGTTGCATTTTGAGATACTTTATACTTCTCTCAATGATTCTCCTATGTAAGTACAACGTGCTTAAAGCAAGCGAGACCACACATCCTAGTCGGCAAATATCGCTTCCAACATACCCCTTCGAACGAACTTGAAGAAACTCGAGGATTCTAGATTAACGATGTCCAACGTTTGCGAATGAGGTGAAGTTGGATTTACCTCCTTTGACTTTACGCGGGATGTGCCACTCAGACGTGTATTATGTTGCAGTGGTGTTTGATTTACGAAAGCACTTTCAAATCTTATGTGAACTAGTGACTTCTTTGGTACTGCTTACGTCTATCAGTATACAGATATACACCGAGTGATCGTCGCGTAATCTATTGCGATACAGAAACCCTGTTCGCAAGTGTATGTAGAGCTATATCTACATTGTGTATACTCTTATACACAATATTCTTATTTCTCAATCTATCCTATTTTAATCGGCATATACACTTTCAAAAATTATCTTATTGTTAATTTTCTCGAAGGTGCAAGTGGAATATGGGAATAAGCGACAGTAAAATATGTTAAGGGCTGCTAGCTATATGATATTTTTGAAATTTCGTTCTCTTTGTACGGCCAAACACATTCCTATTGGAGAAAAGTATAAGCATTGACAAATTCAAACAATTAATAAAGAATATCTCGGAAATGGTTGACTCAAAGGGGAAAAAAAGAAGTTTGACAAACTGTGTGTCAGCGAGATCCATTTTCTTTATTTAGTAAGTTTTTGTCTGTCTCTTACTGTTTACCTTTTATGCAAAAATCATCCAGAATGACTGTCTACTTGCGATTTTACAGGTCACAAGCAATAGGCAACGCACCCTCCGGTTGAAGGACGGAGGTGGGGAAGAAGCAACTGATTACTTGAATGCTTCCAAAGAGACAAGGTTGGACATTGCTGTTCTAGACTAATTACATGCTGCACTAAACTGTGTTGCTGGTTGCATATGCACCTGTCCCCTTGATTTTGATTCCCATCTCATGTTCGAACATTGCACGACATTAGAAAATTAAACAAAAAAAATTATTTTCTTGATTAACGACGCTGTCAATTGCCAGGATCACATCAGCGTCGCCGGTGTGCCGGAATTTTGTCCCGCAGGAGTTCTTTTACATGCCAGTAAATCTACTGACATGGAGCTGTCGTTTTTAAGCACACTTAAGAACCATCGGCCTGGGCCGGATTTGAACCCGCGACCTTGGGAACAGTAGGCCAGCGTCTAACCAACTGAGCCATCCAGACCGACGCACGACATTAGTAAACAGGGTATTGAATTTCAAAGCCAGTACGTAGCGACTCCACTCAAAAATTCAATGTAGAGATTTCACTGGAAATGTGTGTGTGTGTGTGTGTGTGTGTGTGTGTGTGTGTGTGTGTGTGTGTGTGTGTGTGTGTGTGTGTGTGTGTGTGTGACAGCATAACTAAAAAACAAAAAGTCGGTTAAAAACTAAGGTTGGTACTTAAGTTTAATGTGTTTCAAGGATGCGACAAGAATATTTTGATGAAAATTGCTCCATCCTAAACTACCCTTTGCATGGAAACTTTTTCGAAAACTTTGATCTTCTTGAAAATGGCTCTAACGACTTTGATTAAAATGCCACATGTTTGAGATATTCTTATGACAAATGAAATGTATATCTTGAACTTTCTGGCTATAGCCCATGTAGTCCTATTTATTCTTTTGCATAACTGGTAAACCGTAAGAGATAGATCAAATCTTATTATACAGAAAATGTAGATCTTACTAAAACACACAATTTATATACAATAATTTTTTTTGTAAAGTGAACCATTTCAGAGATATTCCCTGTTATTTGGTCAGTTTCGGAAAACAAACTTTCGTCAAATGCAATACCGTTTTTTTTGGGGGGGGGGGAAGCCGTGCAAAGAGAAGGGAATTTGAAAGCTTTAAAATATTTGACTATCACTCAAAGCCTACTGTATTCCCATATTCCTCTTGCACTTACAGGGAAACAAGCAATAAGATAATTTCTGTAAATGTTTATCTCAACGAACATTGAGATAAACTAACATTGAGGAATAAGAGATTGTGGGAATGGTTAGTACAAGAGTAGAGAAAGTCATGTGAGTGCAACGACTAAGATGTTAACGTTTATTTTCTAAACTGTGTGCTAGGTAATAGAATACTGGTGTAGTTGTGTTGATGGTGCAAGAAAGGCAGACAATGCGGAAGTAGGTAGGTGTTTGTGGAACGCCCTGTGCCCTATGTCACAGCCCGGTGTTGGCAAGGTAAGACGGTGGTGTCTAACCTCAACTCTGCACGTAATATATTCCTCTAATGGATTCTGCAGGCGCTTGGTTCACTTAGAGACTGAATCCAAAGTGAAGAAGATGAGTGTCTGTCTCAAGAACAGCAACACGTGGCGAACAAAAGTTTACTTTACGTACGTACAACTCCCTTCAAATAATTTGTCTTGATTTCACACCAGGTTTACGTAACCTATACTTCGGACATCGGTCCCAGATCCCTTCCAGAACGCTATTATCGGGCTGAGCCTGTAAACCCTATTCCATGTGACTTAACCCTTGCCCTACTTTTAATGTCTATTTTTATATTAAGCCGTTTTATTAATAAGATTACGAATTTTATGGATGGTATCCTCTAGGGCAGGCCTGTCGAACATACTCCGAAGGTGTGAAACGGGTAGTGCCCTAAACTCGGTAGCAGGTCTTCGGCACGCGGTGTCTTAGTTGCTGAGCAGTTGTTTGTGGGCCTTCCAGGTTTTGCGGTCCCTCGCCGTCCTTGTCCAGGTACTGCCAGCGTTCCTCTTCATTTCGTCCGCCAATCTCGTTCTCGATCTTCCCGCCCGCTTCTCGTTGCTACGTTTGTCCAATGGTTGTTGTTGAACCTTACTATTTGATCAGCCCATGTCCTATCGTTTCTTGAGCTGCTATCGCGGCGTCCTTCACTTGAGTTTTTCTTGCTTCTGTTCCGGTCTTTTATTGATATTTGTATAGTAACTACGAAACAAGAATGAACATGGGCCTAGCCAATACAGTGATATTGCTCTCTCGGCGTTGCCAGTTACCCAGCGAGCGGACGACAAGTATGGAAGGTTTGACTGTATTTGTCACAACGAATCGCCTTGTGCTTCTAAATTACTTAATTTGGAAATATTTTATTCTATTGCATTTTTAAAGTTTTCTTTCACCTTTCGAAAACACTTTTATAAAAACTTAATTTTTATACATAACTAATTAGTATGACTGAACTTAAAATACTAAATTGTTGAACATTGTGCATTTTCTTTATTTGAAGCATAGAAAATGTTTATATGTTTAAAATATTTAGAAACAGCTTTATCATTATTCCTGTATTTTATTTGTTACGAATGTTATTTCTTAAAAATAACTTCGATTTGAAACTCAGTTCTGGAACTAGTATTCTGCATTTAAATTGGTATAAATTGAAGGATTGATATAAAATATGGATATTTCATCCCAGCCTCTCCTTAAACTGAAATTGCACTTCATTGAGAGGCTAGCGTAAATATGCACAGTTTTCAAATATGTCAGGAATTGTGTTATAATATGAGGAAAACGGCTAGTTTTCGACCAAATCTTGAATGCAGAAAATCGCTCATAGTTATCTTACCTTGGTTCTTATGGCATTTTCTCCTTCATGCATTTGCCTTTCCTCCACTTTTACCTTTGTTGGTATTGTGGGCCGTAGAGTGCAGTTCTCAAAGTTGTCTTGTTTGCTTTCTATCTTGCCAAGCTTCCTTACAAGAATAATGTCCTTCTATTGTGATTTTATCGTCTGCTTTCCTTGTCCTCACCTACGTGCATTTCCTTCCATATTTCTTTCCCTTGTCGTACAACGTTATTCAAACTGATTCACCTGTACTTAACAAGTCTGTTTCTCATTAATTACAACCAAGGTGTTCTGAATTATCATAGCGTGATCTATGAAGTTTGATTTTTTTACGGCTACAGAGAGGATTTAGAAACACTAGCAAATGTAGTGCACCAAAGCCTTATAAACATACTATCAAATAAACATTAAAACTTTAACACCATAGAGCTGTAAGTGATGCAATTTTATTTAAGAATCTGGCCCGAAATAGGGATGCCATAAAGATAGAGAATAACATGAAAACATTCTTAACGGAAAAGAGGCATTAAAATACTTCCTAAATGAGAATATACAAGGTGTACCCTAATTGTTCTCTTCCAAAATAAATTATACATTGAATATAATTTATACACGAACATATTTGCAGTAAATAGGAATAGATTTAAGAACTTATAACATCACCTTTCGAAGAACGGTAACTCAGTGCTTAATAATGCAATTGCAATGTTGGACTGTAATCGCTTATAAATTTTGTAGGAATGTCTCCATTTAACAAACACATTTGTAATGTCACGTGATCCAAAATAAGACGATTCACTTTAATGTGATCTCGTGCATTGTATTTGTTTGGCAGTGTGTCTACCTCATATCCTAGAGTTCGAATCTCGGTTAGGGCGTATTTAACTGAATAACGCCCCCCCCCCCACCGGACGTTTTTCCCTATCTTGAAAAATGAATGACGGGTAACTCTAAGCTCTGTGGCCCCGGGCTCACTTGAGCAACATTTCATTCATCGCCCAATATGGCCGAACTAATTGGGAGTTAAATCTTTAAAAAAGATAAGATATAAAGCATCGCCGCCACCGCCACCACCACCACCGCCACCGCCACCGCCACCGCCACCGCCACCGCCACCGCCACCACCACCGCCACCACCACCGCCACCGCCAACGCCACCGCCAACGCCACCACCACCGCCACCGCCACCACCACCACCGCCACCACCACCACCACCGCCACCACCACCGCCACCGCCACCACCACCACCGCCGCCACCGCCACCGCCACCGCCACCGCCACCGCCACCGCCACCACCACCACCGCCACCGCCACCACCGCCGCCACCGCCAACGCCACCGCCACCACCGCCACCGCCAACGCCACCACCACCGCCAACGCCACCACCACCGCCACCGCCACCGCCACCGCCACCACCACCGCCGCCACCGCCACCACCGCCACCGCCACCACCGCCACCACCACCGCCGCCAACGCCACCGCCACCACCACCACCGCCACCGCCACCACCACCACCACCACCGCCACCACCACCACCACCACCGCCACCACCACCACCACCGCCACCACCACCGCCACCGCCACCACCACCACCACCGCCACCGCCAACGCCACCACCGCCACCACCGCCACCACCACCGCCACCGCCACCACCACCACCACCACCGCCACCGCCACCACCACCACCGCCACCGCCACCACCACCACCACCACCGCCACCACCACCACCACCACCGCCACCACCACCACCACCGCCACCACCACCGCCACCACCACCACCACCACCGCCACCACCGCCACCACCACCGCCACCGCCACCGCCACCACCACCGCCGCCACCACCACCACCACCGCCACCGCCGCCACCGCCACCACCGCCACCGCCACCACCGCCACCACCACCGCCGCCGCCACCACCACCACCGCCACCGCCGCCACCACCGCCACCACCACCACCGCCGCCACAGCCACCGCCGCCACCGCCACCACCACCGCCGCCACCGCCACCACCACCGCCGCCACCACCGCCACCGCCGCCACCACCACCACCGCCACCACCGCCACCACCGCCACCACCGCCACCGCCACCGCCACCACCACCGCCGCCGCCACCACCTCCACCTCCTCCACAAAGCAAAATAAGCCTCTTGCGTCGCTATCAAACCAATTTCTCTACCCGAGTAATTCGTTTTCATAGCTTTTCTACAAATAATTCATTAAATTACTTTTTTTTTATTTGTCCATAAATGTTGATAAAATTGTTCCAGTACAAGTTTTGTGGTGCTGAGGCCCATACAGAAGATTAAGTCAAATTTTTAAAAGCAAGTCACTGTATCATTGATATTGCATTCTTTTTGTACTTTTACTGGAAACAAGCCATCTTGACCTTGGGTTTTTGGACATTCTTCCAGACCTGTAGACAAGTCCTGGGATGGATTTTGTATAGGTACATATATACACAGTAGGGTACCACTACTCCGAACCCCGCTAATCCAAAAATCCACCTAACCCGGAGAAGACTAGGAAAAATATATACCAAATTGTTTTTAATTTTAAAACAGGAAAAAATAAAGATTAAGATCAAACTAGTTTGTGCAGGTAAAAACGTAGGTTTATTAGCACAGAAAAACGTTAACTGCCACAGGAGTAAACAGTGGATCTGTCGGCTATCTTATACACCAAAACTTTAATTACTGTTTGTTATATAATAAAAAAAACGTAAGGCCTAGACCAACTAAGAATGTGCATAATAAAGTTTGAATGCAATTTTTTTACATTAACGAGAAAACAAAGCAATAATTGGTTTTTGAGCCTCAGAATATAGTTGTAAAATACATTACAGCATACTGTACTAATTTGTTCCTACTTTAAATCATTTTAGAACACATAAACGCTTAAAGTCAATATCTTGTCGCATTTGACGGAAATACACCTAATCCGAATGTTCGCTATTCCGAACAGAGTTCGGTCCCGATTAGTTTGTTATAGTGGGATTCTACTACACATATATATGGGAACCCGACACATGAGATAGAAACCTTTACAAAGCACAAGCCACCGCCCAGCCGCAACGCTCCTCACACCGTCACCTGGTTCTTCAATCTTGAATGGATAAGAAGGGAATAATGCTGAGAACGAGCACCCCAGCATTCGCCAAGTGACAAGTGGAGAACCTGAAGTCAGAGTGCGCGGTCGGCGGGGATCGAATCACGCCACTCATGCTACTGCCTGTGGCGCCTCACTCGGTAAAAGAAGGAAACAGTAGTGGCTGAAAGAAAGCTCAATTTTCTTCAAGCGAAAACAAAAGCCATTTGAAAGAGTGAACTCACTTAGTAAGTTTAGCATAGTCAGTCTGCATGAACTTCTAATAAATATTCAATATGGAACTAGTGGTTGGTGTGATGAGCGCTGAAAGTAAGTAAGATGAAATATGGTGTGTGTTTAGTGACGTAACAAAGACAGGAAACCAAGCAGTAGCAGTTGACAGTACAGGTGTTCGTCGCTCACTTAATGGAGACGCAAGGCGGGTGGGCGACATCAACAAAATTCAACTAATGGATGTTGCTTCTTACACTGCAGAATGCACTTGTGCAGAACAGCCATTCTCTTCTGCATTCAAGTAATCTTCTACTTACAGTACAACCGTAACAGTCCTTTATTATTATTATTATTATTATTATTATTATTATTATTATTATTATTATTATTATTATTATTATTACTATTATTATTATTACTATTATTATTATTACTATTATTATTACTATTATTATTATTACTATTATTATTATTACTATTACTATTATTATTACTATTATTATTATTACTATTACTATTATTATTATTATTATTATTATTATTATTATTATTATTATTATTATTATTATTATTATTATTATTATTATTATTATTATTATTTGAATTTATCGAGTACTGAGGCATTTACATCTTGGGTTGTACTTGAACTTGGACCCCAATCCTTCTGTCATTAGATAGCCTCTAAGATTACTTACATACATTTACATTTTGATGTGTGCTGCTGTTTATTTATTTTGCTATGTTTGTAAGTTTCTTCAATTTCTATTTTATTATTACTTTTGTCTTTTGCAGCACTGTTGTCATCTACTCCTTTTTGTTTTCCTTTTCCCTAAATTTATTTATTACTTTCAAACCACTTCACTCTAACCTTATTCTTTACCGTCTCCCCCTTTTTTTATTCCTTTTCTAAGTTTCTAACTTTTTGCTAATAATTCCCGCCATCAGAATGGTTAACTTTATTTTAACCATTTATTAACTTCCACTTCCTTTCCTCACTTTCATTTTTTTTTTTTTTAATTCTTGCTTAACTTTAGCCCTAAACTTTTCAAGCCACTCTCCCTTCCACCCCTGACCACAAGTTCACTAACACTTTGTTCTTTCTTGTCACACGGCGCGGGGTAGTAGCTGCCTCTCTTTAGTCCCACATATTAGCACATTTTTATCTGACACCCACTTGCCCGTGATGTCATTTTTCCATGTTCACCCTTCTTCCATCCCATTCTACCCATATACGCAATACCCGTATTCCATTCAACTTCCTCATACACCATTCTTTTCTCAGTTTATTTCCAACTTTTTTTAAATTGACCCTTGACTATTTGCACTTCTTGCACTAATGGGTTCCCCACTCACTATTTCCTCAGTAGCGTTTATTAGGAAAATACGGTGTTAAAATGTTAGAGGCAAAACATTAAAGGGGTCGCTGTGAACACCACAGTGCTTGCATTAATATTTACAACTACAGATTGTCTTGCAAGGGATCTGCCAATTAAGAAATTAAATACAATCACACAATTTATTCTACGTAAATTCACATAAAACATTGATTTGGCAGCCAGACCAAGATGGGCGACGTCATCCACCCTGAGCAAAAGCTTTCACACTCAAAAGAACTTACCTATAGTTACATCTCAATAAATCCGAATATTAGTTCTCCACTTTCCCGCACACTGCGACACAGTCAAACAATGCAGCCAAACCCGAACTCACTAAAGAATCCCTGATTTCAAATAAGGTGCCATAATATGTATAGCCAAAGCACTTGATTGATTTCATGGGTTGCGATGAATTCCTGTGAAATCATAGTAATCTTTGAGGCAAGAGAACATGCAAATTCCTGTAACACAGTGGCGCCGGTCGCCCGTCAAAGAGATGTCCAACGGCAAATGCCACGACATTGCTAGACATCGGGCGGCCGATAAACAAGGACAGCAGTAGACGGGCCGGAACAAAGACTTACTCTAGGCTCTTCCAGACTTTCGATTGCCAGCTTGTTTATGAGAAGTTTTGAGAAAAGGTGTATCATCCAGAGAATTTGCCGGCATTCGGCCTGGACTACAATAGCGAGAAAGCGGGACAGAAGAGAGTTTTTAAGTGAGTGCATTCAATGTTGAAACAGCTTGAGGTATGTATCGTCAGAGATAGTTTTAGACATTTAATCGTCGCGTCGGACCGGTTTGTTGTGTGAAGCTGTTTTTGGTGAGTGTATCGTTGGAGCCAGTTGTTTGTTATAAAGACGGAATGAAATGAAATAGCCTATTGTGTTCCTAGAAGGGCTAAGGCCGCCTACAAGAGGGAAGCTGATGTCTCCATTTTGCTCACGCGGTAAGCTACTCCACATGGGCGGAGTTTGTGCACTTCACTTAATTAACATACGATATTTAGATTATAATGTTCAACACTTCTGTCACTGAAATATGTCTTCAGTTGTCGGTGTTGGTGTCTTCCTAGTTCCTTTCACTCTCTTCTGCGTCGTGCTGCGCTGCTCCAGTGTAACCCTAGCCGGTGTCTGAAGGAGTCAGCCCATCTAACTCTCGGCCTTCCTCGACTTCTCCTTCCTAGAATGGTAGAACTGTCAGTGATAATTGCACTACAGAACAGCTGGACTTGCAGTATCACGACGAATTGTTTATTATATTAACTAAAATACACAGCTCTGTATTTGTAATTCAGTTTTAGAAGCAAAATAAAGTGACAAAAATAATTTAAAGTGTCATTTGTTACAACACCGGAAAAATTGGATATTTTTGTATGTTGACGAAACATTCCGACCAAACTTAATACAATTTTGATATTGTTAAAATACTATTTTGTTGTTTGTTTAAAATTATAACATTGTCAAACAGCTAGGCTTGAGACTTGGTCAAAGAAGTTTAAAATAGATATGTCACGTTATTACAGTTTTCAATAACATCACTCAAAGGAAAAAAGTATTTGACATAAATTGTGTGTTTTAAAGAGATCCACATTTTTTATTTAGTAAGCTTTTGTCTGTCTCTTACTGCAATCAACAGGTGAACGCTGTTAGAGCAATGTTGGAACAACACCTCTGCTGGACTTGTGTTGGACTAGCAAGTAAAGTTGGAATTGTCCCTGTACGATTCTTCATATACTTAAGTTAAAGATGAGGAATCTTGAAGACGAAGACATGGACGTGAAGGCGAGCAACTTTAATTTATTTCGTAGATGGAACTGGGAAATTCTGGAGCATCCTCCATATTCCCCATGTGATTTGAAGCTTTTCCTAAAGTGAAATTACAACTTTCAGGAGTTCGCGTTAGAATCAGGCAGGCAATTATAGCAGTAGGGAGCAGTCTGTTCGAGGATTGGTACAAAATGCTGTGGATGGCATACGTTGTCTCCTGAAGTGTGGAGGAGATAACTTCTGAGCATAGCAACAATGTGACTATTCCAACAATATTTCCTTTCTTGTTAATTCAACTGTCAGCTGTTATTGAATGACCCATGTATATTGCCGCTGCTATCGGATCCTTATAAGCACTTTAGATTCTCTTTTCCGAATGAAGTCCTCATAAAAAAACCGATACCTATACTGCAAAAAGTGAAGACCTCTTTAAAACATAAATTGATTTCAAATAACTGTAGTCATAAGGTTGGCTCTGGTAGTTTCATCGCTTTAAGTAGTTTTGACTGTCGCTTCAGTCCCCTATATCTCCTTGTACTCACAATGAAATATATAAAGAATCTACTATTTCAAATATTTATATCGATTAACATAAACTGGACAGAGCTTTTCTAAGAATATTTTATAGAGGAGAAATAAAAATAAATTGCAACGTCTAGAGAAAGTCAGTTGATTGTAACTCATTAGATTTTTATTTTCTCTACTTTCTACCTATAGTAAGAGAAGTACTATATATAAGTCGATCTTGATTTCACCAAAACCCACCGAATAAAAAAGAATAGAATTACATGTGTCTGAACAGTTTGGCGTAGAACTGGTAAACATCAAGATGGTATTTAAGTTCTTTAGGAAATCTCTCAACCCTAAATTACTCTTTATATGGTAAATGTTTCGTTATTTTCTCAAAAAGAACCAATGATTTTAACTGAAATACCGCACATCACATTTCTAAATTAATCAGGTGTATATCTTGATTTTTTTCTAAATAGTTAATGAAGCACCCTTTGTCTTAATTTTATAAAGGTAACTAGAAAATTATAAGAATCAGACGAAACATGGGACGCCCTAAAGCTCACTAAAATACACAATTTCTGTCAAATTTATAATAAAAAAGGATTCTGTTTAGAGTGATGTAAGAATTTTTTAATTCTTAGGCAGATCATATTTATAGACTCATCACTTAACAAATTTATGATGTTGCTACTTGTTGATTAGGAAATACTTTTTCGATAAGTTCTTCTTTCAATGTTGCTAAATTATTCGGAAATGATATTCGGCTTGTCTCATCTATTGGCAGCTGTCCGTTTCCAATGTCTAGTAACTGTCGTGAAACTGGAGTTTAATGTACGTACGTATCAACACAATGTTTAATATTTTATGCAAGCATTTATTTCGTCCGCTGGTGTCGATGGAGAAATTGCAGGCAATATTTGTGAAAAATCTCCTGCGAGCAATATCAACGCATTCCCAAATGGTTGAAAGTTTCCACCCAAATCTATAGCTTCAAGCGATTTCGTATGTACTATCGTGCACTCACCCCAAACAATGACTTTACATTTTTGTAATACTTTTCCCTTGCCAGATGCTCTGGAAATATTGCACGTGGGAGTCGCGATAGTTTTATGTTCAATGGCAACTTCAGAGCTGAATGAGCAGTCCAAACCTGGTAACAATGTCGCAGCTATTTCAGATGCAGCAATAGCTAAGGCTATGTCATTCTTTGATCGAACTGTTGCCAGAATCAATCTGATTAGAAATGTTTTCGGTTCCTCCTGGTGCATCCGGTATTTACTGACAAAAAAATAGACAAAAGTAATCTTTGAAGTGGGTTGTATATCGTGTCAAAATTTGAGCTAAATAGATGCAGAACTTTTGTATACCAACGGTACCAGTTTGGTTTTTGATGAATTCGCTGGTGCCCATTTCAACTGCTTCAATATTTTCAAAATTTCTTCCATGCAGGAAATGGCCCATGGATCCAGATGGTAATCGATGATGCAAGTTCAGGCCTATATGCGGGTTATGGTAGCAATTCTATTCCTTCCAATTCCTGAATTTTGTTCATTGTTCTTCGACCCGCACAGCAGTTTTATTATCTTTTTTCTAGCAGTGCTTCAGGTTCGAACCTTAAACTTTGTCTTCATTTTAAAATCCTTTACTACCAACTTGCAGCTGTCAGCATATTAACAATACCGAACAATAACCATAGCACTCTATAATGTTGACATGTCGTCTGGCAGTTGAAATGGGCAAAATGATTAATAAACCTGTTTTAAATCTTAAGATGCCTGTTTTTTTTTTATCCCATACAAAATGAAATATCAAAAGTGTTCAGCTTCTCGACCTCCGAGTATTCCTAATGGCCATAACAACTTATGAAATGTGGGAAGTTGTGTTTCTCCAAGAAAGAATCCTGCAGTTAAACAAGATGAAGAAGAAGACGACAACCCCTGATGAACACGTGTTGAGGGTCGCAAGGACTAGCTAGCTGGCTGGCCTATCTGCGTGACAATGTCCCACGTTGTGATTAATTCGTGCCATTAGCGCCCATGTCACGGGCCCCGCGTTGCCTCCCAGCAACAACAGTTACCTAATGAATCCTCTGGCATTGCGTGCTTTGTAACCCCCGACACTTTGTTTCCACTCTAACAATGCTCACGGCCAGTTGGACTCCTCCTGCTGCTGCCTCTTCAGCTTAACCGTGTGTTCTAGCTCGCTGCGAATTTGTTCAGAGAATGCAAAATACTTTAGTTGGTGTGCTGAAGCATTGCCTAACTCTTGAACTGTTATAAACTCAACATAAGCACTTAGAGTTGTAAATAAACTCCAGTGAGTCGAAGAGTACTGATACTGCAGCATATAGTAGCAAATAGTTTAAAAAGCAATGAGAAAACATATTCCCTTTTGTTTAGAAATATCTCTAAAATACGTAAACCTTTGGAGGATATAATTCAAATCATTTCTCCTAACTACCAACATAATATCCACGAGTTTTTTTCAGACCTACATGTACACGAATTGTTTTGAACATTGTTTTGTCTCTTATGGCCATCAACCTAACCTCTATTGTATGCATTATGCTGCTACATATGCCACTCTTCTAATTTCTAAACTGAATTAGGGACCTCTATCGCAGATACATTAATGGAAGCAATTCGAATAGCCATGGTCATCCATTAAAAGAATGTCGTGCCTTTGAATCCCATCGAGTGCGGACAAATGTCCCTATTGTAAAGGATGGGGAGGTCCCATGTAAAATAACTGGTGTGATAGCAAGAACGGATATGGGTTTAAATTTGACTGCAATTGTATGGGTTTGCTTGTTAAAGCACTGCAATAGTACTGAAATTAATACATTGATATAAAATAGCTACAAATATTTTAATTAAATGTCAATGTAATAGAGAATAACATCTTTGTTGCTAAATGGCAACACTGTGCATTAGAGGCCCAATTTTGGATACACACAGAGGTAGAGAGACAGACAGAGAGAAACAGAGAGATTGAATGAGTGTTTTCGGATGTAAAATCTATTATGCATACAAAAAAGCAATTCCTCATTCCACGTTGCGTTGATCATGATATATGGGTAGTTTCAAATTAGCCAATGTGCACTTCTCAGCATGCAAAACCGAAATGCAATAGTTTACATCAAGTCTTGAATGACGCGACTGGCACCTGCGGCTCCCATGGCATTAGTATACAATCCGTTCGTGAAGTAACTACGAACCGAATCAGCGTTTCTCCTCTAGACAACAAGGACGTGAAACAATTTTACCCTTACATTTCCTTATACAATGAGTTTCAAATGATGCCACTTTGTCTATATATGGATCTGCAAGCTTGACTTGTTGAAAATATTATTGAAGATACAAATTTTGCAGTGGAATTATGGCAAACGCACGCTGGTGCTTCTAATTCGTCAAGCTTGTGGGGTTTTGATGCATAACAATTATTCAAGCAGTCCCTACAAATAATAATCTCATAATTTAGCTCTGGATAGTGATCAGGCCAGCCAAACACATATCCCTCAAACACACATAATGTGAGGCAAGATTTCCTTGGACTTTTCTCCACGACAGCCTCTATTTCGTCTAGTTTGTCCCCAGTTGGAACTATCGGGTGACTTGGTGATCTTGGAGGATTTGCTGGGAACGGTAACTTCTGGAAATTTCTGTACACGTCGAGGCTGACAGAAGTCAGCCAAGTGTAATTCCGTTTGAGCAAAACCTAACACAATAAACACAACAATCTTTAGGCTGAGCTGCAATTGATGTTGTCCTCTGTGGGGATCTGAGCTAGACTGGGAGATTATTCATATCTATAGCAGCTGTAGTAGGATCATTCAACATAAACTCGACAAAGAAAAATCCCAGGAAAAAAAGCAACATCGCATTTTAATATATTTTCCACAAGACGACAATTCAACTTCCAACTTGGTTCAACTTAATGAATATTTCGGAAATATTCTTATTCAGTCAGAATTGTTGAAAAGTTTGCCTGCAGGCGTTGGTGACGGAAGAGCAAGTGACGAGATTTAACCCTGATATACCTTCGAGCTTTTTATCTTCTTTGTCTTCTTTTTCTTCTTCTTTGTTTTATACTTATGTGTAGCTCTCGTAAAATACATATGCATTTCATAACTACAATTTAGGTTTCTTTCTGGATTTTAAATACATTACATTCCTTTGACTAAGCGTTGCTATTTATTTCAACAAAACATAAAACGATCGACTCCCAATATACATAATGTATAATTTTTTTTGAGAGTTTAAAATTATTGTTATTTATAAATCATCCACTATCTATAACATAAAATAAATAAAATTAGTTAAGGAGGAACTATAGCGTGCGACTATATGCTATGTTTTAGTGCACAGAACAATCCTATGAACAGAGACACAGTATGGAAAGCATTAATAATATTTTCAGGGCCACAAATAAAGCAGATCATTTGTAATGATGACGGCATCCCAAAGCACTAGCTTAAAACAACAGTTTAATGCTTTAAGTACAGGCGAATATAGTTGGATGCACATCGTAAATAAATTAACTATTCTCTGTCGACTCCATCCCTGATCTTTATGTAAATAAATGTGACATTTCCATGGACTGTTTGTCATCATAATATGTAGGTTAACACACAGCTTTAATCCAAGAGGAACATTCGTTATGCCCTTGCTGTCATAATTATAACTATATTCATCTAAACAGCATTAATATTTAAACCAGCGTTAAACACACCTTTCACGGCCAAATCCGTTTCAATTGTGTTGACGTTTTGTAGGCGTATTAAAACCGCACTAATGCCCTTCCTGGCTACAAAATGAATGTAGTTTTATTCCGTAGCGTTAGACTATCTGCATGTTGAATTTTCCTTTGTGTTTCCAGGTTTCAAATGCAGAATTTTCAGAATTTTAATACGTTTTACCTAATGGGTAGAAAAGATACTGCATTCCATACAAAAAATCGATATCAAGGTTTTGCGAGAAGTAACATTCCAAGATTTTTTTCTTTATAAAAATGTTGAAACCATGTGTAGGTCCTTAATTTCTTTTATATTCTCTTTCGTGGCATAATAATTTGATGTTTGTATGTGGTAAGATGTTTATTGTTTTTAGCTTTATTTTCAAGGCAGGATCTCTGTTTCTTACCTTTTTGATGCTTGTTGTTCCCGTTCTGATCCAAGCGATATTTGTGTGAAAACTCTCACCTACAGACATTAGTGAAGGAAAAGCTACTATTATTATCGTATGTAAAATGACAAGACATAATCCATGTATACCAATGAACTTTTTATATTTTTTATTATGATTTGTGATGTATAACGCTCTTGAAATAGATGCACTGGATAAATCACAATTTACTTTTCTCATGAGGATTTGAGATACATTATTCAATTCACACTTTTTGAAGCGTTTTTTTTTTTTTTTTTTTTAACACAAGACTGCCGTCTTCTCAAAACCTCTGTTTTACATGTTCTATGAGGGCTTACAAAGGTAAACTATCCCAGCGTCTGTATAAGAACAGCATCATTCTTAAACGAAATTTGAGACATTGTTTCTAAAAATGCTTTGCTTATTCAAGGATCTCAAAGCGTGAATTTGCAATGAAATATCGCTATCGAATTTTTTAATAGAATGAAATACCCTCTCTACCTGCCATGTACGTGGTAGAGAAGTATAAAAATGGAAAATATGGTCAGTTCAATAAAAATAGTTTAAAATTAGCTAAACCTTACATTATACTCAATCTGGATACGTTTACATTAATTGCTGATTGAGATAATTTATTAAATATTTGTACTTCAAAAGAGTGTAACCAAATTCTGTTTGGCAGGTCAATCAACCATTAGTTACTTTTATGATTTGATAATCATGAATTCATAATTTATGACCCAGCAAAGTATGTAAGATATCAAATTAATATTTTTACGGGTTGTAAATTAATATCCCCTGACTTTACTGATCCAATTATATCTAATAAGTTTATTTATTAACAAGATAGCATATCTTTTCTCAATTACAACATACTTTGATTTTAAAAATATCGAATTATTTTACAATTCTAAGATGTATTTAAAAGTATCTAATAAAACTGGTCATTTATACCAGAAAATGTCATTCAAAAAGAGAGAGAGAACAACCTCTCATGCATTTGCAAAGAAAGAAAATATTTTGGCAATTTCAACCTTTTAGTCTTCCCTTAGTGTGCAATTTTGTAAATATATTACAGCAAACTAGTGTTAGTATCTTATGTTACACTGCAGAGCTGGAAAAATGTTCCAAATACAGCTATTGGAAATGTGTGTTTTATTTTACACAAAGGCACACACAACCTGTGTTCAAGCTCGCAGGAATAGTGTGAACCAACAAAGGAACGTACTTAAAACAATTGCCTATACCAACCAAAGCAGGATCAGCGTTGATAATACTATGTTAATGGCTAAGCGAATACTGAATCTTGTAGGGTTAATGGAAATCGCAGCGTTTTATTACTATCTAGGCAGGTTTCGAAGGCGGAACCCTTTATGTTTGCACTCGAACGCTTTGAATTGTAGTTAAGCCTTTGTTAAAGAGAGGATAACATAGTGCAGAGTAAATATACTTCAAACAATAGACAAAGCGGAGAATAATGTGTCATTTTAGTTACCCCTTCCATCAAGCCTATACCTTTGTACATTGTAAAGTTCACCTATGCAGTGCGCATGCCTGGAGGAGGGAATAACCATGTGACGGGGTTTACACAAAACTATGCATCTATCAGCCATTCCGAACAGATTGTTTTCAGCAGAAAGGGGCAGGACACGGTTTACAATACAAGAGGAGACCACAGGGTTGAGGGGAGGGGAATTGATCTCACCCCCTCCCTACATTTAGTTGTATCCTCTCACCCTGGATGCGGACATCTGTAAGCAATAACGCTATAAGTCAATTCGTCCGATATGACACAATGTTGGAGGACGTTAATTCAAAAAAAAAAAAAAAAAAAAAAAAAAGCTATAAGTCAATATCGCATTAGCTAAACCTCTGCAATTGTTCACAATTTCAGGCACGTCTTTCTTGGCACAATTCTCGAATCTTATGGGTAGTATCTAGGTTATGTTATTATATGCATTAAAATAACCTATTTAAAATAGGTAATCTAAGCAACACAAAAATAAAAATTTGATGTGATGCACTTGAATTTCTCTACTCTTATACTATTCTTACACACCATTATTCTTCTATCTTCATGTTAGTCGAAATAAACATTTGTAGAAACTACTAAATTTTCTTGTGGGTACAAGAAGAATATGGGAATACAGTAGGCTTTGAGCGACAGCCAGATCTTTTAAAGTTGGTCTCTATACCAGGGCTTTGAAATTATATTCTCTTTGTGCGGCCAAGGGATAAGAAAGTGAACAACGACCTTCCAGTTGAGAAAAGCATAAGTATTGCAAAACTCACACACATAACAAGGAATATCTCCGAAATGGTTCACTCCACAAAAAACACATTTGAACATAAATTACTTATTTTGTACACTAAGATTTGATCCCTTATGGTTTATCAACTATGCAAAAGTCAAGAGTAAACAGAATCACATGGGCTGTAGCCAGAAAATTCAAAATATACATTTAATTTTCCATAAAAATATCTTAAGCATAAGGCCTTTTAATTAAAATCATTAGGGCCATTTTTGAGAAAAATCAAAATTTTCACAAAATTTTCTACTTAAAGTGTAGTTTAGGGTGGATTAATTTTCTTCAAAATCTTTATGTCGCATCCTTGAAAGATATTAAACTTAAATACCAGCTTTGATTTTTAATGGACTTTTCGTTTTTGAGTTATACTGTTTACACACACACAGCACTTTTTCTAAAAGTGCTCCTTTTGGATTCAGGGGGCCTCAAAACATGTATCTCCGGTGAAATCTCGATATCGAATTTTTAGGCCGAATACAATACTTCCCCTGCTTACTTTTAAGTAGTAGAGAAAGTGAAAACACGAAATGTTTAAAAATCGGAAAATTTCAACAAATATGTACTTGCATAAAAAGACACTTAAGGTATTAAATAGAGCAATAAGTGAAATGGCTCCTCGTAAAGTGAGATAACTTGCATTCGTAAGGAACCGAGTTCGATTCTGGTCGGGCCAACCACCGAACATAGTTTTGATTTCTCTGGGTTGGTAGACGAATGGTGGGATGGTTCCCCTTCCCATAAATTCCCTTTCATCTGTTTCACTTCAGCTGTTTCAGTGCTATAGCTCCAGGCGACGGTGGTTGGTGCGTTGCGGTGGGACGATGAAATTTACCCTATAGCAATATTTCTCCCTTAATATTTCGATGGACTGCTGGTAGCTAATTTCTTCCTGGGAGAGTCCCGCCTTTTCCTGGGATCCTGAAGTTATAGGTGGCTAAGGCCGGGCTAGCCTGATTAAGGATTGATATGTTGGAATCGTTAAGGATCCCGTCCTTACTAGCGCACATTGTCGGACTTTGTTGTCTTCGGGTCTCCACTTCATCCCTTCTTCTCAGATACTAATAATCTACGTGTACATACGGTGCTGTGTACACGTCTGATTAACCCTAACTCTTAAATGCAACAATAGCTAAATAAATAAAGCTTATACACGTATCTCAGTCGGTAGAGCACTTGCCTGCTGCGCAAGGGGTCCGGGTTCGATTCTCGGCAGGGAGGATGGGCCTTTTTTTCCCCACTAGTATTATTCCCCATTCTCCCTAGTGTCTGGAAGCATGAATGGGGGTGTGAATGTGTGTGTAAATTTAATGTAATAGATTAAAAATAAAACCAAAGTGATGGAAACCAAAAGTTGTAAACCACCGTTAAGCGAGTGAACACCATTGCTCTTGAGCAAGTGTTCCAAGAGGTTAGAAGCCGCGGATATTACCTTCGATGTTAAAGGTGGGATACAAATGGAACATTAATCAAAAATAAATGAGTTTATACCCTCTTTCAGTTTTCAACTTGCAAATAATTATCTTTGTAATGAATTGTGTGGTACACTGAACTAATTTTGCGCTTGCGATGAAAACCGACTATACAATTTTTTTCTGAGATGTTGGCAAACATTAAAACATAAACAGTTTAACAGTACAGTTTTCAATTGTTTCATTTGTATAGTACTGTTTAACTTCTATGGTTATGCTTGTGGCTTTTTAGAAACAATTGGCGTTGCTTTTACTCTCAGAAATGCAGGGACTTTAACTTTGTGTTGAACACCCCGCATTTATAGTAGTAGCCCCCTTGGAGGGTAGGGAATGATTCTGGACCCCAGGTTCGATTCTCCAACGGGGAGAGCCATAACCGCTGACCACTCGACCACACAGGCAATTAGTACACAACCTTTCGCCTATTCCTTGTACAATGGCAACTATAGTTACCTAACCCTGGTAAATGGTTTACATAGGTAATTAACATAACCAAAAATCTGTACATAGATATACCTTCATAAACGTTTTATCATATAGGAAATTTTATAAATATGTAAAGGTGTCATAAATATGCTTACAAACCTTCACAATTCATTTAAAAATGAGTTAATAAGAGATAATTGAGTTGGACAACTTTGGCCTTTTAGTGAAAATGGGATTTTTTAAAAGTACTTCTTTACATTCAAGAGATTATATAGTGACATTTTTGTATTTAATTCCTGGTTGGAACGTAAGATTCCTCTACCTTAGGTGCTAAGGAGGTTTAACATTTAGAAATACACAAATCCTAGAGTTTTTCATTTTATTCTTGTTTTATGTTCAGACAGTATTAAGAGAAATTTCTTGCTGAAAGTCTCACTACCTCAAAAATTAAAACGGTAGCAATATTTAAAACAAAAGGCTAAACTTAACTTTCACAACTTTGTTATTTAGAGAATTTATCTTGTTGGCCTCCTTCACAGTTCTCCTCCATTCATCTCGATCCTGTTTTCCCCTTCCAGCCTCTTATTCTCATGTCAGGAACTCTTCCATTCTTTCAATGTGCCCTAACCACCTCAATCTCAGCGATTTGATGTATCTAACCATATTTTCCTTATGATTATTACCCTGATTTCCGAGTTTGATCTAATTCTCCATGTGTTATTTAGAGAATTTACATCGAATAAATATTAAGGACAAATTTTCGCTTTTAGCAGACTATACACTTTTAAAAAATTGTAATATACATAACCTAATTTCGCCTTTGTGCAAGAGTAAAACTAATTAACTTGTAAAAATCCTAAAATTTACAATTTGTAAACTATCAACCTCAAATTTTCACTTAGCCAAAAAATAATGAACTGGTACTTATAAAAATTAGTAGCTCTACATTGAACTATTGTTGTTCAAGTTTACAATTTTTTCTATTTTATAAAAATCGTCCTTACTTTTTATAATATCGGACGGTGAATGAATGAAATGGGTGAAATGATGCTCAAACGAACCCGAAGTCCATAGAGCTTTAAGTTACCCGGCATTCGTCTTCTCAGGATAAAGGAAAACCTCGGTAAAAATTTTATCTGGATAACTCACCCTAAGCGAGATTCGAACTCGCGACTTCTTGGACGTAAGGTAGATACGCTACCACCACGCTACAGAGGTGGGCATATTCCCCACTAGATATTTACGATTTTAAAATTTAATATTAGGACCTTAAGAGCAGTGTAAACAATCAGACCGAATTTTTTAGAAATTCCTGTCAATCTGTCTATAAAAATGCTAAACATGTATATAATAGTTTAAATTAAATTGTATATAAAAATAAACTTTGGGACCATTTTTTAATTTATACAAGACGTATAAATACATTTTTAGTACATCAAATTGTGAAACTTTTAGAAAAATTACATGAAAATCATATTAGAAGTTAACAGAAAATATTTATTAGAGAAAAAGAGGGCTTGAAATTTCAACAGAGTGCTTAACCCCGTAAATAGCAGCTAAAATCAAATAATATAAAAAATGTAGCACTTAACTGGAAGGTCTGAAAATGATAATCCTTATGTTTACCTAATATTTCAGCGACGCATTGCCACAAAAAGAGAAGAATGAAAGCGTGACTTAGGCCAGTGTTGCTCGTAGTCGCCGAGCTGTTATTCAATAGTTTTGAGGGGGGTCCATTGACACGAGAGCATCATAACCCGGGGCAGTCTATTAACCTCGCATAAAGACCCGCTTCCTCTCCAAGAATCGTTGATCAATGACTGTGGCATTATGTGTGGAGAAAAACCCCTGGTAATGGTCACGGTCCAATGGCTGAATTACTTCGGCTATTTCTGGCTGCACTGACAGGGGAAACACACAATATTGCTCCACGCAACAGTTAATAGCAGAAAAAAGTGTTCGCTATTTGTTAGATAGCATTCAGACTTTCATCAGCTAGTTTGAAGTATATGCAAATTGCAACCATACTCTGAGCAAAACATTTTATTTTATGCCATCATTCCAGGGTTTATTTAGGTGTAGACTTTTATATGTGCAATTACACTTTTATTGCTTGCATTAAGTGTGATGATAAAGTTAACTTCTCAATTGTTATTATTATTATTATTATTATTATTATTATTATTATTATTATTATTATTATTATTATTATTATTATTATTATTATTATTATTATTATTATTATTATTATTTATTAATTATAGTGACCTCGAAGAAATTTAACACGATATAGACACGACAGTCTATAGTATACACTATGATTACTGCACATAACGTTATTTCCACTAAACAGCGTGTGATTACCCTCCGTATGCACGTGAGCTATATTACCGCAGTGAGAGGTGCCCTCCATAGTCTGACAGGCTTGGCCGACTCGCCTTGAGCGTCCTTCAAATTTTACAGGCTAAATATAATCAGTGCAAGGCCGTGAGCAGGCTGCGCAAATTGAGCACCAGTTGTCCAGCCCTGTTTTAGGGGTAGCGTACTATCCTCTGGTTCCCGAGGCCAAGAGTTCAAACCCGGCAGAAGGCAATAGATTTTTTTCGGGCACAAAAATCCTTTGAATGGTTTTCTACGAAAAGGAAGTTAAGTCAGTATATTTACGGCACAGGGGAGCATGTGGTTATATGGTTTTCCAATCTCTACCATGTGAAATAAATGAACGTTGTTTTTTATCTTTGAAAATATTTAAGCTATAACAACAAAATTTAGCACACAAATAGCCCTAAGTATTCTTTTTATTCGTAAGTTTTTTTTTCGGAGTAATATTTTAAAAATCTTAAAATTTAGAACAAAAAAATCTAATGTGCCATTTTAAACAATTTTTTCTTACATTTCTTCTAGATCTGAGGGTTTTAAGCATAGAAACTCCTAAAATCCATCGCTTTTTAGCGTTCTTTTTTATTTTCCTGATTACCCTCCCCTTATGTAGGACTTACAAGCCAGTGCCTAGGGTCAGACGCCTATCTGGGAGTTGACGAACCTATGAATTGGACAGAGTGAAGACCTGAAAGCGGGTGGTCAGTCCAGCACCAGTATAATAGTGACGAAGATGAAATGCAGCTGAAATTCATGATTGGAAAGGTGACAAAGGAGCAATTGGTGGAGTGGGTGATAGGGGAAACCGGAGAACCCGGAGAAAACTCGCCCAGACGCCGCTTTGTCCACCACAAATACCACATGCGGGTCCCTGGGATCAAAGCCAAGGTTTTTTTTTAGCTTAATAATCTAAACTTTCTAAAGAAATGCTGGAGTTTCAAAGAAAATTTATCGTCTGCATAGTAAGATTTTCTGTTCCTTGTGGTTTATCAATTATACAAAAATGATTAAGAAAGAAGCGGACTTTAGACTATTCCCAGAAAATTCAAGATCTACATTTCATTTGAATCACAAAGATATGGTATTTTCATTAAAATCGTTAGAACCATTTTACAGATAATCTAAAGTAACAAACATGTTTAAATTTAGAGAAGACTGAATATGACCCTCTATTGCATGAATTATTTTGTTACATATGTAACTCTTCTTCTAATTCCTGAAACGGTTTAGGTATCTTTTCTAGTGGCACCAGTAATTCGAATAGGTAGAATTGTTAAAGGTCAGACGAAATGGGTAGCCATCCATTCAAAGACAAACATCTTGAGCTTAATCCCAGTGACTGTAATCAAATGTAGTTGCAGTAAAGGATGGGGTGGGCCCACATAAAATAACCAGTGAGGTGATACCGGTGGATGACGTGGGGTTACATTAGAATACAATTGCATAGATTTTGATTTTTGAAAATAAAAAGAAATCCTTAGAAATAATACGAAATAAATTGATACATTTGACATAAATGGCTATCATATTCTTATTTTATTTGAAGTGCCAGTATATTGTGCAAGGGTAATGTGGGAATGCAGTAGGCTTTAAGCGATAGTAAAATCTTTTAAAGTTTTGAAATTCCGTTCTCTTTGCACGGCTAAGGGATGAAAAGTGAATAACGACCTCCCATTTGAAAAAAGTGTAAGTATTGCAAAATTTACACAAATAAGAAGCAAAATCTCCGAAATCATTCACTCCACAAAACAATGCATTTGGACATATGCGTTTTAACGAGAACTACATTTTTTGTACAGTAAGATTTGGCCAATCTCTTACGGTTTACCAGTTATTCAAGAGTAAACGGACTACATAGGTCATAGCCAGAACGTTCAAAATATGCATTACATTTGTCATAAAAATATCTTAAACACGTATTTTTTATTAAAATCGTTACAGCCATTTTCGAAAAATTTTCCATGAAAAGGGTAGTTAAGGGTGCAGGAATTTTCTTCAAAATCTCGGTGTCGCATCCTTGAAGGATTGAACTCAACTACCAATTTTGGTTTTTAAGCGATTTTTCGTTTTTAAGTTATAGGTTCTACACACGCACACACACACACACACACACACACACACACACACACACACACACACACACACGCGCGCACAGACCTTTTTCTAAAAATGCCTTTTTTGGATTCAGGTAGCCTCAAAACATGTATTTCCAGTAACATCTCGACATCGGAAATTTGGGTCAAAGTCAATACTTCCCCTACTAACTATATATTGTAGGTAAAGTAAAAATTGACTAACAATCTGTGTTGCAATTAGGGAGTTACATAAAAAGTTTGGTATTTAAGCTACTTTAATTTTTTTTTTTAATGTACACAGACGCACACAGACTACTGTTAAAATTGCTTCTGACTCAGGGGCCTCAAAACGAGTATCTCGTTATCTAGTTTTTGGTGGAATGCAATAATTCCTCTACACAAGTAAATATTGGAGAAATGAAAATAAAAGTGAATTGATGCAAACTGCAAGACGGGATATCTGGTATTAAGGAGAGAAACGCGGTGTTTTCCATCGGCATGCATGTAGGTACCACGAGGAAGTCAGTGATATGTGGAGGAAGTATTGACCGAGGGTTCGAGTCAGTGGAGCGGCATATGAGATGGATGGATGTGACAGATATGGTGGGTTTTACGGTCCTGATGCATTCTGGCGGAAGAGAGCGTTCGTTGCCTTGGGAAAACTTGCAGCCGGCAGACGGTGGCGTTCTAGTCGACACATGGTCAGCCTAAGATGTCCTTCACTGTTTATTGTTTTCCTAATCTGTTTAATGTTCTTGAAACTTTATACCTAGCGCTGGGGACGATATTTCGTAAAATGTCAAGTACATAAGCAAAAACTGTTGCACACATGTTGGAAATGTATTCTTTTTAAAAAACATCTGCAGATTTTCAAACAGAAACCAATTCTAGAGTTTTACGATTTAATTTTAAGTATATTGAGAACTATAGTCGCAGCTGCACTGATTATTATTAAAAGAGAATCACACTATTTGAAAATAATCACAATAATCCACATAATTTGGCTTAGTACTCCAGTTATTAAACAAAAATTTGAACATTATACTGAGGAAACCTTCGGTTCCTCAAATGGGCATACAGAATGCTTTCTACATTTTGGCTGATCATACTGTGACGCCGGGCTCAGTGAACAACAAAGGACGGTCGGAGCTAAGCTGCTTCATCCCACACGCTGAGTCGGCGAGCAAACAAAGGCAGAAAGGGTTTTTCTCCAGTACCTTTGAGAAAGATCTGGTTACGTCACCGCCGGCGTGTTTGAAGCAGTTCGGGAAAGGTCCATGTGACGTTATCTCCACTATATAAGGAAGCCAGGAAACAGCAGTGAGTTTACGGTTACAGACATGAGTCGGTCAGTTGTTGTGCGTGTATGTTGTCGCGAAAGAAGTCGGTCGTCGTGAAGAATTTTCTAATGCGCGTCGAGAGAGATTGCATTGTCATAGAAAGAGAAAAAGTGAAGAAAGACACTGAAAGGACTGAGGCAAGGTTACGAGAAGTAAAAGTTGTGAATACGAAAGATTGTAGACCGTTTTAACGACGAGAAGACAACTTATTTGTCATAACATTTTAAACACAATAAAGTGGTGGAAAAGTAACCGGGCTGATTTTGTAATTTTCTCACAATATGTTAGTCACACTGAAAAACAAAACTCCGTTTAAACAGATGTAAAGCAGCTGTACAAGTTGACTAATCATGTGCCAGGGATGTTGAAAAAATCTCGCTGTAGTTGAGCATATTACCAAATAGGCATTCTACCATTTGGGTGATCATGTTTGACATACACTGAGATAACCGAGCTCCAGGATGGAAAATGATCTACAATTCGATTAAACATGCTTCGAAAATATAATTTCATTAAATCTGCCAGTTGGGCAGATTACCAAATAGAAAGAAATTGCACAAACTGATTAATTATACATCATGTATAACGAAATACAAGCGTCTTCATCCTTTGTTAGCAAGAAAGAGCTGCAACGATTATAAAAAACAAATTTCATTAAAAATAGAAGCTAATAGAACTTATGAAAGTTGTCGATTGAAGAAACTTATGGAAGATCGTACACTTATATCCGTTGGCAGAGTATCAACTAGACAGTCACTCAACAGTTTGATGAACAGATTGCACATATACTGAAAGCTTTTCTCCAGGTGGGAAAACCATAAAATATCACTGCAGTTGTACTGAGCAATATTCACATGTAAACCCTGTTTACAGTGTGTGTGTGTGTTTGTCATTGTATGCCTGTGTATTTAATAATAGCACATCAACACATTATACTGATAAAGAACATAGCTATAAAAAGCTAATGATGAGGGAAAAAAGGTTACCATTACTGAAAGCTGCAAACATTTCATTGCACTGGCAAAGTTTTCTCCTGCTCAGTTTGGACAAAATGTTACGAACGCCTACAAGAAGAACATAATTTTCTAATTTGTTTTCAGACTGGGGTGGCGCCGTGGCTGAGTGGTTAGAGCGTTCGCCTACCACCTAGACGACCCGGGTTCGATCCCCCGACAGGCGTCTGACCCCAGGCACTGGCTTGTAGGTCCTACATAAGTAGAGGACAATCAGGAAAAGAAGAAGTTTTCAGGCTGTCAAGCACTGTACATTGCGTTTTCCTCGTCGTATGGTACCTCTGCTACAGATTGAAGATCTGAGCCACCGGTAAGTCTGTGAACTTCATGTTGAATTATGTCTAATGACCTAGTGTAATATCTAAGTCTGGCGTTACATACTTACAATGAAGACAACTTGTCCGAATAATTGGTACAAACATAACTGCAGGAGTACTGCTGAATTTGCATTCATGATCACTAGTGCTCAGATTTTTATGACAGGTCATATTTTTATCTGGCTTATGTTTCAATACCTAAGTTAATTTAAGCATGTTTCCAACATCTGTGATCAGAATGAATCAACTTATATTGGTCCCTAGCGGAAATATCCGGCGTTGCCTGTGGTTTAATCCCTACAACATTTAGACCTAAGTTGGATGCTATAAAGAACCCCAAATAAATAAAAATAAAATCATTTCAAACATCGCTTGTGACAAAGATTAGCGTAGCATGCCCCATCTGTAACTGTGTCGCATCGTTAGTATAATCCACTGCAGAAACAATGAAAGATTCATATAGCAGTGCGGTAGGTGCGATTGGCTGCCATTTGCGATATTCAACAGAAACCCAGTAGTTGACAAATACATTTTTGGCTGATTGCTTTACGCACCTCTTCCTACTGTTGACAGCATATGAAAAGTTAATTAGATAGCCGAAATGATTATTGATTTGGAGGTTACAATTAGCGTGCAGATACTGCATGTGAAACTTTGTGATGCTGTTCATAGGAGAATTGTTGAATACGTTTAAAAATATTTCCACTGCTACGACTCGAAATAATCTCATCTGCGCGCCTGGAAGTATGTGAAGTAGAAGCATAAATAAAATAAAATGTTATTATCTTTTAAAATTAGCGTTTACACTAGGTATGAGGAAGAGGGACTACAGGGATGCCATAGAGTATTTACACTCTCCACTTACTGACACAGTTTGAAGGACTGACCGGTTCTCTGAGGTAGACAAGCAAAAGTGGGAGGCGTGGCCTGGTAGCTAACCGCTGTGAGGCAGTAGAAGGGGTTAAAGCTTCGATGTAGGGGAAGTGACTCATTGAGTCAGTTTCCCCATCTATGATTTACACATTCCGCATTATCCTATCTACACTACAGCAAACCTTTAGCATTTATTTGCATATTTTGCCTTACATTATATCACTCTAGCATGTATCGGTTTTTATGCTTACTCCATACACTGAATGCCTTTTCAAAATCAGTCATTAAATATAAATTATCAGTTGTTCGCTATCTCTTTCTACAGAAACATGATTTATGAACTGTTTTTGTACTGTCCATACTACTAAACCTCACAGTCAACTGTGTGCAGTGCAATAGTAGCCATGTTTCTATAATTGAATTCACAAGAGAAAATTGTTCAGTCATCTTATGAACTCTACCAGCTCTAATTTTGTTTTTCGTGTTCTCATAGCTATACACAAATAATGTAATTTCTCTAGATTACTGCAGTTTACACCACTTATATAACACTTTCCACTTTTCCAGTACTTTTCAATTTGGTATGCCTATTTTAGTATCAGGTTTTGTTTCTGTTCTATTTCGACTTTTAGTTTCACTGTGATTACGATTTCGTTCCCTTCTTTTCCTTGAAACAGACCAGATCAGAAGTGAACTCCACTAGCTGGGAGGAATGCGGAATATCTTTTGTTTCTGTGTCATTTTTTACGGCTTGTTGAAAGGATGTGCTTATATCCTCTAGCGTTTGTTACTGTGACAGTCGCATTTTTGCGAAAGTTATTTTAAAGTTCGTCGCATGTTTCGACCTCGAGTAACAAAAAGCTACTGAACTTAAACCCTCGTTTAAAGCGTGGCACTATAGCCAGTGACAATACCAATATATAAAATTACATAATTGGAAAGGAAACGCTCTAGCCCGAAGATTAGGGCACAGAACTTGTCAGTTATGAGGAGTGAGCAAAACTTGAAAACAAACCTCAGTCAGGGAAGACGGTCCTGCGGGATTTGAACCGTAAGTCTCCTGTTTACTGGTTTGTATCTTATAGATTTTCTCTACTCTTGTACTAACCATTCTTACAAACTCTTATTCCTATATCTTCTTCGTGTTAGTTAAGATAAACATTTGTACAAATTATCTTATATTTTCTTGTCGGTGCAAGAGGAATATGGGAATATAGTAGATTTTGAATGATAGTCATATCTTCCGTTCTCTTTGCACGGTTAACATAAAAAATGAACAACGATGTTCCAGTTGACAAAAGTGTAAGTTCTCCAAAACTACACAAATAACAAGGAATGTCTCCGAAATGGTTCACTGTACAAACAAAAACATTATTTAGACATAAATTGCGTGTTTTAGCAAGACTTACATTTTTAAGATTTGGTCTATCTCTTACGGTTTACCAGTTATACAAAAGTCATCCAAAGTAAATAGGACTTCATGGGCTATAGCCAGAAAATTCAAGACATACATTTCATTTGTCATAAAAATATTTCAAATAGTATTTAATCAACAACGTTAAAGCAATTTTCAAGAAAATCAGAATCTTCGAAAAATTTTCCATGTAAAGGGTAGTTTACGGTGGAGCAATTTTCTTCAAAATCTTCGTGTCGCATCCTTGAAAGACATACTAAAATACCAATTTTGGTTTTTAATCGACTGTTCGTTTTTGGATTATGCTGTCCAAAGACACACGAATCTTTTTCTAATTTTTTTTTTATTCAGGGGACCTCAAAACATATTTCCGGTGAAATCTCGACATCGAATTTTTGGTTGGAATACTATACTTCCTCTAGTAAGCGTAGTAGAGAAAGTAAAAATGCAATTTTAGCCTCAAACTCGTACATACATTGTTTAGAAGTTTCTGTCTCAAAGTATTGCTAAATCCTTTCTTTCAGACAAGGGGCCAAACTCCCTTGTTCCCTGGCGACTATATGGACATCTGCTTGGGTGCTTTTTCACGAGTAATGGATCCTTCCTATTGTTGCTGAAACAAAACACAGCGTCCAAAAAAATATGATAGTAAGAGTGGAACAGAAATGACAGGATAAAAACCTATAAACAATAGAGAGATGGGGTAGCGTTCGTTCGTTCCTCGCTGGGCCAGCCTCACTGATTAATGATTGTGTGGACCTGGTAAATTGCAGATCAGCCGCAAACCAAACATACCGAGCGAGCTAGCGAGTGGCAACACACTTCATGAATAGTTAACTACAGCATTTTGTTGTGTGCGCGGGCTTTAGGGGCGAGGGGGGGGGGTGGGGTTCTCGTACCTTATTGCTTACTGCAGGTCGCAGCATCACAAATAACATATCAGTGTAAACCAGTGGCGGCTCGTACTTCAGCTAGCTATAGCTTTCTCATCTTATCGAAATGATTTTCAGTGTTCAGATCATCAATCATAGAAAGTTCCTTAACTGCTTCTTTTAAATTCTTTGATTTTTCTTTCTCATTTCTATGCCTGAGTCACTCATTAACGCAACCCATTATTTGGTTTCTTCTCGTTTCTCAACGTTTTCTATTCTACCCAAGAATAAATATAAAGACGCACTTTGAAGACCAAGTGATGCCATTGTTAAAAACACCGCAGCTATAGGGGAACAGTTTATTGGCAGTACCCAAGAATTCAAAATGGCTGACATTACACTAAACTGCAGTGGAATAAGCAGCACTGCCAACCTGTAATGGAAATTACTATCAAATTTGTGACAAAATCCCGGGAAAACAGCACAAGATTTTCAAGGAGCATTTTAATAAAGGTGTAAATTAAAATATGTGATGCTATGAGTCACATTCATACTGAAACCGTTAATCAGTCAAGCAGATCCCTCTTGTTTCTTAATTAAAGTAAGAATTTTTTGTATTTTAATGACAATTAAATTGAATGCTTTTCTCATTTTTTCTTTTACTCAAATTCATACGCAGCCTTTAAAGGAAATAAAATAAGCATTGTTATCAAAATAAAAACATTATTTCTAACCTCATGTATCACATGGTTTCAAATGACAATAAGCTTGAACATCGGCACGATACAAAACACACCTTTGGCAAACCTTGTTCTGCAATAACGCTTTTGTATAAAATCACTTCTGAACGCAGTGTATTGCATTACTGTCTTGCAGTAACAACAGTTGTATGTAATGCTCTAAAACAATTCAAGACAAAACCACGCACACACGATCAACACAATGGCGTCCACAGATTAATACAGCGTCTTGTTTTAAAATCTTTTGGTTGCCTTTCCTGCAACCAATTCAAAAATATTGGCTTCTGTGGCGAAATAACAGATGCAATAACACCAACAATGGGCGAAGTTCTGCGTGTTATTTTTTACAAACAGTTGGCGGTACTAACGCAACTTAACGGATAGAATATCACCAAATATAATCCTATCGCGCCATAATTGGGGGGATGTTACAGTTGGTTTTGGGGGTATTCCAATAAGCCATAGCTTTAGCCATTTCAAGAAATCTACGAATTTACTAAGAGTTGCACTTCTATACGGGATCATATAAGTAGAAAGAGAAGAAAGATAGCATTTCACTCATAAATAAAATCAATATATTTAAACGCGCTATAAAAGTGCTCCTGAATTGGGACCATAATCCAAACCTGGCACAGAAGAAAACTCAAAAATAAAATGTAGACTAAATGCACAACTTTGTATTTAACTAGCATCTTCCAAGATTACGACACGAAGATTTTCAAGTAAATCCACCCTAAAATCTCCTGTGTATAAACATCTTGCGAGTACAACGGATGTATCATGGTATTTCATAATTACTCTGTTTAATTGGAAAGTTTTGAGAAGGCTTTGTTTTTTCTCAAAGATGTATCCACATTTTGCGAATTAAATCAATTTTTTAAAAATTCGTGAGTGAAAACACATCTCGCGCACTTAAATTGCAGGAGCTTTTTGTAGGTATCTTTTCGGCAGTAGTCATTTCTTTGTAAGGTTGCAAGTCGCAAATTTCTCGGGACTCGAAATAAATTCCCTCTTTGCCGTCTTCTAAACAGTTCGTTATTAGTACTTGTATATCCCAACTATCTGAAGGTGTCCACTTGCCATTAGCTAATTTCAGCTTCCTGAGTATATATTCTTTGCTTTTCTTCCGATAACTACGGCCATAGTTGTCTTCTCTACCACGTACAAAGAGAGTCAAAGAGAATCTCAGTGCTTCTCGCGTCTATGTCACATTATTTGTTTTACGTAGTCATGACCATTTCATTGGTTGCTTTAGGCTGCGGTGCAAGGGTGTGATAGTCCTTCAGGTAAATAGTTACGCCAATATCCACAACAAAGTTCACAAAATGGTGTAGAAACGAAATATATATTTACGCTCTAGATCGTATTAGAGAAAGAGGTAGAGTGAGTGAATTCCATTCGCCGTACAAGGCAGCCATACCTTATCGGCTAGTACAGTTCACGCCTTTGAAGGGGTTAAAATCTAAGAGGAGAGCTTGATAAGCGCCCAGGTTAGCGGTCAAGCTCACGCCTTAAAAGACTAGCAAACGATACAAAATCCGCAGAAGATTTTCTTTGGCGCTCTTTCTACAAGACAGCATTGCGTTCCATAAAAAAATTCGATACCGAGATTTCCCTGGAAATATAGCTTTTGATGCCCCCGAATTAAAAGTATTTTTAGAAAAATGTATCTGAACAGCATAACCCAAAAATGAACAGTCGGTTCAAGACCAAGGATGCCAAAGGAAGTTTTTCAAGAAGATCATCATACTCCAAACCATCTTTTACTTTTGATCTTCTTAAAAATAGCTCTAACAACTTTGATTAAAATACCATATTTAAGATGTTTTCGTGAGAAATGAAACATATCTTGAATTCTCAGGGAATGGGCACGACCAGATATACAAATCGTAGACTCCGCGACAAGCATTAGATGCCACATTTATTAGTTAAAGAGCTGCTGATCAATGATACAGCATTAGCTACTACTGGTTCACAGAAGTCCTTCACCAGATCTTTAAGCAATGGTAGCGTTTATATTATTATTTGTTTTATATTTTACGGCATTCATTATCCTCAAGTGGGGATGAACAATGGCGGTTCACAAATGCTTGTTATCGTAAGGAGAATCCGGAATGAATGCATGCAAGAGAGGCTTGCCGACTCTGTGAACAGCGGTACCCCAACAGGAGTCACCCACCCAAACCATGTTACAAAGACTGGAGAGGCAAGTAAGTGAAACGGGCAACCTACACTCAAACAAATCTCTGAATGACATTTATCTGAACTATTTCATACACAAAATGTGAATTTAAATACGATACCGTAAAGATTTGAGCAGAAAATGATAAAATTCTAATAATAAGTAACCTTGAAATATATTCATTACGATTAGGCAGTGCGATTTACTGAGTAATGCCAGGTGAGGAAAACGAAATGCAGGAATTACATCTATTTGTTGCTATAATACTAACTGATGATGTCAAATAAATCTCACTTTATTTTTAACATTAACACATAACCTTTCTTCTGGGAAAGCCCATTCTAAATTGCCCTCCATTTTGAGTTTTTATTGTTAATTGATTGTAATGTGAAATAAATTGTTTTTCAGCAATTTATGGGAATGCATTTGGGACATTGGCTAGACTAAATAGTGACCTACTCATAAATGGCACAAAACAAAAGATCGTACATGATAAATTCAAGTTACATGTTCTGTGTGATAAATTAAGCTTCTATGTATGATATAGTTACTTAAACCCAGTTTCTCCTTTTTTGCTCCAAATGTCAACAACACCCACTTTTAGTGTTTTTTTATAGTCAGACAGTAGCTTGTTTCAGTATAAATAAATTTGTGTTTAAAATCAGGGATTGTCCTTATACATTAGAAGAATATTATGAATATATATCGCAAGCAGAAACAAGAAATAATTACACGATTACATTAACTATATTAAAGTCATGGTTGTTTTGAAATTAGTAGGGGATTACCAATTACCAATGCAGACATAATGGGATAATGGCTCTGGCACGTGATAGTTCATTAATGCGCAGTTTGCCGTTTGATGCTGTTGCGCATATAGCTGCATTGCATTTAGGTTAGTTACCCAAGGAAAGTTAAAATGCGTGAGATTTTTGTATATCGTGTGTAGTTGTACTTACATTGGAGTGCATGGAATTGTGCAGTGTTTTTTACTATAGTGATTTTGCTTAATGCTAGCAGAAACTCATTTATTCCAGCCCTGAGCCAATCTTCAAATTCAAGTCCGACTCGCTCGCATTGAACAAACGTAAGGTTCAGGTGAGTGGTGTATGGCGATACTAAAGCAATAGGTTATGTGAATGTGTTGCCAGTAAAAAGTGTAAATTGGTGTTAGAATACAACGGTACCTCTTATGGAATGTACACACTCTCTCTCTCTCTCTCTCTCTCTCTCTCTCTGACTACTCTATCATAAGTCAAATGCGCCCAGTCTTGTCTATGAATTCAATTCAAAATAGTGTAATTATTTTGCGCATATATCATTGAGGGGACTGTACTCAGCATTTGTAAGCGAGTTATTATTTCCGTAAATTTTCATATTTATTTTGTCAGCAATTAACACAACGATTATGATTAACATGAAGAGCAAATGTAATGTTTGTTCTTTGCTCCGATCGGTTTATTCTTTACCCATCTTTAAAAGGCAATACTATTATTAACATATGAGCTTCAGTCTCTCCTTTATTTTTTCACATTTTGAGCTACACCTATGTAGGCACAAAACTTATAAGTATGGTGAACAAAACAAAATTAATAGAATTTTCCTATGTTTGATATTTGTATTGATTTATTCTATATTCACCATGCAATAAGCTATCAGGAGATTTTAAACTTTTGTAAGAAAATATATTTATAAAAATTGCCCAAATTTATTTTCTGTTTAATCTTTTATTTTTCTGTGTACCTAATAGAATCATTAGCTGTAATTAACATTCCTTTAGTGTATTAAATTTTGGTGCATCTATGCACAAATGTTTATTGGTTTGTTTTATTATTGTTTTAAGTTGAAAAATAAAGGAATTTGAAAGCTTTAAGATTTGACTATCCCTCAAAGTCTAATGCATTCCCATGTTCTCCTTGTACGTACAAGAAGATATACAGTAAGATAATTTCTGCAAATGTGTATCTCAACTAACACGAAGAAGATATAGGAATAAGAGTTTGTAAGAATGGTTAGTACAAGAGTAGAGAAAGTCATGTGAGTGCAACACATCAGATGTTTTTCTGCAGAAATGTTGTGAACGGGCTTGGATAAGTCTTTAGCCTACGATCGAAATAAAATCATTGACGAAGCAACAACGAGAGGAACTGCTAGTTCTTATATAAAATATGCAATGAAATTTATGTTTGCTCATTTTTGAGTTGGGAACCTTTTCTCTTTAAGGAGAGATTGAATGCCTTATCCCACGCATCTATTAAATACATGTCCTATTATCTTAAGCTTTTTAAGATGTCGGGCTCAGACTTGTACAAGATAGACACATGCCTTCCAAGTTTACTGGTCTACTTTTATACATAGCGTACTTTATTATGGAAAATAAGATTTAACTTAGTTACACCATATTTTGATTGAAAAATAAGCAACTTATTAACACCACAGTAGATCCAGAACAGTAGTTGGAGATGTTTATTCAGCAGCAGTATCGCTAACGTTTCTTGTTTATCTATAGAAAGTCAAAATTTATGGGGAATTTAATATCTCACAATTAAAAGAAAGCACATAAAGGCTACAAGAAGTAAATAAAACAAAAGTGTTATCTAACTCAACTAAATTAATTGAAGCTGACCCTAGGCACTGGCTTGTAAGTCCTAGAGGGTGCAAGTCCTACATAAGGGGAGGGTAATCAGGAAAGGGAAAAAAAGAAAAAGATTTCGTATAATATTTCTGTTTCTATCGAAGTTAACTTTGAATAGCTATGTGGAAAACAAATAACGATCACAAATTAACAAATTCCATGGAGGTGAGAGAAATAGACAAAAGCTAGCTAGGAAGGCGATAAAATGTGGTATAATCAGTCATGTTTTATTGAAATGCTTAGTTTCGTCACGTCTTATTGGTCAAAAGAAGTATGACGTAGTAAGAGTGAGATAGTCATCCTAAAATTTAATTTAGCTATCTTCAGTAGTTCTGTAAACAGAATTATTTATACCAGAAAATGCAATTCATAGAAAACGTTCGCGTCTGTAGCGTGCGGGTGGTGTTCGGGTTCTCGAGTTTGAATCTCATTCAGGGTATTTAGTTATCCAGATGAGGCACTTTCCAGGTTTTTTTTCCTTGTCCTGAGAAGACCAATGTCAGATAACTTTAAGCTATGTGGACCTCGGGTTCATTTGAGTATGATTTCATTCCATTCACCGTCCGATATGTCCTATTAGGTTAAAGGAACTTCAAGTCCAAGGTACGTTCTTCAACGAAAACTGGAAAAAAGGAAATCGTTACATTGGCTTGGTCGTGCAAGCTGTATTTAACAGTACCAATTTCTAAATTAAAAATTCCCCTAAAAGTAGGCTAAAATTTTCTTCTCTACTCCGAAGTGTGTAGCACTTATGCTTATTTCTTTTCCTTCTTTTCTTTCTTTTCTTTCTTTCTTTCTTTCTTTTCTTTCTTTCTTTCTTTCTTTCTTTTTTTTTCTCTCTTTACCTCTTTCTTTGTTTCTTTCTTTGTTTCTTTCTTTCGTTCTTTCTTTCGTTCTTCCTTTCGTTCTTTCTTTCTTTCTTTCCTTCCTTCCTTTATTTTACGTTCTTACACTTTATTTCTTTCTCTCTTTCTCTTTCATTCTCTGTTTCTTCCTTTCTCTTTCTTTCTTTCTTTCTTTCTTTCTCTCTCTCTTTCTTTCTTTCTTTCTTTCCCTCTCGTTTTATTATCCTCTCTCTCTTTATTTCTTTGTTTCTGTTTATTTTTCTGTGAACTGGTGCAGGTTTCGCAATACGAAATGTCAGGTGCAATGCTATTTTAAAAATACATTTAAAACATAAATATTGTTCCTACAATAAAAAAATTTATTAAAATTAAAAAGAAAATTTAAATTTATAAGACTACATATAAAAACAAAACCAAAATATTTTGTTTACTTTCACCCTTTATTCCCTCCTTAAATGTTTTTGTTTGGTATAACGAATAGGAATCTTTACAGCTTTAGCTTAAAATAAATGAATACTATAGATTTTAGTAAAACATAAGCTGAAATTATATAGATTCTGCCTGCTTATTAGCGTATATAAATAATTTTGCATACACACAAGCCACCACTGAAATAAATTCCAGTAGCACATGATGGAATTTCATCACAGCCAAACACAATATACCTACACCCGCCCGCCACGTCGGTATTGGAGGGGGGGGGGGTGTTATATAACGGTTCCGCGCATAGCCCGTTGGATGCATTGCAAATTTACATGCAGTGAAATGTTTAGATTCTTTGCCATGGTAATAATTGCTAATTTAATGGGTTCCAACAGTAATCGTGTAAACATGAGGTGCATGAATACGTAGCGCTTGCGTTTGTAATGCATTGGTTGTTAAAACAAGGCTCAGAGCCAGCCAGCGAGCTCGCTTTTCAAACTCCATACACAAGATTTCAGAGGGAACGTAATCCGCACACCACAAAAATACCTGCTTTTTAAAACCGACGTGAAATGAGCTTCCGGTTTAAAAAGTTACAAAATGAAATTAATAAAATACCTTTTCAATGTGTGTTGGCGGCTTGAAGCCCAATTGAAAGCAAAAATTTGTCAGCAATTGTCACTTTGAAGCTTTCGTAACACTGCTCTGCATGAAAAATGTTTTTTCGAATGAATGCGCGTCCGCAAACAGATGTCTTGCAATAGTTAAACGCTGTAATCCGTTGTTTTCCTATCGCGTCAGGTTTTCGAGAAAATCAAGAATTTGTGTTTCATAAAATTGGTTACCATGAGTCAGTTTGTAAGCCTGTAGACATGGACAGTGAGTGTCTTAAGTACATATGTAGTATTTATTTCAGCACGACCCTAAATAAGCTGAAAGCAGCCTTTTTTTTTTTCTTTTTCTTTTTTTTTTTCTTTTCCCTGCCTCAGATCAGGAAATAAATGTGACAGCAATTTTGAGGATACAATGAGCTAAACGCCTGGCATAGCTACAAAGATGTGTAAAAACACTTCCTAAGGAACAGGAGCCACACTGTAAAAATCATCAGCGTCGCTGGTGTGCCGGAATTTCGTCCCACAGGAGTTAACTTACATTCCAGTAAATATATTGAGATAGAGCTGCCATTTTTAAGCATACTTAAAAACCATTGGTCTGGGCCGGATTTGATCCCGCGACCTTGAGATCAGTAGGCCAGCGTGTGACAACTGAACCACCCAGACCGACGTCATTGAAAGAAAATATGATGGCAGACTACTGTTGATACCTAAACTTAAAGAGTTTATGCTTATGGAAGACATGGTAAAAAAACATTTGTTCCTGTAAATTATCAATTACATAACTATTGTTTGCAGTTCTTGTGAAATGTACTTAAGTACACCCGTGGACAAAAAGAAGTCATGTCTGGAAGGCCATCGGCCCCCTAACTTCACACAAGACCTCGAACAAATCCTCGCTTTAGAGGAGATTTCAATGCCCGGCACCCATGGTGGTTTTCTCGCCGGGCAAACGCGGCCGGAAATCTCCTGGTTGAACTTTTAACAGAAAATGACGACATTGAGGTACACCTCCCGCCAGAACCCACTTTTTGCCACAGATCAGGGCACTTTGGCCCTGAGATTTTGGACCTCGTACTCACAA
Source organism: Tenodera sinensis (assembly GCA_030765045.1). Taxonomy (NCBI): domain Eukaryota; kingdom Metazoa; phylum Arthropoda; class Insecta; order Mantodea; family Mantidae; genus Tenodera; species Tenodera sinensis. Next base: position 112,361,908 of record CM060969.1, read on the forward strand.
AAATGCGACTCTCTCAAATAACTTCACTGTGAATCACAGCCTGGACTCCGACCATCTTCCTGTACATTTCGACATACTGGGTGTTATTAAGGCCGGTGCCCCTGGCCCTCGAAAGGGGGTCGACACCGACTGGGATAGGTTTACCGTGGAAATACACAGAATGGCGCAACCCAGGTGGCAGACATAGATGTCGCCATTGAAAACTGTACTGCCTCGCTACGCACCGTCAAAAGAAATGCTGCCACATATACCACAAGGACACCCGGTTTTTGCACGCACCCCGAGGTAGACACTTGATAATACTGTGGTGGTACACTGAATCAGACTGAATATAAAGTGCTAGCAAAATGGCTACGCAACGTCATTCGGTAACAAATTAAAATCAACAAAATTGAACAGTGGGAAAACAAAATCCTGAGTGCCACCCATTTGGACTGTTCTTTGTGGAAATTATTAAAGGCTTTCAAGGTCTCCACGAGCGTCAACTCCGCAACTGAGGCGCTGCACACTCGAGGCGGCCTGCAATTCTCCACAGAGGAGAAAGCCGAAGTCTTCACTGACTGTCTCCAAGACAGATTAATCGAAAACCCAGTGACCAACCGTGACCTAGAACGGGAGCAACAGTATCCCTTATAAGTTTACAAGCTCATTAGGAAATTGCCTAATGGGAAAGCTGCCGGCCCAGACAAAGTGACTAATGAGGAATTTAAGCATCTCCCAAGAAAAGCTCAGGTGCAACTGACAAATATATTTAACGCCTGTTTGCAGCACAGCTATTTCCCCTCTACTTAGAAGCAAGCCATGGTTATTATGCTACGAAAGCAAGGGAAAAGCACCAGACAGCCGCAAAATTACCACCCCATTAGTCTCTTGTCTACTATTGGTAAATTGCTCGAAAAACTTACACTTCCTCGCCTTCAAAAGCAAGATTCGGAAACACATGGGCTCTCAAATTCACAGCTTGGCTTTAGAATAGGACATTTCACAGAATTACAGACTGATGACGTAACAGAGCACTCTAACAATGGGGCTTCAACGTTGGCATTATTTCTGGACGTAGAAACCGCGTTTGTCCGATGCTGGCACAATGGCCTCATTTATAAATTGCACTACAAATTCCCCGCTTTCAAAATTATCTGTACTTGCTGCACAACTTTTTAGAAAATCGGCAATTTTACGTCCAAGTGGTTGTGTTATTTATAAAAATTATTGTAGTCACATGTCTAACTTTTATTTTCTACCAAACAAATAGGATAATACATTAATTAAAAATTAATCTACACAGTTATTAAAATACTATTAAAGAGTTTAATTATAAAATGGTATCTAATTTAATAAAGGTAATTTCAGTGCCAGTCTATTACAAAAGGTAAAAAATAATAAATATATATTTTGGGAACTAATTTTAAAATATGCATGAAATTTGGTGTACAAATTATGCGTTACACCGTGATTGTTGTATCCAAATTTCAAATGAATCGGAATTAAATTTGTATTTTAAAAATATCACAAGTTACTAACCTTACCTACCAAATACTGAAACACAAAACACTACGAACATTTGAACATGTCAAATAGACCTTAAGTAGAAATTGTTTTTGTGTATATTTTTAATAACGATGACATTGTTTATATCCGTTTTGTAATGTATAGTAGGAAAGGCAGAATCAGATTGAAACATCCGTTGCCATAGCAAGGATTTGGAATGGATATTCCGGTTGCTCTAATTGACTGAGCTACCATTGAAAATGGTTTTCCGGAAACCATAAGGAGACCTAAAAACTCTTGGAATAAAAACCAGCAAATCTGTGATTGAAATTCCAGCTGTGGCATTGAATTTCTCAGTCTCATTCTATCTTTCCGATCTTGCCCCCCACATATGGCTAGTGTGAAAGAACAATTATGAAAGACACAAAATTTAATGGCGGCTAATAGCTGACCATTACTATTCTTTTCTTTTATGCAAATACACTTTGTAAGTCAAATCGATATTTATATCACCGGCTTTACAGTGTGATTTCAGTGTGTTTAACTAAACATACAATACCGCAAGACGTGGCAAGCCTCTGATTGGATGTTGTGTTAAGCTACCAGACGTTAAATTTTGTGTCAGCCATAATTACCGAATTACTGCTGAATTTGAGATTGTTAAATATTATCTGTGATAACATAGCATGTTAGACCTGTTGGTATAATATTGTGACCCGGGCGCGGTGCAAAATAAAGGTTTGTCGGGGCTAATCTAACTTCAAACCAAATACCAGGCCGGTGAGCAAGCAAAGGCACCCAAGGTCAAGTTGCCTCACACGACTGTATGTACGTGACTAACAACAATCAGAGCGACAGAACCAAAAGGTTTTTTTTTTTCGGAGCCTTCAAGAAAGATCTGGCTTTGTCATCGGCGGCATGTTTGAAGGAGTTCGCGAAAGGTCCGTGTGACGTCATCCCCTCCATATAAGCAGCCGAGGAAACAGCGGAGCGCAGAGTTAGAGTTAGACATTACTCGGTCAGTGTGTCAGTGGTACAGTAGTCGTGAAGAAGATTTAACGTGCGTCGAGTGATTGTATCGTTAAACAAAATTTGAAAAACTTCCATCCCGGCACCTGGTTCCTTATACCAGGACGTGTTTTCCAAATTCTCTTTTTACTATTATATTAAAATTACATTGCAATTATTAAAAAAATTAGTTCAGATAAATTATGCACTATAAGATAACAGAATGAAAAAAAATTATGAACAAAGAAAAAAAACTTAAAACTGATTGTTCCTGATAAACAGTTTTTCTTCATTTTACATTTTCTGGTCGCCTTAATCCTGTAGCAGAGTGATTCCTTCGTTCGTCTGACTCTAAAACTTCTTCTTTCGGCGGCTTCTGCTATTCCTTCCATTATCCATAATGTTCTCCTAATTGTTGCATTTCCTTTCGACGATCTCTTAGGTTATATTCTTTTCTCAAATGTTGACATATTATATTTGTTTCTGGAATTCTTCCATCTCGTGCTATAATTATATTCTTGTAGTCCTTTAACAGATTTAGCTGGCTCATATTTTCCAGTTGTACATAATCTTAAAATTTTCCATATACACTTTGCCTGAAGTTTCCATCTTTCTTACTCGACTAATTCTTTATGCTTATCACATTCAAAGACATGTTTAGGTGTAGAATTTGTTCTACTTCTTACATAGATCTGAGATCTTTCCCTATACTTGTATTCCACCCAAATATTCGATGTCGAGATTTCACCGGAAATATGTTTTGAGACCCCCTGAATCCAAAAAAAAGCATTTTTAGAAAAAGGTCCGTGTGTGTCTGTGTGTCAGTCTGTCAGTCTGTGGACAGCATAGCTCAAAAACGAAAAGTTGGCTAAAAACCAAAGTTGGTATTTAAGTTTAATGTCTTTCAAGGATGCGACACGAAGATTTTGAAGAAAATAGTCCCACCCTAAACTACCCTTTACATGAAGCATTTTTCGAAAATTTTGATTTTCTTGAAAACGGCTCTAACGATTTTGATTAAAATGTCATATGTTGAGATATTTTGATGAATAATGAAATTTATATCTTGAATTTTCTGGCTATAGCCCCTGTAGTCGTATTTACTCTGGACGACTTTTGCATTACTGGTAAACCGTTAGAGATAGACCAAATTATACCATACAAAAAATGTAGATCTTGCTAAAATACACAATTTATGTCTCGATAAATTTTCTTGTGGGGTGAACCATTTCGGAGATATTCCTTGTTATGTGTGTGAGTTTCGGAAAACTTAGAACCTTCGTGAAATGGATCATCGTTGTTCATTTTTTTATATGTTAAATGTGCAAAGACAACAGAATCTCAAACATTGGACTTTCGCACAAAGCCTACTGTATTCTAACATTCCCCTTGCACCTACAAGGAAATAAGCAATAAGATAATTTGTACAAATGTTTATCTTAACTAACACGAAGAAGATATAGGAATAAGTGTTTGTAAGAATGGTTAGTACAAGAGTAGAGGAAGTCATGTGAGTGCAACACATCAGATTTTTAGATATATATTAAATGGGTCATGACCTGTAACGTAATTTCTTGGTTTTATATAATCTATCCTTAATCTTGTACCCTTCTTGCTACGTATGATTAATCCCATTCCTCTTGCTATTCCTGCAATAAATAGTTGCTAACTTCTTGCTTGGCACAGCACGTTTTCCCAATAATTTCAAAACAGTTTCCATATTCCTTTTTAACCCAGCAAATCGCTGCAGGAATCGGACTGGATTTTGCTGTTTTGTCACAGTATTTTTAAACAAAAGAATGAGATACGTATATCGTATGTTTTAAAAATAAATTAAGAACAGCCTTGTTGAAGTTAACAGCCGCGGAAGGGCTGTATTAAGTAAAAGTAATGTAGATTAAATTTGAGGATGAGCGGTGTTGAGGTTAGGTGGCAGTTTTGTGGGAATGGTGTGTGGTAGACGAGTGTCTTTTCCCGCAGCAGTAAGGAGAGAGCCGGTGTGACAACGCACGATATCGGGTGGTCTGCTAAGCCGGATCCGAGCCAGCTTAGAGAACCAGGAACATGTCAACACTGCGTGTTAAACACGATGATTTATGACCTGGCACACATTGATGCCACTAACTGCAGGTGTATTGTCATGTCGAGTATCCGGGCGTTAAAACCACCATGTCTGACCACCGAGCGTTGTCTCTTATCCCCACGTCAAACCCGAGAGGGCTTACAATACTAACAACTGCTGCAGAAACACCACCACAAAGGAAAAGGAGAAGAATGTTGCTGAATTTACTCTCTTGATTTCCATTGCTTTCACCTTTAAGGGTAAGTACATATAACTGAATTTTCCAACTTCTATATCTTTTAATCAATTTTGATGAAATTTTGTGTACATATTTATATTGTAACCATATTACGCTGTGCAAAGTTTCAACTCTGTATGTTGCTTGGTTCAAGAAATATCGCAAATTATTTAAGTAAATTAATAGTCGCACTTAAAAAGTCCCTTGCGACAAAGTTTTCATCCAATCATTCTAAAATTTTGTAGAGATGCACTTTAAACAAGGATAAATTAGAATTGTATTGGGTTTTTATATCTGGTTATTTGTTTGGCTTACAGAAAAATGTAAATATTTATATTTCATAATTTTTAAAAAATATGGAGTAACAGCCTGTTCTGAAGGATAAAAAACACACTAAAATGCATCTGATATCAAAACCCATTACAATTTTTATTTATAGTACATATTACTACATACTGTGCAAGTTTCAAGCCATTCTGATAAGAAATGCTCCGCAAGGAACATTTTGTATAGACCAAAATGCTGAAAAATTGCAAACTGAGAAAAAGGCAAAAGAAAATAAACTGATCTCAGAATTGCCCTGGACCAAATGTCTCCCCCTCAGACCTCTTGTTTCTTTCTTCAGATGATATTTTCAATTACATTACAAATGGCAGTAGCCAATCATTAGCAAGTTCAAAATAGGAGTGAAATGGCACAGTAATAGTATCAGTTGTATCGTAAAAATGGGCATATAAATACCACGCACATGGAGTTAAAGGATGGCTTCTGTTAGCTTTAAAAATGGCGGAACTGAAAAAATAATGGATGCATATGATAGAGGAAAGATTGTAATATTTTTTAACGCTAAAATAAAAAAAATTCAATTTTTTACAAAAAAAACGTCAAAACTATGTACCCTTAACTCTTCCCACGAGAGATAGAAGTCTGATATGTTACATTCATATGTCTTTCTCTGCACACTATTTATATAACCACCACCAACTATTATTACTGATGCTACTTTTTCTATCCAATCCACGTTAATCGATATAAATTTTTGTAGAAATACCTCCATTATACATTTTCTTGTATAGATACAAGGGAATAAGGAAAACAAATTGTTTAAAGCTCGGATCGGTGTATGCTGTCCCTAGAAATTTCATACATTTTTCATGACATCGTGAAAAACAACTGAGTAGCAACAGCTTTTAGAAAAAATTATAAAGTTTGAAAATTCAATCCAATAACAACGGATATCTCGGAAATGGTTAATATCATAAGAAAGTTATTTGTAATAGTTGTGTGTTTTAAAGAGATCTCAACTTTTTGTCCAGTAAAGCTTTACTAGTTATACAGAAGTCTAAAAAAGTCTAAAAAACAATTCCTTTCCATCATGTTTGGGATGGAGGATAGCGTGCCCACCTTACGTTTAAGAGGTGCCGGATTCGAATCCAGGTTTTTCCCGGGCTTTTCCCTTACCCTGAAAGATGAATGTGAGATAAATAAGCTCTATGGACCCCGGACTCATTTGAGCATTATTGTATCCATTTCATTCACCGTCCGATATGATATATAATCAAATCAAAATGTTAGTGCCTTTTTTTTTTTTTTTTTTTTTTTTTTTTTTTTTTTTTTTTTTTTGGAGAAAATTATTAAATCAATTCATTGTAGGCAGTTTGGTGTAAGGGGATGCTAAACTTTTTTTTTTAGTCACACACAAACGGACGCGCACACATTTTTGGTGTGGCAGCCTTGAAACATAAAGTTGTAATCTTCACAAGCGCTTTAGCGAATGGTTTATTTTTAATTTCTTCACTTTGCTTCTGCTTGGTTATTTCAGGGTTATAAGTGTAGGCGGGACTAGCCTTCTACAGTCGTCTCCCTCAAGTTCGACCACCCTTAGTATCCTCTCACCTCACTCCTGCCTCCCGCAGGTGTCCTGTCAAGAATATAGGCCCCAAAGATCTACAGGTCAAAGTCTCCCCTCCGAACCTCCTCTATTCTATTTACCCTACCTAACATAGGTTAGTGGTAGAGAAAGTAAACCAGAAAGTAAGATTAAACCAATTTTGCAAAGTTATAGTGAAAATAAATTATAAACGTAATTAATATGTATGAAAAGTGCCTAATTTGGATAAAATCACCAATACGGGTACAATTTTTTTTGAAAATGGTATTTTAGTTTAGCACAGATAACAAACAATAACTTCAATTGCCGTTTAAATGCTGTTCGAATTTGAAATCATCCTAAAGGCTTTGGTTTCCAAGTTGCGTGTTTCTAGGCGAGAGCCTTAAAATAGTAAAATATATCTAGGTTCTTTATTTGTCCTAGAAAGCACAACTTTGATGGTTATAAAATATTGGCCAACAAGGAATCAATGTCACACTGATGTCACAGATTGAACGGCTGCTTTTTATAGTGAAAATACACCGAAAACAAAAATATCTGCGTTTGATTTTCTCCCCTATAGGGTTTCCATTCGCCGTGAAACAATTGGATAAAACTGTAACTGTCTTTCTCTCAACGATCAACTGGGAGGGAATAATAAAATTTATTGCGCATCAAGCCTAAAAATGTCTATACACAATACTGCACTAAAGATAAGTTACAACCAAGACTGCATGTAGTGAAGAGAATATCGGCCGCGTTACCTTTCATTTTTTCCAGTGACAGATTCCTACAAGGGGGAAACTGAAGAAATAAAATTGCACATTTTAAAGTCATCTCGTTCAATACTTTTCAATTAACAATATACGCAAGGAGTTGGATATTATTCATGAATTATTCTAATCTGTAAATAATTTTCATCTCAATAAACTTGTGAGTATGGAAGAGAAACCCGAAACATTAATATTTTTGCTTTCTGTACTAAGTATTGTATTCCATCCAAAAATTCAATGTCGAAAGTTCACCGGAAATGTATTTTCAGGCCCCTAAATTAAAAAAAAAAGCATTTTTACAAAAAGGCGTGTCTGTGAACAGCATAATTCAAGATCGAAAAGTCGGTTAAAAACTAAAGTATCTAAGTTTAATATCTTTCAAGGATGCCACACCAAGATTTTGAAGAAAATTCCTCCACCATAAACTACCCAGCTCGATTTGTAACATCACTTTGACAACAATGCTGCCTTGTAAGTCAATGGGATCAACACACACCCTGCTGCTGGAACTTAAATTCAGCCTATTCCACTAACTCGAGTAAAATGTGTAAAAAGTCGTGTTTTGGTAAACTGATGTTATGTCAATTTTGAAGCAAAACGATAAGTGTCGCGGCAATGCATAATGGATTTATTTACGGAGAATGGTGTATGTGATTATGTGCAGTGGGAGAGAAATAGAAGACGACCAAGATGGATCAGAGGGCGAAGTAATTATTTCAATACATATGGTGATTTAGGTTTTGTTGTGTAGTTTCAACACACAAAATAACCTGTACAACAAACAGAGCAATAATTGAAATTCTCAGTGAGTAATTAATTCATAAGGAGCAGAGCGTTTCTCTTATAAATTAAAGATGTATGCACCGAAGGTTCCATAATAATTATTCTTGCCTCATATCTAACCTCTATTTCCCTATCTAATGCATTGTATATTGTCACTCTTGCTACATGTTCTTATTATTTGTCCATGTCTTCGATATATACAGTAAAACTGGAACGGCCATTGTCTTATAGAATTTTAAATTTCTATCCTTAAGGGTTTTCCTTTTCAAGCTATTATTCCACAAATATATTGTAATTTACTCAATTTATTACTTCTTTCTTCGTTGTTTGCTCTAAATGTCACATTACAACCCAAGTAATTAAATGTTCCCACCTGTTCTAACACTTTATTATTATTTAACACCATCTTTCATCTTTTTATTTGTTTCCTATAAATACCATGATCTTCGACTTTTCAATTGATATATTTAACCCATAATCCTGGATTAATTTTTATAATTTGTACACACTTATTTGCAGCTTATCCTCTCTGTCTTGTATTAACATCATGTCATCGCAAAGAGTAGCATATTTAATGCATTATTTTTATTCCTAATGGTATTTCATATTTTAATTTCCTAAGAATATCGTACATATAAATGTTAAATAAAAGCGGAGATAAACCGCATCCTTGTGTTAAACCACTATTAATTATCAGATCTTGTAATAATCGTCCATTTCCTAAAACTATTTTTATTTTTGTTTCTTGAGTACAACTATCAATTGTTTTGAATATCCTTTTTTGTCTAATACTTGCCAAACTCTAGTCCTCCTTACTTTATCAAAAGCTTTTTTTAAGTCTGCAAATGCTATATGTGTTTCTAAATTAAATTCTCTTCTCTTTTCAATAATTTGGTTAATCTATGCAGGATCTTCCTTTTGTAAATCCCATTTGGCTTTCTAGTAATAACGCTTCTGTACTTAGACATTTGTTTAGGATTTTGGTATACATCTTATAACCTGTATTCAGGAGATTTACACCTCTGTAGTTATCACATAAATTTCTTTTGGCCTTTTTAAATAAATTAATAACATGTGCATTGTACCAGTTTTTAGGCATTCTATTCATTTTCCAGCATTTGTTGATAAAATTAAGTAGTCTTACATTTAGTTTTACTCCTCCGTACCTTATTAATTCTACGTTTATTTCATCTGGTCCTGGAGCCTTTCTGTGTTTGATGTTTTGTAAAGCTAAATGTAATTCTTCCTCACTGATTAATTCTATAGATGTTTTGAGTACTATTTTAATCTCCACTGACTTTTCATTTTCTTCTGATTTATACCATAATTCTTTACATTTTAACCATTCTTCTTCTGATGTATTGTTTATTCTCACTTCATCTTTCTCTTGTTTCGCAAATTGTTGTCTGCCATGTATGTCATTTTCTATCTGGCTAATAAAATTCTCCCATGAATCCTGATGTCCTCTTCTTGTAATTGCTTTTGTGGTTTCTTTTTTCTTTATAATTTTTTCTTGACCCTTCTGTTTTATTTTTGAGAAACCTTTTATACGCTACTTTTTATCAGCAATAGCTTGTTTAATTTATTCATTCCACATTCTTAGACAAAATTTTCTTCTATATTTATTTCTTCTTCCGATTGCTTCTTTTGCTGCTCCTTTGATTGAATTATATTGGACCCTTCTTTATCTATATCTTCTTCTTTTGAATGTTCTAGGCGAATGTTTAATCTTTCTTGATAAAGTCTCCTGATAGTAGGTTCTTGAAGTAGATTTATTTTACCCTTCCACATAAAGGGTAGTTTAGGGTAGAGGAATGTCAATCAAAATCTTCGTGTCGCACCCTTGAAAATTTCAACTTTTGTTTTTAACCGACATTTCGTTTTTGAGTTATGCTGTTCACACACACACACACACACACACACACACACACACACACACACACACACACACACACACACACACACACACACACACACACACACACACATTTCCGGTGAAATTTCGACATCGAGTTTTTGGGTTGAATACAATACTTCCTTTACTTTACTTAGTAGAGAATGTGAAAATCTTAGTATCATCTGTGTTCTTAAAACACAGCGAAATGTAGAGATAGATGGAAGAATATGTTTTTGTAATAAGAGTTTGTAGGAGAGAGAGTAGATAGTCAGGTGAATGCAATACATCTTATTTTTATAATTCAGAAACAACTGTACCAAAAATGGAACCATAAGAAGTGGCGATCTTCTTAGCGGACTGTTTCAAATTTACCAAATCAGAGTGAAATAAAAGAAATGCTCTAAAAGCAGAAGCTCCAATTTTTACCATGCTACGCTTTTTGTACCATTAACAAGTGAAAGTGGAGTTATGGGCCGGGCCGTACATATAATTTCGTGAAACGTTTCGCAGCTGTTCTTTGATTAACACGTTGTCAGAGCTGTGGCGCTAGAAACGCCTCGCTTGGCATTTATCACCGCTGTTGATCGTCTAAGCAAACAAATCGCCTCTGCTATACATCTCTGTGGCGATTCTTAACTCCTTTTGATACAGCAGTGTGAGGCCAGAAAGTGTGTGTGTGTGTGAGTGTGTATATATTTCACCCGCTGTATAGGCAGGTGGTAGAATTCCCACTGAGTCACCTCGGATTATCTGGCTTACGGTGATGAACACGGCTGAGGGGGGAGTGAGAAGAGTTGGCTGGGGGAACGATGGGATTAACCCTCCCCTCCCCTTCCCTTCACCTTACCTTTATCTCTCTTCAAATTGCTAGAGCAATGTAGCATTCCCCTTGAGGCAGGCATACCTCATTACACAACGACAAATAGTGCGCTCCTTCACCTGGGTCAGGCGCAATAACACTCTTGACTCAGCTACCGTTTGCCTCAATGCGATTAACTCATGATATCATATATGCTACTTTCCCTTTTGTGTGATTTACTTCTTACTTCCCTAACCACTTGCCCTTGTATTAAAGATTCTATTCAAAAAATTCAATATTGAAATTTCATTGAGAATACACATTTTGATGTAGCCCTGAAAAAATTGCATTTTTTTGCAGAAGTACAGGTTGTTGAACTTGTAAAAATCGTGTCTATTAGGCCTTTTTGCAATATTCCTGCCATAATGGATACCTGAAAACAATGTATGCATTTATTAGGGAGCGAACCTTCATACAGGGAACGAAAGGTTGTGGAGTATGGGCTATAGGAAGTGAGAGGGATCAGTCTGCCACGTGATCACAGCATACAGTCGATGCACGAACGTTGTTGCATAATTTTACCATTTGCAGAAAAATATGCACTTCCAAATTCTTACACAAATTCAGCAATACATCAATATTTCGATTTTCGTGCTGGAAGATTTTATTCTCTGTGTAACTAGTGAACACATTCGAGATACTATGCACTAGGCAGTGAGACCAGTTGTGTTTTGTGCTGTCACTGTACTCGCGCAATGACGTCACGCTCTGTCCATGTGGCAAGCAACTTGCGAGCGCCTCATTTCGTGATAGCTGTATAAAGGTTCGAACACTATAATCTGTTTGCTTTTAGAATGAAGTAAGGTATTTATCCGCATTCCGTATTGAACTCTACCTCTAGTACGCTTGGTTAACATATCTGCACATGCCCACGTAAAGTTTACGTCATAAACAATGGCGTCAACGTGCAACTTCCGCTCGTTCAGATAACCTGAATTTCACTGTTAACTTTGTTGTTACATCAGCCATTGCATTGTTGAACATCTAATAGCCACTGTTTTTGCAGTAATCTCGTGCACCAAATTGTAAGAAAAATACTTAATATTTCTGTAATTAAGTTACGAAAAACATAAATCCTTATATAAACAATGTACACAAAGAAACAAGCTACTTACAGGTGTTAATCTGAATCCGAAAGCGGCTCAATTCCTTCCAAGTCAGAGATCTCCGATTCACTGTTGTCAGTGTCATTGATGCCACGTTGATGACTAAACAATCCGCTACATTGTCAACTATTCCCTCTAGATCCTACATTCGTTAGTCACATGTTGAACACATTCGCGCCATCTTTCTTCAGCAATGTCTTCAAAAGCTGAATGCACCTCAGCTAGCTTGAACTCGTGTTGTTTCGTGCTGATAACCTTTAACTTGACTCCAGATAAGTTCTATTGGGTTACGCGGCAGTCGAGTACTGTGTCCAGCACGTTCTGCAAGAGCATCATTACATTTCGTTCATAAAGATCTCTACACCCCCTAACCTCAATTTTCGCCATTGACTCGTCAAGGTAATATTCTTAGACTGCAGTCAAGATAACACGTCAACTTTTTCCCATGCATTGTTTGGACGTTGTCCATTATCACGCTTTCACGCTTGAATTTGGGAAGCACTTTTACAAACCAGGTCCTGAACACATATCCGGTAATTTTGTCCTGATAATCCTCCGACTTCTTAAATTTGAACACAAGTTCACTATCGTCAACAAAGCTATTCTCACTGTCGATGTGCAGGACAAGTTAAGCACCGACATTCACACTCAAAAGTTTACAATCCCGTGCTCAAACCGCATAAAATGCATCTTTTTTGCTTTAAACAGTCCTGTCACTCCATACCTTGGAAGCCACATGGCCCTCATTAACCCATGTTTCATCCAAGTAATACAAAGGATGTATTACTGTCTTATGCCCCATAAATGCCGCCTCTATCAACTATTTCTCTTTTTATTGCGGCTAATACATTCAAAGCTTATCTCCTTAAGAAGAGATACAAGGTAGACCTCTTGAAGTTAGGCAAATCACTGTCACTATTTACGGCATACAATACTTTGTTTATGGTAGGGGATTCGTTTTTTAAAAACCTTTTCACAGCTCCTTACGTGTTTAACAAAAGAACTTGTACCCGATCCGGCTTCCATTTTGAACGCTAAGATAGCACTGCGGTAACAGTTGACGACTAGTTGACCACGTGATACTCAAAATATGAGAACTCAATTTTCTGCGATTAGCGATAAGGTATAAAGTGTAATACTACACAATACAATGTTATATTCTATATTATAACAACTTGGTTTATTGTAGCAATACTTATCCGTTTCACTTATTCTTCTGTTTGACTATAAAAACGATGACGTCATTCCAAGACAACATGGTCATTATGTCAGTATGTTTAGGTTTAAATTTCGAACAGTAGAGCGCCAGAAAAGACGCAGAAATTTTAAAGTCGTGTTCTTTATAAGCAATTGCATCGTTTCTATCCCTGATTCGTTTCACTAAGAACTATAAAACGGTAAATGGTACGCGCAAATCCAGCTAAAACACGATAAACATCGTCGCTAGAACTCTCTAGATGTTTGGAGGCGATAAATGTTCTGGAAAGCTCTTACAACTGTATAAGCGAGTCATTTTTCAGTCAGTGAGCGAATTCGACGAAGTGAGTCCTACGTATTTGTGAGTGAGGAAGTCTCGTAGTCTTGCGGTGTTCTTGAATTAGCAAGTGTGACGAAAAGTCCTCTTCTCCGAGCGAGTTTGTGACGATTGTGGACAAGGGTTACTACATGCCAGGAGAAGAGGCCACAACGGACGTGCTTCGTTACGCGGCTAGGTAAACGCAAACAAAGTGAACAGTGAAACTAATTCGTATTACTGAAGTGACAGAGTGAGCCAAGCAAACTTTCGGCGAAAATTGAACTAGCTGAATAAAGTTTCAGTTTGGAAAATTGATCCAAGAGTTATACTATCTTTATAAACATTAAAAGAGAGGACATTTGTAATTGTGTGTATGCGAATTTAGCACCAAGAGTTGGTTCTTAAATCAAAGTCCCCTTAATAACCATGAAGTTGAAGGGGTCTATTACACATGACGCAGAATATGCAATTAAAAACAACTTCACATCTTAAGCCCAGCATTTTGTATGTTCTAAAATGTAAGAGGAAGATTTTCATACAATTTTACCCACCCAGGCGAAGCTTCACATGGACATTTCTCTTTCTTACAATTGTAATTTAAGCAACAAGCGGACATTCTTAATTATTATGGCACGAGTGAATGTCACATTCACCGTCGTTCGTGAATGCGCGCGAAAATTAAAGAGTATCACATAAAGATTATCCACGAGTTACATGCAGCATTTTATGCAACCTTACCATTATAAATTGTAGGAAATAATTCGACATCCATAGACGACATAAGGGAGGGCGTTTTCATACATTCGTAAATGAGACCCTAACTTGTTTGCCTACATTTCCTTTATTACGTGGCGTGTTGAACCAATAAACAACTGGCGTGAACCCTTTATTTGTAAACTATTTGTAAGCACGCGGCCCGGCGACAATGAGCGCAGCAGATCAAAGCGTTTCCTGATAGAGAAATTGTTCGCGGACCACAGTTATTTATGAAAAGGTGGATTTTGAGAAAAGTTCGTGCTACGTCACTCTCGGCTATATAAAGGAATGTAGTATTGGGAGAAGTGAGTCTTTAGTGTAGAACGAGACAGCTGTTAGCAGTTCTTAAGCCTGTTTGAGGGTGCGAGTGTGACGTCGGAAGCATTTTGTGAGACAGAGAGAGAGAATATTAGTGGTATGTCAATGTTACGATCGGACAGAACAGCTGTGAGTTACAAGGTCAAGACGAATAGTAGATTGTGTTAATAAAAAGGACTGTATTTTTGTGATTTGATTTTAAGAGAAATAATGTGACAGAAAAAGTGGACTTGCCATTTGTGACAATACTACTACTATTACTACTAATGGTAATAATGATAGTGATAATGATAGTAATAAACAAAATACACTGCAACAAAATATTTTGTGTATGTATTTGCCATGGCATTATATATATATTTCTTGGTTTATGCAAAGAAATGCAAAAGAATGACACTTGAAAATGGTTTGATAAAATATATTCGAACAAAAGACAGCAAATACCACCAAATGGTTAATGCTACGAAAAATATTAGTTCATAAATAATAGTAAGGTTTAAACATTACATTGAAGTAATTTTTGTCTATCCCTCATTGTTTCCCAATTATATACAAAGATATAAAATTTAATAACAAAGTGACCATATAAATTTAATGTATCTGATGTCATCTCAAACATGTGATAGATATCTCAATCAAAATTTCTAGTGATGTAAAACGAAACCAATTCTTTTCATTTATAGATCACACATACACACACACACACACACACACACACACACACACACACACACACACACACACACACACACACACACACATTTTTAAAGTTATTTGTACTCGGGACCTCCAAAACGTGTACTTACGATAAAATCTGTCTAGAATATTTGAGCGTAATGCAACAGACATTTCCCTACCAATAGCAGAGAAAGTAAAGATAAACAGCATTTGCTTGTGATGTTAAGGTGATTTGGAAGCTCCATGTATTGCAGCACAAATTTGAAAAAAGCTGGATATCACGTGCTCTAAAAGATGTGGTGAACTGTACGTGCTTATAGAACTTGTCAACACGCTCGCTCCCCATGGCGAGCGTTAATCCCATTTACTACAAGCATTGACCCGTGTTTATGAATAGCGAGGGACTTATCGCTCGCATAGTCAGCAAGTGCTCACACTGGACACTTTTCCATGTTCAGCCCTTTGCCTCTTCATGTTTAAGCCTTTAAGCTCCGGCAAAAATTCTCTTTAAGCGCGTTCACCGAAAAAAAGCTGCAGTAGCCTACTTTCTGGAACGATTTTCGTGGAAAACAGTGCTTATATTAGTGCCCATCCCTTAAGGATCACATTTCATGAAGTTGTGTACCTGTCCTTCATATAACACTTCGTCCACTGCTAACGAAAGGAACATAAGTAAGAATCTGCTGCTGCCAAGTCAGTTACAGTTGTGCACTCAGTATTGTTAAAGATTCTGCTTGTTGAATCATACCTCAGAGCGGCCGAAGTGGGAGATACCATACGCTTAAATTAGAACTATGTAGGTATACTGAGGAGGGTGGCATTTCGGAGGTAGAGGGTGAAATCCCCATCAACTACGCACATGATTTGGCTTTTTCATGGTTTCCCCTTGTCACTTAGATGAATGTTAGTGTCCTTATTCTCATGTTGGGATTTCCTTTCCATCATTTTCCCTTCATTCCATTTTCTTCTCACCTTTCAGATGTGCTTCCAGGCACGTAGTCTATGGTAACGCCGGAAAGATGACATGGCTGCTTGCGCTCTTTAAATGCTGTTAAATCTGTGGACAGACACTCAAAAACAAAAATTAGTTTAAAAACCAAAGCTAGTATTTAAGTTTAATGTCTTTCAAGGATGCGACACGAAGATATTGAAGAAAATAGCCCCACGCTAAACTACCCTTTACATGGAAAATTTATCGAAAATTTTGATTTTCTTGAAAATGGCTCTAACGATTTTGATTAAAATGCTATATGTTTGAGACATTTTTATGGCAAACGAAATGTTTATCTTGAATTTTCTGGCTATAGCCCCTGTAACCGTATTTACTCTGGACGACTTTTGCATAACTGGTAAACCCTTAGAGATAGACCAAGTCATACTATACAAAAAATGTAGATCTTGCTAAAATACACAATTTATGTCCGAATAAATTTTCTTGTAGGGTGAACCATTTTGGAGATATTCCTTGTTATGTGTGTTAGTTTCAGAAAATTAAAACTTTCGTGAAATGGAACATCATTGTTCATTTTTTATATATTAAGTGTGTAAAGGGAACGGAATCTCAAAGCTTTAAAAGAATTGACAATCGTACAAAGCCTGCAGTATTCTAATATTCCTCTTGAACCTACAAGGAAATAAACAATAAGATAATTTGTACAAATGTTTATCTTAACTAACACGAAGAAGATATAAGAATAAGAGTTTGTAAAAATGGTTAATACAAGAGTAGAGAAAGTCATGTGAGTGCAACACATCAGATTTTTTACATGTTTTCGGCATCGTTAAATTTCTAGCTTTACTTCAATAGAAATGTTTCGAAATTTGACAATTTAAAAAAAATATACGTTTTTGATCCTTATATTTCAAGCAATTTAAAAGAATGTCTTTTCGGTGTTAAATTGGCAGCGCCAGCTTTAAAATAATTACTGCCCCCCCCAAATTGACGAATACACAACTGAGATAAACACTGGAAGTCGTTTGTGCACTTGAATTGTGAATTTTGAATGATTATATGTTGTTAATGATGATGATTTTATTTTTATTATTTTCTTATTAGCATATATTAATCTGCACAGCTGCAAACGTTTGCAAATACACCAGCTGTTTTAAAACCGCCGAAGAGGTTGTTAAAGGTAATGATATAATAATCCCAATGAAAATTTTTCGGGCAGTTCCAAAGTGACGTCATATTATTTGATCAGCATCATCACAATTACCCTGTTTATCAGTAGCAGTCAGAACTATGAGAGATAGTTTCCCAATCTTGTCTCTCTCTCTAAACGTTCGCTCCTAGTGTAAAGACAGGATTTTCTTCACCTGGGCAAGCATTGAGGAAAACTGCCTGTCTATGCATAGTTTGCTCGGGAGAAACCTACCCATCGGCAGGCAGTAGTGTGTGCCTCTACTTAATATTGTAAAATTCTATAATATTCAGAAGTCTAGTTTAAAATAAATCAACAGTACAAGTGTTACAGGAATTTTATCATTAAATATTTATTTTATTCAAAAATTTAATATTATTGGTATTATGAGGTAATTATGTTGATTGGACAAATGTCGTAATTTTTAATATTAATTCCTTATGTATTGTTATTGATAACATCCTAGATTACATTGTTTGAATAAATTCATTAGATAAATCTAGGAAGCAATTCTCCTTTTCTTTTCTGAGCAATTTTCAACTACTCCTAAGCAACATCAGATGGTCCGAATAATCTGCTGTTATAATTATTATTATAATAGCTACAAGGTTTCCGTTGAACATTCATATGATTTTCATCACAAGAATCAAGATTGGCAACAATGGAATTTTATGTTTTATTCAGAAACTTCAATAATTCAGCTTAAAAGCTACTTTTAGTGCTAATTTTCTGAAAAAGTATTTTAGACTTGTCGAAATGATACCTAATTATTATTCTAAAGGTTCCTTAATCATTTTCTTTCGGTTACAAAGCTTTAAGTTCGGTACTGAAGTGACAAAAGTGCATGCCCATTTATGATTATAATTTCTGGCATTAAAAGAGTAGACATTTCACACTAAACATAGGCAGCTTCAGAAATTAAATATTTTACTACAGACCCCTAATCAAATATTTAAATCGTTTGGTTATATAGCGATTCACGAGTCAGTTTGGACAATCGTGATGATTTAGCCTGTAAACATAAATGCCATTATAATCATTGCATGAGATTATACTTGAAGGCTTTTATCGGTATGATCATTTTACCGAGAGGTGCAAACACGAAATATTAATTAACTTTAAAGCTAATCCATGCTAAGCTGAGATCCGAACAAATCAATTTAGTTCAATACCCGTAATTATGGCAGCAAATTTCCTGCAGTTCTTATGATATCGTAATGCGCGTTGCTGGTTAATTCCTCCACATATATGCTTTTGACAAGCTTCAACTAAACAGAAATCGCTATTTTTAAGTGTGCAGTTCTTGTCTTATAAATATTTTGATATTTATAATGTTTTAATAACCAGTTTCCTTTTATACTTAATGCTTGGAATTCCTTGTATCATACCAATTTTTATATATTTATAATAAATTATAAGGTTTCTTTCATGCAATAGAATTTTACTTTATTTACCATTTACTTATAGTAAAAGCAAACCCCAGCGCAACAGCCCAAGAAGGGCCAAACTTGCCGCCCAGCCGCTGCGTTCCTCACCTCTACCCACTACAGGCGTCATTGGTGGGGTGCAGTACTGGAAGGAGGGACATGGTCAGCCCCCCCCCCCCAAGCTCTCAATATTCTTTATTCATACAAAACCATCATAACACACGTCATTTTTCCACATAATCTTCTTTATTTAAGTGACACTGGGAGTGAAATTTTGGTGAAAATTGTTCAAAAATTCCTTTTTTTTTACATGAAAATGTTCCTGGAACTCCCGTGCTACATTTTTCATACCCCCCCCCCCTTTCCATGTGGTCATTACGGCCCTTTCAAATAGTGCTCTTCCCTTAACGTACACAGCATATTCCTATATTAAAGTATGTTTTTCTCAAAACTACATTTCTGCATATTCCTCGTGCATCAGATATGCTTCAAATTCAATTAAAACTTCCAAAAGTATTCATAAATAACAGCTAAATAATCCTATGATTCAATATTGATGCTATCTTTAAAATGAATTCGAAAAACGTATTTTTTGTATGAAAAAATCAATTTTTAAGATTACATTTTCTTTATTATTAAAATTATATACAGCATAATCAGCAATCGTATTTGAAATATTTGTTCATGCAATTGTTAGCCATGTTTGAGTACCACTTCTGCCAATATAAACCAATTTTGAGGAGCCAGTAGGCACGTATCACATTTTGAAAATGTGCCTTAATAGCATAATTAAATTTATAACAATTTATATATCCTAAACGAATTATCCAATTTTAATGAAATTTGGTGTACATCCTATTCTCATATAGCTACAAACACAGTAAAAAATTTCAATAAAATCTACCAATAAATGTGGAACTTAAACACAGTTGCCAATGCTCAACCTATTTTTCAAAACTATTTTGTTGGAGTCTTTGGTTATATGTTTTAGACACTGGTGTACTGCAACTCCTAGGCTTGATTTCAAAGAGAATTGTCTCCCTTGGGGAGTGTTTTTCAGGGTGTCAAACAGCCAAAAATCGCTCGCAGCAAGGTCAGGTCCTGGACTTCATAGTTTAGCCAACTATAAGGTTAATTAATGGAAATAGAAATTGTCCTTTCACACTCCTCGAGTGCATTCTTCTACAGTAGCCGTTAGGATGTGTTATCTCACATGTATTTGAGATCTCCTTGTGTGGTTCACCGGGAAAATGCGAGTGAGCTGGAGAATTTGATGTCGTGTCGGCATGTTGGCCATGGTAGCTCAGTGATTAGAGCAGCCGGAAGGAGACCGGAATATCCGTGGTTCAAATCCCGGCTATGACATTGAAGTTTTCAGTCTCACTCTCCCCTTTATAACCTTGTCCTACACACAGCAATTGATTTCCAACTGGTTTATTTTCCAGAAAATTCGCCGATGCTTGGCCTGGACTACAAAAGTGAACTAACCAGTGTTAGAGCCGTTTTTTAGAGTTAGTACTGAGTTAGCAGTTAGCTTTTAAGTTTGTGTGTGTGTACAATCAGTGTTGAAAGACTTTCAGTGCGTATCGTCAGTCATTTTAGACATTTAATCATCGCGTCGGAATTGTGTGTTGTGTGTATCATCGGAAGCTTTTGTTTGTTAGTACTAGAATTGTGAGCAGCATTTGTGTCAAAGTTACTATAGGACAGAATAGCTGTGAACTACATGGTCACGACGAATTGTATTTTCTGTTAACGATAAAAAGGCCTGTTTTTGTGATTCAGTTTTAGAAGAGAAATAAAGTGACAGAGAAAAGTAACAAAGTGGTATTTGTATCATTGGTGTCAGGAATGGGATCTGTCACATTGCCATTTGTCACAATACTATGCAATTTAAATTCTGGTCGTACCAAACTATTTTGTGCAGCATCCTGGGTTTCGTAAAAAATTAATTCGTTAAGACGTACATTTAAAAAAAGAATTAAATGTCATTATTTTTAAAGGAGTTGTAATTTTTTTCAGTTTTAGAAAAACTGAAAAAGTGCTCATTTTTAAATGTTTCTGGAGATGTGACCCTGAAAATACGTGGGATGTCAACTTTATTTTTCTCTGAAGGGAAAGGCATGTAGGTGAGGGATATTTAAAAATATGGCATTATTACCATATACTGTTTATCAACAATTAATAGAACTATATTTAGGTTCAGCACCTTCCAAAAATACCCTGTGCAAAACAACCCTTTACATGGAAAATGTTTCAACAATTTATTTTTCAAAAAAGCCTCTAAAAATTTGAATTAAAATGCCACATGTTTAAGATATTTTCTTGACAAATGAAATGTATATCCTGTATTTTTTCTGGAAGAAGCCATTGAAGTCGTCTTCATTTTGATGACTTGTATAACTGGTAAACCGTAAGAGATAGACAGAACTCCTATTATACTACCTAAAATGCAGATCTGTTAAACACATTTTTGTTCAGTTAACTGTTCTCCAAATATTCCTTGTTATTGATCTGAATTTTCGAAACTTATACTTTTCTCAAGTAGGTCGTTATTAGTTTACACCTTCTTGGTCGTGCAAAGAAGGGAATTTCAAAAGCCACACACACACACACACACACACACACACACACACACACACACACACACACACACACACACACACACACACACACACACACACACACACACACCCACACACCCACACCCACACCCACACCCACACCCACACCCACACACACACACACACACACACACACACACACACACACACACACACACACACACACAACGAAGATTTTTTTTTATAAAAATGGTTTCTTTGGATTTAAGGAACCTCATAACTTGTAATTCTGATTAATTATAATCGATATAGAATTTTAAGATGGAATACAATACCTCAGCTACCTACCATAGGTCAGAGGTAGAAAAATAAATCCCTAAATATATCTGCCTTTGAATGATTTGCATTACAACTAATAGGGCTAAGACTGGAAATTGGAAAAGTTTGTAACGATTTTCTCGAGAAAACAAAGCTCTCATTTGGCCAATATAATAATGTAATGAAAGGAGCTTTCTGCACATGCTGTGACGCGACGATGGTAAGCATGATACAGCTGGAAGTCCAATGCTGCTGGCAGGACACAAAGGTTTTGTAATCAATGAAGTCAGTGAACAGGAAAAGAGGGAAGTGCTAATAGGATGATCACGGCATCCCCATCCCTTTATTTAAGTTAGAGCTCGCTTCTTGTGATGTTGCCCGTAGCATTCCCCCACTATTTCAGTCACTTGTGTCCACAAACCCATGGCACAACAACCTGAGGCTCTATACCTCTTTTGGAGCTAGTAAAATAGCTAAAGAAACACACTTTCATTGCAAAAACACTGGCCAGCCTACTTGTATTCCACCTAAAAATTCGATATTAATATTTCATCGAAAATACACTTGCCATAAAAGTGCAATTCCTGTTTCTTTACAAAAAGTCTCTCAGAGTGCCAGGAACACGCTTGAAAGACCACTTGTCTAGCCCCAGAGTCTAGAAACTAATTCGCATTGTACTTCCCCAGAGGTGTAGGGCATAATGTGTTGGAGAGGCTGCCTAGTAAGCAATGTGTGTGAACATGAGAAACTTCTACGTCATCGCAACAGACTACAGAAGCACTTTAGGATCCTACAGCTATTCAAAATTTCAAAAGCTACCTTTTGAACACATAAGAGGGACGATATTATTCCACCTCTTAGGAGTTTATTTTCTTATTAGTTTATATTTTAATATAAGCTATTGTATTTCGTGTTTCAAAGTCTGAACATATATTGAATTTAAAACCAAACAATACATTATGTTGATCAAATAGTATCAAAATGTTTTAAGACGAAATAGCAATGGGACTTCACTGTTTTATTTATTGTGAAAGAGAAACAATTTAAGGGGAGGCATCGGTGAAATTTGGACAAAAATGACGAAAAATGTGATTTTTCCCTTTTTGCCTTAAAATTATGTCTGTACCTTGTACTTTCAGAATCTACCGTCGTTTACTCCTCATCAGCATTTAAAAGGCCGTTACGCCATGATTTAAATGCCCATGGCGTATGTATGTTGTCATATACTTAAAACTTTAAAGTCATTTTTCTCTGCTTTCTATTTTTTCACATTTTTCAATCTTCAAAATGCATCTTCTCATACAGTTCTAAATAGATTTATTTTAAATTTTGCACACATGTTCTTAGATAGTAGCTCCATAAAACTTGGTATTTTAAATGCTCTAGATGGAGAAGTTTAATTGTTATCGAATTTGTATTTTGAAAATTATTAATAATTTGAAAATAAATGGATATTGAGGTATTCAATATTTTTTTCTCCAAAACTGTTTGACATAGCCAAATAAAAATACCAGGTTTTGTAGACATAATCTAGGGAAACATATGGGCAGAGTTTAGTTTACTTAGCACAAATAATATTTTATAAGAACCATTTGCTATACTACCCTAAAATTGCAGCAAAAAAACGAAAGAAAAGTTAAATTTGGTAAACCTTCTAGTTATGCTTTGGCACACATACATACAAATTTTCACATCATTGTGACAAAAATTGTGGATTTTTGTCATTTTCACAGATGCCTCCCCTTAAAAAGCGTAAGAACTTTATGTGCGTAAGATAAAGGAAGATTATAAACTTGAAGATTATATAATTTGCCTGACCACAGTAGGTGACTGTAATAATTATTGTAATATAATAAATATAAACTAAAAGTATTAATATACTGCCATTGAAACGAAGCCACCACTGCACTTGTATCAAAATAACCTTCGTCACTTGGCAAGAGAATGTGGTGAGTAAACATAATTTCAAAAGTGCCTCCAATGAACATGCAAGAGATATTGTTTCAAGTTTGTGTCAGGGCTAGGACACGACAGAACAGATGTGCGTTACAAGGTCACGAATTATGAATTGTGATTCAGTTTTAGAAGAAATGAAGTGAAATAAAAGGGTAACTGGACTTATTTGTTACAGCAACATACCGAGCTGATACAGACTGGGTGGAGTCAAAGATTAACTGAAGATTGAGAACTTGCAGATGGAAAACACTTGCAAGGTATTTTCGGATTTTGGAATTCACATTTAAATATTTCTGACATGGAATTCTTGGATGACTGCTTTCATCTAAAATCATTAATCGCCTCTGTGAACCTTTGTAGCTAAAAGGGACGTTAAACACGAAATAAAATAGAACGCCTTATACACGGACATACCTCGGGGAATGTGGAGGAAAGGGTATTTAAGAGGAAGTTAAAATAGACACTTCATTACGAATCTTTGCGTTCAAAGGCAAGCAAGCCATTTGTGCACAGCAACAAGTACGCGCCTGGAATAGAAAGTTGTGATGTTCTAATCCAGTCTTTGCATGCGTAATTTCAGAGGGCGAGAAACGAGCAAAGGCGAGACAAAGGAGAAGAAAAATGAGAGGAGCGAAGTTTTTTACCGTCAAAAGAACTGGGACGATTGAAGTTTCTGAAGAACGAGGGAAAACACTAAGCTGAGCAATTAACAAGGTAGACGGACAGTTGGTCCTGCAAAAAGTACAGAGAAGGCTCTGCTGACGTAGACAGGAGTCTTCTAGAACAGGGTGTCTATCAACGTTCATCACTGGCAAGGTGATGCTCGAGTCTGCAATGGGCATTTTAGTTATCTTGCGTCATCATAAGCGTCTACTACCAGTAGTCCCAAGTTCGGATGAATGAGCAGTGATTCACTTTACAGCAAATTCTATCCTAACATTCTGAACTTATTGTAATGTAGCAAATTGACAATGTGACAAATCCCACTGCTGACACCAGTGCGACAAATGACAGTATCAGTTGCTTTTTCTGTCATTTTATTTCCCTTAAAATTGAATCACAAAACAGTTCTCCATTTCATTGCTAACACAATTTACAATTCCTCGTGAACTTGATACTTACAGTTGTTCTGTCTTTTCGTAACCTTGACATGTACTTCACTGTCTTTCAGTTCTATTATCTCTATCCCACAAACTTCTTCCAACGATACTCACAGTCACTCAAACAGGTTTAAATAAAAACTTCTTCACACAACAAAATACTCCGTCGCGACGATTAAACGTCCAAAACTGTCTCTGACGACACTCGAATACACTGAACACTGACTGTACTTACACACACACACACACACACACACACACACACACACACACACAAACACACACACACACACTTGAATTTGCTAAGAGCTATCTCGTTCAACACTTGACTCGCTTCTCTCAACACCGCATTCATTTACTTAGACGAGAATGATGTAGCACGGAGTTTTCTCGAAATTAACCTTTTCTCGAATTTCCCATAAATAAGCCGACAGTCAAGTTTCCCGAATATTCTGGAAACGATTTATTTTGCCGCGCTCGTAGTTGTCTCTTCTGACCACTCATTGTGTTACAAGCAGTGGGGTGAGGTAGCTTGAGCGTCTTTGAGGCTTGCGGTCGCCATCATATTAGAAATATCTCTTTTTTTAATTAAAATGTTCAGTATTATGTCCCTCTTAGCATCTGCATAAGCCTGACACCTTTTGAACACTAATTGAACACTCGATGCATTTCTGCAGCAAAAGGATTGGAAACCCCGCTTTTCGTCGCGTATGGAGATTTGTTGCATAAATGGCATCTTTAAGCACTCCCATAGATAATGGGTACTTGGATTTAGGTCTGGAGAGTGAATCTCAAGTGTCGTCAAAAACGTACTGCAGTGTGAGACAGCGATTTTCAGATTCTTCCCATATTGGCTATCTGTTTCTTTCTCTGCAGTGATTCCGCAGAATTTCTGTAAAAATTCAGTTTAAAAGCCCACACGTCAAGCAACAAACACAACGTCTGCACAAAGTAAATTTAACATGTTAAATGTGATTCCCGCTATACAACATGTAAATTTAAGACTGCACATGCCAGCAGGATTCGTTCGTTGATATCCATTATTCACAGGTTAACTGATTAAAACGTCAATTTTTAACAATATTTGTAAGGGTAAAATAAATATAGATCTCTCAATATTTCTTACGATTAGTTGGAACACCTCGACGATATTACACTACACTGATGCTTACAATTCATCATGAAATATTTCACGGTGGAAATAAAAATAAAAGTGTAGCCTTTATTAATGTTTTTTTTTTTTTTCAATTAAGTAATTTAACCCTCTATTGCATGAGCTAATTTGCTACAAATGCCACTCTTCTAATTGTTGAACAGGTTTAGGTATCCATGTCACAGGCACCTTAAAGGGAATAAATCAAATAGGCATGATTATTAAAGGCCAGACGACCTGAACTAGCCGTACATTCAAAGTAAAAATTCGTGAGTTTACTCCGAGTGACTGTAATCAAATGTGGCTGTAGAAAGGATGGGGAGGGCCCACGTAAAATAACTAGTGATATCATACGTGTGTAAGATGACGGGATTACATTAGACTGTAAATGTATGGATTTTGATTATTGAAAAATAATAAGAAATACAAGGAACTACAGTAATACTGAAGTAAATTAATACACTTATGGTTTAAATAGCTATCAATACCTTTATGCGATTACTAAATGCCAATATAATATGGAACTAACAAAAATCTGATGTGTTGCACTCATATGACTTTCTCTACTCTTGTACCACCTATTCTTACAAACGCTTATTCCTCTTTCTTCTTCATGTCAGTCGAGATAAACATTTGCAGAAGTTACCTTATTGCTCATTGGCAATACAGTAGGCTTTGAGCAATAGTCAAATCTTTTAAAGGTTTCAAATTCCATTCTCTTTGCACGGTTAACATATAAAAATGAATAACGATGTTCCATTTGACAGAGTATAAGTTCTCCAAAAGTCACACAAATAACAAGGAATATCTCCGAAATGGTTTACTGTTCACAAAAAATTTATTTAGACATAAATTGTGTGTTAAGCGAGATATACATTTTTGTATAGTAAGATTTGGTCTATCTGGTTTACCAGTTATGCAAAAGTGATCCAGAGTAAATAGGACTTCATGGGCTATAGCCAGAAAATTGAAGAGATACATTTCATTTGTCATAAAATATCTCAAACATGGCATTTTAATCAAAGTCGTTAGAGCCATTTTCAAGAAAATCAAAATTTTCCATGTAAAGGTTAGTTTAGGGTTGAGGAATGTTCTTCAAAATGTTCGTGTCGCATCCTTGAAAGACATTAACTTAAATGCCAGCTTTGGTTTTTAACCGACTTTTCGTTTTTGAGTTATACTGTCCACAGACTGACACTTTTTTTTTAATTCATGGAGCCTCAAAACATATATTTCCGGTGAAATCTCGACATCGAATTTTTAGGTGGAATACAATACTTCTACTACACGTAGTAGAGAAAGTAAAAACACCGTTAAAATACTCTAAAACCTTGACTGAACATCTTTGTTGTTAAATGACAACACTTCGCAATAAAGAATTAAATTATTTGCCCTACGTAGGCGCGTGAGCTAAGCTAACGCAGACCCATATCACTGAATCTCATACGTGCTACGAAACACATCCGGCGGGCACCAGTTGCATCACTGAAGATAAACACGCTAGTAACATGGTATGCTTCCTTCACAGCCATTTACACTTTGCGGCACAGAACACCACTAAAGTGCATTGGGAAACTAAGCAGCAATTTAGAACCCAATAGTTACTAAATATTTTCCTTGTGTGCATTGAGTACGTATTTGTTATCAAAACAGGAAATCTACTGAACTTCATTTATCGAAATCAGGTTTTTTTTTTTTCGCTGTGTAATTTTGGTATCGAAGGTTAAGAAAGAGTTGTGCAGTGCTTTGCCTCATGGCGGTAATTAAGTTAGCCCCGGGCAGCTTTTGATTTCTGAGTGGGAACGGACTACTACAGAGAGCGAGAGAGTGAAAAGATCGCATGTGCGCCAGTTCTCATCACTAGTACTGCTGGGGAGGTCGGGGGAGGATGCTGCTGCGCCATAAACACCCCTACAAAAGGTTCACCAGAACCACCTTCAAAAACAAGAGGCTGGAAACGACCCTTAGCATTCATTAACCAAACCTACAAAAATATAGATAAGCTTTTTTACTTTCTCTACTACTAAGTATTCCACCAAAATATTCGATGTTGAGATTTCACCGGAAATGTATGTTTTGACACCATTTGAATCCAAAAAAGTATTTTTAGAAAAACGTCTGTGTGTGTGTGCGTGTGTGTGTGTGTGTGTGTGTGTGTGCCAGTCTGTGGACAGCATAACTCAAAAACGAAAAGTTTGAAGAAAATAGCCCCACGCCAAACTACCCTTTACATGGAAAATTTTTCGAAAATTTTGATTTTCTTGAAAATGGCTCTAATGATTTTGATTAAAATGCCATATGTTTAAGATATTTGTATGACAAATGAAATGCATATTTTGAATTTTCTGGCTATAGCCTATGTAATCCTGTTTACTCTGGATGACTTTTGAATAACTCGTAAACCGTAAGACAGACAGAATCTTACTGTACCAAAATGTAGGTCTTGCTAAAATACACAATGAATAATAAATAATCTCAATAAATTTTCTTGTAGAGTGAACCATTTCGGAGACATTCCTTGTTATTTGTGTCAGTTTCGGAAAACTTAAAATTTTCGTGACATGGGACATCGTTGTTCATTTTTACTTTCTCCACTGGTAAGTAGGGGAAGTAATGTATTCCACCCAAACATTCCATGTGAGATTTCACTGGAAATATATGTTTTGAGACCCCCTCAATCCAAAAAAAAAGCATTTTTAGAAAAAGGTCCGTGTGTGTCTGTGTGTGTCAATCTGTATGTCTGTGTGTCAGTCAGTCTGTGGACAGCATAACTCAAAAACGAAAAGTCGATTAAAAACCAAAGTTGGTATTTAAGTTTAATGTCTAAAGGATGCGACACGAAGATTTTGAAGAAAATAGCCCCACCCTAAACTACCCTTTACATTGAAAATTTTTCGAAAATTTTTATTTTCTTGAAAATGGCTAACGATTTTGATTAAAATGATTTGAAATATTTTTTATGACAAATGAAATGTATATTCTGAATTTCCTGGCTATGGCCCTTGTAGTCGTATTTACTCTGGTCGACTTTTACATAACTGGTAAACCGTTAGATAGACCAAATCATACCCTACAAAACTTTAGATCTTGCTAAAATACACAGTTTATGTCCAAATAAGTTTTTTTGTAGGGTAAACCATTTCGGAGATATTCCTTGTTACTTGTGCCAGTTTCGGAAAACAAAACTTTCGTGAAATGGAACATAATTGTTCATTTTTTTATATGTTAAGTGTGCAAAGACAACGGAATCTCAAGCATTTGACTATCGCACAAAGCCTTCTGTATTCCAATATTCCCCTTGCACCTACAAGGAAATAAGCAATAAGATAATTTGTACGAATGTTTATCTTAACTAACACGAAGAAGATAAAGGAATAAGAGTGTGTAAGAATGGTTAGTACAAGAGTAGAGAAAGTCATGTGAGTGCAACACATCAGATTTTTAGAACTAGTACATATATTCTTTAACAGAAAAATGCCTGGATTTCAATAACAGTTTATCTTAATTGTAATTTTATCACGAATTTCGTCACATTCCTCTGTTTTGTTTGAAATTAATGAGCCGTGTTTCCAAAAATGTAGTACCTAGATGGCATTTCCTGGAGAAAATGAAACTGACGAAATTAATTTTAGTGTCATTTCTCTAAACTATTTGTTGATTCAATGACAACGTAGTTCATCATAATGCACGCGGCGCGAAATGAATGAGGGTTAATATGCCCTTTGATAAACACAAAATCCCCAAAATCGGAAGCCCTCGGGTTTGTAATCTTGTCCTCCAAGCATAATCATAAAGCTAATATCGAAGGTGCAGAAGTAATTATTAATTTGTTTACTACCAGTTTGCACAAAATTATTAGGTACTAGTTTTTTAAACCTTCGTGTTAGTCATTTGTATGGAATTTGGGAATATCTAATAGCAACAGAATAGTGTCGTATATGTATGACCCAGTTAGATTCCTGTCTCTCTCCTTCCTTTTCTCCCTCCCCGTCATTCTCTTCCCCCTTCCTTCTCTCCCTCTGCTTCCTTCTCTCTCTCCTTATATCCCCTTATTTCTTTCACATGTTGTATACAGAACGTTCCATTAAAAGAAACCCAGTAATTTATTTCGTAAGCAAGCACTTTATATGATTAAGTCAATGTTGTTTTATAATATGCTTCGATCTGCATGCAGAAATAATAAGCTTATTTCTAAATGACACACCGACCATAAGCAGAATATTTATACACCGGAAATACGTAATTAGACGCAGAATCATAACATTTTGAAAACTAAGAAATTAATACGTCTGAAATTACCAGATAATTATTATTAAATTCGTAACATGCGACATAAATTTATCAATATCTGAATGAATATTTATATATAATTTCATTTTTGTTAATGTGGTTAGTCGTGTCATTGTAACTTCAGGATTTTTACTTCAAATATTATTACGAGGTAATAATACTGTGACAAATGACACCGACTGTACACTAAAAACTTAACTACTCCTCTGTCTGTGCCCTCTCGCTTTTATGTCCAGTCTAAGTGCCAGTGAATTCTCTGGAAAATACACCTTTTCTTGAAAATTGTCGTAAACAAGCCCTACACGTCAACAGCTTCTAGAGTTGTCTAAAATCGCGTTGTTCCTGCCCAG
Source organism: Tenodera sinensis (assembly GCA_030765045.1). Taxonomy (NCBI): domain Eukaryota; kingdom Metazoa; phylum Arthropoda; class Insecta; order Mantodea; family Mantidae; genus Tenodera; species Tenodera sinensis. Next base: position 112,392,559 of record CM060969.1, read on the forward strand.
CTCAGTCGTCTTTATTCTGACCACTCCATTGTCTTCGGGCCGCGTATTTACAAGCAGTTATGTGAGGTGATTTGACCTTGAGCGTCTCTTTGACGGGTGACCGACTTCACAATACCGTGTATTTTAAATGATTTTTGAAATAGTCTGTATTGGAAACGGGTCCTACGATGCCCCTACATTAGAACTGCCATACCCCTGACAGTGGTGCCCTTGTCTGATGGATGTTACGTCACCCAGTTAAATTTCGTAGGATGAGCACCTTCTTTTTAGGCTGCTCAATACATGTTTATTTCTAATAATGTATCTGAGTTGGGATATTCTGTTCCACAGTGTTCATATGTTAACCGTACTAACACACAATTTGACAATGACTAATGACAACGTGCGGAGTGGGTCTTAGCACTTCGACCGAAAGACGATCTTTTGTGCCTATGCTCTTGACGGGGCACCCCCTGGGAGGATGGATGAGACGAATGGATCCCAAGGGTGGCTGGAATGTTGTCACGACAGAGCAGGTGGTAGGGTGCCTCCATTTTCCCAGTTAGAAGCACTCCGGCGGAGGCTGGCTTAGGCCTCCCTCGGGCCTGTACCATCCCATGGGGGTCCGGAAACCACAGGCTCGCCTTCCAATACGGAGGACAAGATTTCCAGAGCATGTTTGTTCCCCCTGCTGTGCTACTGCCGTGACGCTCGCCGACGCTTCCAACTCTGAAAGAAAACTAAAGGGATGAAGCGTGAAATGAAATTATTAATGCAATGAAATGGATGGACCGGAAATTCGTTATGCCCCGGAGGGGCCAACTGAGGAGCTACTTCTTGAAGTAGTTCCAGTACTCCACCACACTCGTGACCTCTGTAGTCGGCAAAGGTGGGGACGCAGTGGTCGGGCGGCAAGCCTTGGCCCTTCATATTAATTTGGAGAGATTAGTGGAGTTTTTCGGAAGCAAGTACCGATTGCCAAGTATGACCTTACTCTGCATTAGCCTTGTGTTAAGTTTTGCTCAAAACGAAGGCACGCCACTGCAAGTCATTATTTAGAAGCTGTTGAAACAATTAAACTATGTATAACGCAAAAGTAAGCAGACGACAGTTTTAACCGAGGACGAAGTAACACGGTCAGAAGAAAAAAGTCCAAGAAAATCGCAGTCAAGTTGCTGATTTTTATCCCGTTCCTGTTTACCCCCTCGACATAGGCAACTTCTCCTGCTCGTGAGTTCACCATGAAGAGAAAGTGCAGGCGTTAGTGACAAGAATTCTTATTTCCTCTTTAAGAAATGTTCTGCATATCGGGGACATTTTGCTTTCTCTACCGTTAATCTAAAGTATATATTTGGATTTATATTACATCTAATATCATCTAGCCAAACATATAAAAATGAACCTCTTACATTCATATGATTTTGCACACACTATCGTTTATTTTTGTCTGCTATACACATCCTACAAAACCTTTCTTTTTTTCCTCTCTTAGTTCGTGTGAACTGAGATATACGTTTGCAGAAATTGTTGCATTTTATATCTAGCTAGAGGTACGAGAAGTAGGCTGAAGCTATAGTCAAATATTTAAAAGAGTTGGCCTTGAATTTTCCATACTGTTTGAATGGCCTCATAAGAAGCAAACGAATGTTGATTGAAGACTTCAAAAAGTATAAAGCATTGAAAAATTTAAGATACACTGTCGATCAGTTTATCGATAAAAAGTGGAGATCGATATTCCGCATTGGGAATTCATTTGTTTCTATTTGACGAAGGATATTTTTGTCTAATGTTCGACTAAGGAATGCTCTAGCGGCTGTTTCATGGCACGGCCGCCTTGAATAATTTCAAATAAGATGCCGTGCCCGGCAACGGCAATAGGAAATTTAAACTTGGTGAAGTATTTTTCCCGTTTCCGGGGCCCGGAAAAGCTTCCCGTAGGTTACGGTTACCGGTGACTGTGAACCAGCAAGTTTGTTTATCAGATACAAAATTATTCAAAATATTTAAAAATAAAGAGGACTTCATAGCTTATAGCTAGAAATTGAAGACATACAAGTTTGCCCTGCAAATACGGCAAACATGTTGGTAATATTACATACTAGATTTTTTTAAAGAAAAGTTGTGTTTTGATAAACAATATTCCAGAAATAGTATGCAAAATTAATATGTTTTGAGCTTTCCAAAGTTCCATCAGATGCGATCTTTTTATACGTGACTCGATTTTCAGTTTTTGAAAATTGTTTACTAAAGTTAGGTTATTGGACCATAAAAATTAGATTTATGCAATCATTAATGATTAAAAATCTGTGCAGTTTCCCCTAAGTTGGTTATGATTTTTAGAAACCATACAGGTCAGAGTATCCTATCATTGGATTTAGCCAATTTTGTTGTGAGATAAAGTAACATTCAGTAGATTCTGCTCAAGAGCGTCGAACGATTTTCGTTAAAGAAATAACCCCCTCTCACAGACGGGAAACTAATCCGGGACCTCTAGATTGAGAAGCCAGAATGCTGATCACTTTATCACTGGGCGGCGAAATGGCACTTGACGTCTTTTCCAATTATTTTCATTGGTTCGAAAGACGCCTGTAAACGGTTTGTGTTAATTTTTATATTAATTGTAAGGTTGGTATATCAACATGGATGAAAGTTAATATTGCCAACTTACAGATCAAAAGTTTTTCAGTTGGTGCATGACATATGTAACATTCGTTGTATAACATACGCCCTAGGGTGTAAAACGGATTGATATAGAAAGCTTTAAAACTCTGTTGAGAAAATAGAATGGAATCTATTACAACTTGCGTTCTTTTAATGAATTTCTTACGTCGTTGAGTCAGGCAATACTTATGGTATACGTGCCATAAAAAAGTTAATTATGCCTATTTTTGGTCAACATGATTTGTTTATAATGTTAGCATTCCTAAATTATTTTTTTCGCCCATTTATCCAAGGGGAAACTATAGATGTAAAATCTCAACTTATCTATGTTCTTGTTATTTCATTTGATACATTGTGTTATTTAGGAAGACACGTTAAATGTTAAATTAAACTGTGTACATTTTAATTTTATTCCATCTCTATGCTCTCCAAGTAAATACTATTATAACCTCATAATAAATGTACCGTAACCTTCTTTTCCTCTTATTCGCATTGTCGAATTTTGATGACTCTTTTGGACGAGTTACGCCTTTACGCAAACTCAAGTATTCGTTTTATATCTTAATAATGAACTAATGTAGTCACTTTAACAATACATTGTGATGCCGGCCGACCGCAGAGGCATACATCAAAGGAAACTCGGGACCAGGCTGCCCCGTACCACTGCTGGTAGGTGAATCAGAGACTATCAAGGTCAGGCAACACGTGATAACAATGAATACGGCACGTCATGAGGGTTTTAGAAATTATTCGAGAAGTTTCCGGCGTCCGGCGTATTTGTAGAAGCTCCAGAAAGGTGAAGTTTGATAAAGGTCCATGTTACGTCATCCTCACAAGGAAGCGAGTGTGTGTGTGTGTGTGTGTGTGTGTGTGTGTGTGTGTGTGTGTGTGTGTGTGTGTGTCAGCGGTTACGTCGGTACCGTTACGTCGAAAGAATATAACGAAGCAGTTAATGAGTGTCGAGTGATTGAAAAACAGAGAGAAAAATTGAAGAAAGACAAAGGATTGAGTCGAAGTTACGAGAGGAAAACAGTTGTGAATTTTAATAACACGAAGGACTCAAGACACTGTCAACGTCAGTAAACGAGAACTGTGTTGTTGTGTATTCAGTTAGGGGAAAAGAGTAAAACAAAATAGTAATTGTAATGGACGTTTTTGTTACACTGGTGTCAGAAGTGGGATTCGTCGAATTGTCAATTGTTACAGTATTATAACCCGTCTCGTATGCTCAAAAATGCAAACCTGTTATTGTTAGTCATTTCCAAAGACAGGTACTGCAGAGCCAAATTTGGATCGGAAGTTTGCACCTTTTATATTTTTTAAATCCGTACCACAGTTTGAGCCTGAGAAGTCAACTTTCTGTTTGACTTTTATCTGTGATCACATACTAAATGTACAGAAAAAGTCATTAAAGTTTTATTAGTAAGAATTATCTGTGTCTCACCTTAAAGAATCGTGTAATAATATTCATGGAGATGGAGGCGAAACACGCTTGTACATTCGATGGAACAAATGGAGCGAAATGATGACTAGTATCGTGTTCAGGGGCCTGCGAGCATACAGACAAGGAGCAGCAATATAGTACAACAAGACTTGCACGCAAGAAGGGTAGAGACAGTGTGAAGCTCCTCGCCTCTTGTCTAACTCAACAACTTAACAACTTCCACCGCCACCATTACTATCACCACCAGCCACTGGGGGGGAGGGGGTGGGGGGGGGGACAAAGTTCACCATGTCTGCTACACAACTTCCCCTTCAAACGAAATTAAGGCAATGCAGTCAAACTGGAAAATGTGTACCAAGTTTCAGTCGAGGTGAAAAAGGATTCATGCGCATGCCTTAGTGCTTTCAGTAACTCTAATAAATCTCATTAAAGTTCAAGTGCCAAATGTTGAAGGAAAACTAAAGGACATAAGTTTTTCGATCTCGTATTTCAATACTTCTCAAGTTCACGTGATCCTGTTGAAACAATCCTGCTGCTCCAAGTTTGAGTTGTCCTTACCGAGCGGGATAGCTCAGGGATGACGTCTGTTACCCGCATTCGGGAGGTTGCGGGTTCGACCCCCGTGGCCGACCAACCTGACCCAGGGTATTCTCGGAGGTTTCCCAAGTCACCAGGCAAATGCTTGGAAGCGTTTCCTGTCCCTCCATTTCGTTACATTGTCCTTTCACCCTTCATCTCGTTAGCTTTCTTTCAGGGTTGGAAACGTTGGAGCGTCGCGGCAGCAGTGCGGCAAGGGGAACAAATGCAACCAGTAAATCTCGTTCCCCGGATTGGAAGGCAAGCCTACTGATTTCTGGGTCCCCGCATGGGATGGTGCAAGCCCGAGGGGGGCAGGGGAACCGGTTCCAGAGTACCGTGTCTCCTTGGGAGCACGAACCCGAAGGGAGAGGAACCGGGCTGTGCCAGCCTGCACCGCGGTGCTTCTATGTAACTGGAAAAATATAGGGATGCTGCCCTCTACTCTGTCATGACGTTCCGGTCGCCCTTAGGACCCATTGGCCTCATCCATCCTCCTCTGGGGTGTTCCAGCATAGGCACAAAAGATCACCTTTCAGTCGAGGTGCTGTCTCCCTTTCCGCACGTTGTCATCGAGTCATTGTGATCCTTCGTAGTCTAGTGGTAACGTGCTGCTCTCTGGTTCCTGAGGTCGCGAGTTCAAACCCAGTGGGTGGCGATGGATTTTTTCGGGCATAAAAATCTTTAGCGTGATTTCCTTCGGAAGCAAAGTAAGCCGGTGGTCCCGTGTCGTGTATTTATGGCACCTAAAAAAACCTGATAAAGAGATCTCCGAGCAGAATTATGTGGTCTTTCAGGCCCAATATAAAATGGTAGCCTGAGAACCACAGCAGTTGAGAGCGCCCGCAAATAACACAATTTCGAGTTTAGGTTGCAGAATGGAACACCAATATATGGATTTACTTCACATTGTGGTGCCATATTTGGAATTCGATACTTTATCGTGCCTTACTATCTTACCTTGAACGCTGTCAAACGCCTTCCTGATTTTCGTGATGGTATAATTATTCGCTGTTGAGCATCACGAACGAAATCTTGTGCGACTATCTTGTGTCTTCCACTTTGTCTATTATCCACAGAGCCCATATCACTAAACAGGCGCCTAAGAGCATAAACAATTATTTTATCAAGTGGTGGATAGTGGAGAAATGGACGTCTCCACCTTTCCAAAGATCTTTCTAAAGATTTAAATTCAAAGTAAGCTTCCAGCATAGTGAAATGCGCATAAAAACAGTAATATCCGACTACCACTCAAGCTTTTACTCAGGCAAAGTAACGTTACACTAACCTAAAAATAACACAAATGCATTCTTAAGCGATGCTGAATTTTAAATCAAGGTTTGCCAACTCATCCAATCAAACACCCTAAGAAGGGCTTTCAAAGTTCGAGCCCGACAACTTTCTAAACAGTATATAAAACAAATGCACAATGTAGCTGATTGTTCCACAAGTGTGAACTTTCTAACACCAGGCTAAGCTCCTCGTAAATTAGTATTAAACTTTGGTATACGTATGAAAGAAACAAAAGCACAAAATCTGAGAAGTTGCTGGTTTGAGTGACTTGGTTCTTGCTCGTTTAGATCGATATTAACCCAGCGTGCGAGAGAGATCGATTGATTCTCCTTGGCCCAATTGGCTTCCCGCAGGAGTGTGGGATAGTTTCAGGTGTTCACATCTTGCACACTTCACCAATCAATTAACGGCGAGGTTATGAGCTGTTCGCCAAACGTGCCCTGTTTATTCTTTCCTGCCTATTCATTAACTCTTAATTATGAACCTAACTTGCTCCGAGCTGATTTTCTGGAAGAAGGCTGACCATCTGCGGAATGTTTATTTTTCCCAACATGGGGAAAACCTTGAGAACACCCTATCCCATTTTGAAGCAGAAAAGAATGTTGTCTTATTGCTACTACATCTGACGGTCATATTTGGAAGATCCTAGGTTCGATTTCCATTGGACCGTCTACCCTAACCTTGAATATTTTTCACGGTCTTGATCGGTGGGCGATTGCTGCCATTTTCTTTGAGCTACAAGGTTACCGGTTGAGTGTGAGGACACTCAGTAGATGTTACTGGCACGAAACCATGCAACAGAGAGGGCATCTCTATCTGGAAATGTTAGGAATTCACTATATTGGATCGACCGTCCCTCACGCTCTCTCACTGCATTCCTTCCTCCAAAGGTTAGTCATAATAGACATTACCTCTAATCCCTATCTGAGACCCGATTCTAGACTGTTCGAAAAAAGGTGTATTTTCCAGAGAATTCGCCAACACTTCGCCTGGGCTATAAAAGGAGCCTTCAAGTGTTGAGAGGTCAGAGTTGAAAAATACCTTTTAGTGAGTGAATCGTCGGAGTTGTTTGTGTGAACAGTTGAACAGTATTAGTGTTTCGTGTCAAGGTTACGATAATTCAAGAACAGCTGTTAGTTACAGGGTCACGACGAGTTGCAGATTGTGTAACAATTAATTCAGTTGTAGAAGGGAAATAAAGTGACACTAAAACTGGATTTTTCATTTGTCAAAATGTACGTATATGAAAGTATGTGTATGTGTGTATGTACCTATATGTTAGTGTATGTAGGGTAATCTCAAAAATCACTTAACCGATCTGTAACTCTTTCATCTTCTTAGTGGAAGAATTTGGTACAAATAATTTCACTGTGAATGGAGAAAACATAGAATGCAGATTGTGTCATTCAGAAATACGAAATTATAAACGGAAGCTAATATAAATCACTTACTGCATCGTCAGGTAGTAAGAAAGCAGAAGAGCAAGAAAATGCACCACTTCAACCGGAGTTCTTTGAAGATCCGTGTAAAATAATACGTTACAAAGTACACCATCCTGGGTTTAAAAACTTCATAAGGAAATTGGTATACTAAGTTATTTGACAGATCACCAGACGAATGAGAAAATACTACAGCACGTAAATGTTTATATTTTTGCCGATCCCCTCTCCATATTATCAATACATAATTGCAGCACACACACATTGCAAGCAAAAGGATATTTGCCCTGGCTCATGATTATATAAAAGCTACTCAACTATTTCTGACAGATGATTGTTCCAATACCAAAGGTTGCTTTTAAATTACAGAGAACTCGGAAGGCTGCCGAAGAGGCTAAGGAAGTCGGAGTCATAGGAGGCCGGCAAGCTCTTCTTATTTCTTGGATTGAATAGCCATTGGAAAGTAATGCCTGTTCTAAGTGGTGAAGTTCTTGTTGCGACCCGCAGATGTGGGAAGCACGAGTTGCGAGCGTTTTGACCATCGCACGCTTTTGTTAGGGACGATAATTGGAGTGCTTGTTCAAGTAGCGGTCAGCGTGGGTAGGCTTGTGGTAGACCGTGTGTTCCGTCGGCCTTCTTGCTGACCAAGGCGTCCAGAAGTACTACTTGAGCATACTTTTTTTTCTCCATCGTGAATTGAATGCGTTGATTGATGTTGTTCAGGTATTTGAAAGTTCTAAAGGATGTCCTCTCTGTGGGGCCATATGACGGAGGTATCCTCTACATATCGGAACAAGAATGTGGCCGTTTCTAGGGCTGCGGATTCAAAATGTTCCAAGTAAAAGATAGTTGCCACAGGGCTTAAAGGACTGCCCATGGCCACGCCGTCTAATTGTTCATAGGACGAATGATTCCACTGAAAATAAGTCGAGTATGTCATTGGAGAAAATAAGTTTCAACTGCTCAAGGGCTTCTTTGACGTGAACCATGGTGAAGGATGACGTAACGTCGAAGATGCTGAGGTATGGTCAGGCTTTGGAGTTTCTGAATGAAGTGGGTCGAATCTTTGATTAAGGAATCCGGCGTGCCAACGTGTGGCTGTAATAAATCAGTTAAGTATCTGGCTAAGGTGTAGGTAGGAGATGCAATCGCGTTGACGATGGGCCTTAGAGGTACTTCCAGCTTGTGGATTTTGGGTAAGCCGTAGAGTCTAGGAGGTTGAGCTTCAGATCTAATGATTCGGCGTTTATCAGTTGGAAAGGATGAACTCTTGATAAGCAGATTCGTTTTCCGAAGAATGCGCTCTGTGGGATCTCGTTGGACTTTTAGGTATGTGTCTGGTTTTAGAAGATCCAAGATTTTTCATTCGTATTCCTTTTGGTTCAAAATTACAGTCGTGTTCCAGTTGTCCGCTGAATTTTGGATTCTCTGCAGATCTTGTAAACTTTCCTTCCAATGTTTACGTAGTACTCTGCAAGTTAAACAAAACGCACAGATGACTTTCCATTATAAGGGTCGAAGGGGGACTTGGCACCTGTGTTATTTTTGTACTTGTGCCCCTGACGAGGCGCCTCGCGGGATGAAGGGGTGAGGTAAGAGGATATTCAGGTGGCCAGACCTGAGGAGAGACGACAGCAGAGGGCAAGGTCCCTATTGGCTACAGTTTTAAACACCCCAGTGGCGGCTCATTAACTGCTGCCCTCTCCCGCTGTACGTTTACTCTCCCTTAGGAGGTCCTGGGACTGAAAGACCTCCCCTATCCGGAGGACGAGGATTTTCAGAGGAACTTAGAACCTGAAACAAGATGAAAGGTAAAGTGATATGAGAGGTGAGATGTAAGCTGCGAAAAAAACCAATGGTTCAGGAAGGTCCCCCACAGGAATCGAACTCTCGATCTCCGAATGCGTGCCGCCTGAGTTATCCCCGCAAAAATATACCGAGGTACATTAAATGTGGGATTAGGAGTGTAAAGTTTGACTCGAACCCGAAGCATGGACAATGGCACATCTGGTGAGTAATCCCAGAGCAGTGTTTTTCTCGTGCAGCAATAAAGAGCGCTATTACAGCCCCATAATCCAGCCTCACACTTTTATTTCCTAAATGCAGCACCACGCACGTCTTGCTTGAGATGGCTAATTCGCTATCTGCTGTCTTGATATAAAACGTCTGTGTCTCTAATCCCGTCTCCACTCCAGCTCGGCTCTGAGTGCTTTCCTGGTCACACGACACAGGGCTGTACAAACAGGCCAGATATTGTACCACTGTGACAACCGAACTAGACGGCTCCACGGTAACATAAGGCTCGCACTTGGGAGGCTTTGGTTCAAATCCCGCCAGGTCCCTTTCCCTGACAGACCTTTTAAAGGATTTTTGCTCGGACCAAAATTCGCATTTTCACTTTCTCTACATATAGTAAATAGGGGAAGTAAATTCGATTTTCAGATTTCACCGGAAATATATGTTATGAGGGCCCCTGAATCCAAAATAAAAAAGGCTTTTTAGATAAATGTGTGTGTCTGTCTGTCTGTCTGTCTGTCTGTCTGTCTGTCTGTCTGTCTGTGTGTGTCTGTCTGACTGTATGTCTGTGTGTGTCTGTGTCTGACTGTGTGTGTCTGTCTGACTGTATGTCTGTCTGTGTGTGTCTGTGTGTCTGTATGTCTGTGTGACTGACTGTGTGTCTGACTGTCTGTGTGTCTGTCTGACTGTCTATCTGACTGTCTGTCTGTGTGTCTGACTGTCTGTCTGTGTCTGACTGTCTGTCTGTGTCTGACTGTCTGTCTGTGTCTGACTGTCTGTGTGTTTGACTGTCTGCCTGTATGTCTCTCTGTGTGTCTGTGTGTGTCTGTGTGTCTGTGAACAGCATAACTCAAGAACTAAAAGTCGGTTAAAAATCAAAGTTGGTATTGAAGTTCAATATCTTTTAAGGATGCAACTTGAAGTTTTTGAAGAACATTTCTCCATCCTAAACTAACCTTTAAATGGAACATTTTCCGAAAACTTTTATATTCTCGAAAATAATTCTAATGATTTTGATTAAAATGTCATATGTTTAAGAATTTTTATGGCAAATGAAATGTATATTTTGAATTTTCCGGCTATAGCCAAGGTATTCTGTTTACTCTTGATGACTTTTACATAACTGGCAAACCGAAGAGATAGACCAAATCTTACTACACAGAAAATGTAGATCTCCTTTACACCCACAATTTATGTTAAGACCTAATTTGTGAAGTGAACTATTTCGGAGATATTCCTTGTTATTCGTCAGAATTTTGCAATACTTATAGACGTTCTCAAATAGGAGGTTCTTCATTTTTTTATCTCTTGGGCGTACAAAGAGAATTGAATTTCAAAGCTATCATGTAGCGACCACTTTGTAAAGCATTTGACTATCACTTAAAGCCTACTGCATTCCCCTTGCACCTACAAGAGAATGAGCAATAACACAATTTCTACAAATATTTTTGTCAATTAACATGAAGTAGATAGAGGAATAAGTGTTCGTAAGAATAACTTATGCAAGAACAGAGTCATATGAGTGCAATGTCTCTGATTTTTCTGCTTATGACCTATTTTTTCTAAAGTTAAACTTGTTTAGCAATATGTCACTGTTATTTTGCTCCATAACGCCCTAGGTCAATCAATATCAGTATCTGGGCGACCGAGCTTCGCTCAGCTTTTCTTTTCCTTTTTTTATCGTATTTTTTTGGGGTGGGGGAGAAGACATTTATTTGGATAAACTTGAAAAGCAAAATGTTAACTAAATATAAATTTTCATCCTAATTGTTGGAGCCATTTCCTTGACGAGACCTTTGATATCCTGATAAACTTTATAAGCAAAACCCTGTCTGAATACAAAATTTGATTGAAATCGTTAGTCGTTTCCAGGTTGCACAGAATTAATATAAAAAGACTGTTACGCATAGACTAATATAGCTAAGTCAACTTACTTTAGGTTTTCTGAAAGCTCTTGACGAGACTTTTAATATCCTGGCTTGCTTGTTTAAATTGGCCCATTAACAGAGAAATTATGACCAAAATAAAGTTTAGGGTAAAATCGCGTTTCTTTTTTTTTTTTTTTTTTTTTTTTTTTTTTTTTTTTTTTTTTTTTCCAGAAATGACACCTATATAGATAAATTTAACAAGCAAAACCCTGTCTGAATACAAAATTTGATCGGAATCGTTAGTCGTTTCCAAGTTGCGGGGAATATATTTATATACAAGAATTGCTCGTTTAAATGTATAAGATTTAAAGGTTCACAGATCCTGGAGCACGTTAATGGCATATTAATCCTTAAACGCCTTCTTCTCAGAACTGATAATTTCAATCTAAGAAATTTTGTTGAAAATGTGACATTTTTTTCACAATTACAATTTTCAGAATATTGTTCTGAAAATATAACATCAAAAACAATACTTAGGCTTATTTGTATGCCAAATTTTATTGTTCTATCTCAATACTTTCAAAGCAAAGGGAACACGAGTTCACTTATTTCACATGGCAAATATAGGTAAATCACTGAATTACATATTCCTCTTAATGATAACGTGCGAAGCTCGCATTCGGGAGATCCTGGGTTTGTTTACCGTTGGTCCGGCTATACGAAGTTGGTAGATGATGGTGGGGTAGGAATACGTGAAGTCGCAAGTTTTCCTGTCATTTCATTTTCTTATTTTTCTGAGTTGAAAGATCAGGCGAGTGGACAGGGACAAGACGTACAGAAGTAGAGTTTGCTTTGTGGAATTGCCTGCCCTACGTTCTGTGTGTGACAGGCCCTCTCCTTGGCATTTACCTACAGATATTGTTTACTTCCTTGTAGATACAAGGGGAATATGGGAATACAGTAGGCCTTAAACGATAGTCAAATCTTTTAAAGCTTTCAAATTCCGTTCTCTTTGCACGGTTAACATATAAAATGAATAACGATGTTCCATTGTTCCAGAAGTATAAAACTTAAACAAATAAGAAATATCTCCGAAATGGTTCAGTCTATAAAAAAAATTATTTGGACATAAATTGTAGGTATGTTTTAGCAAGATCTACATTTTTGTAGAGTATGATTTGGTCTATCTCTTACGGTTTAGCAGCTATTCAAAAGTCACCAAGAGTAAATAGGACTTCATGGACTATAGCCAGAAAATTCAAGATATATTTTATTTGTCATAAAAATATCTCATACATATGGCATCTCAATCAAAATCGTTAGAGCCATTTTCAAGAAAATCAAAGTTTTCGAAAAATTTTCCATGTAAAGGGTAGTTCAGGGTGAGGCTATTTTCTTCAAAATCTTCGTGTCACATCCTTGAAAGACATTAAACTTAAATACCAACTTTGGTTTTTAACCGACTTTTCGTTTTTGAGTTATGCTGTCCACAGACAGACACACACGCACACACAGACTTTTTTCTAAAAATGCTCTTTGGATACAGGGCGCCTCAAAACATAATTTCCGGTGAAATCTCGACATCGAATTTTTGGGTGGAATACAATACTTCCTCTACTTTACTAAACGTTGTAGAGGAAGTAATAATGAATATCAGTGCCTGCTGCATGGCCAACTTTAATTTCAAATAAACGCAAGATCGATTGAAGTCGAGCCACGAAAGTTCAGTGACATCAAAAGTGTTGCTATCATCGCGGAAAACGTGAGTGGAAAATAAGGAGCCGTGGCAAGTAGGATGTGTTTGTTTAGTTCTCCAAATCAGGTACGATAGAGCAAAAGATAAGGTCACTCGCCTGGTATAGTGTCACCATCAATATGATGTGCGAAGCAAATTAATATGAAGAAATTAAAACATAAGTGCACAGAATATGCTGAAATAAAAGTTCAACTTAAACATGATGATACTCCATGTCCTTAATATTAAAAACATTAAAAGTTTATGGTTGTGATCCTGACCCATGGGCTTTTCTCGGGGTTTTCCCGGGTCACCATTCCCCGAATTTAAACTAAACCCCTAGCGCAACAGCCCATGAAGGGCCTAGGTTTACCACCCAGCCGCTGCGTCCCTCACCTCTACCCAGTCATTGGTGAGGTGCAGTACTGGAGCGTGGGACGTGGTCAGCGCCCCGAGCCCTCCCGGCCAGCTATACGGCCTTCTCGACCTGGGGCCGCTACTTCTCCATCAAGTAGCTCCTCAATTGGTCCTCCTGGGCCCTAACGAGGCTGAGTGTACCCCGTGCCAGACCTCGTAACGTTGTAGTTAGTGTATGTGAGACAAGAAAACGAAGAAAGATACTGTAAGGACTGAAGCAAGGTTACGAGAAGTGAAAGTTGTGATAATACGAAAGGCTGTATACTATGTTAACAACGAGAAGAAATCTGTATATTTGTGATACAATTTTAGAAGACAATAAAGTGATAGAAAAGTGATCGGACTGATCACTTCTCGCAATATTTTTATTGTACTTATGAAAGAAAACGTAACAAAATAATAACAGCAAAAGAATAGATTATGATATTCCTTGTTCTAAATAAAGTATAACCTAGACTATGCATTATTCTAATTAATATTAACATAAAATATCCTTACACATTAAATTTGTATTTATTACATTACTACTTCCTGTAAATTAATAAAAACTGCCCTTGAAAACATATGGGCCTATTTAGCCTATTTCAGACACGCAATCAAAATCACAAAGTCAAAATGTGACTTCTCTATCGGATAGGCCTCTGTAATATTTATGAAAAATCTGATGTGTTGCACTCACGTGACTTTCTCTACTCTTGTACTAACTATTCTTACAAACTCTTATTCCTATATCTTCTTCTTGTTAGTTAAGATAAACATTTCAACAAATTATCTTTCTGCTTATTTCCTTGTAGGTGTAAGGGGAATATTGGAATACAGTAGGCTTTGTGCGATAGTCAAATCTTTTAAAGCTTTGAGATTCCGTTCTCTTTGCACACTTAACATATAAAAAATGAACAACGATGATCCATTTCACGAAAGTTCTAAGTTTTCCAAAACTCACACACATAACAAGGAATATCTCTGAAATGGTTCACCCTACAAGAAAATTTATTAGAACCTAAATTGTGTATTTTAGCAAGATCTACATTTTTTGTACAGTATGATTTGGTCTATAACGGTTTACCAGTTATGCAAAATTCGTCCAGAGTAAATACGACTACATGGGCTATAGCCAGAAAATTCAAGATAAACATTTCATTTGTCATAAAAATATCTCAAACATATGACATTTTAATCAAAATCGTTAGTCATATTCAAGAAAATCAAAATTTTTAAAAAATTTTCCATGTAAAGGATAGTTTAGGGTGGGGTTATTTTCTTCAAAATCTTCGTGTCGCATCCTTGAAAGACATTAAACTTAAATACCAAGTTTGGTTTTTAAATGACTTTTCGTTTTTGAGTTATGCTGTCCACAGCCTGACACACAGACACACACACGTACCTTTTTCTAAAAATGCCTTTTTTGGATTCAGGGGGCTTCAAAACATATATTTCCAGTGAAATCTCGACATCGAATTTTTGGGTGGAATACAATACTACAATTGGAGGCACATCTTTGAGTTTTGGTGGAGGTATTTTAAAGTTGGCAATCCCTCTCTAGTTACTTTGTCTTTAGATCATTTATGTGCTTCAGAAGATAATTCCAAATAGATCGCAACAAGCAAAAGTGGTTATGTTTACTTACATCAAGCCATTTGGTGTTACATTATCCATAAATTATCGTATTTGTTCCAAACAAGAAATGGCAGTACTAATCAAAGGGCTAGACCCTTTTTACGCACAAGCTTTCAGTTGTTAACAGTTGAAAAGTTCAAGGAGAACAAAACTACTGGGCAAGCTAATGAGAGATGAAGTCTAAACAGTGGACACCCCTTGCTGAAGGAACATTTTTGTGTAAAATACACGCGCGCGCGCGCACGCTGTTTGCTTTAGAATTAGTGGCACGGTCCGAGCGGGTGAAACAAGGAAGGAAACAATGGCCACAAGAAGACAATACCCGCTATATTCCTCCTTGTAGGAGAGGCAGCAATCTTCAGGACACGCGGCTTAGTATGAGGGAAACTGTGGCATATGTAACACTAGCTTTGCTGCTTCAAATAACGAGACAAGATAATTCCAAAGCCTGCTGCTTGCGCTAAATCTTCACATCAAACTTGCTCAAATGGAAAGAGATTTCATGTCCTGAGAAATAATTATTTAATTAAAAGCGAGATTTCATCCTGAAAGAAGAATAAAACTGATTTGAACATGCATGTCATACACTCTTTTTAGACAGTCCTCAGTATTTATAGACGTTTAATAGTCGGCCATTACATGCTGTATGACTTCATTTGTCTAACCCAGGGATGCCAATTTCTGACCCACAGTGTCATTCTCCAACATCCTCCATACAGCATACAGTTTTGGGTGGTCGGACTTTACGGCACAGAGTGCTAAGAGAATAGAAAATCCTTGACTGGTAGGCAAAGCGAAAAGCAAAATCGGAGCGTTGATTAAAGCTCCAAACATTACGTTACTTGCCAATTTTGACAGCTCCCTAGGCATGCGCTCCGCGCATGTCGTATGGATTACAAGGAGTCCGTTGTCATGACAACCAGATTTAACCCTGAAATATCCAAAAGCCTTCGTACCCAGGAAACCGTGCGAGACTTCCTTAGGGTAAGATTGCGTAATTCCGTGGTAGTTTTGAATAAGTGTTGTGTAATGGTCATAAATGGACAAAATTCATTTAAAAACGATTCAGAAACACAATTAGAATGTTCTAAAACATATTTTACTCCCTAGGACTTACCAGCCAGTGACTAGGGTCAGACACCTGTTGGGGAGCAGAGGAACCTCTGGATCGGACAGAGTGAAGACCTGGAAGTGGGTGGTCAGCCAAGCATCAAGTATGATAGTGAGGAAGAGGATGATATGAAATACAGGTGAAATCGATGATTGGAAAGGTGATAATGGAGCAATCGTTGGAATGAATGGTGGGGGAAACCGGAGAACCCGGAGAAAACCCGCCCAGACGCCGCTTCATCCACGACGAATACCACATGCGGGTCCCTGGGATCAAACTCGGGCCGCCTAGGTGGTAGGCGAGCAGTCTAACCACTCAGCCACGGCGCCGCCCCATAACTACTAACTATTGCAAAATAAAAGCATGGCAGGAAGCTCAACTTTGTATCACGGAATTAGGGATATCATGGAATAAAAGCATCTTTACCCTATATAGCTATCAGAAAAATTGTGTGCGTGTGTGTGTGCGCGTGCGCGTGTGTTTGTGAACAGCACAACTCAAAAACGAAAAGTCGGTTACAGATCAAAGTTGGTATTCAAGTTCTACCTCTTTAAAAAATGCCACCCGATGTTTTTTAAGAAAGTCTTACCATCCCAGACTACATTTTACATGCAACACATTTCAAAATCCATGATTTCATCAGAAATTATTAAAACGATATAGGTATTTTTTATTTATTTATGCCAACAAACTTACTGTTGGCGTTTTTAAACCCACAGGCTGTGTGTGGACAATGTTTGAGAGGTAGAATTGGAAATGAAAAACTCGGTGCCACAGCTGGGATCTGAACCACAGATCCTCTGCTTGCCAGATGGGTGCTCTGGTAAGCGGAGGGTCTGTGGTTCAGATCCCAACTGTGACATTGAGTTTTTTAGCTCCAATTCTACCTCTCTGATATAGGTATGTTTAAGATATTTTAATGACAAATGAAACGTATAACTTGAATTTCTGGGAATGTTCTCAGATCTCTTCATTCTGGATGATTTTTGCATAATTGGTAAAACACAAAATCTTACGACGTAAAAAGTGTAGATTTTGTTAAAACACAATTTATGTCAAATACATATTTTTGTGGAGTGAACCATTTTAGAGATATTCTTTATTTTTTTAATCTCTTGGCCATACAAAGAGAATGGAATCTCAAAGCCATCATACAGGAACCAGCTCCTAAAATGTTGGACTATCGCGAGTGTAATGTGTTTTTTTTTTTTTTTTTTTTTTTTTTTTTTGATACATTGAGTCTCAAAGCGTGCATTTCCTATGAAATCTAATATCGATGTTTGGGTGGAATATAATATTTCCTCCACTACAACAGGTAACCAATGGAGAAAGTAGAGTTGATAAAAAATGTGGCCCGTATTAAAATAGTTAAAAAGTTTCCAAAATGGTCAATTGCAATACATTGTGGAACCCTGTTTGAGCGATGGGTATATCTGCAGATGGAAATAAAGGGCTTGCAGTGACGCGTGAGAAAATGGCAAGGGTAGACACCCCTCTTTGCAACATATGATAAGAGTCGGCCGGATTTACAACGGAAATTAGTCACGTGTTACATTGCGCTCTTGAAAAGTGCACACTTACACTAAGTGGATCTCTTGAAGTAAGAGGCTACTGCCTTAAGCTCATCTCTGACCAGAGCAGACGTTTTTTAACATTTAGTAATCAGCCGCTACAACCCTACCTCCTCTTTAAGTCGGAGGGTGAATCACCCAGTGCCTGTGGCGTGTAAAATCATGGACACAAACAGGCAATTCCATTTCAGTTTCTATCTTGAATTTTCTGGGAATATCCTCAGAAGACCTTCATTCTGGATGACTTTTGCATAAATACTAAAGAGTAAGAGACGGACAAAATCTTACTAAATAAAAAGTGTAGATTTCGTTAAAACACACCATTTCCGAGATATTCTTTATTATTTGTTGGATTTGCCATTACTTACACTTTTCTCAAATAACAATGTTATTCGTTTTCAATCTCTTGGCCTTGCAAACAGAACAGAATTTCAAAGGCATCGCATAGCAACCAGCTCTTAAAATATTTCACTATCACTTAAAGCCTACTGTATTCTCATATTCCCCTTGCACTTACAAGAAAATTAGCGATAACTTACTTTCTGAAAATGCTTATGTCGATTAAAATGTAGTAGATAGAGAAATAAGCATTTGCAAGAATAGTTTGTATAAGAGTGTGCATACATATATTTACAATAGTTTATCTAAATTGAGCCATATTAAAAGTCTGTACCGCAATAGATTACGCGACGATCACTTGGTGTATCTTTTAAAGCTGTGCACTTCGATTTTGTCACTAATTATTGAGACTTCCTAAACATAAGCAGTACCAAACAAGTCCTTCATGAACAGATGTTTAACGAAGAAGATTTGAAAGTACTTTCGTTACTTACATGTAACCAACCCGCCACTGCAACACAATGCACGTCCGGGTGTTAAACAATGGCAAAATCCGCGTAGAATGGAAGGAGGTAAATCCAACTTCCCCTCTTTCGCCAAAGTTGGCCATTGCTGTTTGAAAGTTTACAATTCCTTTTTACTTTCTCTACTGTAAGTAGGGGAAGTATTGTATTCCACCCAAAAATTCGATGTCGAGATTTCACCGGAAATATATGTTTTGAGGCCCCTGAATACAAAAAAAAGTATTTTTAGAAAAAGGTCCGTGTGTGTGTCTGTATGTCAGTCTGTGGACAGCATAACTCAAAAACGAAAAGTCGGTTAAAAACCAAAGTTGGTATTTAAGTTTATTGTCATTCAAGGATGCGACACGAAGATTTTGAAAAAATAGCCCCACCCTAAACTATCCTTTACATGGAAAATGTTTAGAAAATTTTGATTTTCTTGAAAATGGCTGTAACGATTTTGATTAAAATGCCATATGTTTGAGATATTTTATGACAAATGAAATGTATATCTTGAATTTTCTGGCTATAGCCCCTGTAGTCGTGTTTACTCTGGACGACTTTTGCATAACTGGTAAACCGTTAGACATAGGTCAAATCCTACTATACAAAACATGTAGATCTTACTAAAATACATAATTTATGTCCGAATAAATTTTCTTGTAGGTTGAACCATTTCGGAGATATTCCTTGTTTTGTGTGTGAGTTCCGGAAAACTTAGAACTTTGGCGAAATGCAACAAAGTTGTTCATTTTTTATATGTTAACGTGCAAAGAGAATGTAATCTCAAAGGTGGAAAAGATTTGACTGTCGCACAAAGTCTACTGTATTCTAATATCTCTCTTGCACCTACAGGGACATAAGCAATAAGATAATTTTTACGAATGTTTATCTTAACTAACATGGAGATATAGGAATAAGAGTTGTTAGAATGGTTAGTACAAGATTAGAGAATGTCATGTGAGTGCAACACATCAGATTTTTACTTTTCCTTCACAAGAGTTGGTTCTGAAAATTTATTCCTCCATGGCGTTAACATTTTAATGCTGTTTTATCATTTTATATACTTACGTTGAAATTATTTGGAGGAAAAAGGTATTCTGAATAGAGTAACGTGGATAAAAGAATCTGTTTTGAATAAATAAAATAGGGTTATGTATCACATCAATCTTTTTCTTCTGTGAATTTTTTTGAGAAAGCCATATGAAATGTGATTCAGCTTCAGTTTTGTTTGCTTCTTTCTCTGACTCCACAATGAATTGCTGGTGCACTGTTCGTATTCCAGGGATGGTGCCACAGAATGACACAACTGTAATACCAACAGATTTTCATTGAAACACAGAAGAGCCCAAATATACTGGTGCAATGAAGCTTATGAATATTCCAAAGTGTGCGTTCCCTAATGCACTTCTTTGATCCCTGCAATCATGTACCTACCGTGAGAGGGAGTGTTTCAAACCGCAATACAAGTTAATTACTGGCGGCGGTCATACACACAAAGCAAGTGAAATTATAAACAGTGCAATTGTAAACACTTAGGAAACAATTATTGCACTGGCGTGGCCAACAATTAAACAGTCGTTACCAATTACACTATTAATGAAAATATTGCGATTGAAAACGGTCTGGCATCAAAGACTCCCATTGTCTGTTAGTTTACAATAGATTGCCCTTTAGTTAATTTTGTTTTCATCCAATTTCCATTCTATCTAGTTCATTTCCAACTTAACCAGGTCTCTTCTATCTATCGGAATTGTTTTCCTTGTATTAACCTTCTGAGCCTTTGTAGTATCAGTTACCATATAATTATAAGAAGAAAACCTGTCTATGGACTTCCAAGAATATTTGCATTCAACAATGTATCGTCATTAAAAAGTAAAATAGATGTCTAGGTCAAAAGCTATCCCTTGGAAAGTGCTGGCCGGATATCCCATGTTAGCCAGGACAATATTTTCTTTGGACCTGTGTCCTTGGATTTTCTTTTCAGATAAAACAGGATGCCAAAATTGCTATTATTATGGCAATAACATGAGATTGCAGCAATAATATTTCGTACATACCTCTTTGTATCAGTCCGGTAAAGATATTATAATCCTCTAACAATACTGTTTGTAATGTAAAGCTGTTCATCCCTCTGTCTGTCCGACGTGCGGCATACAGCTCCCCGTGTCGCAGGAAGATTGATTGCTCATGAGCGCCAGTCCCACGGCCTGGGTTTTACACTGCGCGCGATTCTAGGCAGCGATCGGTGCTGCAGTCTGTCCCCCGAAATTGGGCTCTCGAAGCAAGTTTAGCTACTTTTATTCTTCGGAGCATTTTAGACTTTTAGAAAGTGATGTCTTATTTGTATAATTTTGCCCCTTTTTAGCGTTTATTTACTGTTTTAAGACTCCATTTTACTTTCTCTACTGGTGAGTAGGGAAAGTATTGTATTCCACCCAAAAATTCGATGTCGAGATTTCACTGGAGTTGAGGCCCCCTGAATCAAAAAAAAAAAAACATTTTTAGAAAAAGGTCCGTGTGTGTGTGTCTGTCTGTCTGTGTGTCAGTCTGTGAACAGCATAACTCAAAAAAGAAAAGTCGGTTAAAAACCAAGGTTGGTATTTAAGTTTAATGTCTTTCAAGGATGTGACACGAAGATTTTGAAGAAAATAGCCCCACCCTAAACTACCCTTTACATGGAAAATTTTTCGAAAATTTTGATTTTCTTGAAAATGGCTCGAACGATTTTGATTAAAATGTCATATGTTTGAGATATTTAGATGACAAATGAAATGTATATCTTGAATTTTCTGGCTATAGCCCCTGTAGTCGTATTTACTCTGGACGACTTTTGCATAACTGGTAAACCATTAGAGATAGACCAAATCATACTATACAAAAAATGTAGAACTTGCTAAAATACACAATTTATGTCAGAATAAATTTTCTTGTAGGGTGAATCATTTCGGAGATATTCCTTGTTATGTGTGTCAGTTTCGCAAAACTTCGAACTTTCGTGAAATGGATAATCGTTGTTCATTTTTTATATGTTAAGTGTGCAAAGAGAACGGAATCTCAAAGCTTTAAAAGATTTGACTATCGCACAAAGCCTACTGTATTCTAACATTCCCCTTGCACCTACAAGGAAATAAGCAATAAGATAAGTTGTACAAATGTTTAAGTAACACGAAGAAGATATAGGAATAAGAGTTTGTAAGAATGGTTAGTACAAGAGTAGAGAAAGTCATGTGAGTGCTTCAACCTTTACCCCTGTAAGTTTGGGTTTTCTTTTATACTTCGAGCCCGAATGACCTAGTAATTGACGGGCCCTTAAACTCCACTCACTCATTCTTCCTCCCTCAGCCCATCCTCTGACTAGCTGTGCTTCCACAACAATCGTTCGCAAAAGCTGCAAATAGACAACGGTGGATATCGAAGGCATCTTGGTATATCCGTTTGTCCCTTGGCCCAATGAGATCGCGCGCTAGGTAAAACAGTTGTGACTTCTTCTGAGCAAGTCGAGAATCGAGGGTGCACGCCTGGTTTATTATGTCCCACTTTTATTTTCCATTTCCCACATGACGTTTTGTCACGTTTTACCAAATCCTCCTCACTCATATAGCCCGTCACGCTTGCGGAACTTTTCTGTTTTTCTGCTTCGCTTCTCGTCAAGTTGGAAATGGGAACATTTTAAGTAAAATACAATTACTAGTATACTGTTTATCTCTTTAACATGTAGCAGTAAAGAAAGTGTGCCATTGCAACTGTTGTTTTGAGGTCTACTAAACTACGCTCTCTTAAAAATAATAAAATAGAAACTAATGTGTTGGACTTGCATGCCTTTCTCTACCCTTGTACTAACTATTCTTACAAACCCTATATACTTCATGTTAGTCAAGATAAACATTTGCAGAAATTATCTTATTGCTGATTATCTGGTAGGTGCAAGAGGAATATGGGATTACAGTAGGCCTTCGGCGACAGTAAAATCATTCACGCTTTGAAAATCCGTTTTCTTTGCATGGCTAAGAGAAGAAAAAGTGAATAACGACCTTCCATTTGAGAAAGATATAAGCACTGAGAAACTCGCACAAATAACAAGAAATATCTCCGAAATAGTTCACTCCAGAAAAAAAATGCATTTGGACATAAGTTGTGTTTTAACATCTACATTTTTGTATAGTAAGATTTGGTCTATCTCTTACGATTTAGTTATGCGAAAGTCCTCAAGAGTAAACAGGACTACGTGAGCTATAGACAGAAACTTCAAAATATGCATTTCATTTTGTCATAAAATATCTACATTTGGCATTTAATCAAGCCTTGTTGAGAAAGTCAAAATTTTCCATGTAAAGGGTAGTTTAGGATGGAGGAATTTTCTTCATAATCTTCGTGCCGCATCCTTAAAATATATTAAACTTAAATGCCAGCTTTAGTTTCTAAGTTATACGTTATATTCTAACGAAACACAAAACACGCTATCAAAACCTAAAATATCGGTTCAACAAAATGTAAAATATACTTAATGACGACCATCTATATTTCATTTTCCTTGATAACAATGTGAATAAAAACAAAGCCTACAAAACCTTTCTCCCTCAATTGATAGTTACTGTAATATTATAATATCACTCCAAAGACTCGAAGCTTTACAATTCTTCTCGACTTCTCATAAAAATTTGTCACAAAAGAATCATTTACGTCTACTAATCTACTTGATTACCAAAACACCAGTCCTTGAATTTCGCATAACTAGCTACATAAGTAAAATTTCTTTGACTTTTCTGGAAATACATCAATAGTGGCGTTTCGGATTGCTTTTGAATTTTTTCTGATGAATCGTGAAAGCCAATTTTGCTTATTCACATGCAAAACTAACATCTAAAATTACAGAATAAAACAGCCATGCATCTATCTTGTATTTCTTTTTCTCCAAAACGTGCATTATTCTTTCTCTAAACATATCATTTCCGCAATAAATGCATTTCATTAATTATAATAATATATAACGTATATTAAAATTCTCTTAATATAGATAAAATATTGTAGACAACACGTTACAAAACTGGAATTAGCAACAACTTGCAGCCCCTTCGGTCGTGTTCTAATTTCAGCCTCTCGTTACTAAGCCTCTACTTTTGTAACTGCTTTCAGGGAGTCTGAAAACGTGTATATTCTCTGATTCCTCCTTATCGACTTTTTCCTCGAATGCTATACTTTCTCTACCTACTATGTACGTGGTTAATTGACCTCAGACAAATAAACACGTATTAGCGTTAGAATGCCAAGCATGTTGCTAGGATGTGAAATATGTGCTTAATATGGAGTTAACTAACGCAGAATATCAAAGATGGTGCAGAAGTAAGTAGTCGCAACAATTGCCCTTTTCCCAGCATTAAGGAAGATGCAAGGATGGTCAGACAGCTGTGCGTGAACACAGTTTTCCTTTTCATTCAATAAGAGACACAGTAATCTAAATAAATACTTAATGACGCGAGTGTGAACTATATAGCTAACCCCGGCGTAATACCCGGGAAATAGTCCCTTTTCTACCATTCGGATTAACACTGAATTAAAATATCCTCTTCGCACTGTTAAGAGCAATAGCACTAGAAGCCTAAATAAAGCCCTAAAGTCGTACATAATCTGAGTTGAACGTCGTTCTGAACAAGTAGTTTATTTTAAGCCGGCACACGTGAGTCTTTGTTGTCTGTAACCACCCCACAATGGAGCAGCCCCAGTCGGTATTTGTTACTCATCTATACACGGCACAAGGGCAGGGGGAGAAGGTTCTTGTTTCTTTATTCACAATGTTTTCTTTTGCAACTTCACTGGTGACAGTTTAAAACAGACTGAAAATTTGTTTTTTGACAGCAGCACTGAGTTACCTACTGGTAAGTAGGGGAAGTATTGTATTCCACCCAAAAATTCGATGTCGAGATTTCACCGGAAATATGTTTTGAGGCCCCCTGAATCCAAAAAAAAGCATTTTTAGAAAAAGGTCCGTGTGTGTGTGTCTGTGTGTGTGTCAGTCTGTGGACACCGTAACTCAAAAACGAAAAGTCTGTTAAAAATCAAAGTTGGTATTTAAGTTTAATGTCTTTCAAGGATGTGACACGAAGATTTTGAAGAAAATAGCTCCACCCTAAACTACCCTTTACATGGAAAATTTTTCGAAAATTTTGATTTTCTTGAAAATGGCTCTAACGATTTTTATTAAAATGTCTTATATTTGAGATATTTTGATGACAAATGAAATTTATATCTTGAATTTTCTGGCTATAGCCCCTGTAGTCGTATTTACTCTGGACGACTTTTGCATAACTGGTAAACCGTTAGAGATAGACCAAATCATACTGTACAAAAAATGTAGATCTTACTAAAATACACAGTTTATGTCCAAATAAATTTTCTTGTAGGGTGAACCGTTTCGGAGATATTCCTTGTTATGTGTGTGAGTTTCGGAAAACTTAGAACTTTCATGAAAAGGATCATCGTTGTTCATTTTTTATATGTTAAGTGGGCAAAGGCAACAGAATCTCAAAGCTTTAAAACATTTGACTATCGCACAAACCCTAATGTATTCTAATATTCCCCTTGTACCTACAAGGAAATAAGCAATAAGATAAGTTATACAAATGTTTATCTTAACTAACACGAAGAAGATATAGGAATAAGAGTTTGTAAGAATGCTTAGTACAAGAGTAGAGAAAGTCATGTGAGTGCAACACATCAGATTTTTAACACTAGTAACGATTTATCCCTACAACGTTTAGACGTAGGTTGCACTTGTCCAAAAGCCTTGTGTTTATTTGGAGACATTTAAAAATTATTCAATACACTTAAAGAGGTAATTAAAATTCTTAGGATATTATAAAGAACAAAAAATAAAATAAATAAATAAAAACAGGGGAAGACACAATACAAAAGCACTGTTGAACAACTACATATACTACAGGAAGAAAAGCGAGTAGAAAAACCGTATGATTGTAATACGTTGCGATTGCATTTCAATCATAGAAAAGTGTATGAATTGCATGTTCAAGAGCGAGTAGAGAAGGATATGTGAATATTTTACGTAAAAGAAGAGCGAGTAGAGAAAATCATGTGAATGTAATACGTTGTCTAGTAAAATTGACAGTATAAAAACTTTCTCCATGAACAAACACTTAGATATGTCAATTTTCAAGGTGATCGGTCAACCAGTTTTGGAGTTCGCAACTTCATATGGGTATACCAACAGCCATTTTTATATACCTAGGTATATAGATATCCTAATTTGCTTTAACCACTCGCGTTCTATGCGCTCTCGTACTTAATGTAAATATGGTTTGAGCAACTCGGAAACCTTCACCTGAATGTGCACAGCAGCATAGCAAAATTGCATCGCATGAATGGCATAGCAAAGCATACGGGACAAAAGAAATTGTTTTATATACGTACATTAATAATATATTAATATGTACCTATATATTTACAAATTGATTGGAAGCATTGTATCGATTAATGTAATGGATTAATTGAATGAATCGGAAATTGATTCGGTAGAACCAGAAAAAAAGTGTGCGGGCCGTGGAGAGGATATCGTTGGAAGTATTACGAAAGAAATCGAGGCAATAGTACGACAGATTTCTTCAGCGATGCAAGGTAACAAACATACGAAACAATTATGTTGTCATTAGCGGTATGAAGGCCAAACAACGACACACGCGCTCACCATTGCCCGTGTCCTAATTAATTTATTTGTTTAATGCACTTTCCTCATTTGATGGCTGCTAAGAAGACAAAATATATAAATTTAAGTATAACACATTAAATTAGTAATAATTCAAGGAAGTTTAAGTAATAGAAATCAATATTTACATATTAAAATTTAAGTAACATCTCAAAAACTAATGCAGTTAAATATTACATGCCAGTTTCAATGCATTTGGTAAATAAATACATAAATGCCATGAGAATTGATCCCTTGATTGTCATGATTGCCATAGTACATAGCAGGCGTTTGTCCAGGCCATAATCTAATCAAAACTTTTTGGAATATAGTTCCTCTATATCCTGTGTGGTTTATCTTGTCTCTGGCCTAAAGAAAGAGAAAGAGGTATGTTGAGAAGAGACGCAGATACTAACCCCTCTGTATCTTTTGTTCTGGGGAAGATTGGAGAAAATTCGGCTGCTTCTATCCATCCAGTGCTAGACTGAAGAGTCAATATAAATAAACTTCTGACGTTTCTGCACGCAATTTTTTTTCCATCCCCTGCCCCTGTGGTGGGAGAAACCTTCAAGTTTTATGGTCCTAAAGACAAGTTAAACCACCAGAAGTCTAGTCTATCATTAGTCTAGTAACAGATCTTTTTAGGTTGTATTTGTTCTTGTAATAGAAAATAGTGATTCATAAATGACCTTTTATTCTGTATCCACTTTTTCAGGCTGATCGCAGTGGGACTCAAAGCGAACAGTAGAATCGAGAACCACTCAGCTACCTCAGACGTCTTGCAGGCAATGATGTCGATACAGCTGCTGCTACCACTACTGGACAAGCCGTACACTTCCTCATGCATCTGGAAACATTTCTGCTTCAGAACTGTTGCAATCAAGCTTTGGATCTTACGATGTCTGCTATTTCGTGGCACTACTCTGTACGGGCAAGCACCCAGATCGTACGCAAGTGTTTCGTGTTCTTGGCCACAACGGCGAACAGAGGGTACTGTTCTGGTACCTCCCCGGTAAGCAGCGGACAGCAATAACTCCAGCAGTCATTTTGATGGCATCTCTGCATTCGGAGCAGGAAAGTCCATGAAGATCTCGGATCCATTTATTGGCAGGTGTGTATTAATATTCAGGGTGGTCTAAAAATAGTAAATGGCAACGCATAGTGATAATGATTATGTTGATAATGATGGAAGAAACATTGAGTGGTCTCGAGGAGCACCGCACATAGACTCCTAGAGCACTTTGTGCCTCTAAGCCTAGGCATATATCTTGGACTTTTTGCTAATAATTTGTGAAGATCTCTTCATTCTGAATGAATCGTACATAATTGGTAAACCATAAGAGATAGACAAAATCTTATGTAGGTCTCGTTAAAGCACATGTTTGTAAAATAAAAACGCTTTTACGTTTGCTGCATCCAAGATATTCTTTGTTATTGGTTTGAATTTTCAGATACTAATAATGTTTTCAAGTGGAAGTTGCTGTTCGGTTTTTTTCTTGTTATCATACAAAGAGCGTGAAATTTCAGACATAACGATTCGCTTTTTCAAAATCTGGCTGTCTTTTAGCCTACTTAAGTCTAAACCAAACTAAACTCCTCGACGTTATATTCCGCTGCCGAGCTAAGAATACCTACCGAGCACTGCATCCCCAACCCTACTCACAACGGGCGTCATGAGTTGGATGTAGTATTGGAGAGTGGGATGTAGTTAACGCCCCGAATCCCTTCCGGCCGATGAATGCAGTCTTCGCAAACTGGAACCATTACTTCTCTCTCAAGTAACTCCTCAATTTGCCTCCAGGGATTTCACGAGGCTGAGTGCACTCCGAATTAGGTCAGAGGAGAAATCCCCACGCCTGTATCGGGAATCGAACACGACCTCCCGCTTGTAGGTAGGTAAATATGTAATAAAAATATGCCCCATTAACAACAAATAAACAAAGAATAGGCTTCAGTGAGAAAACTTTGCAGAAGAATGAGTAGAGAAACACATTAGAATTTAATCGTATAGTAAAGCATAAAAAGGCCCGCTTCTGTGGTGTAGGGGTAGCGAGTCTGCCTCACATTGAAGAGTTCCCGAGTTCGAATCTTGGTTAGGTTGAGTTATCTGGATAAGGTTTTTACCGGAGTTTTCCCTTGTCCTGAGAACATAAATGTCCGGTAACTAAGGAACCTGGGCTCTTTTGAGTCTCACTTCATCCGATTTAGTGCGATATGACACACTAGCTTGAAATACATTAAACTTGAAAAGAAGGTAAGGTCTAGGTCCAGCTATTGATAGCTGGTTAATGTTACTATACTAAAACGTATTTATCTGAGAGAAGTTGCGATATATCGGACGTGAGATAGGATTATATCCCCGTGAGTCCGCTAGTCTGCATGTGGATCCCTTTGTACACAATGCGATTACCCCTTGGCTCGACAAAGAACCAGAAGCTGTTCCTAAGACGTTCGATATTTACTTTAGTGACTCACAAGTTCCCTTCCCGTTCTCCTCTCCGAGCTACTTTGTGTGGATTACAACCATTGACGGTGCTGGGGCGTATTCAAATCGTCGCCGCCGTCGTCGTCGTCGTCTTCATGGTAAACAAGACCTGAGACGAGTTACAGGCTCCTTAGAATATGGCGTGATTCCCTGACCACTAGCGACTGCACTTCCTCGGAATTGTGCTTCATGTTCTCTTAGTGCTGTGCAAATGACATATGCATTCATCGACTGGCACCGTAGCACAGCTTGTAGAGCACCTGCCTACTGTGCTAGTGGTCCCGGGTTCGATTCCTGGCAGGGGGGTAGGAATTTTTCTCCAGCCAAGATTATTCCTCATCCTTCCCTGAGTCTGTGAAACAAGTAATACCATTAAATACATATAAAAAATGCATTTATAAATGTATTTGTGCGAATAACAATTGAAACCGAGCTCACCAAGCTTGGGATTTAACCTATTCCAACCCGATTCATTGACAGAAGACTTACTCGTGAGAACGATCACAATAGTAGTACTATTCCGCAGTAAAGAACGGGGTGGGCCCATGTAAAATAAACGATGAACAGCATGCTTGGTTGTTTACGAGAATTCATCAGCATTTAGATATTGTTTTGTAGTTGTATTAAAAAGGTGTTGACGATTTCGTTCTTTTAAATTTTTTTGTATATTTGAAGCTATCTTGTTAATGTCAATAAATGTAAAGAAAACTCAAAATATATCTATACCAATAAAGAATGATAGTTAATGCTTCCAAATACAAAATTTTAAACCACAACAAAAGGCAACAATGGGCTGCCCCCTTGAACTACTCTTTATCTTTATTATTGTTATTGTTGGTGTTGTTAATATTATTATTATTATTATTATTATTATTATTATTATTATTATTATTATTATTATTATTATTATTATTATTATTATTATTATTATTATTATTATTATTATTATTATTATTATTATTATTATTATTATTATTATTATTATTATTATTATTATTATTATTATTATTATTATTATAAGGCTATTTATCAAACATGTGGCATTTAATCTAAGTACTTACATAGAACAGTTTTTGAGAAAATATCCTTTTCTCGCATAAAACCACTACACAAAAGGAAAAGAGTTGAACTAAAATATGATGTCCTGGGAATAAATCATTTACACAAATGAACAGTGGAGTAGCTTTTGTAGGCATCGTTTAAAACCTTCACTTTTTTCATGCCTCGTTTAAAAACACTAATATAACCGAAATAAATTACGTTTCATTACATACTTCAGCTACTGGTATGTTTAATATTTCCAACAATATACATATCTGGAAATTAGAACAATCACTATGAGCAGATATAGGAATTTTTAAGCAGTTTCCTTCAAGTTGTCTCCATTTGCCAATACAAAAAAGGATGTAAACAACACCGGCCAAGGATCACAGAAAGACTGGTAAATATGATTCGGTGAATGCTGACTGTGCGAAAAGGGGATGATTTGTTATCTGCGACGTCCGTCCCCAAAGGCCAGTAATACTTCAACTTTATTTCCTTTTGTGTTGGTTTAGAAAATCCTATACCTGATAATAAGCAAGCAACCCAAAAGAGCTTTAATATGGAATGCTATAAGGTAGTTCACAAGTTCAAATGTCCGATTTGATGACACTCCACGATACACAAAGTATTTTAGATTTCTAACAAATACAGAATAAAACAATCACACTAATGTGCATAGCATCCCAAATCTACTTATAGGCTCCCCAATCTAATTGGCTTTAAATTTGTGCTGATTTCAATCAAATATGAAAGCTGTTAGTAAAATATATTTCTTGTATATAAATATTTTACTTCTGTTGGCTAGTTATTGTTTTCATGCGTACGGATGGATGTTAGTAGCGAACGCTCCTAAAAGGAAAAACTTAAAGCATAGGAAATATACCGTCACTCAAAACTAACGAGCATTTCCACTAATAGCGTTTTATTTTTTGATTTTATAACACGCAACCTTCTTTTCTTGTTAGAATACCTAAAGATCCATATTTCTTTGGGCATTTTGCAGTTAAATCCGTGACGTAAAATTTGTTCGACGAGGATGGGATTCGAACCCACGCGTGCAGAGCACATTGGATTAGCAGTCCAACGCCTTAACCACTCGGCCACCTCGTCATATGCTGTTTGGTTCTATTAAACAAACTCAAGGTTGTCATAATCTTAACTTTACGATATCGTTTTAATGTGTTTTACCTCTATCGAAGATAAGGCAATAGCGTTCTTTGCCTGTGACACAAACAAAAGCGTGTTACGGCCGCTCTCAAGTTATTTAAGCAGGTTATAATGCTATCCGCTCATTTCGTAGGACCGTATTGAAATCGGTTACATGGAAACACGAATCGATTTCAATCCGCCAATGCTAACTTTACTGTACTCGTAACAAGCTGCACACTCGTCATTTGGTCTTCTTAGTGAAAGCGATGTAATAAAAGAAAGTAACAAAGCCACTCTTTACTTTCTCTACTGGTAACTAGGGGAAGTATTGTATTCCACCCAAAAATTCGATGTCGAGATTTCACCGGAAATATATGTTTTGAGAACCCCTGAATAAAAAATTAAAAAAAAAAAAAAAAAAAACATTTTTAGAAAAATGTCCGTGTGGGTGTCTGTGGACAGCATAACTCAAAAAAAGAAAAGTAGGTTAAAAACCAAATTTGGTATATAAGTTTAATGTCTTTCAAGGATGCGACACGAACATTTTGAAGAAAATAGTCCCACCCTAAACTACCCTTTACATGCAAAATTTTTCGAAAATTTTGATGTTCTTGAAAATGGCTCTAACGATTTTGATTAAAATGTCCTTTGAGATATTTTTATGACAAATGAAATGTATATCTTGAATTTTCTGGCTATAGCCCTTGTAGTCGTATTTACTCTGGACTACTTTTGCATAACTGGTAAACCGTTAGAGATAGACAAAATCTTACTATACAAAAATGTAGATCTTGCTAAAATACACAATTTATGTCTGAATAAATTTTCTTGTAGGGTGAACCATTTCGGAGATATTCCTTGTTATATGTGTGAGTTTCGGAAAACTTAAAACTTTCGTGAACTGGAATATCGTTGTTCATTTTTTATATATTAAGTGTGCAAAGAGATCGCAATCTCAAAGCTTTAAAAGATTTGACTGTCGCACAAAGCCTATTGTATTCTAACATTCCCCTTGCAGCTGCAAGGAAATAAGCAATAAGATAATTTGTACAAATGTTTATCTTAACTAACATGAAGAAGATACAGGAATAAGAGTTTGTAAGAATGGTTAGTACAAGAGTAGAGAAAGTCATGTGAGTGCAACACATCAGACTTTTTGTTTCTATAGTCTCGGAACATTCTTCTCAAATACATCCATTAACCTCAAAACCTTGTTAAAATACGTAGAAAACATACCTTTACAGGTTCGCCAACATAAACCAAGTGACCAACATAAACGCTTGTTTGAGCCTTCCATATCCAAAGCTATCTTATTTCCTTTATCTTTGTGGCGCCATTATTTGTGTGAAGTCATGTTCAGAAATTTTAAACTAATTTGCTGCATGGGCGTCGGCAGACTTTTCTTTCAGGGGAGGGCCGCATGTTGAAAGCTTGCAATCAAACAATATTAATTCATTATTCTGTTATCAAAAGTTCGCAGTACTTGTTGCGGATATTGTATTAATTTATGTTAAATAAAAATAGTTCTTTACATCAAAATTGAAACAATAGTCTAATATTCAATAATTGACTGCACATTAAATTCATTAATTTCCATTAAGTTGTTCAATAGATTAGATAGCAGATAGAATACGAACATTATTTAACAATGTTCAACATCTTTTGAAATATAGGGTTAGCCTATGGCTACGTCAGTATTTGTGTCTCCAGATATTTACTCTGATTGGTGCAATGTTTAATATGCCAATGGAACCATTTTACTTAGATTCTTGTTCAGTATCCGAAATAAACTTGTATATCCTTTGGTTGCATGTTTACTTCTGGAAATAAATTACAATTCAAATGGTAAGCTTACCCTAAGTTTTAAAATTAGGCGTAGAGTTATAATTACGAACTTATTTGAGAAATAATGTCATTCTCTGGAAGAACATTAACATTGATCAGGAAATGAATGGACCTCTGCCAAGTAACCCAGAATTGAGTAAATTCTTTGAACTGAATGAGCACTTTCTGAGGTAGCCTCGAACAACAACAGCTATTTATAAATTTAAACTTCCTTTTCTATATTAATATAAATTGGCTCGAATGTATCTCCAATTAATCCTAGAAAACCACAGATATTATATCAAGTATGTTTTCAATTTTAACTAAGTTGTATTTTAATTAAAACGATATACTGATGAAAAATATGAAATACCATTGATGATACTTTTATTTTCTTTCTGACCAGAATATTACTAAATTTCTGTTTTAAAGCATGATCTCCGTCTTTGGTCTCGGATCTGAAATCAACACATTCTTAAGGATTAACTGTTCACTTATTTGTGTTCAGTGAAGCAAAGCATCTGTTCATAACGAATCTCTTCATCCCAACCCTTTCTCGTGTTTGATGTAATTTGCTAGCAGCAAGAAATCGGGGTAAGAGGAATTCTTTTGTTCTTTTTCGGGAAGCAAATTAGCTGAGTTCCTTTGTCACATAAAGACTTCATCATTGCTGATTTCAGTCAACACTAGCATAGGGGCTTTAATTCCTTGGCCTTATATGGAGATGGTAGCAAGTTGCAAGCAAATTGTGCGGGCACTGCCTTTAAGAAAGCTTCTACACCCTTCTCCTTAATGGATTAGTGAGAGGAAACTGATTCTGTGCTGTTTTACCTATAGCCAGCTTCAAATCCTTTACTACCGATCTTGTTTTGTTTTACTTCTCCAGAATATCGTAGCACTTGGACGCCAGGGTTTTGTTACACAATTTCGAAT
The DNA here is from genome assembly GCA_030765045.1 of Tenodera sinensis. Classification (NCBI taxonomy): domain Eukaryota; kingdom Metazoa; phylum Arthropoda; class Insecta; order Mantodea; family Mantidae; genus Tenodera; species Tenodera sinensis. The sequence goes on from CM060969.1 coordinate 112,426,259, forward strand.
AAGTCCGAAGATGTCTGCACTTTCGCAGAAAATTTTCTTTCTTTACTTTCTCTACTACGTTTAGTAAGTAGGGGAAGTATTGAATTCGATCCAAAATTTCGATATCGAAATTTCACCGTAAATACATGTTTTGAGGCTCTGTGAATAAAAAAGAACATTTTTACAAAAATCTGATGTGTTGCACTCACATGACTTTCTCTACTCTTGTACTAACCATTCTTACAAACTCTTATTCCTATATCTTCTTCGTGTTAGTTAAGATTAACATTTGTACAACTTATTGCTTATTTCCTTGTAGGTGCAGGGGGAATGTTAGAATACAGTAGGCTTTGTGCGATAGTCAAATGTTTGAGATTCTGTTGTCTTTGCACACTTAACATATAAAAAATGAACGATGATCCATTTCACGAAAGTTCTAAGTTTTCCGAAACTGACACACATAACAAGGAATATCTCCGAAATGGTTCACCTTACAAGAAATTTTATTCAGACATAAATTGTGTATTTTAGCAAGATCTACATTTTTTGTCTATCTATAACGGTTTACCAGTTATGCAAAATTCGTCCAGAGTAAATACGACTACAGGGGCTATAGCCAGAAAATTCAAGATATACATTTCATTTGTCATCAAAATATCTCAAACATATGAAATTTTAATCAAAATCGTTAGAGCCATTTTCAAGAAAATCAAAATTTTCGAAACATTTTCCATGTAAAGGGTAGTTTAGGGTGGGGCTATTTTCTTCAAAATCTTCGAATCGCATCCTTGAAAGACATTAAACTTAAATACCAACTTTGGTTTTTAACCGACTTTTCGTTTTTGAGTTATGCTGTCCACAGACTGACACACAGACACACACACGGACCTTCTTCTAAAAATGCTTTTTTTTTGGATTCAGGGGGCCTCAAAACATATTTCCGGTGAAATCTCGACGTCCAATTTTTGGGTGGAATACAATACTTTCCCTACTTACCAGTAGAGAAAGTAAAAAGGTGTGTGTATGTGTTCCTGTCTGTCTGTCAGTCAGATTTACTATAACAGCTTGCAGGCTAACAAATTGATGCGTAGTCAGGTTAAGGTTGGGTTAAGCTTAGGTTAACATTAGGTTAGGTTAGAACTAACTCAACTTTCTACTTGTAATTGCCATCTTTCTGTAAAGTAGGTTAACAGGATGCACCTCAGGTTAGGTTAGATTACATTTAACTCAAGTTTCTATTATCATTACCATCTTAATGGAAATCAGGCTAATAAGTTAAACTAGATTAGAACAAACTCAGCTTTCTAATTGCCATTGCCAGGAAGCAGGCTTGCAAGTTGCACTCGCAGTTAGGTTAGGTTACAACATACTCAACTTTCCGCCCGCCCGCCCGCACCACAGCTGGCTTTAACACAGTTTTCATCTCATCGCCCGAGGCAGCGTTCAGTACGCGACATTACGTGGAGTGAACACGTCACATTACCGCGTACTCTAGTGGTACTGCCGCTGAAAACTAAGCGTGTTTCTATACGTCTGACAAGGGAGTATGTATGTATGTGCTTGACCTCGGAGTACAGAACGACACGAAAGCATGCAGTGGTATGAATCACTTGCATGTAAACAGCTGCGTCTTAACCTCACTGCACCCAGTGTCTGTCACATTACTTATAGTTGTATGAAGCCATGTCCGTTTATTGTGGTAAATAACCACAACAAAGATTACAAAATGGTGTAGAAATGAAATATATGTTAACTCTTTCGATCATACTGGCTCAAAAAGAACTAAAGTCAATACATTCAGTTTTTCTTACACCTCGTATTATTGGCAGCCATACCTCATCGGGTAGTACATGACACGCCATTGAAGGGGTTAAAATCTAGGTGATAAATTGAGTGCCCAGGCTAGCGAAATGTATGTGTATGTGTGAGAACATTTTGAAGGGATGCAAATTAAAACTCGAGTGGTATTCATTCAAGGTAACACTTTATAAGAAAAAAAGTATACAGAACTGCACTCTCAGAGTGACATCAATGTTTTTGACATGATAAATGTATTTATTTTCCTCATCCTGAGACGCAGATTTAAACCGAAGGGTCATCCCATCTATTTGTTAAGAATTTACATTTATTCCAGATGTACAAACTTCGTTTATCTAATTAGATTATCTTAAACCTTGGCATTTTGTACCTTATGGGCTTCGTGAATTACCACAACAGGATTAAGGGGACGAGGGTTTTAATCCCTTTTATCGCCTGATCTTACGCTGAACAGGGTTGTAAGTATATCGCTAAGTGTACCAGTCAGGAGAAAAAAGGAAGGAAAGTGAGCGTGGAAAGATTATACGAGTAAAAAACAGGATTTCTTTTTTTAGTTAGTTTCAGCGTTTTTAACTTGGTAGAAAAGGTTGTAGCAAAGGCCCCAATCCCAAACTATCCTTAACACAGTCAATGTTTCTTTCTTTATACCAAGCGGCCCATCTCATCCGGCATTGGGTTAAGTAGACAACCCTTCGTGCGTTAAATCAGTTGCAGAATGCACCGGGGCAAATCAAGTCACACATACGTCAGTGGCGTGAGCGAGCTTTCTTCTGCCACTTAGTGAAGACGAGAGAGGAGAGGCAGTTCCCAGGTTGAACTATTGTGTGTAGTCCGTGATAATAGACTATAACAATCGAAAAGGTGTTTTGCACTTCACTTACAGGGACTTTACTTTCCAGGGAATAAACTCACTCCTGTATATTATCTAACAGCTTGTAAAATGTCATAACAAATACATGCAAACATAAGGGCATGTAGTGTTTCATTGGCACTTCGTTCTTATTAATGTTATTGTTGTACGTCATCATCATCATCATCATCATCATCATTATTATTATTATTATTATTATTATTATTATTATTATTATTATTATTATTATTATTATTATTATTATTATTATTATTATTATTATTATTATTATTATTATTATTATTATTATTATTATTATTATTATTATCTATTGTTCTTATTATTATTATCTATTGTTCTTATTATTATTATCTATTGTTCTTATTATTATTATCTATTGTTCTTATTGTTGTCATTATGTTTATTGTTATTACCATTACCATCAATATCCTCATTTGTTATTGTAACAAATGAGAAAACACCAATTATTGCTAATCACACTTTATTGCCTTCTAATCAGTTAGCGTAGTGCTAACGTTACACTTAAATCACTTTTGTGCCAACTCAGAACAACAGAACAGCTATCGAATCACAAATAAGAACTGTCAGATTACAACTCGCACTAAACTGCTACATAGGCGCTGTCCACTGAACGCTTCCTGGAGGTTTCTCTTCACTCCAAAACTTCACCACAAGCACGACTGCAAATTCTACTACTCCTACCTCCTCGGGCACGAGCAGGTACCTTATATAGTTCTTTACACAATGGAGATGTTCTAAAAGTAGAATGATCGGGAGAGGCTGTGAGAGAACAGTCCAGACAGCGAACTAGAAAACAATAGCTATTTACTTGTACCTACGGAGAAATAGGAAATTAGAAATTAAAGCTAAAAGTAATGTCATCAGTAGCACACATTTGCTTAAAGGTTCCAGTACGCTAGCAAAGTCACGTATGAATGTTAGTAGGGATAGTGAGATGCAGGCGGCGCTTAGGTTCAGAAAGCCCGTGAATTCTAGATCAGATTACTTACTTGCCGACTGACTCTTGGGTCGTTCGTGTGTCATGTACAACTTCTGCGACTTAGTTTTACAACATCGTTATACAGATTGTTTAATTCCTTAAATCGATGGATGGCAACCCTTTTCAAAAAGAATCTTTTAGCTAATATTAAAAGCCCAATCAGCTAATAGTTGTCTTTCACACTACATTCACGCATACCCTGAGGCAGAGATAATAGATAATAAATACAGATAATAAATTCATATCACATCAAAGGGATGTTGCAACAGAAAGAGAGACATATTGGAGTTAAGAATAATCCTTTAGAAGTAAGCTATCCCTTAATGGTATAGCATGACCCAGAATCGCCGATGACAGAACAGTTTCCCGGCCTTTTCCTTTAAAAACTGGCAGGCAGGCAGGCAGGCACAGTTCCTTGTTTGCGACTTGCTTACTTGCTCGTGTTTCCTACCTGTCTCTCTCTCTCCCTCTCCACCCCTCCACAACATACATGTGGGGCAAACCACACGCTAAGTTTGCCGCCCCGTCAAAAGGGCGAGTGGGTGGGATGAGGCGAAGCCACGCCCAGTCTTCCTTCTCCCCACTTCCCTCCCCACCGCTGAAGCAGGCAAAGTGATCAAGAAAACACAAGGGGCACGTTGCGGTCATCAGTCCTGCAGTGCATTTCTGTCAGTAGACTTCCTGCCTCAGGACTTTCAACAGCGAATCAAACTAACGCTTATTTTACTTTATTTCAACTTTGGAATTAAACTCAAGTATGCAATTACTAAACCACTATTTACTACAATCCACGGAGAAATGTAATCGATTTGAATCCAATCCAATTTTCCATACAATCCGCGTTTACATGTTGAATTCAATCCGAAATGAGACCCTCAAGCATAAATAATGCAAATTTTTAAGTTGGATCACTTGGTTTATGTTGGCAAACCTGTAAAAAATATATTTTCTACGTATTTTAGCAAGGTTTTGAGGTTAGGGAATCAATAAATGTCTTTATTGTTTTGTTTTATTACACCACTTTCCCTACGAAAACAAAATGACTAGCGCACAGCGTGTTACGTGTATAGTAGAAGTTAGCATCTTTGGCGGGTCCAAATCGATTTAAATCGATGTGTTTCCATACAATTAATAAGCTAATTTTAATATTTTCTACTATTTGTTCAACAATATCTTGTGCTATAGCTATCATGAATTCGGAATTGTTTTGATTACTTTAGCAGAATTTTTGTGTGACATCTGCTATAATCAAAGAACCAGGAATAACAAGAGATTTAACTGCAGTATTAGCGGATTTATTTTTTGCAGCTAACAACGCTAACTCATACGAGGTCCACAGTGTCACCTTTGTTGATGTTTGAAATTGTGTGCTATTTTTACACTTTTATCTAAATTTTCTGCTTTGCGTCTGCAAAATTCTAGTCTTTATAACCGCCCTGATTGGTTACTAGTGTTTGTGAAGTAGGAATGGTTTCATAGCATTATTTAGCAGGGTTTTGTTGCTGATAAATGCAAATAGGAGGAGTAGATCACATATATTCGATACGAGTCCGTATTTTTTGTTGTTTCTTCTACTTCCTGGTTAAAATTAACGAATAGCGACCTCCTAGCTGAGGAAAGTAAAAGCATTCGTTCAGAATGAAGAGGACCTTCCAAATTATTTCCTGAGACTATGCATTTCATATATGATAAACACACTTATGGTATTTTGATCAACGTCGTTACACTTTTGAGAAAATAAAATTTTTTGAAAAATGCTCCATATAAACGGTACTTTAACGTGGGGGGGGGGGGGGTTCCTTGGAGGATACTGAACTTAAATCCCAAGTTCAGTATTTAATTAACCGACCTTTTGATTTTGAGTTCCGCTGTTCAGATACCTAGATGCGGACACATTCCGATATTTATTTAGCGTTACAAAACCTTTAGCTTCGGTTTAGAATTATTCAACTGCAAATCGATTGAAAGACAGTTTTAGCTATGCTTAATTTTGTACCGATTTCAACCAAATTTGAAATATGTAGACATATTTTGTGCAAACTTTTGTGTATACAATTTCAGCTCCGTACGTGCAGTGCTTCGCATAAAGTTTCAGGAAACTCATCTAAACCACCCTAACCTTTGTGAATCTCACTTAAGCAAGGGTCCAAAACGGAATACCAAGCTAATACTTCAGCAATCACCGTTGTGAATCTTCGACTTTGCAACAGTCGGAAACCTTCGTATCGAAGACCCTTTCCTCTGAGTGTTTTGAGATAACAGTAACAAGATCTTCTAGTAAAACGAACTGTTTAATTTTCCCTGTGTTTGGAGCAGCTAAACACAGCAAAACCAGAATAATCAAGCTGATTTTTACTTTCTCTACCACGTATAGTAAGTAGAGGAAGCAAGGTATTCGACCCAAAATTTCGATATCGCGATTTCATCCGAAATATATGTTTTGAGGCCCCTGAAATAAAAAGCAATTTTAAAAAAAGATCTGTGTGTGTGTGTGTGTGTGTGTGTGTGTGTGTGTGTGTGTGTGTGTGTGTGTGTGTGTGTGTGTGTGCGTGCGTGCGTGCGCACAGCTTAACTCAAAACCAAAAGTCGGTTAAAAACCAAAGTTGGTATTTAAGCTTAATACCTTTCAAGGCTGTAACACAATTTTGAAGAAAATTCCTCCAACCTAAACTACCCTTTACATGGACAATTTTTGTAAAACTTTGATTTTCTCAAAAATAGCTCTAACGATTTTGATTAAAATGCCATATTTTTAAGATATTTTTATGGCAAATGGTATTTATATTTTGAATTTTCCAGTAGTCCTGTTTACCAACTCTTGATGACTAAACCGTAAGAGATAGACCAAATCTTACTATACAAAAATGTAGATCTCGTTAAAACACATAATTTATGTCCAAATACTTTTTTTGTAGAGTGAACCATTTCGGAGATATTCTTTGTCATTTGTGAGAGTTTTGCAATACTTATATGGAAGCTCGTTGTTCACTTTTTTATCTCTTGGCCGTGCAAAGAGAACGTCATTTCAAAGCCTTCATATAGCGACCAGCTTTGAAAGATTTGACTATCGCTCAAGGTCTACTGTATTCCCATACTTCCCTTGCACTTACAAGAAAATTAGTAGTAAGATAGCTTCTGCAAATATTTATCAGATCACATCACATTTTTACTTTCTCTACTGGTAAGTAGGGGAAGTATTGTACTCCACCCAAAAATTCGATGTCAAGATTTCACCGGAAATATGTTTTGAGATCCCCTGAATCCAAAAAAAGCATTTTTAGAAAAAGGTCCGTGTGTGTGTGTCTGTGTGTAGGTCTGTGGACAGCATAGCTCAAAAACGAAAAGTCGGTTAAAAACCAAAGTTGGTATTTAAGTTTAATGTCTTTCAAGGATGTGACACGAAGATTTTGAAGAAAATAGCCCCATCCTAAACTACCCTTTACATGGAAAATTTGTCGAAAAGTTTGATTTTCTTGAAAATGGCTCTAACGATTTTAATTAAAATGCCATATGTTTGAGATATTTTGATGACAAATGAAATGTATATCTTGAATTTTCTGGCTATAGCCCCTGTAGTCGTATTTACTCTGGACGACTTTTGCATAACAGGTAAACTGTTAGAGATAGACCAAATCATACTAAACAAAAATGTAGATCTTGCTAAAATACACAATTTATGTCTCAATAAATTTTCTTGTAGGGTGAACCATTTCGGAGATATACCTTGTTATGTGTGTGAGTTCCGGAAAACTTAGACCTTTTATTGAAATGGATCATCGTTGTTCATTATTTTATATAAGTGTGCAAAGACAACAGAATCTCAAAGCTTTAAAAGATTTGACTATCGCACAAAGCCTACTGTATTCTACCATTCCCCTTGTACCAACAAGGAAATAAGCAGCAAGATAATTTGTACAAATGTTTATCTCAACTAACACGAAGAAGATATAGGAATGAGTTTATGAGAATGGTTAGTACAAGAGTAGAGAAAGTCATATGAATGCAACATATCAGATTTTTCAATTTAGTCATCATCGGGTAAGCTCTTAAAACTTTCTATAGAATTTATAGTATTGGTTTTGGAGTTAAGAGAAGTCAATAAAAATAATAAAATGAAACAGTATTTTGGGATATTTTTGTTGTTTATTTAGAAAGGCTCGTATCAAGCACTCCCCTTTTTTCTTTTCCCTACCCCCATTTTTTCCCCTTAGGGCAATTAGCCCCCTCCCACCATTTCTTGAATTTATGATTCCCCATTTCCAACACCATTCTGGCTCTTCAACCTCAATGTGATTCCACATCGTATCCTTCCCCCCCCCCCCCCCCAAGCCGAGAAACAAAGAAGTAGTTGCAGTTAAAAGTGGAATATTTACAAGTGGTGTGTATTTCGCTTCTGAAAATGGGATGCCATTTACACACTATTGCTTCTTTGAGGTCTATAGCAAATAATTATATTTATTTGGTATTTTTACTTTTTCTACGACTTATGTATATTAGTAGGAGTGGTATTGGATGTAGGTACTCTACCCAACACCTTAATCTCGAGATTTCACGGAAATTAAGTTTTGAGGTCCACTGAGACCAAAGAAAGCATTTTAGAAAAATGTCTGCATATATGTCTGTGGGTGTATGCGAGTGTCCGTGTGTCTCTCTGTGAACAACATAACTCAAAACCAAAAAGTAGGTTAAATACAGCATCTTCCAATGATGCGGCACGAAGACTTTGAAGAAAATTCCCCTACTCTAAACTTTTCTATAGATGGAAATGTTTTCGAAAGTGTTTATTCTCAAAAATGACTAACGATTTTGATTAAAATTCTATGTATTCAAAATATTTATATCACAAAATTGTGACTTATTGTGTTTTTCTTAAGCAAGGGTATTTAATCAAAATAAGGCTATTTTTATAATATAAAAATAACAGTAATTTTCCATTTTAAAACTACTTTGGGGTGGGGTACCTTCTTGAAAATCTTCCACAGAAAGAATTAAAACAAAATATCCACCAGGAAATTCCCAGCATTTCTCAGCGTGAACTACGGCGAGTGATGGATAGTTTCCTAAAGAGGTGCCAGAATGTATGTATGAGCGACGGTGACCAGTTTCAGCATCTTATTTCATAAAGATTGTCAGTAAAGCCTTTAAAAGTAGTTTTAAAAATGTATGATTTCATCCGCGCCTTTCTACGATAGCGGCAGACGGCAACGAGCGCCGAGGATGATGACAGGCATAACACCGCGCAGCCCGTTCGGCGTTTTTTTTTTTTTTTTTTTGCTCTCTTGGTGACATACTATTCAGTACTAAATGATTCTTCAATTGTGGTTTATCCGTTATACAATATTTGGTATGTCAAATTCCTGCCGAATGAATAAGACCTAACTTGAATTTTCTGGGAAATTCTTTGCACAGCTGGTAAGCCACAAGAGATAGACAGAATTTTACTATAGAAAAATGTATTTCTCTTTAAAGCACACAGTTTACCTATGTCAAAAGAAGTTTTGTAGCTTTTACCATTTCCGTGGTATTCTTTTTAGTAGCAAACCGCTATTTGTCTTTCTCATTGTCAAACAAAGAGCAAGAAATTTCAAAGTTATCACATAGAATCCATTTTTTAAAAAGTTGACTATCGCTTTAGCCTACTACGTCCTTCTTACACTCCTAATGAACTGTAAATGTATTAGAAATTTTACTCGATTAGCTAAAAGTAAACAGAAGAATACACTTTTATAAGAATTTTTTGTACAACAATGAGTAGAGAAAGTCATGTGAATTTAACAAATAGCTTTTCAGCAGTGTTCAACGTCCGTTCTTACTGTATATGGCGCCGTAGGCAGTGGGGCACCGATGCTAAATGAAATTAACTGGGAATTGAAATTTTGGAAAGAGACATTCTTTGACTGGAGTGAGTTTGTGGTATTTAAGGGCCCGTCGACAACTAGGTCATTAGGGCCCGCTAACTTCCAAAAATGCGACATAATTTTAAAGAAAACTACATCAAACATGGAAGATTTTTCGAAGTTTTGTTTTCTCAAAAATGAGTCTTATTTACGTGAAAAATGAAATTTATATCTCGAATTTTCTATGAATAGCCTGTAAACAGCCCTCCGTGGGCCAAGGCTTACCACTCGACCGCTGCGTTCCCCATCCCTGCCCACTGCAGACGTGAATTGGGTGCGGCACTGGAGGGTGGGACGTAGTTAACGCCCCGAGTCCTCCCGGCCGGTGGAGGGGGTCGCTCTACTTCATCAAGCAGCTCCTCAGTTGGCCCCTCCGGGACTTAATGAGGTTGAGTGCACCCCGTGCCAGATCTCCCAACGGGGGAAAAAGTTGCTGGTAACAGGAATCGAACCGGACCCTTCGCGTGTTTATATACCCACTAACAAACATAGAGAGTAGAGAAATCATAGGAATGAATACATATTTTTATTTCTATGATCTACTATTGGCATAACCTACATTTTCTATACACCAATATTTAATTAATGGATTATTGAATGTTTAGTGTCGCATGTGTCGGATACGATGGTTGTGTTTAAGGGATGTTGGTATCGATGTCAAGACGACAGCAAGATCTAGTAAGTCGGAACACTTACATGATGTCGGCAGATAGGTCGCTTTTCTCGGCAAGCCAAGAGTCGGTTTCTGTCGCACGCACGTGCTCCGTCTGTGGCCCTCTCTGTCTCTCCCGCTACTGCGGGGATGCTGGGTGCGAATTCACCTGGACCAATTCCCACACTAGCTACCAGGCGGGAGAGAGATAGAGGGGGTAGTGGCGGCGCATGGGGGTTGCAACATCATGACAAAATGGCAAATGTATATAAGGATGCGAACCTTCCTTCCTTCAACTGTCAGGCGGTGACGTGTAGTGGTGTCATACATGTGAGCTTACTGGCGTTTTCAGGGAGTCTTCTTACACAGTGCTGATCTAGGAAACCGCTGCGTTTATACTCTGACTTGCATGCGGAGAATGGGAACAGGTGAGTGGCAATTGTTTCTCTGTCTTCGCGCGGCGATTGTCAACTTGCGATGATCACTAACAAACTCGTAGACAAGTGACAAACTGATATAATGTGACTATTAAACTCCAGGAGAGTGTTTTTTTACTTTATCTACAGTTTATCAAAGACAACAGTGTCATTCATTCCACCTGAAAGTTCGATATCGAGATTTTAACCTGATTTGAAAGCTCCTGATAGATGCGTTACATTGAGATGACATTTTCTATCATTTCTACGAACTGTTCCTTCAAAAACTTTTGTTTCTATCTACTACTTGTTAATCGAAACAAACGTTTCCAAAAGTGTTTTCTTTACAAGAGTTTTAAGAGGTTGAAACAACAGACAGCTGACTTTGAAATGCCATACTCTTTGCATAACCTCGAAAAACAAAAGAATGGTATCTTAGCAAAATTTAAAATTATTAACAAATTCGAACCATCAGCAACAAAGACACATTGTGTATTTTAATGTGATATACCTATATATTCTTTGTCAAGATTTTGCTTATCTCTTATGTAATGTAGATAGACAAAATAAATTTAGAATAAACATAACTTTATAGGAGAAACTTTAAAAACACGTACTAATTTGCAATTTTATTAATTATGCAAGTATCTTAAACTCCTATTTTCTTCAAAATCGTTAAAAGAAATTTGTATAAAATGAAATGCAACGAAAGAGTAATTTCCTGAAGTTTTCGTGGCTTTCGTTGGGTAGATACTAAACTTAAATACCAAGTTTGGTGTTTATTGTTATTTATTCGAATTTTAAATTTTACTTTCCCTAACATCTACCTAAGTGCTGTAGGTAGGGGAATTATTTCTTGCCATTCAAAAATTTGATATAAAAATGTTCCGGCAATACCTACAAGTTTTGAGGAATATATTGCTTTATCTACTTACTATAAGTAATAGCATTTTCAGAAAAAACAATCAAACAAAAGGTGTATATCAGTCTGTGTGTGGGTGTGAACAACCTAACTCATAAAATAAATATTTAACTTCGTATTAAGTTGCTCATAATTTAAGAATGTAAGAAAGTGTAAGTATCCCAATATTTAAAAATCTGATGTGTTGCACTCACATGACTTTCTCTACTCTTGTACTAACCATTCTTACAAACTCTTATTCCTATATCTTCTTCGTGTTAGTTGAGATAAACATTTGTACAAATTATCTTATTGCTTATTTCCTAGTAGGTACAAGGGGAATATGGGAATACAGTAGACTTTGAGCGATAGTCAAATCTTTTAAAGCTTTGCACGCTTAACATATAAAAAATGAACAACGATGTTCCATTTCACGAAAGTTTTGTTTTCCGAAACTGACACAAGTAACAAGGAATATCTCCGAAATGTCTCACCTTAAAAGAAAATCTATTTATATATAAAATGTATTTTAGCAAGAACTACACTTTTTGTATAGTATAATTTGGTCTATCTCTAACGGTTTACCAGTTATGCAAAAGTCGTCCAGAGTAAATACGACTACAGGGGCTATAGCCAGAAAATTCAGGATATACATTTCATTTGTCATAAAAATACCTCAAACATATGACACTTTAATTAAGATCGTTAGAGCCATTATCAAGAAAATCAAAATTTTCGAAAAATTTTCCATGTAAAGGGTAGTTTAGGGTAGGGCTATTTTCTTCAAAATCTTCGTGTCATATCCTTGAACGACATAAAACTTAAATACCAACTTTGGTTTTTAACCGACTTTTCGTTTTTGAGTTATGCTGTCCACAAACCGACAGACACACACACACACGCGCGCGCGCGGGCGAACTTTTTTCTAAACATGCTTTTTTGGATTCAGGGGATCTCAAAACATATTTTCGGTGAAATCTCGACATCGAATATTTGGGTGGAATACAATACTTCCCCTATTTACCAGTAGAGAAAGTAAAAAAGTGCTTTTGCAGGAGGAATTTTTTTTCTGACAAATTTGTTTAAAATGTTATTCTTTTGAAGTAAATACAGTTATATTGAATTTCTGCAAATATTTTGCCAAGGTCTCTTCAGTCTCACGAATCCTATATAGGTAAATGGAAAAAAAGAAGCAAATTAAAAGTGTAAGACCACAGCTGTTGTGCGCCCAAAATCCCACCACTAGCACTAAAACTGTAGACTTTACAAAAGCATAAAAGTGAATTTCAAACATATCTACTTTTGAACTAACCTCCTTTGTGTGCTTAAGTTTTCACATACGAAAGTTTACTTTGATGCGCTAGTTATGTATCAAATATTTTTACATGAGCTTCGTAATTAGAGTTTACTTGTGACGTAAACATTGAATGTTGTTTCTGCATCTTGTATGTCCACAATTCAAAGAAATTTCTTGAGATATATTTACTGTAACTAAGTGTTCTAGGAAATATGTAATGTCTAAGCAATATCTGTGACTTAGCTAAGTAATTCCTGTGACTACGTTAAGTATAGGTAGAAAGTAGATATCGTATTCCACTGAAAAAGAATTGATATTGAGATCTCACTGGCAGTACCTGTTGTGTGCCTGGCTGACTATGAACAGCCTAACCCCAAAGCGAAATGTCGTGAATACTAAAAACCTTGGCGTTTAAGTTAAGCATCTTCAAAGGATGCGATACCAAGATTTTCAAAAAAAAAAATCCCCCCCCCCTCCGATCAGCCTTACATGGACTATTTTTGTATTTTTTTATCAAAATGGATTCTAACGATTTTTATTCAAATGCATGTTTAATATATTTACGTGACAAATAAAATACAGATTTTGAATATTCTGCGAATAGTCTTTGAAGTCGCTTTCATTTTTTATTAATGTTGTACAACTTTATATACCTCGTTAACCTAGGATATGGTAAAGAAAAAGTAACTCTACAAAAATTTAAATATTGTTAAAATACCAATTTAGATCAACTTTATGAATTTGTTATTTACGAAATTTTTTTGGATTTTTTAATGGTAAGTCGTTGTTCGCTGTGTTTTCTTGTGTCCATGCAAAGACGCCTCGGTTCACGTTTTTTTACAAAGAGAGAGAATGTATGTGTTTGTGCGTGTGCGCGCGTGCCGGGGTAAGGTAATCTAAGAAGGATTTGCATAGCCTGTGTACTATAAAATTAACCATACATACGTTGGAAGAAGGCTTTGACATCGTTGAATAGAAAACAGTTTTCACCCCCACTGAAAATCCATGTAAAATAAGATAATTGCCGCGGATATTTCATTCGAAATAGTGTATATAAATGGTCACAATTTAACTATTAACAAAACAAAACACAATAAAACAAAATAGAATTGAATCTGCATACGACGGTAGGAAACCCATGCATTACCAATGCCAAAATGCTTTAATATTTCCTTTGTATGTTGTAATAAAGTTATTGGGGTATGTTAAACAAGTGTATAAAGAGAGAAAATTGTATCCAGCTAACACTAAGAATAGTCATCCAATCTTTTGTAATAACAAATAAGGTTATTTTTCTCGATTGTCCGTTTTGCAAAACGTAAAACTGTTAAAACCTGTTAAGAACCTACCCGCGTTGCCTGTACGTCAGGTGTGTTGCATGCCTATTGGGCGTAACCGCAAATGATCACTTGTTTATCTTTTTTTGATGGTGTACAAACAGGAAGCGCTGAACTTTGAACCTTCTCGAAACTGAGAGAGGTTTTTCATTTGCTATTAGGCATATCCGAAACTTACAAAACTGTAATTAGGTATAAGGGGTAAAGGGAGTGTTCACCCTAAACATGCTGCACAATCATTTCATAAAGAACGAGGGCAATGAATTAAATAATGAATTGAATTAAATCATCAACCAAATCGGGTTGGCCAGCTATTGAATAGTAAAATCATTTCTGAAAAAAATGTATCTCGATTAACAAGAAGTAGATAAAAGACTAAGATTTTTGAAGAATAATTTGTAGAAGACCGGATAGATAAGGTATAAGAATAAAAGACATTAGAGTGGGAGGGTCAATGAACTAGGAACCGGCTGCGCGGTGTTTTTCCTGTTTGAGTTATCGGCGCTCGTTGTTGCCATAAAATGACACGGATTTTTCACATTACTTTTAAAGGCTTTGTTTATCAACCCAATGTTGTCTAGGGTTTCTTTGGTAAGAGCTCATATATCTTGTCTGTGAGATTGAACACGACCCAAGTCCTGAACTTCGTTACAAAATGTATGGATTGTTGTAGGCTTGAAACATTTAAGCCCGTAAATCTTATTGCAAATCGTATTTTCACTTCTGTAAAAGGCGGACCCAACAGTGAGCATGGGCGTGGGAACTGTTACTGTGAATCAGGATGGTTTTCTATCAGTTTTGACAGTTCAATTTTCTCTGTGCTGCTGTAGCTTTTCTTTGATGTATAGCTTTCGTGGTTTTCAGGTCTTGCATCTTAGTTACATCACCTCCAGCTTTAGAACTTTCTTTTGTGACATTCAGGGAATCACTAAGTTTAACAGGTGAGCTACCAAAAGAATGAAGTTGTGCACGCTTTGCCTATACAGACAGCAGACAGAACACGGCGATTCAACAGTAAAGCCACAATTCTTAGTTACCTTACCGTGTGCATGGAGCTGTTTTGTTCAGTGTTGATGGCTTGCCTCTCGGTTTGGGCGAACACACTCACGGCAAAACTGACACTCCTACACACGATGCGGTACTAAAAGTTGTGGCTTTATTCATCAGTTGTGGATGTAAACAAAATCGGCTATCGTGCCATGTTCGAGGCGTATAGTTAAAACATCCAGTTTTCAGTGACGGACACAATGGCAGTTTCCAAGTGATATCTTGAATTTCTTGGGAATATCCTCAGAAGACCTCTTTATTCTGGATTATTTTTGCATAAATGGTAAACAGAGACAAATGTGAATCTCGTTAAAACACACAATTTATGTCAAACACTTCTTTTTTTGAGTAAAACCTTTCCAAGTCATTCTTTATTATTTGTTTGAAATTACTAATACTTCTAAACAGGAATATGTTATTCGTGGTTTTTTTAATCTCTTGGGCTTGTAAAGAGAAGGGAATTTTAAAGGGATTGCATAGCAAACAGCTCTTAAAAAATTTCACTTTCGCTTACAGCCCACATTTACCTTGCACCTACAAGAAAATTAGTAATAAGATAATTTTTGGAAATGGGTATGTTGATTAAAATGTAGTAGATAGAGCAATAAGCATTTGTGTATAAGAGTGAGTATAGCTCTACATATATTTGCGAACAGAGTTTCTCCGCATTGAACTATATTAAAGGCCTATATCGCAATAGGTTACGCGACGATCACTTGGTGTATCTTCCAAGGCTATGCACTTCGACTTTGGCACCAAATATTGATAGAATCACTAATTAACATATGTTTATCGTATAAGATTTGAAAGTGCTTTCGTAAATCAAATGCAACGCACATATAACCAAACCGCCACTGCAACAAAATACATGTCTGAGTGTTAAAATAGTAGCACAGTCCGCATAAAGTGGAAGAAGCTAAATCCAATCTCACCTCTTTCGCAAAAGTCGGACGTCGCTGACAAAGGTTATCTTCGACCACTTCATGGAATATTTTGTTCCTTGGCGTTATCCTATTCATGTTTATATCATTTCTAAGCTGCACCATCATAACAACTTCAAGCACATAAATCTAAAGCTAAACTTCACAGCTTGTAGAGTTTTCTTCAGCTTATTGACAGAAATTGCAGTTTCATTTCGTCAGGAAAAAGAAGGCTCTTTGAAAAGAAAAGTAATGTCTTTGTGTTAAGCCACAAGCTATGTAGAATGAATACAACGCCCTTGGTGTTTCTTTCATTTAAAATATTACAGAGTGAAAGATGTAGTCGTCCAATTGATGGTGGCATTAATACATGTTCTCTTTATGCCTTCTTAAAAAATAAAAGCACATTTCTCAAGAGGAGAATAATCGCATTAAAGCTCCACTGGCGTGTAACGAAAAACGGGGTTGGGGAATTTAGTCTTTTATTTGCTTTCTTGTAACTTCACAAAGATATAAACGTACAGAAAGAATCTCTTTCGAATGTCATTTCACTGTCTAAACTCTAAAATTGAAAACTCTGATTTGTTGTATTCACAGGACTTTTACTACTAATATTTAGTTCAATTAAGCAAATTAAACATTTTCGGAAATGATTTTATTGTTATTGTTTATATTTATTATTAAGAATGGGTGACGGGTTTTGAGCTTCAGTTCTATTTGCATGATGAGGAGAAAGTAAAACAGAAATTGGACTTTGCAGTAAAAACTAGTGTTTGACACTTTCAGCCATATCATCATCATCATCATCATCATCATCATCATCATCATCATCTCGGAAATGGTTAATCGCACAAAAATTGTTTGACATAAATGGTGAGATTTAACATATTCGCAGGCTATTTGCAGAACATTCAAGTCAGCAAAATTATTTAAAAGATAGTTTTGGGTTGGCGGACTTTCATGTCGCCTCCTTGGAAGGAGCTGAATTTAGATATCAAGTCTGATATTTAACCGACCTTCCGTTTTTACTTTCTCTACTGGTAAGTAGGGGAAGTATTGTATTCCACCCAAAAATTCCATGTCGATATTTCACCGGAAATATATGTTTTGAGACCCCCTAAATCCAAAAAAAGCATTTTTAGAAAAAGGTCCGTGTGTGTGTCTGTGTGTCTGTGAGTCTGTGGACAGCATAGCTCAAAAACGAAAAGTCGGTTAAAAACCAAAGTTGGTATTTAAGTTTAATGTCTTTCAAGGATGCGACACGAAGATTTTGAAGAAAATAGCCCCACCCTAAACTACCCTTTACATGGAAAATTTTTCGAAAATTTTGATTTTCTTGAAAATGTCTAACGATTTTGATTGAAATGTCATATGTTTGAGATATTTTTATGATAAATGAAATGTATATCTTGAATTTTCTGGCTATAGCCCCTGTAGTCGTATTTACTCTGGACGACTTTTGCATAACTGGTAAACCGTTAGAGATAGACCAAATCATACTATTCAAAAAATGTAGATCTTGCTAAAATACACAATTTATGTCTCAATAAATTTTCTTGTAGGGTGAACCATTTCGGAGATATTCCTTGTTATGTGTGCGAGTTTCGGAAAACTTAGAACTTTCGTGAAATGGATCATCGTTGTTCATTTTTTTATATGTTAAGTGTGCAAAAACAACAGAATCTCAAACATTTGACTATCGCACAAAGCCTACTGTATTCTAACATTCCCCTTGCATCTACAAGGAAATAAGCAATAAGATAATTTGTACAAATGTTTATCTCAACTAACACGAAGAAGATATAGGAATAAGAGTTTGTAAGAATGGTTAGTACAAAAGTAGAGAAAGTCATGTGAGTGCAACACATCAGATTTTTTAAGTATGCTGTGCACATACAGACAGGCACACATACGCTCTCTCTCACTCTCTCTCTCTCATGGAGTCTTTTCATAAACATGCAGGGGACCGTCAAAAGTTATACTTCCGGTGACATTTTCGGTATCGAATTTTTGGGCAGGACACAATACTTTCTCTCACTCTACTACAAGTTGTTAGAGAAAGTGAAAATGAGTAGCAGAAAATACAACAAAAAATTGTTAAAACTGAAGAAATCTATACGGGCTGGTTCTATGTTACACCAAAATAGTCAAACTGAGATAAAATAGGGAACTAGAAATCGCTAACTCGCAATAGAGTTGATTCTATTTACAACAGAATAACTGACTGGCTTGCGCCTCTCCAGAACTAAATTCACATGTTTATTTATTAATAGAGACCACACTTTGTCCCGATTCGCCTTAAGGTTCACTAGTACTGAGTTTACTAGTAGATAAGGGTAGTACATCTATAGCTTCTTCTCCGACGCAGCACAGTCTTTCTCTTACAGTGCAGTAACCTTCATCCCATGGCCTCCATGGCGTCAACATGGGCAATTAACCCCTCTAGGGGCCACGGGCTCTTCGCACCATGTCTCCAAGCACTGCAGCTGTAGAAAATGAGTGCTCAACGTCAACGAGCTGCAGTTCCACCCCGGATCTCCTTCACTAGTCCTCAAGAACTCTTTCAACTGATTCGCTGCCTTCCTAACAATAAATCGCCTGGGCACGATCTTCTGCCCAACTTAGCCTTGAAGCATCTCACCAAGAAAGTGCTTGCCCATCTATCTTCTAATCTTAATTTCTGTCTTCAAGTCGACTACTTCCCTTCCACATGGACATATCATTGTGTTCCACAAACCTCATAAGCCTAATCATCTTCCAGGCAGCTATCGTCCTATCAGCTTTTGCCCACACTGTACAAACTCTTTGAGAAGGTCATCCATCGCCGTCTAGTGCAGTACCTCACCAGTGCTCACATCATTCCCTCTTTTAAATTCGGGTTTCGCCCGAGCACTCTACTGAGGTTAACTCAACACGTTGTCCGCGGCTTTGAATATCGCCAATATACACGAGCTCTTTTCCTTGATGTAGCGCAGGCGTTTGATAAAGTGGTATTCTGGCTTGCTACTTAAACTATATCGCAGTGGTCTTCCGGACTATTTGATGCACATTATTACCAGTTTTCTCACCGGTCGCACTTTTGCAATACGCATTTGTTTCCCTTAAGCATCCTATTTCAGCAGGAGTCCCCCAAGGTTCCATACTAGTACCCATGCTCTTTAGTAGTTATACCTCTGATATTCCCGATCTAGCTCCAACCTCAATTGCCCCGTATGCCGATCATACCGTGTTATATTATTCTCCCAGTCTCCATTCCGCTGTAAATATCTTACAGCTCTCTTTCTCTATGGATTGCCTCACACATTGGTTTCGCATTTGGTGTATACCCTTAAGACTCAGAAAACGGAAGCCAAGATTTTTACTCTTCTCCGCTATAATCCACCTCCGCCTATACGTCTCCCGAATACTCATGTACCGTGGTCCCCTTCTCCTACACCAGTAAAGTACCCTGGGGTATTATTGGTCACTCGACTTACGTGGAAGCCTCAAATAGACCGCAACATTACTCTGCCATCGGCTCGTCTTTTCAAATTTTCTTCTTGTTCCACAAACACACCTCTCTTGTTTGGAATCTTCACTGATCTGTACAAATTTCTTGTTCGCCCTCTTATTACTTATGCCTACCAGGTGTGGGGGGGGGCTGCCAGTGTGTGTCACCTACGGCGTCTACAGGTCTTCCAGAACCGATTCCTGCGAATTGCCACCAATGCTCCTTGGTTTGTACGCAACCAGCAGCTCCATCACGAGCTGGGCCTTCTTCCTCTCCATCATTTCATCTGACAGCTCGTCCGATGGTTCTTCTCCTATCTGCGCCACGTTCCAGGAGCTGTGACGTACAACATCGGCGTCCAACACGACTGAAGCGACGACTTCCACAGGATCTGCTTCTCAGTGATGACACTTCTAGCTCTGAATAATCTGCTGCTCCACCTCTGCTTTTCTACTCTCTTTGTGATGTGTAAATTATCACCTTTGTAGCTCAGAGGGGGCCCACAGCCCTACCTCTACAATGCTTTTTTATGTTATTGTTTTTTTTGTTCTACCAGATCTGTAGAGCATGTATTTACTGCTGATCGATCTAAAAACACAGGAAATTCTACCACGCTGTGTTTAACTCCACGTGGAGCTAAGAGCTGTCTGTAATTTGTGATTTCTTTGATTTGAATTGGCTGAAGTGACACGCTCATTGGTCACTGTGAAACTTCAGCGTACAAGTGATGCATGGCGTGTGTTTCCTGAGAGACTTCTGATGACCAAACGTAAAGCGCTTGTTAACTATTACAGCATGACATTAATACAATAATTTTAAAGATCATAGGTTATGTCATAAGTTTTAAAAGCCTGCCAAGGCTTCATGTAGTCGAAATTGTATAAACTACCCTTATCATTTATTCTCATCCTATAAACAAATGAATATCGCTTGGCTAATCATGTGCACTGGAGGTATAGAATTTGGCGAATATTGTAGGATAACTTACAACTTCAAAAAGCTGCCCCTATAACTTTC
Source organism: Tenodera sinensis (assembly GCA_030765045.1). NCBI lineage: Eukaryota > Metazoa > Arthropoda > Insecta > Mantodea > Mantidae > Tenodera > Tenodera sinensis. The sequence continues at coordinate 112,446,901 of CM060969.1, forward strand.
TAACCTTTAATAGTACACAAATGTACACATTGACAAAACTTTGGACATTTGGAATTTAAGTACCCAGGACTTTCGAGTAAGGTGTATTGTCGGGTCCAAGCCTCCTGACGTTTCAGTCGTATCCATAATACAGCACCAGCGAATTGCAGGCGTGCGATGTTGCCTTATTTGAACATCACAGCTTGTGCTTGTAAAACTTGAAACGCAGTATCATGTGTGCGCATGCGCATTTCATACAATAGAAAAGCAACAAGTAGATGGGATAAAAGACGCCGTTCTTTTTAACTGGTATAAAAAACGAATATTTTCACTCCCACAAGTATATAAATTTTATATCTTAATAATTTCTTGAATTTCTTGATGTATAAATGGAAAATTTAAGTTATGTTTATAGTAATAATGAGGATGTTTCTGGCATTAATTAAGTTATCTCTTTTCTTGTCAATTAGCCATTCTTTTCATGAACCAAAATGCGTGATTTTCACAAAATAAAGTCTGCTTCGAAGCAAGTTGCAAATTGTTCAAGAAGCATTTTTCGCACGAAAGCCCTACATTGTTTGAAGCAATTTTCAACAGGTAAAGGAGGGTATATACAGGATGAAAAGCACATATAATCACCAAATTAAAAGTAGAAATCTATATAATATATCGATAAGGCGGTTAAAATGTTTTGAGTTTTCTTCTGTAGTTTTAATAAAAAACAAAAAATTAAACTGCTACACATTTGGTGACACTTTTCTTCAGTTGTCACCTGCACGTACTCCCTACGTGGTCAGCAGGTCGTCGGCAATTCTGATGAGGCGGAGAAAAAGAAGATGCTGTGCGCACCACGGATGTAAACAGAGCTCATCTGTTACCTACAGGAGCTCATTTGACAAAACAAGTTTGAAACTTTGCAATGTCGCTGTGCATGTTAAAATGTTTCTTTTCGTTTCTTTATTTGACCAGCTTTCAATTTTGGTTCCTTCTGTACCAATCTCTGCCTTCCTCCAGATCTCTTTCACATTAAAGGAATGTGAAATTTGTTTCTGAAAGTACAAAAACCATTGAATAGTTAACGCTTGTTAAAATTAGTTTAATAATCTAATGTAGCACGTGAGTAATGATGTAATCCACTAAATGGAAATAATAAATTCCAAATGATAAGACACTCTGATTTCACTGTCCATCAATTCAAAAGCCTACGTTCACTTTCTTGAGTAACCTCACTGTGATGTCCTACGCATGCTACCTTGCGGCGTAGCCAAGTTGAAAGCAAGGTTTAACCTAACATTTCAATCTTAACTTCTGGTTAAGCTCCTAGACTTACAAGAAAAACATATCAGATTAAATTTGTTCCTGAAAAGAATAATACGCTTACGTCTGTAAAAGAATTAGCTCTTAGCTATTGGCATCCTAGGCCACTCTAAAATTGTTGTAGAAATATTTGTTTCTCCGAATCCATGCCTTAGCGTGTAAAACTGCAATAGAATTATCTTTTATGTTTATCATGTAGAATATGTTCTTAAGTCTTAACGCAAGGTGTATCAAGTGGCTTTCATCCCCTAGATAAGTGTCTTATCGTAACTTCCTTCACGTTAAAGCAATTAAGGTTTGGCGAACAATTTCTTCTTCTTCTTGACTTCATGGATTAGACTCTCGCCTGTTCCGTCTTCACAGTGTCTCCTTCCATCGTTTCCTCGGCCTCCCTACGTCCCTCTTTCCTTTAGGACTATATTGGAAAACTACTTTTGGCAGTCTTGTATCATCCATTCTTCCAACATGATCAAACCATCTTCTTATGTACCTATCCATTGTTGAGGTGATAGCTTCCACTTGTAATTCATTTCTTATATTTTCATGTCTAATTCTATCTTCTCTTGTACATCCTTTTGTTCTTCTCAAGAATCTCATTTCGCAACTTTGTATTCTGCTGATGGTTCTTTATGTAGGTACCCAGTTTTCGCATCCATAAAGTAACGTTGGGACCGCCATGGTATTATTCTTGTTTCAGATCTTATTTTATTCTTCAGGGTTTTGTGAATTGTTCCACAGATTGTTTGAAATCTCATTAATTTTTTGTTCGTATCTTTATCTTTCTCATTGCTGATTTCACACCCTAAATAATTGAAGGAGGATACTTGTTCCAATACTTTATCATTAACGACTATTTTCGACCTTATTGGTATTTTACCCCAGTTTGCCATTATTTTTGACTTTTCTATTGATATTTCAATATTAAAACTTTTGCATATTTGGTTGAGGTGGTATATTGAACGTTGTAGATCATCTTCTGTTTCTTGTATAATTACTACGTCATCTGCATATAATAAAATATTTAAATATCAAAATATCAGAGAATGGTCACCAGTAGTGAGTTTAACTTTGGTGTAATATAGCTATTATAAAATTGCGATGGCATTTGCTAGAAACCTGATCATTCTGCCGAAATGCAGGTAAGTTTGGCAACGCTGCTGCTGGTTCTCAGAAAACGTCAGGAGGTTTAAACCGCACTATACTTTCTTATGTAAGAGAAGGTTTGTGTTCCTCAGTGAATGACCTAACCTGTGTGCTATATTCCACTTCGTCTCTTGATGGACACGTGGTCCGAATTCACGTAACCTGAGGGGCTGAGGCATTAGCTTTCCCTAGTGAGGTTTTTCTACCCCTGAGGTGATTTTCGACACCCCTGATTGGCCTCTAGCCTTATTAGTAGGCTGGGTGGCTTGAAATGTAGCCTCACAGCCAATCCATGGGAACCGTTCCAGCCCTGCCTATTATACATGGGCCCATCACTCGCCCCCGACCGATCACACACACATACTCTCCCTTCCGGGCAACTTGCGATTGCAAGAGAGAACAAAAAAATAAAATAAAAGCTCTCCTCGGATTACAGCAGCGGCGGTAGAGAACACTTCCCTGAAATTGCCTTAGTGAAACTGAAGCTTGTCATTAAAGTTGCAATATGCTCATCACAGAGCAGGTGCTTTCTGGCTTGGCTTAGCACTTCTTTATGCTAATCACTTCGGCAACCAGTGTGTTGAAGTGAAGAACAAAAGTGTCACACTCTAAATCCTCACAACAAGGCTCTCTCTGGGTCCATAATCCTACCATTAGGTACAGATTTCAGTTTCTAAATCATAACACCTGCTGAAAAATCTGCAATGAACTACGTCACCACTTTTATTATATGCAGATAATTCAAAACACACCAAGCAATTTATAAAATAAGCAGCAGCTCCAGAGTTTCAAAGTCTACTGTAAAATATGTAAATTTGCAGTAGCAAATATTTCAAATAGGATTAATGCTATAATGTTATTACTTTTTCTACACACAAAGTCTATACCGATCTTCACCAAAAATATACATTTTGAGACTCAGCACAAAGACTTTTCAGAAAATCCCCTTTCTCCAAAATAAGCTTTACGTGGAAAATTGTTCTCTATTTTTTATGTTATCAAAAATGACTCTAGTGATTCTATATGTTTAACATATTTTATGACAAATACGTACAATGAATATTTTGATTTTTTTTTTCGGGATAGCCTATGAATTACTCTTCATCCTGAATGACTTTAGCACCACTAGGAAACCTTGAAAGTTCCTTCTTTTTTTTTTTTTTTTTTTTTTTTTTTTAATTTATTTAGAGTCGCTTTAACAATTAAGTCATATCGCGACTATTCTATGGAATACAGCGGTATACAATAAATTTAGTACAATTATTTTACCAAAAACATGAGAATACAATCAAATCAGTACAACAAGTATGTTTCATATTATATTTTCGCATGCAAGCCCGTACCTTTGAGAAATGATAACACCCTTCTGCAGTTGGATGGCGTGTTCAGAGTGGTGGATAAGTCTCCAGTGATGTGATGAAGCTGTCGTTGTGTAGCGTATTGCTTACATTCTGTGAGGAGATGTTTTACTGTGAGGCGGGTGTTGCAGACTTCACATTGTGGTGGCTGGCCTTTGCTGAGGAGGTATGAGTGGGTTAACCTTGTATGACCAATGCGGAGACGTGAGATAATCACCTGCTCTTTCCTGCTAAGAGAATAGACAGGGGAAGAATTGGTGTCTCCTTTCCTTACCATGTGTAGTTTTTCTGGAGGCGATTGATTCCAGGCCTGTTTCCATCTTGTTTTTATTAGTTTGGAGAAGTACTTTGTAATATCACGATAAGGTACTGCTTGGTGTTCATGTGTGTATGTTAGCCGACTTGCTTCTTTAGCAGCTTTGTCCGCTTCTTCATTGCCCTTAATGCCGCAGTGTGAAGGGACCCAAATGAAAGTAACTATTTTCTTTTTATTTAGAGCAATGGAATAAAGACTGTGGATATCTTGAAGCAGTTGGAGGTCAGTTGAACGATCTCTGAGACTTTGGAGAGAGCTTAATGAATCAGAAATTATAAGAAATTTACTCTCACTAGATTGGATGATGTATGTTAAAGCTTGCTTAAGTGCACAAAGTTCGCAGGAGAATATGGAATAATATTTAGGGAGTTTCAGCTGAAGTTTCTTATCTGGGGTAATTATGGCACATCCATTGTCGCTGTCCGTTTTGGAACCATCAGTGTAGATAAATGTATGGTTAGGGTAGGCATTTGTTATTTCTTGAAACAGCTGTTTATAGCAAGATGCATCTGTATGGGATTTATGGTAAGCTGTAATATTCAAATTTAGTTGAGCAGTTGGTATTCTCCAAGGTGGTAGACAATGAAACTTTCTGGACATTATGGCAGGAACTTCTATGTTATATTCTTCAATGCATTTGCTTATTTTAGATTTAAATGACATTTCTTTTTGTGAATTAGCCTGTAAACGTTGGTTGGACGTTTCTGGGAGGACGTACTGGTAGATCATTGATTCGGGTCTTGCTAAAGTTTTAAGGGCGAATTTTAGGCTCAGATCTGTTCTGCGGACGTTCAATGGTGGTTCGTCGGTTTCCATTGTTAAGGCAGAAACAGGGCTGGTTCTGTAAGCTCCCAAGCATATTCTTAGAGCTGCTGTTTGAATTGTATCTAGTTTCTTTAAAACTGAAGATTTAGCTGTATTGTAGATCTGGGCTCCATAGTCGAGTTTACTTCTAATGAGAGCTTGATACGTTCGTTTGAGGGTACTGAGATCAAAACCCCAGTTTTTGCAGCTTAGGGTTTTTAGTACATTTAATCTTCTGAGGCATTCATTTCTCATATCATCAATGTGATGTTTCCAGCTTAGAGTTGCATCAAACGTTAAACCTAAAATTTTGATAGCCTTCACTGAGTCGATTAGCTTGTTATCCACGCAGATTGTGGGGTTTGGGACTTTACATGGTGATTTGGAGAAGCATATGCATTTCGATTTATGATATGACAAGTTAAGACCAGCATGATTAGTCCAAGTGTGCAGATTTTCCAGTGTTTCTTGAAGAAGTGTTGCAGTAGTAAAGGGGTTTTTCCCCTTACAAAAGATAGTTAGGTCATCTGCAAATAGTATACCTTTTACAGGTGGTGTAATACTGCTTACTATACTGTTGATAGCTATGAGAAATAGTGTGACACTGATTACTGATCCCTGTGGAACACCTCTATTAATGGATTCTTCTTTTGACATGGTTCCTTTGTAGCGAACTTTAATTTTCCATTCCTGAAGGAAGTTGTCAATAAAGTGATACAAATTACCACGGATACCGATGTTACGTATTGTTTTGAGTATGTAAGCTCGTGAAATTTTATCATACGCTTTTTCTATATCTAGGCTTATTGCCATGAGATGTTGTTTCTGTGTAAATGCAGCTTTTATTTCAGAATCAAGTATTAAAAGATGGTCAGTGGTGGATCGAAACTGGCGGAAACCATTTTGAAGTTCGGTGAAGAACTGCATTTTCTCTAGTTTCCAACGCAATCGGCTATTTATAATTTTTTCAAGTATTTTACACATAGAGCAGGTGAGGGCTATAGGTCTGAAACTTTCAGGTGAAGTAAGATCTTTGTTTGGTTTGGGGATGGGTACTATAGTTGCTGTGCGCCACTGTTTAGGAAAAGTTCTTGAGTTCCATATATAATTAAGGATTTCGTGAAAGTAAACCAGTCCATCTTGCGGTAAGGATTTTAACATTATGTAAGGAATGTTATCCGGCCCAGGGCTGGAGCATTTACTCTTTTCAAGTGCCTCCATGAATTCTGTGAAAGTAATGTTATCATTGTAGTTTTCTTGGTTATTTTCGTCAGGTTGGTAGCAGTGGGTCACCTTGCTTTCGCAAGCTTCTTCTCTTGAGGCCTCTGCAAAAGTATGCGCCAGTATGTTTGCTATGGTTTGGGGGTCAGTACTTGTAGTGTTTGTTGTATAATTGTGGAAAACTATATTATGTGTTCCATCGTAAGATCCCCGTATTTTGCGAATTTTTGCCATACCACTCGTGACGGGGTTTTCCTGTTTACAGTGGACACGAATGTTAGCCAGGACTCTTTCTTGCTGTGCTTTACTACTTGACGTGCTTTAGCTCTGGCTTTTTGAAACTCGATTTTGTGTGTGGGGGTAGGTTGCCTTTTGTATTTATAATAGGCTTTATTTTTTAATGCTATCGCTGTTTTACATTCTTCGTTCCACCAACATACAGTCTTCCTAGAAACAGGGTATATCCTAGGAATAGTGACCTCGGCGGAATTGAAAATCACTTCTGCAAACGAGTTTACTAGTTTGTCAGTATCTGACTGACTGAAATTCATGGGGGATGTTAGATAGGATAAATTGTCAGAGACGTGTGCTCTGAACTTGTTCCAGTTTGCGCATTTTAAATTCCATCGTGGCTGACAGTTAAAACTTAAAGGAATGTTATTTGCATTAGTTAATAAAATTGGGAAATGGTCACTGCCATGTAATTGCTTGGCGACTGTCCATTCAAATTTATCTTGGATATCAGGAGTGATTAATGTTAAGTCGATTGCACTGGAAGTACCGTTGGCTGTACTGAAGTGAGTTTGTGAGGTATCGTTAAGCATATTGAGATTTTCGTTGTGCAAGAGCTGCTCCACTATTTTACCTCTTGCGTTGGTATGCTTACAACCCCATATAGTACTATGGCTATTAAAATCGCCCAGTATAATAAATGGCTTAGGAAGTTGTTGTGTTAACTCCTGCAGTGCATGTAAATCAAGTGGGCTTTTATTTGGTAGATATATGTTGCAAATGGAAATAGGTGTAGGAAGGTTTACTCTAGTGGCAATTGCTTCAAGTTCAGTTGTAAGCGGTATTGCCTGATGTTTGATGCTGTCTTTAACGTAGGTTACTACGCCGCCACTAGCATGGAGGCAGTCCTTGCGGTTTTTGTGATATTGAGTATAACCTCGTAATGATGCAACATAGTTTCCTTTGAAGTTAGTTTCTTGAATGCACATAATTGCAGGGTTATGTTTATTGATCAAGAGTTTAAGAAACTCGAAATTGCCATGGAAACCATTAATATTCCATTGAAGTAAGTTATTCATATGTTAATTTTGTTTATGGGATAAGGTGTTATATCTATGGCGATTAGTTTTCGGGACACATCGGTTTTGTTCGCTCAGAGGCATTGTTGACCTGATTAATGTATTCCAGCAGCTTTTTTTGAATTTTACTACTTCTGGTCTTTATACTACGCTCTGTATAATAGGGATAGACTTTTTGCATTGTGTTCACTAGAGATTCTAGATCTGAAGTGTATTCCAAAGCTATGGGAACAATGTTTGTTACTCCAACACTGTTTTCCATAAAGCTTTGGAACTGGCTGAAGTTTAGTGCATAATTGTGGGTGTCGGCGTCGATAATATGTTTAATTGGTCTGAGAGATTCAGCTATTGACGAAATAAGGTTTGCTTTCTTAATCTTCTTAGCCTGCTGTGAAGCGAGGAGGTGCCGCGCTTCTTTTCCATAAGCATTATCCTCTGAATCAGTTGTGCTGTTTGATATTGGTCGTTTAGGTCTTGTTTGTGTTTCCATTAGCATAGGTTCTGGGGAATTGTTGCGTTCGTCTTGAAATGGCAGGATGGGCTCAGGGGTAGAAGTGAGGTTAGGTGATTGCTGCTGTTCAGTATCTTTTCCTTTAGGAGGGGAAGGGGGACGGTCCTGGAGGTTTTTGGTAGCGGTAGGCAATTCAGGAAACATGTCTTTGTTTAAGACCTGAGGAGTAGTTTCTTGTATACCGTCAGCTTCACGGCAATGTTTTGCAAAGTGGCCTTCCTGCTTGCAGATGAAGCAGGTAGGGGTATCCGCTGTTAGGTATATCCAATATTTAGTGCCTTCATATAGGATCTGTATGCTTGGAGGTAATTTCTCCACATCATTGGGTGGAATATAAAACTGACGTCTGAAACTAAGGATATGGGAAAGTCCTGGCTCTGAAATGCCAGCTCTTAAGTAGGTAATGTTTGACATTAGTTTAATTCCATATGCATTTAGCTGAGTTTCTATGAGTGAGTTTGGTATAACTGGACACACATTTGAAAGAACGATTCTTTTGTTTGGAGTAATTAGAGGACGGACCTGAAGAGTAACATTGTTTATATTTATTTTAGGATGTTTGGTAACCAGTGATTCTGCTACTTTAGATGACGTTAGGTATATGCATATTCTGGAGTTCGAGATCCGTGAGATAAACTTTATGTTACTTGGTTCAGTTAATTTACTTACTGCGAGAGCGTAGTCTCTGATGGTAAGTCCGTCATGGGAGTCAATGATGATAGCTTCTTCTTTCTTAGGAGAAGTCTGAGTAACTGTAGCATAGCTGGAGTTTCTTGTAGCACTGTTGTTCATGGTGGTTGTGTCGACGTTGTGAGACGGTAGACTGCTGTACTCAGCAGCTGCCATTGCTTCTGATGGTGTACACTAGTTTGCTGTGTGAGGATTTTTAATAATGTCTTACTAACCCGCTTGTTATACTCGTTTAATTGTTAACATACGAGAAAGCATATTTAGTAGACTCGTTCTACTTATCCGTTATGTACGGTGAGCGTCTTTTGGATTCAGATTATTGATGTGTATCGGAGAACGTTTAAAAGTTGATTTCTTTGCTGTCACGGCCTCCTGTGTCCTCGAAAGTTCCTTCTTGTGGTCATCAAGAAACGTGGTATTTTAATCCCTCACATTGTTATCACTTTTTAAACATCTGACTGTAGCTTCAGTATATTTCAGTGTCTAAAAGTGTACTGAAAGTATATTTTGATCGTCAAGAATAAGACAGAAGAATAGCGTTTGTAAGAGTATTTTGGAAAAGCATAAAGTTGTGTGAATGTACATATTTTTAACATAAATGTAAAGTATTAGTGAAAACTCCATTTTCCTGAAAATAAGTTCTGTGTAGCTTCGGTTGTTTCTTATTATTGAAATTTCACTGTTTTCTAATTTCATAGCCAGACTTAATTTTTCGTTTACACTAACCTCACTTCATTGACATTCAACGTTTCAACTTTCATAGTATTGGTTTAATAGTTTCTGAATAATTTATGTTTCTTATTTTTTATGGGGGGAGGGGTCCCTACTACTTATGCTAGTAACAAGAGAAAGTATTGCATTTTGCCCAAAAGTTCAAATTCGAAGTTTAACAGGAAATACATCATGTTAAGGTGCCCTGAATACATCAAGAGTATTTTTAGAAAAGTGTGTTTGCGTGTGTGTGTGTGTGTGTGTGTGTGTGTGTGTGTGTGTGTGTGTGTGTGTGTGTGTGTGTGTGGTGTGTGTGGTGTGTGTGTGTGTGGTGTGTGTGTGTGTGTGTGTGTGTGTGTGTGTGTGTGTGTGTGTGTGAGTGAGTGAGTGAGTGAACAGCTTAACTCAACAGGGAAATTTCGGATGAATACCAAACTTGGTGTATAAGTTTATCCTCCAAGGGTGCATATCAATATTTTCACTCCAAATTACCCTTTACATGGACTATTTTTTTATTATTTTGTTTTCTCAAATATGGCTCAAGAAATTCAAGAGATCTGATTTTTACCATATGAGTTTAACAGTACAGATTTTTACGTAGGGGTTGAAAATATGGTAGGGGTAGAAATTTGAGGGCATGATGTAGTCTATAATTTTCATGGGGTGCTATCTATAAGTGTATAACATTTTGTCTAGATACACGAAAGAGCATTCATCTGAATGTTAGGGAATGTTAGGTATTGATAATATAAGTAACATAGATTTTTAAAGCTGAAGGCTAGCTCATCGTTTTTGTATATTTTAAAACCGTATCGAAGTTTGGTCAAAATCATACCAAAAATATTACTTGATAAAGTTAACAGAAATCGAAAGTTAAATTTGTTAATCTTAACACGATATGAAACTCCCCCACTTCAATGCATTTTAAGACTTAAGCTTTTCCGTTTAACCCGTTGTGAGCTGGGAGTCATTCAAATCTTTTATATTTGGAATAAAATTGCAGAAAGTATCCTATAATGCAAAGATAATTGACATTGGGTGCAGGTAAGGAAGGAAGGGACTACTGTGTTCATACCTGCAGAGTACTCTTCCCCAGGTCTGATTTAGATTAACAGCCTCACAGCATAAGATATTTAAGCTGAACGAAGCTGACTCATAGGTATTGGGTTGAATGACCTCGCTCTGGTAATACAACCCACGTGCCTTAATAGCATTTGCAATGCAGTCATAACTTTGCTTGGTATGGTGTATATCGGAAATAATGTAATGTGAAGTTGTGAATGTTTAATTATATGTTGTTTACAGAATAATGTGTGTTTATTGTGTTAAGTTTTGCTCAAACAGAGCCACACCTGGAGTGTCAGCTTAAATTTAGAAAATAACTACTGGTGTCACCATTCTTAAGAAATACGTATGTTGTCGCGCCGGTGAAAGCCGGATACGACTGGTAAGATATGCCGGTTCGGGCCTGGGCTCTGTCGATGGTAGGAACGGGCCGGAGGCGCTTACCTGCCTTAATGACCCGTCCTCCAGCAGGGCAATAGAGCCTACGGAAACAATAGCTATTGTGTAGTGGTCCGGTGTCTAGACTATTCTCTCACAGTCACTCTCGAACAGTCTACTTCCAGAACATTTCTTCCATTTCTGTATTTACTTCCGCCTTTATATCCGCCTTCATTTCTGCCATTATAGCCAAAAATTTCTCGAGCATTGCCTCCATGTGGTTCTTACGTTGCAGCTTCTGACAATGATGTAACGAAAGGGCAATTCGACGAATGCCATTTCTGACACAGTGTAACGAATTAGAAAACGCCAGCTGCTGCTAATCACACTTTATTGCCTTTTAGTCAATTAGCGTAGTGCTAACGTTACACTTACCACTTTTGTACAAACTCGGAGCAATAGAACAGCTGTCGAATCGAATCACAAATAAGAACTGTCAGATTACAACTCGCACTGAACTGCTACTCGGCACAATTCACAGGCACTGTCCCGCTTCGTAAACGTTTTAACTCACTGCTTGGCTCTCAGCAGCTTGTTGCATAGGTCTTTTAGACTTCGCATAGCAGTGCCGTGGGAGCTGCGGAATGCCAGATGCGTCATTTAAAGGAAATACGGTGTTTTTGGAAAAGAAAATATTGAACTAATGTAGTGTTACCACAATTGACACTTTGGGTTTAGAACACATGTAATCTGTGTTTAATAAAACTTAGAAACATTTAGCTAGCACCAATGGCAAGACACGGTCATAAGATTTTGTTACACTACCTTACAGAATATGTTCAATGTGAGCGCCTTTTGTAACGCAACGCACATCAAGCCAATAGTCCAGGTACGTTCTAGCATTGTGTGACGCCGGCCGACCGCGGCGGCGCACATCAAAGGAAGCTCGGGCCGGGCTGCCCCACACCACTAGCGGTACGTACATAATGGACGTTCAAGGTCAGGCTGGCTGCCTCGCGCGGCTGTTTATGAACGCAGGACGATGAGCGCGGCACGTTCGAAGCTGTTTTCGAGATGATTCGCGAAGTGTCCGGTGGTTGGCGTATTTGTAGAAGTTCCAATTTGTAATGAGAGAATCGTCGTGTCGAAAAGGCTGTAGACTATGTTAACAAAGAGAAGAAAACTGTGTGTTTGCGCATTCAGTTACAAGAAAACAAAGCAAGAAAAAGTAATTGGACTGGACATGTGTCAAATTGTCGTCTTGTTATAATATGATAGTCAACCTGTTGTAATGTGCACTCTTAGATCGAGGACGACCTGGGCAGGGTGGTTTGTACACAAGATCCTTTACATAATCCCATTAACAAAAATAGTCAAAGGGAGTCATCTGGAAAACAACGAAGTTCTCTATCGTCTTCACCTGTTCGCTAGCCTGGTGTTGAGCTCCTGAGGTTTTCACCTTCTTATGGTGAAATCAGAGTAGCACTAACGAAATGATGACCCACAGGTTTGATCTACACCAAGTCTTGTTCAAAATAAGTTATTGAACAACAATTACACATTGAATAACTTGGTAATCTGGAATGCAGAACGCTGGCCTATCTCCATAAGGTTATTTTGTGACTTCCAACAAAGTACAATGTTGTACGTGATTATGGATCATTGTTGCCAACTGTGATACTAAGAGTATAAACAAAACTTAATTTTTGTTAGTACTAGATTCATGTTTCTAAGTTTTATTTAACACGAGTTATATGTGCTTAAAACCCACGAGATAGTTTGTAGTAACCCTCTATATGGACAGCTTAATCGTATTTCGAATATATAAATAGGATGCAATTTTTGTTTTCGAATTTCAATTGATACAAAATTTATTATTACATACAATGTCCTAGAAACGCTCTAAGTTTCTTCAACACTCATGACTCCTATATCTTTTGAAAGCAAATATAATTTGACGTTACAGTTCAAAAAGCATCTGTAACTTGTTGTGTGTTCCAGGAGATCGTCTCCTGGACATCCCTTGTAAGGTGTGTGGTGATAGAAGCTCAGGGAAGCACTACGGCATATACAGTTGTGACGGTGAGTATTTCGTAAATTAATCCTCATTTTTCTGTTCACAATACACTCATTTGGAAAGTCATGGCTTAAAACTGTAACATATAGAAACAAGCCACTTTTTACCCTATTGTTGTATGCCTGTACCTCGCCTGTACTGTTATTAAATTCTTTAAAATTGTCTAAAGAACACCACAAATTCAAATAACCAAAATTTTCGTAAACATATACATCTGATTATGATGAAGCGCGTTGCTACCACGCCACTATTATACGAATCCGTTCGTGCAATAGTAGATGACCGGCCGCTTCTGCACGATAATCTGTAAATGCGAAAAAATAATGCTTACTTAGCTTTCGTTATAAAAAGTGTTGGAAACGATGATCCTCTACGTCTCTGCAAAACTCACACCCGATACTGTCTTGTAATTCCTCGAGCAAATTGGTGTTTCTTACGTGCGATGTTTTCTCCAGAGAAAATAATCACATGGATTTAGATCTGGAAAGCAAACAACCAACCTATTATTCTGACATGAAAAATACATAATGAGAGACAGCAATCTTCTAGGACATCTGTCCACCTCAGCCCCTATCTCGTCTAATAAAAATGTTGGTCTTTTATATTTGTTTTCATCTAACTTGGATCAGTCTATTTATATTTGTCTTAAATTATAAATTATGGATTTGATAGAAACGTTGGCAGCAGGGAATTTCTGTATAAATTCAAGTGATGCGATTTCTTCTAGCAAAACCTAACACAATAAACACAATCAACAATCACAGCGGGAATAACAGTGTGCAAATGGCTTTACGCTACTAAGATGCATGAGCTAGGTCATCGTAGGTTAGGTCATTCAAATCAAGTTCAGCCGCCACTGGTGTCATTAAATATAAATCACATCTTCGTAAAATAAGAATAAAAATTGAAATCCTGTAACCATAGTAATCAAAATATTTGTTTATGTAATTAATTAGAGAAAAATAAACATCGGTAGCACTGTCTTCTATCTGTTAAAAACAGCATAAATAGCTACAAACATAAAATTATGGTAACGCATTCTCAGTGATAAACATAAAATATTTATGGAACGTTTACACCGCTTACAGTACTATTAAAGTATTCTGCATTTGTTGGAGAAATTGTATCTTTTCTTAAAAATTGAATAGTTTCTTATTATATGAAGTATTAAAATTATATTAAGAAGCGTTGACTTTATTATTATTATTATTATTATTATTATTATTATTATTATTATTATTATTATTATTATTATTATTATTATTATTATTATTAAACAGTATTACTCGAAATGTTTGAAATATCATATAGCTGAAGACTAAGCTACACAGCCCATTCTGAGGCAACTAACTTCCATCTTTGGATTTCAAGAAAAGACGTCATAATGTGATGATATTAATCCATTCTGAAAATTTGATGCAAAACATGCAGTGATACTACTGAATAAAACTACTTATGGACTTACAACTGTAACTCCAATGTTTGTAATCACTTCAACAATAATGAAAAAGCTTGAGAATCCCACGATAATTTAAGTTGGGAAGTACATTGTTCTCTGACTTTTGACAACATAAAGCATTCCTTCTGGAAGGTGTTGTTATCTATATATGCACACTAACGTGTTGAAGCAATAACCGTTGATAAGTGGCAATATAGATCAGATGACGCAGGAAAAATTACCATCACAAGATGAAAAATAGTTACTCTATGAAAACAAAAACGACCTACCACAGAATAAAGTAGAACTAAGATGAAGGTTACAATTTGCAATTGCCGATCATCATGTCTCCATGGTGTTTCCATGATGTAAGTTAGTCATATTATTCAACATCTGAATTTGATTATTGTCGACGTTTTCCGCTTTTTGGATCAATATTGAGAATGTGCATACGTTCAACGTCCAGAATTGCATGCTGGGTGTAGGCATGTATTAAATTTTATAATCAAAACCGAATTTTAAATAGTTTATGTGAATACTTGTGATCTATACCTAATTAGTTCGGGAATTACTGGTTAGAAAACAAAGCATGTGTGAAATTTTGTTCAGAATATTAAATAATTCCGATTATTTACTGCATATTTATTACTATTTCCTCTGTTCAAAATATTTTAGTCCCTGCTTTAATCACTGTATCAAACGAATTGCTGTTGTTTCTCCAAAAAGATGATGTACTGCTTATTGTTCAACCTTGTGTCTGAAAATATTGTGATCCCAAACTGCATATAAAAATAACACTTTCTTTTTATAGAAGTAAAAAGTTTAATAAAGGTTATCTAGCAATGCACGCAAGAAGGTTAAAGTAAGATTGTTTTCAGGGTGTTCGGGTTTCTTCAAGAGAAGCATTCATAGGAATCGTGTATACACGTGCAAGGCAGCTGGTGACCTAAAAGGACGCTGTCCAATCGACAAGACCCACAGAAACCAGTGCAGAGCTTGTCGCCTCAACAAGTGTTTTCAGGCTGCTATGAACAAAGACGGTAAGCAGATTATTCTTTATGCTTGTTCACGACATTTGAATGGAAGTTTAATAAACATATTTATTGTTGTATTCATTTGGGAGAAACCAGCTATAGATACTTGTATGGCAATTAGCTATTTCATGCTTTATAAAGGTAGTATTAAATTACTTCCTTGACCCACGTCTTAAAGAATAATAAAAGCCAATGTTTCGAGGGAATCCCATCTCTCCTTCTCAGGAATCGGACCATCTTTCATCCAAAAAATAAGAGCTAAAAGGGATTGTACAGCGTAAACGCTTTGGTTGACGTACTTAATTTTATTGTAACTTTTCCGACTTATTTCGTATATTTTTCCGAATCTTTCTTACCTCATAAAAAATCAGAGACTGTTGGATCTGGGAATTGAGAGCGCCTTGCACAAGCGCTGGTCTTCAAACACTTCCTTAATTTTACCATTGGAATTGTTTATTGTATGGCAGTGGCAGGGTAATTAGAAAGCCATCTGTATTGTTTCTTTTCTTCCATCAACTGATTAAGAGTTGGAATTATAATGTAATTCCCGACCGATTGCGTTATAAAGCCGTGCAAACTGCATCGTCTCCCAAAGGCAGCTAGAGTCCTCACAGGGAGTTTAGTTTGCTAAAGCGTAATTAGTGGGGTCCCGCATTAGCACCCATGTTAGTTTCGCAAGTTATGTGCCGTCATGCGTTGCATGAGATCCCGAGTCAAACACATGAGCAAGTCTTAAGAGTGCCATCCAGGGGAATTGTGAGTAATAGTTAAGTATGTTAACATGCTTTAGGTATATGCATCATGTGCTATTAAAATCGAATGCATTCTTCTACATTTACCCTATTCATTTCATTATTTTCTGCATATGTTCTTCTTACAAATCCTAATCCCAATAATCACACGACATAATTATCCAAGAAAGTTGTGGAAATGCTAGGATATGTAATGTAATTTAGTTTTGCTGTACCATTTCATGAACAAGTGTGACTGTACAGTATATTTCAGTTTGTTTAAATGCTGAAACCGTCTGCTTTTTCCGTATACACTCGGCTGTGACAATATTTCCCTTCGGACTCTATCTAGAGAAGTTTTTAAATGTCGCCTTCTAGACCTAATAAAATGAAAAACGGAGTTATGTTCATAAATTCAAAACTGCAAAATGTATGTTCGAGTTAAACAAGTTCAGTAATTTTCTATGGGTTAAATGTCATAATTAAGAAATCAAAAGTTGCATTTGCAAATTCCTATGGGTAGAGGAGAAAGCTGAAGGTTTTTAAAAGCTCTATAGAATTTTATGGAAGAATAAATAAATTCGTGACGAGGGACTTGCATTCTTGAGCGAGTTGCAGCTTTCAAAATTCGTCAGAGTGATCGCGTTTTTGTGGAAGTGAAAGTTTATCTAAGCATCTTAAAAAATCTGATGTGTTGTTCTCATATGACTTTCTCTACTCTTGCACAAACTATTCTTGCAAACGCTTATTGTTCTATTTACTTAATGAATCGAGATAAACATTTATAAAAATTATCTTGCTGCTAATTTTCTCGTAGGTGTAAGGGAAATGCAATAGGCTTTAAGCGATAGTCAAATGTTTTAAGAGTGGTCGCTATATGATGACCTTGAACTTCCGTTCTCTTTGCATGACTAATAGATAAAAAAGTAAATAACGACGTTCCATTTGAGAAAGTCTGAGTATTGCAAAATTCTGACAAATAACAAGGAATAGCTCCGAAATGGTTAATTCCACAAAAAAAGCAATATGTATTTTAACGAGATCTACATTTTTTGTATAGCCAGAAAATTTAAAATATACATTTCATGTGCCACAAAAATATAATATATAGCATTTTAATCAAAGTTGTAAGTCATTTGTGAGAAAATGAAAATTTTGGAAAAATGTTCCATGTTTAGGGTGGAGGAATTCTTTTTCAAAATCTTCGAGTCACATCCTTGAAAGATATTAATCTTAAATAACTTTGGTTTTTAACTGACTCGTTTTCAAGTTATACTGTTCACACACACGCGCGCGCTCACACACACACACACACACACACACACACACACACACACACACACACACACACACACACACACACACACACACACACACAGGCGCGCGCGGACCTTTTTCTAAAACTGATTTTTTGGGGGGAGGGATTTTCTGAAAATGTTACCGCAGAATTCAAATCAAAATCCTACAAATATCTTATACAACACTATTACCAAAGGATACAATAAATAACGTTTTACAAACCATTTGTTTTAGCAATATATATTTGGTGATACGTTTTCGAATTTACGAGCAGCCCGAAAGACATAGAGGTAAGTAAATCAATGTAGGCTTCGCTCTCAGGGGTACAAAACCCTCCTGCTGTTTGAAAACAAGATTTTTTTCTCTCTCACATTTCATAACAGAATAATGGTAGCAGAACGCCATTGTGTATCTGACCCTTCGCGGATTGGATTTCTTGTGTTCACGAAATGAAACACTGAGATGTCGCAGGGACTGAATTAGTTTTCAGACGATGTAATGGATTCTCTGCCGATATTTCCACAGTGCTGTCGCCATATTTTCAACTTCGATATCGTTTTATGTCCGAAAATAACAATTGAAGTGCGGTTTCTTTTGAATAACGTCCCTCAGATCATTTTCTTTCTCACTCCATCTATCACAGCATCAAGTTATGACCTTTTTATCTATTTACTAGAGTTTGTACATGAACTAGAAAAATCTGAGCCAGATATAAAGTCATAACGTACATTTCCGATATAATTAATGTGCATTAAATGTGGTAGCTTGGGTTATTCACATCACATATTTGCACGTTTACAGTAAACAAATCGACTACGTGAGCAGATTAACTGTTCCTCTGCCTTCTTCTGGTGGTCAGACAGTATCTGGTAGCCGATGTTACCCTTTTAACCTCCGCTCCTTATTTATAAGGTTATTGTAAAGTAATCTATAGAATTTGTATGGTTAATTCCTCCCTTTAACCCCTTAATGTTGCAAATTTCCCCAAAAAAGCATATAACAAAAATTGGTGGAACATCTAACTTCCTTAACATTCCCCTACTGTCTTTCCAGATTTTGAAATATGGCAGAACGCATAATTACCCTTTAGTAGTGCAACAATTAACTACTAGTGCCACATAATATAGAAGCCTAAAACATATACAATTAAATGGTAGTGAAGCTGATGAATATAAAGATCTCGCACTCTTACGTCATCAAATTAACCACTTCGGAAAAGACAGTCTGCTACAGTAGGGAAAAATAATCTTAGTTATTTATCACAAGTAATATTATAGACGTCTAATCTAATGGATAAATTATCGAGAATTTATCTGAAAGGTCAGACCGTCGAATGGTATTTCTCTTGAATCATTCATAAATTAAATATTAATTTAAATACTATATACCAAAGATTTGACCAGAAAATGTTAAATTTTATTTTAAAAACTAAATATATTAATTACGATTAGTGCAGTTGAACTTAACCGGTGCTGCCAACTGAGGAAAACAAAATCCAAGAATTACATCTATTTCGATTTTCTCTTTTTCTTATAACAGAAAACCAGTTGACAATATCAAATAAATCTCATTTTATTTTTAATATAACAAATAACCTTTCTTCTAAGAAAGAACTAGAAGTATCTGGCAAGAGTTCGTCCCCGTCAATTAGTGAAATCATTGAATTGATTTTGAACTTTGATTGTTAATCGGTTTTTATGTGCAATAAACTGTTTTTCAGTGATTTATGGGAACACAGTTGGCGACATTGACAAAACAAAAGAATTATCTAGTGACAAACGGCAGAAAACAAAAGAGCGACCAGGCAGTAAATGGTACATAATAAATTAATGCCTCTATGTATGAAACAGTCACTATAAAGTATCACTTCATTGATTTCTAATGTTAACAATTTTCTCTTTTTATACAATTATTTAGCATGCTTTGCTAATAAACTTGATAACATAAGTACAGAGGTAATTAAGGAAAACTGTATGTGCTCTATACCTACTCTTTATTTATATTAACGTTTAACTTCTTTTGGACTAGTTCGTTTAAAGAAGTTAATTTCTGCCAAGGCAATTTTATGAATAAGAGTTACATGTGCCGATTTTGCAGTAACACGTGTGATCCTGTTGACAAGAAGCTTAGGGAGTGTCGATATGCAAGAAAAGTAAGTAACTAACCAATCAGCAAGTCAAATAACAAAAAGAGAGCAAAATTAACCGAAAACGGGCTGAACTCACGCACGAGAGTCGTGTATTCCTTCGATCCTCTGCCACTGTTGACAAAAGAGTTCAGGGTCTTCCTCCATGGACATTAAAAAGTTTGCTTTCATGAGAGCACCGAAATCCTCTTCTACTGTTCGCCCAGGAGGGTGAGTGCAAGGAAGAGTGACGTAAGAGAGAACAAAAGCTCAAAATTGATTTAAACATAAAGCTGTTTAAATTACAAGGGGGGACGTATGCGAAAATGCAGCCCCATACAAACTTTAACATAACCTCACTTCTGTTTGAGATAGAATTACCAAATTTTGCACCATGTTAGAAGGCCACATGTAGAATATGTCCAGAAAATTTCAAAATAAATTATTACTTTATATTTAATTTATGGTGATTAAAATATGTAAAATACAGGATCAAATTAGGGTACTTTTTTTTAAACTACTGAAGCAATTCTTTTCAGCTTTTTTTCAGACATTACATAGAGATAAATAAGAAATCTTGTGGAACAGAATTTTTTTAAACCTCTTGGTTATTTTTTTAAAAAATATTTTATCTTGTTAATTTTTAGGATTATTTTTATCACATGTATTTCTCAATAGCTTACCTTCTAAGAACTTTAGCAAAATTCTGTCCCACAACAAAATGCATTTTGGTATCTTTAATAACTGTGCAAAATTTCAGTGCAATAGCTTAAATACTTTTGGAGAAACATGTACCTTACATAATGGAAATGTAAGTTTCGGCAAACTGAAAAAGAAAAATGAGAAAATTATGTACCTGGGAAAAATTGTTTAATGTTGGCCGTAACCATAACTTGTAGCAGATCTGTTTAAAAACAAAACACACAAATTGCCATCATGCCACAGTCTTCTTGAACCAGTTAACTATACTTCCTGAAAGTGTGCCCGCCCAAATAGGAAAGAAAGTGGAAGTAATTGTTTGTTTTTTGTGAGTGATATCTGACAGAATGGGGGCGTAACCCCATGCAACCCTTTAAACAAACACATTTTTCACAGTTCTAGATGGAATAGAAGCTTGAAACTTTTGGATAATATTCTCATGGTATCCAACTAATTTATAAGCTGATAAACACAAAATTGATTTTTTGACCCCAACCACATACATCCTCCCTAACTAAAATGGCATACTTTAATACTAAAATCTGTATCTCATGAAAAGTGTTAGAATTATTTGAGCTGTGTTTATATATATATAAGCTGGCACCATAAACCCATAGTCAAAACGCACGTATTAAATAACGGTTTATTTAAATTTTGGAATAAACTACGCTTTGTACATCTGAAATAACATGCTTAATAGCTTTTGCCATTTAAGTAATAATATTCAAGCGCCGAGCAAAGGATTAAAGCTGTCTTAAAAGGCTAAATTAGCCACTAAAAGTTGCGAGGTGACAATGGCCTGGCGCTCGGCATAAGCGTTCTACGGTTCAATTTGGAATGTGGTTTAAGTCAAGCGTCCAAATAGATGAATAGAATAACTGTATCCTGTGCGCTAACCTGGGACACGGTTTGCGTCTTGGTGTTCTGCAGTGTTTCTTCATCAAAACTTTTGATGAGTTGTAAACCCAATTCACAATAACCTAATTTTAAAGTCTCTGAGGATTTAGGACATTATAATTTAAATCTTTTTGATTGTCTGAATTTTGAAACAGAATAGGTATAATGACTTCTGTCCCATTGGGCTGGCATGATGGAATGTGTTATTATAAATGCTGGCTCCCTTCATTGTCCATGTGTATGCTATGGCACGACACTTTGAGCCAATCTTTCAGGATATATTTGACAGACAAGCACTTAGATACGCTTTTGATTACGGTGAAGCAAGAACCAATGCACAATCAGCTAAGAATTTATACAGTTAAATATATCCTGGTAGACAACAATACCATACGATGGAAATAAAACAATTACGAATTAAAATAATAACCGCTTTAAACACAATTATTGTTCAACCATATTATTTATGAATATTACATGGCAAAAAAGTTAGTAGGGGACTCCAACGACCTCTACAGCAGATGGATTACTTAAGAATCGTGCGCTCGTTCGAACCAAGCTACCTAGAACTTCAGAAATAAATATTCCGTTTAACATGTAGATGTTACATACTCAGAACCTAGTATAGGGGCCCAAGTTTTCATGTTAGGGTATAAAATGCATTTAATCATTTAACAGGTATTCTACTATAGTTTATTACAAATAATAATGCTGTGTTGGGAATTTCAACCCACAATTCAAATTTGCATCTCCAAATTAAAATAAACAGAACTAAACTAGGCACTACAGGAAAGTGACTATGTAGGTAAAGCTATCCATTAACAAGTTACTGAAATAGAGTATACCAATTGCTTGTACAAAATCTACAAAACGCTAGTCTGGCATTATTCTCATACCGAAGGAAAGGAGCGCTCAACATTTTATAATATTGAAATGACAATTCGATGAACCCCACCCTTGACTCCAGTGCGACAAAATGGTAAAAGTCCAGCGAAGTTATTTGTCTCACTTTATTCTCCTTCAAAACTTTTGCACGAATACGCAGTTCTCCTTTACTACGATACAACCACTCAATGCTCACTAACTGCTTCGCTATCTTCCCCCCCCCCCCACACACACACAAACAAACAACTAAAACTGATCCACTTTCGCCGCCTCGCCTCTTAATACAGTGAGGATGACGTAAGCCGGCCCTTTCTCGAACTTCTACAATACGCTGGCCGCCAGACACTTCTCGAATGATTTGGAAAACCCCTTTAGATTCTACCGCTCTGATCGTTGTCCCGTCTTCACAACAGTCGCGTGAGGCAGCCTGACCTAGAGCGCCTTTGACATGCGCCGCGCCAGTGGGATGGCCAGCAGTCCGGCCCCGAGTGTTCTTTGTTGTGCGCCACGGCTAACGTCACGTTATCATTAGCACTCAACAGTGAATGTTTCGTGAGCGATCACGCTACAAACAAATTGACAAAAATAAATGTTTACTTCCGGGGTGTAGAGATGGTGTGCTTACCTCATATTCAAGAATCCCGGGTTCGAATCGGTTATAGTGTTACCAGATAAGGTAGGAACTTTTCTTATCCTGAAAAAAATGAATGTCGGGTAACTTTAAAGTTTACGCACGCCAGGCTTATTTGAGCATCATTTCATTCATCGTCCTTTATCGGGCCCTAAAGACCTAGTTGCCCTTAAGCCCCCCGCCCCTCCCCACACACACACGCGCGTGCGTATCGTTCCATACATCACTTTATTGGTCAAAATCATTGACACAGTAAGAATGAAAAGGTCACAGGACTCCCTCATTGCATACTTTACGTGACATTTGCCCTCTTGAATCAAAAACACCCCACTTGCAAAGAATATTTATAGGACGATCCTTGCTATTCACGTTGCGGCTTTGAGCTTGATAATAGAAAATGGAAGTTAAAACTTGAGTAGCGAAGTTCAATGGCTCAGAGGGAACTTTGCCTGGGATGTCTAATATAAAAAGTTTTCTAGGTTGTTGATAACTTTTTGGATTTTGCAGCTCTTGAGTGCTCCCAAGGGGAGCGGTGGGAAAAAAGAATTCCGCCGGAAGCAAACAGGCCAAAAAGCAAAGATGCTGGTTCAGGGGAAGTTTCTTAAAAGCTAGACAGACTTAGTGCCGCCCTTGAGAAAGTTTATTGCTTAAAAGAAGGGTTGTGCACGGTGATGCTCCTTGGTGATAAGGTCAAACAATACAGGGTGGGTAACGAGAGTCTGACGATATTCAAATCTAATATTAGGTACCTATTACTGCTTACATTCTTAAAACTAAACAATACATTGTAGCATATAGACAATTTGATCACATGATTTAATATTGCTCATTTCCATTTTCTCTAGCACTTAATCATGGCACGTAGAGGGAAAATGTATTCCAATAAAAATTTTATTAAATAAATTTCAGGGAAATACACGTTGTGAAATCTCTCAAATCAAATACATAAAAAAAGTAAATATTACTAATTTGTGCACTCATTCTGTTTATTGGAATTCATGTAAATAGCCCAACTAAACAAAAAATCTGACCTGATGTGTTGCACTCACATGACTTCTATCCTTGTAGTAACTATTCTTACAAACTCTTATTGCTATATCTACTTCATGTCACTCGAGATAAACATTTGCAGAAATTATCTTATTGCTCATTTTCTTGTAGGTGTAAGAGGAATATGGCAATACAGTAGGGTTTGAGAGATTGTCAATTCTTTTAAAGTTTTGAAATTCCGTTCTCTTTGCACTGCTAAGAGATAAAAAAGTGAATAATGACCCTCCATTTGAGAAAAGCCTAAGTATTGCAAAAGTCACACAAATAAAGAGGAATATCTCCGAAATGGTTCATTCCACAAAAATATGCATTTGGACATAACTTGTATATTTTAACGAGATCTACAGTTTTTGTACACTAAGACTTGGTCTATCTCTTACGGTTTACTAAGTACGCAAAACTCATCAAGAGTAAACAAGACTACGTATACTACAGCCACAAAATTTAAAATATACATTTCAAGTACCATAAAAATATCATAAACATATGGCATTTTAATCACAATTGCTAGAGCGATTTCTAGAAAACCAAAATTTTCGTAAAATGTCCACGTAAAGGGTAGTTTAGGGTGGAGAAATTGTCTTAAATCTTCATGTCGCATTTTTGAGAGATAATAAACTTAGTTACCACCTTTGGTTTTTAACCGACTTTTCGTTTTTGAGTTACGCTGTTCACAGACACACACGAACCTTTTTTATAAAAATGCTTTTTTTAATTCAGGGGGCCACCAAACTTATATTTCCATGTATTAGATATATCGTCGATGCCCATGCAGCATCGTGATGCATTTGACGAGTTACTAGAGGTAGCTGTCTTTCATTAGAGCCAACTTGGGGAAGGATGGTGCTGACCACATCATTTTTTCGTATAGGCTGGTTGGTCGTTCACCCTGAGGGCGTTAGGCTGGCGGCCAGTTGGTAGGTCAACGCCCTAAAGGACTTTTATGCCACATATTTAATTTTTACAAGGAACTTGAGTCCCTGAACTCAAAAATAACATTTTTATGGAAAAAAAAAAAATCCTCCCGATATATGTGAAGTGGGAGAGAAACATAACTCAAAACCGAAAAGCAGGATTAATTTTAAAAAAACATGGAATTAAAGTTCAAAGATGCAACACGAAGACTTTTAGGAAACATTTTTGTTATTTTTTTACCCTTTGAAATGTGAATTATGTTTTCATGACGAATACAGTATACTTATATCTTGAATTTTCTGAACTTATTAGGAATATTGTATAAACGGATTTACGAGGGTTATCCAGAAAGTAACGACCGTCTGGCTTTAATAAATTTAAAAAATACATTAATAAAGAAGATATCAGTTACAAAACTGAAGTATTAATTTAAGAATTTGTCATGTCTTTCCGCAGACTTAAATATTTTTGTGGTATCCCTGGAAGATGCTGGACTTAAATATCACGTTTGGTAATTAACTTTTCGCCATTAAAGTTATGCTGTTCATAGACATACACGTGCGCGAGGACGGATGGACACTTTTCTAAAAATGCTTTCTTCAGAGTCCCTCAGAACATGTATTTGAAACGAAATCTCTATATCGAATTTTTAGGTGGAATACAATAGTTCCCCTACTTGCTACACGAAGTAGAGACAGTAAATTTGTACTTCACAAAAACACAAAATTCCATGGCATTGCAAAGAAATGGAATTTCTAGGCCAACAAATAGAACCAGCTCACTCGGTTTCCCCTCTGACCTTTTGTACCTACTATGAAATGTGCAACCTATAATACAAACGATAACGGGTGATGAAAGTGATGTGAATTTAATTTAATTTCTCTATTAACTATAGTAAGTAGAAGTATTGTATTCGACCCAAGACTTAGATGTCGACATTTCACCGGAAATATATATTTTGAGGCCCCCTGAATAAAAAAAGCTCCGAGCGCGTGTGTGTCTGTGTGCGTCTGTGAACAGTATAACTCAAAAGCGAAAAGTCGGTTAAAAACCAAGGTTGGTATTTAAGTTTAATGTCTTTCAAGGATGCGACACGAAGATTTCTAAGAAAATAGCTCCACCCTAAACTACCCTTTAGATGGAAAATTTTTCGAAAATGGCTCTAACGATTTTGATTAAAATGTCATATTTTGGAGATATTTTGATGAAAAATGAAATGTATATCTTGAATTTTCTGCCTATAGACCCTGTAGTCGTATTTACTCTGGACGACTTTTGCATAACTGGTAAACCGTTAGAGATACACCAAATCACACTATACAAAAAATGTATATCTTGCTAAAATAAACAATTTATGTCTGAACAAATTTTCTTGTAGGGTGAACCATTTCGGAGATATTCCTTGTTATGTGTGTGAGTTTCGGAGAACTTTGAACTTTTGTGAAATGGAACTTCGTTGTTCATTGTTTTATATGTTAAGTGTGCAAAGACAACAGAATCTCAAACATTTGACTATCGCACAAAGCCTACTGTATTCTAACATTTCCCTTGCACCTACAAGGAAATTAGTAATAAGATAATGTGTACAAATGTTTATTTCAACTAACACGAAGAACATATAGGAATAAGTGTTTGTCAGAATGGTTAGTACAAGAGTAGAGAAAGTCATGTTAGTGCAACATATCAGATTTTTATCTCCTGGCAATGCAAAGAGAAAGCTTAATAAAATTTGTTATCGCTCAAAGCCTACTGTATTCCCACATTTCCGTTGCAGACAAAGGAAATCAGCAATTAGATAATTTCTGCAGGTGTTTACCCCGACTAACATGAAGAGTTTGTGAGACTAGTTAGTACAGGAGTAGAGAAAGCCACGTGAGTGCAAAACATATTTCTATAATTGTTGCAGCCTACATATTGGAGTATAAAACGGAGGTATTGTTGTGTTACACGGCGGCAGCACAATCATGGCGAAGGGCTACATCTTGTATTTTCTTTGTGGGAGCAGCACCTTGCTTGGGTTTGACCTCTGGCAATATCGATTTGGCGGATGCTCTTGTGGGTTGATATCACCCAGCTCTTTCTTCTACAGAGATGCCTCACTTTTCCGATGGCAGCACCCATATGTTAGCCGGCCGGTTGCCCTTTCTTTCTTGGATTCATCTTTTCAACTCGGCCACCGACCAATTGCCTTTTTCCCTATCTCTATTCCTTGTGGCCAGCAGATAATCTGCTCTGGAGTTGGTTGTGAACCACACTTCTTTTGTCCCTTGCCTTCTTCATGCGTTCCTTTCAAAATGCTTCTCTTTTGTTATTACACCTCGCCTTACTCAACTTTCTCCTTATTTTCTTGCCATTCTCACCTCTCTTCTTAATCTCATTCAGTTCTTACATTCACTTTTTACTTTCTACATTGCTTCCCTGTAGTTAAGTAACAGGGAGTGTATTCTAGTCAAACATTCAGTAAGAGAGTACATCGAAAATACACGTTTAGAAGTCCCCTAAATCGTAAATAAAGTTAAGAACAAGCCTCATGTATCTGGTGCTCGTAGCCGTGGTCGGTAGAGCGTGTGTCTTGAGCGCTCCGCTGTGCAGAGGGTCGCGGGTCCCGTCTTGGGCATGTGTGTATGTGTGTGAATTTACTAGAATACATCATTTCGATGGTTAATGGTCCTTGAAGACCTCCATCACCCGAAACAATGGGGACTGAGCTGTTCGGATAACTCAGTATTGCATAAAAAAATTAGATAGCATTTTCAAGGGTTGGAAGAGATATAACACAAAATAAATGTGTTACAAATCACAAAGTCGTACTGTAAATATATTTTGCACATCTAAAAATATGCTGCAAAACTTTAAAATATAGTTATCAGAATACAGAACAAAATAGAAGTTTTAGTAAAAACCCAAAATGTGTTTTTGCTTTAAGCACGAGTTATGGCACTGTGGCGTACTTTCGGCTCATCGCGCAGTTTTGAATTTGGTAATAGTCATGAGCAGTGGTCCGCAAAGTGGCAATCACGATTGTAGCCGCTGCAAGCTCAGGAGAGGAAGGTTGGCGTAACGTCTTGAAACTATCCCCTTCCTCAGCACTTGCCAGTGAAACGACTGATGCATTCCTAGAACCAAGACTACAATGACAGTCGCTAAGCTAGTAAAGCACCAAAGAAAGTCTGTAAGCAAGGATGGGAGCAACAATTTTTGTTACTCCTCGTGGGAAAAACATCAGATGCCTTCTGTGCTCAAAAGTGTTACTAGAGAACTTGAAGAGCAATGCTAAAACGTCATTACACGTCTCGTAAAGATCACTTGGAATTCCCAAGTTAGTAGTTTATAAATTTAATGCAACTAAACGCATAACTAAAAATCTGATGTGTTGCACTGAAATGACTTTCTCTACTCTTGTACTAACCATTCTTACAAACTCTTATTCCTTTATCTTCGTGTTAAGATAAACATTTGTAAGTATAACTTATCATATTGCTTATTTCCTTGTAGGTACAAGGGGAATATTAGAATACAGTAGGCTTTGTGCGATAGTCAAATGTTTTAAAGCTTTGGGATTCTGTTGCCTTTGCCCACTTAACATATAAAAAAATGAACAACGATGATCCTTTTCACGAAAGTTCTGTTTTCCGAAACTCACACACATAACAAGGAATATCTCCGAAATGATTCACCCTACAAGAAAATTTATTGAGACATAAATTGTGTATTTTAGCAAGGTCTACATTTTTTGTATAGTATGATTTGGTCTATCTCTAACGGTTTACCAGTTATGCAAAAGTCGTCCAGAGTAAATACGACTACAGGGGCTATAGCCAGAAAATTCAACATATACATTTCATTTGTCACAAAAATATCTCAAACATATGACATTTTAATCAAAATCGTTAGAGCCATTTTCAAGAAAATAAAAATGTTCGAAAAATTTTCCATGTAAAGGGTAGTTTAGGGTGGAGCTATTTTCTTCAAAATCTTCGTGTCACATCCTTGAAAGACATTAAACTTAAATAGCAACTTTGGTTTTTAACCGACTTTTCGTTTTTGAGCTATGCTGTCCACAGACTGACAGACTGACAGACTGACACACGGACACACAGACACACACACACGGACCTTTTTCTAAAAATGCTTTTTTTTATTCAGGGGGCCTCAAAACATGCATTTCCGGTGAAATCTCGACATCGAATTTTTGGATGGAATACAATACTTCCCCTACTTACCAGTAGAGAAAGTAAAAATCAAAGTTGGTTCAAAGTTGCGACACAAAGAGCTGGAAGAAAATTCCTCGATCCTAAACTGCCCTTTACATGGAAAATATTTCAAAAATGTTTATTTTCTAAAAACGGCTCATTTTTATTAAAATGCCGCATGTTTAAAATAATTTTATGGCAAACGAAATTATATTTTTACTCTTGATGACTTTTGCATAACTGCTACCGTAACAGATACACCAAATCTTACTAAACAAACTTTTTTTCTGAGTGAACCATTTTGGAGATATTTCTTGTTATTTTTGTGAGTTTTGGAATACTTATACTGTTCTCAAATGGAATATCGTTACTCATTTGTTGTCCCTTGACCGTGCAAAGAGAAAGGAATTTTAAAGCCTTCATACAACGACCGGCTTTGAAAGATTTGACTATCGCCCAAAGCCTACTGTATTCCTATATTTCCCTTGTACCTACAAGAAAATTAGCAATGTTTATCTCGACTAACACGAAGAAGATAAAGGAATAATAGTTTATAGGAATAGTTAGTAAGAGTAGAGAAAGTCATGTGAGTGCAGCATATCAGATATTTGTTGATAATTTTTGTTCAAATTTCACAGATGGGAAGTAATAAAACAGTGGCAGCAGTTTATGCGTGTTTATTTGCCGTGAAGGAATTAGTTTGCTCAGTACTATCGTCTCAATCGAAGAGAATTCTTTTGAGTCAACCAAGCAACAGATCCAGGACAACTGTGAGTGAGTGAAGGAAGGAAGCAATTCTTCGCTCAACTTACTACAGAAGGTAGTGCTGTAATATAGAAAAGCCTGGGAAAGAGGCCGGTGTTTTGCAGCCTCCTCCCTAGCAACTTGTGGTAAACCCCATTAATGATGATGTGAGGGAAAGGTTGAAGCTGAGGAGTGAAGAAGACGCTGAATGAGGAGGGGGGGGGGGGTGTTTTTCCGGCTCCTTGCCTGCCAGCGTAAAGGATGTGATTCAATAAGCTTTTTATCGCTCCACTGTGCATTGCGCGGTTAATGCTTTCAGCTCTCACCTAGCAACCTGGCGAAATGGGGCGCCTGCTCATGTTCACACTGCAGGCGGTTCGATAGTACCTATACGGGTAGCTAGCTAGTAGCTATCTCGCCAACAAATGCTACATGCATGTGTTTACTTGTGAATAGACAAACAGCTCACTCGTGCATAGTTCAGTGCATAAAACACCTTGCTGGTATCTCTCTCTACGTATTATAACAGTGATTTTTCCTCCATGAACAGAAAATAACGTAATGCAGGGTTTCTCAACCGGTGGGTCGCGATCCACTGTTGTGGACAGTGTATTGGGGCTCGCCTGTGTTCTCTAAAGGTTATGTTTATTTACTGGAAAGTAAATAAATTTGATAAATCAAATTTATAGTTTTATAATTATGTTTTACATTATTACTGCTGTTATTACTTTCTCTACTGGTAAGTAGGGGAAGTATTGTATTCCACCCAAAAATTCGATGTCGAGATTTCACCGGAAATATATGTTTTGAGACCCCCTGAATCCAAAAAAAGCATTTTTAGAGAAAGCTCCACGTGAGTGTCTGTCTGTGGACAGCATAGCTCAAAAACGGAAAGTAGGTTAAAAACTAAAGTTGGTATTTAAGTTTAATGTCTTTCAAGGATGCGACACGAAGATTTTGAAGAAAATAGCCCCACGCTAAACTTATTTTCTTGAAAATGGCTCTAACGATTTTGATTTTTATGCAAATGAAATGTGTATCTTGAATTTTCTGGCTATAGCCCCTGTAGTCGTATTCACTCTGGACGACTTTTGCATAACTGGTAAACCGTTACAGATAGACCAAATCATACTATACAAATATGTAGATCTTGCTAAAATACACAATTTATGTCTCAATACATTTTCTTGTAGGGTAAACCATTTCGGAGATATTCCTTTTTATGTGTGTGAGTTTCAAAAAACTAAAACTTTCGTGAAATGGGTCATCGTTGTTCATTTTTTTATATGGTAAGCGTGCAAAGAGAACGGGATCTCAAAGCTTTAAAAGATTTGACTATCATTCAAAGCTTACTGTATTCTAATATTTCCCTTGTACCTACAAGGAAATTAGCAATAAGATAATTTGTACAAATATTTATCTTATCTAACACGAAGAAGATATAGGAATAAGAGTTTGTAAGAATGGTTAGTACAAGAGTAGAGAAAGTCATGCGAGTGCAACACGTCAGATTTTTTCTTATTACTGTCTTTGTTATATTTGCTATCCATCACATGTTAAATATTATTTTTAGAATTCTGTGTCTTTAGGCAAACCCTAATTAGGGTCAGATGATTAACAGAATTATACAGGATGGAAGGGAACTTGTTACATTCCTTCTAATATATGCTTTATAGTAGCATAACGAACAAAAAGGTCTTATGGCATTTTATTCCTTGATCAACCGATTTCGAAAAAATAAATCGTTTTTGTTCCAAATTGGATTAGTTTTGACATAGTTTCGATAGTAATTATGGGACATCACATAGGGTTTCCAAATAGTTAATCACTTAAAAAAATTAAAAAAGGAATATACCGAGCAGCATTTTCAGATACGAAGTATGCGATGAGATTGGTCACGGATCTGAACTGGTTTTTGGATGTAAACATGTCGGTCGCTTGCAAACACGACGCGGAGTAGTATAATGTTTTGGGAGACAATGATGCTGATTGGCCTACCCTCGCACAGTAAAAATGGAAGGACACGGCATGGTATTTGTTTACGCTCACGAGACGCACCGCTGCGGTGTTTGTTTATGTAGTGACCAAGTGAAAGTGACACCCACACAATCTGCAATGTTGCCAGCTTTTCTCCGACAAAACTAAAATCATTATTATTATTTATTTTATTATTATTTTATTAGTATTGTGTCAATGTTATTATTGTTATTGTTAACTGAATTCCCGCTAGGGAGTGCCAATCCCTTGGCCTGGGTGTTACTCTTGGGTCAAGTCTAGGCCGGTTTGTCGCCGGAGTCGAGTTCGCGAAGCAAGTGTAACTTATGTTTTATTCTAAGACACAAGTGGATATAGAATATGAATTTTTATTTGTATTGTTTTACCGTTTTAACTTTTTACTGTTTTAACATTCAATTTTTAACCTTTTACCTGTTTAGCATTCCTTTTAATCCAATAGATGGTAGATTTCGTGCTTGTAAACCGTGGTCCAGTCGATGAATTGTTAGACGTTTCGCCCAAGACTGCGTTGGGCATCTTCAGAGTGACTCCTGGCTAGTTAACAACTAGATAAACGTCGGCCGTGAAAGCATACGCATGTATATTTCTTTTAATGTTTTATCTGTTTTACCGTTTTAATGTTGTCATTATTAGCAAGTTTGTGAGTATTTTGCACTTTAAAATTTGACTTCAGGCCCAAATGACCTAGCTGTCAACGGGCACTTAAACTCCACTCAGTCACTCACTCCATAGCCATACTTACCAACGTTCTTAACAAGGTTGCCAAATCCTAACATTGCTAATTCGTATCTGAACCGCCACTGTTACTGTATGACTTACTACTGAATCTTTAACATAAATGAATTCCAGGCACCTTGAGTTGTCTTCTCTACACGGCCCTATAACAAGTGCCTTTTCTTAACACGAAACTTGCTAATGACCTCATTACAAAATGCTACTTTGCCTACTTAATGGTTATGACTCGTACTTAAGAAATTATGCATTGATTTTAACGCATGGAAATTATTTATTGCAAATATTTACCTATGTCTATTGTTTTTTATAAAATTATAAATCTTACCCCTCAATAATTCCGGTATTAAAGTAATGGAGAGAGACCCGCAACCAGTTAACCATTAGTGGTTACAAAAGTAACGAAGACATGGGAACAGAAGGTCTAATTAGAAAGGGCTGCTCCACTTTTGCGCTCTTGCACCACACAGGCGATCTAAGGAGCCACAAGTTTTCTGGTCCTAGAGTTTCTAAAATTGGATTCATCACAAAAATAACTTATTTCCAAATATATTTCTTTTTTCTAATTCCAGAATCTAGAAAATTATGATAATAATAATGATAATGGTGATAGTAATAGTAATAATAATAACAATAATAGTGAGTGAGTGGGGTTTAAGCACCATTAACGAGGTCATTCGGGCCCGAAATCAAAACATAAAAATCGTAAAAGACCCAAACTGCCAGCAGTAAAAGTTAGAAATAAAGAACAGAAAGTTAAAACATTTAACCATTAAAAAGTGAGTACTAAAACAGTTAAAATATTAAAAAGTGAATGCTAAAACAGTGAAAACAAGAAAAAAACACAGGCTAAACTTGTTTCTCGAACCTAACCTCAGTGACACCTTAGCTACAAGTACAGGGTCGTCGCCTAGACTTGGGCGCAGTGTAGTACCCAGGCCAAGTGACCGGCAGTCAAACAGAACATGCTACACGGAAAGGCTTATTGTTGAAATAACCTCCAACCACCGAGAATCCCTGCAAGAAGTCTCGTTTTGCTAAGATGAACTTGCCACACTTATATAAACATAACTATATTGACATCGCAATCTAGGAGTTCACAGAAATAAAGCGGAACCAGCTCCTAGCACGTGATTTACTCATGTGATAGCAACTGGTTCCGCTTTACACCTTACGATGTCAGTCTAACTTTAAATATGTATTGTTTAAAATATTAGTTTGTTCACGTGTACATGTGTGTGAAGTTCTTTGAGTGAGACAGGGAGGTATAGCTAAAGGCAGCCACGTGTATGTATGTGAGAGCATTAGTCGCACCTGTACGTCCACGTTAAGCACGCTCGTGGCAGCCATTATAAATCTCATCCATGTTGTAGCTAATAGCATTCGCCCCGAGAGTCTGTCAGTCAGTAGGGGGGGGGGGGGATGCCGTGCCGCCTTGAGTTAGGAGGATTGATTAATGGACCAACTAATCCCGGATAGCTCGTCCTTCTTCTGCCGCAGGATTTCTCATCTCCGTAATAGAGTAGCTCCCACAAACAATGCCCCACCTTAAAGTCTACAGCAGCTCCAGAGGCTGATAGCATGTCTGTTAATGTCCAGCGGCGGCTAGTGAGATGCAAACACCAGCCTCTGCATGTCACTGTGATATCCATATATTTCATCTCTTCGCTTTTGTAGGATTATAAAACATCATCAGCATAAGGAAAAACTACTTCCTCCAACTGTTGGCATATACGGAAAACGAATTGTAAGTCATTTTAACAAAATACAGTGGCGGATTCGGCGTATCTTGTGCTTCTTCTTTCGTGCTTTCCTTTTTCCCTTTTTTTTTAGTCTTTAATGTGTACATGAAATATATTCTCCGAAAATTAAAATTATAAATACTATTTCGAATAAAATTAAATAAAAATGCAGACTAAATGCGCTACTCTTTGCAGATATTATATTAATTCAATATAATGAAAGTAAACTTCAATTATGTATAAGCTACAGAAATCTGCTAAAGATTATAGTAGATATAAACATTTCAGTAGAAACATCAAAGATTATGGCATTCAGAGGAAAGTATACAAAAAGCTCGAAGGTAATTTTAAATAACGAAGAGCTAGAACAGCGATGTTCAACATTTAACCCCCAGCTGTGCATTATGTTGCAGTGGCGGGTTGGTTACATGTGCGTTGCGTTTTATTGAAGAAAGCACTTTCAACTCTTATGCGATAAACATCTGCTCTTTGGTGTTGCTCAAGCAATATTTGGTATAGCCTTAGAAGATACACCAAGTGATCGTCGCGTAACCTATTGTGATGCAGACTTTTAATATAGTCCAATTAACTGCATTTAAATGATGGACCACATAAGAATACAGAATTTGTAGGGTATTCGATGGTATCTTGGAGTTGAAGTTGTATATTTAAGATTTTGAAAACTTTCAGCACATTTTCATATTTAGTTAAAATCGGTACAAAATTAAGGATACTGTATTATCTACATACGTAAGGCTAGAATTATTTCCAAAACCCATCACAGCATATTTTGCCACTGTTCTCTCACCATTTAGGACAAAATGAACGAACGATTTCTCTAGAAATCGGAATTTGTTGAGCAATTTGCGATTTCTCAATAAAATAAAAGGAAATGGTTTTTCTTCGCCTAGAAAGTATGCATGCTATTATGGCAGGCACAAAATTTAATGGCGGCTGACAGTTGACCTCTTCATAGTCAGATTGTTCTCTTTTCTGTTGTATAAATTCATTCTATAGGGGCAAATAATATTTATATCACCGGCTTTACAGCTGATTTCACCGCAAGGCGTGGCAAGCCTCTCCTCTTACCACCCGCCATTAAAGTTTGTGTCTGTCGTAGCTAAATTGCAACCCACTGTAGTTTAATGCTTTTAAAACATTCCTAAAGGTTTAAAACATGCACTTTTTTGCAAATTCAGTATTACTGCACGGTGAGTATAGACGATACATTTAATTAATCAAAGTTGCTTTCGAAAACAAATGAAGAGTAGAGATTATCGAGCCCTGTTAAGCTTCTTCTTTTTCTTGGAAAGGATTTGTAAATTCTCCGGTGTAGTAGATGCTTGGGGGAGCGTAAATAGAGCGAAGGGAGGCAAGCCGGGAACATCAAGGAGGCTTAGGGAGATGAAGGGGGGGGGGGGGGGCATGGAAACCGCAACGAGTACAGGCTGTGACGTGAAACAGATCCCGGTATCTTCTTACTATGACAAGTCAATGCGCCTCCCCTACGTTTAAGTTCTTTAACATTTTTATAAGGGAGGGAACATCCACAAGAAGTAACTTGGATATACGTACAGACACCACTTTGGTTCTCCTTTAACCCCATTTAGCTCTAGATTAACCCTTTCATGCCTGGTGTGTCTTATAAGATACATAGGCTTTTTTTCTTACTTGTACTAGTTTTAACTTTTTTTTCTGCTATATTCTTGTTATACTGTCTGTCACCAATTCAAAGTACATATTTAGGACGGTTTGAATTGTAATTGTAATTGTTTGAATTATAATTTATATTGTAGTGTTTTTTTTTTTTTGTTTTTTTTTTAATGATACCCCGTCATCATCCACGCGTGCCATCACACCGATTATTTTACGTGGGCCCTCCCCGTCCTTTACCACAGGCACATTTTACTGCGGTTGCCGAGACTCGAACTCACGACTTCAGGCTTTGAGTGCATGGCCAGTGCACTACGTGTTGCCTTAACGATCATGGCTATCCGAGCCAGCAGGCTGAAGGTCTCCCAGACCGCCTAATCTAAACCGGTTTCGAATTAGAGGAAGAACGGCATATGTGGCAAAATAATTCAGGCATGAAAGGGTTAATAAGAACTGCTGAAACATCCCTAATAATAATCCTTGAGATATTTCGTAAACAAAATGTGTTTGTGTTTGGAGTATCTCCTAGGCACCTTTGATTACTTTTTATCCAAATATTTGAACTATAAAAGGTGTTCTAAACGCAACGCTGGCACCTGCTGAATACATTACTGAACACTAGAATTTCTGCAGCGCGGTACATTCCGGCGGATGGATGCGGACAGATGACACAGATGACTCCGCTATGTAAAACCACCTTCCCTGCCTTGGCCTCACCACGATCGCAAGATTCGCCTCGTCACCCTCTCCAAGGGTGGGAGAAATGCTTCGGTTGTGTGTCAGTGATAATCTCTCCAACTGTTAGGGACTTCTGTACGTCTCTATGCGTCACTGGCTTCGTCCTCTGCCGGCCCGGCAGCCTACCTTCGCCTCATCCCTTCCCCCTGGGGGGTGGTAGCCCGTAATCGCGGAGCGCCAAGGTGTTCCTTCAATCACAATCATGTATTTGTATAGTTATAGCTCCTACAGACAATTCTTATGACAGCTTTTCTTATCTACCTCACGTTAATCGAGATAAGGCTTCGCAAAAACAAATTCATTATGAATTTCGTTAGAGGTACAAGAGGGATAGAGGAAACCGAATCGATAGTCAGATGTCAGATAGTCAAATGGGTCGCTATTCGCTGGCCTTGAAATTCCATATACGTTCCATGATATTACGAGAAACAATTGAAAAGCAACTGCGCTTTAAAATGACAAATTATTGAAAATTCAAACCAATAAAAACAAATACCTCGGAAACGGCTGATGCCACAAAGATTATTGGAAGCAAACTGTTTGGTTTAAAGAGAGATAGGTTTTATGGGTAGTTTGTCTATACCTTGTGGTGTAGCAATTATTCAAAAGTACTATACAAATTCCTTCCTAATGAAAGACTAATTTACAGACCGTTCGCGAAAATTCAAGAGATACACTTCATTTGTCACATAATTATCCTAAAATACCACTCAAATCGTTAGTTATTTTCATAAAATCAATAATTTCGAAAACTATTCTATGTAAAGAGTAATTTGGAGTGGGCATATATTTTTGAAAATCTTTGTGTGCATCTTTGGAAGGCATTAAACTTCAATACCAAAAGTGATATTCATCCAACTTTTCGTTTTTTAGCTATGCTGCACATAATCACCACATACACACACATATATATATATATATATATATATGTGTGTGTGTGTGTGTGTGTGTGTGTGTGTGTGTGTGTGTGTGTGTGTGTGTGTGTGTGTGTGTGTGTGTACTTTGGCACAAAAAAGGCAGGTTTTTTAGACGTGGCGAATGATCTGGCTCGGATCAGCCCAAGTGACGTCATGTAAATTGACAGTGGGACTAACATTTCTGTTTCCTACTTGAAATAAATAAGAGATTGCTTATATTGCGAGCAGGCACTATCTTATTCACGCACTGTTCCGCGATGTTTACTGCATAGAAGTCGGAGAGATGCTAACCTGACACTCCTATGGTCTTATAAATGCAAAAGTGAAGTCGACCATATACCACTGCAACTTCAAGCCATTCGTCACGACTAAAACATCTGCATGTACATAATAGTTTTACTAACGATGTTTCCGTTTTATATTCAGAGGATCTCAAAACATGTATTTCTGAGGAAATATCGGTGTTCAATTCTTGGGTGGGACGCAATACTTGCTCTACTTGAAACCTTGTGTAAGCAGCAAAACAAGTAAAAAAAAAAAATCTGATGTGTTGCACTCACATGACTTTCTCTACTCTTGTACTAACCATTCTTACAAACTCTTATTCCTGTTTCTTCTTGTTAGTTAAGATAAACATTTCTACAAATTGTCTTACTGCTTATTGCACACTTAACATATAAAAAAATGAACAACGATGATCCATTTCACGAAAGTTCTAAGTTTTCCGAAACACACACAAACAAGGAATATCTCCGAAATGGTTCACCCTACAAGAAAATTTATTGAGACATAAATTGTGTATTTTAGCAAGATCTACATTTTTTGTATAGTATAATTTGGTCTATCTCTAACGGTTTACCAGTTATGCAAAAGTCGTCCGGAGTAAATACGACTATAGGGGCTATAGCCAGAAAATTCAAGATATACATTTCATTTGTCATCAAAATATCTCAAACATATGACATTTTAATGAAAATCGTTAGAGCCATTTTCAAGAAAATCAAAGTTTTCGGAAAATTTTCCATGTAAAGGGTAGTTTAGGGTGGGGATATTTTCTTCAAAATCTTCGTGTCACATCCTTGAAAGACATTAAACTTAAATACCAACTTTGGTTTTTAACCGACTTTTCGTTTTTGAGTTATGCTGTCCACAGACTGACGCACAGACACTCACATGGACCTTTTTCTAAAAATGCTTGTTTTGGATTCAGGAGGTCTCAAAACATATTTCCGGTGAAATCTCGACATCGAATTTTTGGGTGGAATACAATATTTCCCCTACTTACCAGTCGTCGGGAATATTGTACGTTTATTAAATGAGTGATGGAAAGCTACTGTGGTCAATAACAGCAAATTATAACAGTTTATGTCACTGCGAATTACAGAAGTAAGAGAAAATTGTTTTTCCCCCAAGCTGTATTATTATGCGCTTCCAGTTTGTTTTATTTTGGAAAGTTGACGTTTTAGTTACTAAAATCGAAGCTTAGGACTCCACAAGAAACTGCTGTGGTGATGGTGATGCAGATATAACGTCATTTGGTTATGTTCTGTTGCAACAAACAGCCGTGCAGCACGAGAGAGGACCTCGCAAGCCGAAGCACCACCAGCACCAACAGAGTAAGGACATGCACCACCATCATCACCATCACCACCACGCCGTGGGCAGCACGCCGACACTAGGTGGCGTGCCTCCAGGCCTGCAGGCCAGCAGTGAGGCAGCTACCAGTACCACCACCAAATTACTGTTCCCAGGACACCCTGGATCTGCGCCTCCCCAAGCCGTGAAGCCAGGGACCGTACCCCCGGTGCTGGGTAGCGCTGCGGCGGCGGCTGCAGCAGCTGCTGTGGCAGCGGCAGCCGCGACTGGAGGCGACCATTCCGGCGCTGTACCTCCGCCGCCCCCGGCAGCGGCCATGTTCCTCACACACCAGCCGCCTCCACCAGGACTGCTGCAGATCCTCATGTCGGCGGAGAAGTGCCAGGTACGACTCAAATTTACTTCATTGCTTACAGCCAGATCCGCTCATAAAATTGTTGCTATGGGTACAGCCATGGAAAAAATGATTGAGCGCATTAGTCCCACATCGTGTTGCACGGTTTACACAAGTCATTATTTCCAACACGCAGCCTAAGTTTATTGATAGTCTGTTCCTTATGATATCGCCTGTCGGACACACAAATAAGCTGTGTCTTGAATCATCACTCGCATTTGTATTTGTTTCTGATAAAGCAAG
Organism: Tenodera sinensis; assembly: GCA_030765045.1. Lineage (NCBI taxonomy): Eukaryota > Metazoa > Arthropoda > Insecta > Mantodea > Mantidae > Tenodera > Tenodera sinensis. Next base: position 112,486,453 of record CM060969.1, read on the forward strand.
GGGCCTGTTTGAGTGTCCAACAGACGATAACATGTGAGAGAAACTATCAACAAACTCAGGCTGCATGTTCGAAATATCGACTTGTGTAAACCGCGCTACAACACGACGTGCTCTCCTAATGCCTTCAATGATTTTTTCCATGGTGTGTAGCTGAGTGCACAGAATAATGCCGATAGTGGTTTATGTTGGTAAGGAAATGTTAAATCGTCTCTGCTACGTCAAGCCACCACCTCTTACTTGGTTCCAGCACTCCATTTAATGTTCATTTACCCCCTCACCCTTTCTCATTCACTACTGAAATGACCTATGTTCATTGGTTAATGTTTGAGTGCTAGGCTTTTGAAATCGAACCAGCCACTCAGGTTAAATGATTTCGCACTCTTCCCCTTTCATCTAGAACATTTATTTCTGGGTTAATACGCTTATTTCTCACTTGAATTCAAACCGATAAGAGATTAGCTTATCCAGGGCTGCTGTGGAACACATCTAATTAGCAGCTTCTATCAAAGTAAGTATAAAAAATCTGATGTGTTGCACTCACATGACATTCTTTACTCTTGTACTATCGTTACAAACTCTTATTCCTCTCTATTCTTCATATTAGTAGACATAAACCTTTCCAGAAATTATCTTTTGCTAATTTCCTTGTAGGTGTAAAGGGAATATGGAAATACAGTAGACTTTGAGCGATAATCAAATTTGTTAAACTTTTATGATTCCGTTCTCCTTGCACGGCTAAGATAAAACAATGAATAACGATATTTTATTTAACAAACGTTAAGTATTCCAAAACTCGTGCAAATAACAAGGACTATCTCTGAAATGATTGACTCCAAAAAAATTATTTGGACATAAATTGTGCGTTTTAGCAAGATCTATATTTTTGTATAGTAAGATTTGGTCCATCTCTTACGGTTTACCAGTTATGCAAAACTCATCCAGAGTAAACAGGACTACATAGGATATAGCCAGAAAATTCAAAAACATTTCATTTGCCATAAAAATATCTACAGCATATGGTATTTTACTCAAAATCGTTAGAACCATTTTCTAGAAAATCACGTAAAAGGTACTTTAAAGTGCAGGAATTATCTTCATAATCTTCGTGTCGCATCCTAAAAAGGCATTAAACTTAAATACCAACTTTGGTTTTTAACCAACTTTTCCTTTTTGAGTTATGCTGTGCACAGACTGTCACACAGACACACACAGGGACCTTTTTCTAGAAATGTATTCTTTTTGGATTCAGGGGGCCTCAAAACATATATTTCCGGTGAAATCTCGACATCGAATTTTTGGGTGGAATATAATACTTCCTTTACCTACCAGTAGAGCAAGTAAAAATGGTTATATGATTCTTCCACCACTAATGGCACATAATGCATAGATTTTTTGAGGGGGTGGGGTTTCATGGAGGGGCACAACGTATACCAAGTCAGTTTAAAAGTGCTTCAGTAACATAGTTTTGAGCACACACATAAATATTCATGTATACTTTCTGGAATCCACGCCGCACCCAGTTTCCTGTAGTGTACCCATAATGGACGTTTTACCATTTGGATCGTGTACACCCCTAAATCTCCCTTGAACTTCACGAGCTGGTTTGATGCGTGTAATTGTAAATAAAGACATGTTGTGTCGTCGAAAATGCACCAGTAATGCAATTTATATACTGCAAATTTAAGAAATAAATAAAACAAACCCGCTCGCGCTCACACACCTGAAATATGACTATGATATGACACTATAAGGTCCACAAGTAAGCACGCATGCTACCACTTTCCGCGCGCGGCGAACAACCGCTAAGCCCACCCATAAGAAAAAGATCACGCGCAGATTAAAGCAAATCTGACCGCTTTGTCTAAGATGTTTTAATTGTGTTTTAAAAGTTTATATTAACTGAAGATGAAAAACAAAACAAGAGCAAAACGTTTCCTATTAATATTCTGCACACATCGACTTGTATCAGAGGTCGTTAAGATACAAGTCGGGAGATCAACAATAAAACCGTGCCAGCACCGTCCTCCATGACTGACTTTGTTTTTCCTGAATCCCCATAACTGGAAAATGCCGGGAAGGCACCCTAAACGTAAGCCTCGAACGTCTCCTTCCGAAATTTCCTTTCCCAATAAATCATATCGCATCATTTCATGAATCTCAGTATGCATTGCTTGTGGAATGCGTGTGCGATAACAATGGGCGTTAAACACTATTACGCGTGGGACAATTAGTGCCGGCTGGTACCATATAAAATAGAGGAAACTTGCGCCTGGATGATTTTACATTACTCTTAAGATACTTCCCGCCGTACACAAAAGCTGAAGAAGTTGCCGGGCTGCTCAGGGGCATATTTTTCTCTAGTACTCTGTCCTGTCTACAGGATCCTCTGCTTCCCGATAAGCGTCGACCCTAGGCCCTGGTTTATAAGTCCTACGAGTCCTACATAAGGGGAGGGAAAACAGAAAAATAACCTAAATTTGAGAGGCGGCGCCATGGCCAAGCAGTTAGACCGTTCGCCTACCACCTGTGTAGGCCCGGATTCGATCCCAGGGACCCGCATGTGGTATAAAAGCCACCGCCTTATGATTTATAAACCTCCCATTTTACGTGTTCTTTGAAAGCAATGATCTGTTAGGAAAGGATAGAGTGAAACTGAAAAATGTTTTAAAACTTTGTGTGAAGGAGCATTAATTGCAATGATGTATTAGTGGCATATCTGATCTTTTAACTATAGTTGGGGTTTCTTCCCCTCTAGATTTTTCTCACTTCATGTAATAAACAGTTGTTTAAAATATGTTTGAGGTTTCTTTAAAGGGATTTAACGGAAAAAGTGCTGTAATTTTTTTCCTGTCAAAAATCGCTGGGAATGGGCTTTGTAAATTCTCAGGAAAGAACCTGAAGGTATTTTAGCAGTCAATTCACAAGTGTTGATGATAATGGGTAGTATTAATAAAGTATAGCAAGATAAACTGACTCCAAAAGTTACGAATTTGTTCTGAATGAAATAACCAGCAAACCAGTTCACTTCATTCCTGAGCTATCCTGAGCAAACTTGCATTGAGTGTAAATAAGACCACCTATTGCACATTGTGATCATATAAAAATGTACGCTCAACAAACAAATCACATAAATACAGCACTTGGTTAATTAATATCTTTTCATTTGATACTCAGAATTAACTTTGTTTCTAAAACTTCCTTGCTAGTGTTTATTATATGTTATCCCTCTAAGGAAAACTTCGAAAAGAATGTAAAATTTACATTTCGATATATAAATCAAATAATAACGGAGTTCATGAATCTGAGATACAGGCAAATTTTTATCAACAAATAGGTTTAAACTTGGTTCTTCGAGATGTCGGAAACACGTGCATCTATCATGACAGAATGTTTATATCACTTGATCTTGCACTGCATACGATTTTTTCAAATCTGTATAGTCGAGTGCAGGGGACGTGCCTTTCTTTTGGTTTCCTATGGTGCTTTCTTTATTTAATGTTGGCAGAAACTCCTTATGTTTCCCATAGTAGCCCTGGGTGAACCAGCCTCTTATTGGCTTGGTTTCAAGTCGGTCATGCACGAACAAAGGTTAGCCTAAGTGAGCGACGAAAGGGAGGAGTATAGAAACGTATACTTGAGTGGTTGGAAGGCATGCTTCGCACCGGCGGTCCCTGAATGAAATTATCTCGTATTGGTTTGGTTTGGTATTATAAATTTTCCACTCAAACAATAACCTATGAACACAGGTCGGTTTCAGGTTCAGCAGTGAAAGAAAAGAGGTGAGAGAGATAAATATTAACTGGAAGGTAGAACCAGGTAAGTGGTGATGGCTGGGCGTGACAGAGATTGTTTTCCTTGCCAACATAAACCATTGCGTACTGCGTAAATGTGCACAATTCCTGCTCGGTTACGCATTGGCCACTGCAATTTTACGCTTGGTTATATTTTTAAACGGGACCCTGCTGCTCTTTGTCCCCTGTGTGACAACTTTTTGTTGGTCCGTCAGTGTGCTAGAGTGTATTTCCCTTCGAGACTCTCTGCAACTGCTTGTCAGACTTGCACAAGTACTGGCGGACGAAAACAAGTGGTCGAAAGAACTTTGAACTTTTTAGCAAAGAAAAACACGAGGATTTAAAACTTTAGATATCTTTATTTCTTCAATCATCTTACAACTGTGTTTTATTCTGGCTTTTACCTCTTCGTTTGGAATGTGTATGTATGTGTGCTTTTTTATTTATATTTTATATAGAAATTTATCTTTGGCTTTTGCCATGATCCATTTTATTGTGACACCGATGAGCATATAATTGTTCACCCTTAAACCTATATTTCGTCCTCCTCTTCTCGGCAGGATTCCATGCACTCGATTGTATATTAGCCAGTCAGGGAAAAATGATGGAAAGGGAGAATGGAAGAATGGAGGGATGTATTATGTTAGTGGGGCAAAGTTAGGTAATTGTGATATCTAAAGGCCGGAAGGATGTGCGCTCGCATGCGATGCAGGTTAGCTGGACGCAGAGTATGAATGACATCGGAAGTATAGCACGGCCATCAAACAACTGCCACTATAGAAGCAAGAGTCGAAAACAACGTAATGTAGTACTATGCGAACTATTGAAGCATTGCCTCGTAAGTGTATGCAGACGCCAATAATTGCAAGATGGAGTACTTGGATAGAGGCCGTCACGTATTATGCGGTGCATTACAATGAAATTGTAAATATTAGCGCTCTATGTAATGCAGATTCATCTGTTATTGTAACTGCAAAGTCTCTGATATCTCATGAACTATCCGAAAATCTTCAGTTCATATACAACAATTTTGCAGTGTTGCCCAAAGCTATTAAACAATAATAGAAGACTTATCTAATTCAATTAACAGGATAACTCTTGCGCCAGGTATCGAAAAAGTGAAAGTTAAATTCCAGAAAGTTCTAAACAAAAATATTGGTTATCAAGCTGTGTGTAAAATTTTGAAAATCTGTAAGAAGGAAAAAACACCAGACGATAGAGTTTAACTCTTTACATTTGCACCTTTGGCACCGTGTGACGTAGAAAGACGTTTTTCACTGTTTAAAAACTGCTTCAGTGATAAGCGTTGAAATTTCATATTTAATAGTTTACGGATGTAGTAACCCAGTGTGATGCACTCTGTGATGATATTATAGTTAATAAATAGCAGTGCGTATAAGCGTTTAAGTGCAACTCCAGAATGCATAGTTTATTATACTTGTAGGTTGTGCTGCAGTGTGGCGGTTTTCATGGTCAGACTGTACCTACCTGCAGTTGTTTACACGCGCGAGCGATAACACTAAAGTCCATATATAGTGTACCTATGGAAAAACGCAGACGCCTTCGGCCTTTAATGATCAAGATTTTTTGCACGTAACTGTGCGATTAGTGATCTAGAAGGAAACTCGGTGCAAGATTGTAGATAACCATATGGGGTCCTGTGTGTATATCAATCTGTATTAATGTAATGTAGTTTTATGCTGAAAAAGTAAATACTCCACCTTGTTGTTGAATGTTGTGCTTCTAGTATGGGATCTGGATAAAGTGGAGCTTTAAACGTTTCCGTGTTAGCAAATGTTTGACATGTGTTTGCAGGAGTTTATCTGGAGTGCTAAACTGAACGAGGCAGCTGCAGCGAGTATCCCCCAGCCAAGCCCCTTGCCTCTCGCGCTCTCGCCAACGTGGGAAGTGCTCCAGGTGAGTGCAATAGTTACCATCTTCTACAGTGGACCATAACATTGCCTTAATGTTCACACTAAATGTATTTCTTCGGCTAAATCTAACAAGGCAGCTACCGTCAAGAAGTATGTCCAGTCCAGTTTGCCTGAGAACTGCTGGCTAAGTTAGTTCCAGGTCGCTAACTAGCTTTCTCAAGACCTACAACATATCAATATTCGCGTCTCTCTGGCAGTTACTCGGTTTTCGTTATATACACAATTACTGTGCTCCAAACTTGAACCCTCCTGTTTTGTATTTTGTCTCTACCATGGAACGTATAAAACAAATCTGTACTGTGACAAAAGACAAAGTACACTTACTTTTTCTGTCATGTTATTTCACTTCTAAAACTGAAGCACAAAAACACATTTATATTTTATCGTTAACGCAATCTCCAACTCGTGACCTGGCAACTCGCATCTGTTCTGTCCGATCGCAACCTTGACACAAGCCAATCACACTCATTAAAACTGCTTCACACTACAATAAACAACACCGAGGAGATGATTATAAGATTGTCTCATAAATTCGTTCGGTTTGCTCGCAAGTTCCATCCATAGCGCCTGAAAACCCTAAATTCTCTCCGACATCTTATGCTGTTTTACAATCGTAAAGAGAAAACCACCTCACAATGCAGGCAGAACATTTGTGCTGTCTACGAGGTAGGTGCAGTAACGAATCGAACATGTCAAAAGTGGTTTCATAGATTTTGAGCTGGGAATTTCTCCCTAAAACTAAGTTTGACAACTACTCTGTCGTAGCTGTGCTACGGGTGTGGTGTGTTCCCAGGCGTTTTTAGTGATTGAAACGTAAGAAGAAACGAGTTTATGAGACAACCTTATACATGTCCGAACTGTCTCTGACAATACTCAAAATTCTGTCTCAACACTAACTGCATTCACTCCCTCTCTCTCTCCAAAGAGCTGCGAACTCTCGCCGCTGCACTCGCTTATGTAGGCGAGAATGACGCAGCACAGATTTTTCTCGAAATTCACCTTTTGTCGAACCTCTCGTAAATAAGCCGGCAATCGAAAGTCTCTCGAACAATCTAGAAACGTTTTGTTCTGTCGTGCTCCATTGTCGCCAGACCGTGTATTTACAACCAGTAGCTTAGCCTTGAATGTTTGAGGCGTGCGCCCGTGACCGGCATCACAATACATTAGAAATTTTGAGTATTGATCTCGCCAGTAAAGGCTTGCAAAACTCTCTTATAAAAAGTTAAACGTGTTTAGGTGAGCACAGGATGCAGTTTCCTATCTGCTAATCTATCTTCTATCTCTTATTTTGTATAATTCCGTTTCCATGTAGATCAGAGTAAATATTGTAAAGTGTAAAAGTCATTCAGTATAGTTTCGGGTATTTCTGGATCATCTCAGGGCAGATACCTAGTTTCCTTGATTGACGCGACTGCAGCCCGCCACTTCCACAACACTTCTATACGAATCTGTTCGTGCTGTAGCGATGGACCGGCTTGTGGGCCCTTGATGACGCTAACGATGCGAAACAAAAGGCGTATTTTACACTTACCTTTAATTATGTTAATCGAGACAAACGTTTCAGGAACAACTTCATTACATGTATCGTTATAGATACAAGAGGAATATAGAAGACTGGAGCAATGGTCAACATTTTAAAAAGCGGGTCTCTAGAATTGTGCTTACTTTGGAATTGCTGAAATTGCAATACATAAGACTACAAAACAAACTGAATATTACTTTCTCTACTCTTGTACTAACTATTCTTATAAACTCTTATTCCTATATCTTCTTCGTGTTAGTTGAGATAAACATTTGCAGAAATTATCTAATTTCCTTGTAGGTGCAACGGGAAATATGGGAATACAGTAGGATTTGAGCGATAGTCAAATATTATAAATCTTTTAGATTTCGTTCTCTCTGCACGGCTAAGATATAAAAAAATGAATAACGATCTTTCATTTGACGAAAGTTTAAGTATTCCAAAACTCACCCAAACAGAAGGAATATCTCCAAAATGGTTCACTCTACAAAAAAAAATATATTTGGACATAAATTGTGTGTTTTAGTTAGATCTACATTTTTTGTGCAGTAGGATTTGGTTTATCTCTTACGATTTACCAGTTATGCAAAAGCAATCAAAAATAAACAGAGCTACATAGGTTATGGTTACAAAATTCAAAATACACATTTCATTTACCATAAAAACATCTCAAACGTATGGCATTTTAATCAAAATTGTTAGAGCCATTTTCGAGAAAATAAACATTTTCAAAACATTTTCCATGTAAAGGGTAGTTTAGGGTGAAGGAATTTTCTTCATAATCTTCCGTGTCGCATCCTTGGACATTAAAGTTAAGGGACACTGGGAGTGAAATTTTGGTCAAAATTGTCAAAAAGTCGAAAATTGTTTTTATCTTAAAATGTTCCTGGAACACCGGTGCATTTGGATCAGCTAACATTTTTCATATCCCCCACTCCATGTGGTCATTACGGCCCTTTCAAATAGTGCTCTTCCCTTAACGTACACAGGATGCTCCTATATAAAAGCCTGTTTTTCTCAAAACTACATTTCTGCACATTCCAAAAGAAGGTCGCGCCTGAGTTTTGCTTCAAATTCAATGAAAACTTCCAAAAGTATTCATAAATAGCAGCTAATTAAAACTATGATGTCATCATTAACATGAATTCCAAAAACATTTTTTGTATGAAAAAAATCAATAATTTTTAAGATTAAATTTTCTTTGTTATTAAAAAAAAAATATGTACAGCATAATCAGCAAACGTATTTGAAATAGCTCTTCATACAATTGTTACCCATGTTTTAGAGCACCAGTTCTACCAATATAAATGAATTTTGAAAATTCAATAGACGCGAGCTCTATTTTGAAAATGTGCCTATTAAATTCATAAAATAATTTATATATCCTAAACGAATTATCCAATTTTAATGAAATTTGGTGTACCGCCTATTCTCATATAAATACAAACACAGTAAAAATTTCGGAAAAATCTATCAAGAAATGTGGAACTTTCAAATTTCACTCCCAGTGTCCCTTAAATACCAACTTTGGTTTTTAACCGACTTTTCGTGTTTGAGTTATGCTGTCCACAGACTGATACAGACACACTCACACTCACTGACTGACCTTTCTCTAAAAATGCTTGTTTTGGATTCAGGGGCCCTCGATATATATATTTCCGGTGAAAGTTCGACATCGAATTTTTGGGTGGAATACAATACTTCCTCTAGTTACTGTACTTACGTAATAGAGAAAGTAAAAATGTAATTTTGGGCAGTTCTAAGCATTTGTTTTCCCCTTAATTCAGAAGAATGTGATGAGAGTGCAGCTCCTGTTGACGTGTGCGTTTAGCCCAAGGTGTGGGACCCGCACCCCATGTAAATGTGGCCACGTGTCAGTCTAAGCAGATAGACATCTGGTGTCACACCACAGCGCCCGCACGTGGCGGTGTTCGCTACTGACTTCTGCGCTTCTCTGCCGTACCGCTATTGGTTAACCAGACATTGACTTCACAACTCGCAGCTTGTCATTGGCCACACGAAATATTGACATGTGTGACTTCCCAGACCCCCGGCCGACAAAACCGCCAATACGACAACAAAACACCCCTACTCTTATTGGTCCCTTTACACCGTCCTTTTAATAAAACACGCCTTCATCAAGTCAATCCTCCTATAAAAGCACCGAAGCTTTTATTTCCCTCCAGTTTTATCACTTTCTCATAAGTCAAACTGCATAAATATATGATTTATAAAATAGGCCTAGGGTTTAACTTTCTCCCTCCTGAATTAAAGCTATTATAATATTAATCTTTTATTTTAATTATTAGCTCGCTTCCTATTTTAACTGAAAGTCCTCTAAATCCCTCCCTCCCCCCCCCCCCCAAAAAAACAGCTACCATTACGCGTAGCCTTTTGATTGCCAAATATAAGAAATGGAGAGCACATTTATTCTTTTATTTTTGGGAAAACTCAAATATGTCCAGGCAAACATTTTAAATTCCCTCTTGGCTGGGCTGGTTTTTGTTATACCACCCTTAAAATTGAAAATGGCACGATTTAGGTTTTCGTTTCACAAAAACTCTGAGCAAATAGATCGGTTCTTGATGAAAAATATCATAATTATTGCTTTCCGGCGTACGCTTTCCATTAGGCATGTTTTTTATCGTAGCACCGCCATGGTAATTTTATTTTTTTCCTATAGAATTTGTGTCAAATTTCCCAATCATACTGAAAATCCTCAAAGTGCCTGCCATCGAACAATTTTTAATCGAATTTTCCATTAGGGATGATGCTTTTTCTATTTCCACCCCTAAAAGAGGGAAGGGAACAAGCATTTATATTTTTATTTTGTAGGATAGGTATTGAGAAAGCACGCCAAATCGAGCTAAGGTTTCTCAAAATAACTATATAAAATATACTATATCCGTCCGACAGAAATTGGGCTTTTCAATGGTGAAAGAACTATTAAAATCGGTTAAATGATTATTGAGCTAGCCTGATTAAAGAAACAGAAGAGAATGCACATTATGAAATAACAATCTATATAGAAATTAAAACAAGCTAAGGTAGGAGCAGCTGCTGCAATATATAGGGGAGAAACAATTGTAAGGGAGCTAAAATATAAATTAAATTCGAAGTGTTCTATCAATCAAGCAGAGCAAATAGTAATTCTTGAAGCTGTTCAAGAAATTGACACTCTTCAGGATAAACTAAATGCTAGTAATATTATATCAATATTCACAGTAAAATAACACTTTCGTTACTAAACAATAATTTAAAACACGATCCAACAACATAAAATATCATATGGATAGTAAAAAGTTTAGACTAGTGACTAATGTTTATCTGTGGAACTGTTTGGGACTTCTGCACGTCTCTGTGGCTTGCTCGGTGCCCACCCTCTTAGTACGCGTATTTCCCCTCACTTCATCTGTTTTCCCTTAGGATTATAGCTCACAATAGATTTACCTTGGCTCGAAGCACAACGAGGTTTCCCCCTTTGTTGTACGTTACGGATACAAATCCTTAAATTTACAATCAAATGGTTCGTTACTTGTAAAATGTGTAGAATAACTTCTTTCTGAAATACCTTCGGTAGTAATTATGAAATATCACACAGGGTTTCGAAATAATTAATCACTTAAGACGTGAAGGAGTACTACGTTCAGCTCCTTCAGACGTGTAGCATGTCGACAACGTTGCGTTGAGGTTGGTCAGGGAATTTACCTAGTTTGTGGATGTAAACACTTCCGCTTTCGCTTTGTGTTTTGCAAGCTAACGCTTGTGATTGGCTTACACATGCACAGTAAACACATAATGACAAGGTACGCTATGTGTTTGTTTTCAAGCCACACCGTTAGGAAGTCTGTTTATGTGCTGAGCTAGGGAAAGTCCCACCCACACAATCTGCAGTGTTGCCAGCTTGTTTTTGACAAAACTAAAATATCTCCATCGGAAATGGTCAGAGACAAAAACGTAAAATACAAAATGTTTTCCAAATACCGAGATCTATCACTGGTTTAAATTAATGTCATGACTTCCCTTCCACCGGTAAACTGTATACTATTCTGTATACTGTAATGTTAGCATCTATGCACAAAAAGGTGTACATTTTGAAAAAGAAACATGCAATATTACACGTACATAATGGAAGTGCTGAGGTTCAATAAAGAGAAAAAAAATTATACACACACAAATTTTCTCTTTACGATATTAATATATATTTAACAAAATTGAATGCAAAATGTGGAGTTAATCCTCTATTGCATGAATTATTTTGCTATATATGCCACTCTTCTTGCAATTCTGAACTTAAGTATTCCTTTCACAAGCACCTTAAAGGAAGTAATCTCAATAGTTACGATTATTAAAGGTCAGACAAAATGAACTGGCCATCCATCCAAAGCCAAACGTCACGAGTTTAATTCCAGTGACTACAGTCAAATGTGGCTATAGTAAAGGATGGGGTGGGCCCACGTAAAATAACCAGTGGGATGATGACAGATTACATTAAACTACAATTACATGGATTTTTATTTTTGAAAAAGAAAATAAATAAAAGAAGCTACAATAATACTGAAATTAATTTATACATGTATGATATAAATAGTCACCAATAACTTTATTTTTAAAGATTAATTAGATCATTTTCTTCCACAGGAAACTACTGCGAGACTCCTGTTCATGGCAGTACGATGGGTACGATGCCTAGCTCCCTTCCAAACGCTATCCAAACGAGACCAGGTAACTATTGGTTTGGTTTTGTTCTGTTCCAAGAGTGCATTTATTTTAGAAAGTATGTCAATAAAACCACATTCGCTGTCCAATGATTTAGCGCTAGGATTTGATTAGCTCAATGTTGTCTTAGTTGATAGGAAAGTGATTTCCAATTATGGCAATGGTTCATGTTCCCTGTGTATCTGTCTACAGCTGTTGCTTCTTCAGGAATCGTGGAAGGAACTCTTCTTGCTGTATCTAGCTCAATGGTCCATTCCTTGGGACCTCTCTGCATTATTTGGCTGCAGTAAAGCTAAGGACCGTCTTCCACAAGACGAAGTTACTAACAACGAAATAAAGGCAATTCAGGTATGAGTTGTCCAATCATTTTATAACTACAGTTAGAGTATCATTTTGTAGAGACGATGTAAGCCCAAAACATCCAATAATTTTAGGGTTTGGAGCAGGTCATTTGAAATTTCTAGTTTTGTTTGTCTGTTACAGCCTTAAAAATTAATAACTCAAAAACCGTTCAAAACAAAAAAAAATGGTAGTATATGACAGATTTACTTCATTGCATATGGGAATGTACAAATTTCAGAAGAATTGGATGAATACTGCATCGTGTGAAACATTTCCAAACAATGAATATGGTGAAAAATATAATTTTTAAAGACCTTAAACTTCAAAATGAAAAACAGTTTGTTCTGTACTTTTAACGTGCAGTACGTAAATATATGTATTTGTAATATAAAAAGTCAATGTACTTTGAATGTATGGCCCTTAGGTATTTTTAGAGTCAAATGTCAATTTTTGCTAGATTTCTACTAACTTTCAGTGGTGTATTACCTTGAAGAGTTATTTAAAACCCTTGGGATGCACTGAAAAGAACAAAAAATAAACAAAAGCATCGAGAAAACACGATGCAAAGCACTGTTGAATAATCACACATACCATAGGAGGAAAATGCACGAGAAGTATGAGTATTCTTGGTAACCAACATACACAAAACCACTAAAAATACATAAGATATTCATAACAAAAGAAAAACCAAATTTGATGTGATCACTGCAGGTTAGACTCACACGGTCAAAGTCAGGTACTTGCTGTGTTACGCACAGCCGCTCCAGGATGTTAGTGCGGTAGTGCGAATCGGGAACCTAACTCTGGATTAATTTTGCACTTGAAATAAACCTTTAAGTATATCTTGAGTGCAGGAATTTAATTATAAACAGATTATGCAATTGCGAAGGAGTTAGACTCAAAACATTTCTCTATAAATAGAGAAAACATTACTGCAAAGTGTTATACAAGTGCTGTTTTTGAGACAGTGAAATACATTATAGCAGATTACGAAAATAATGTTTATATATAAACTTATGAATGGTATAAATAATTCAATCTGTCACATATATTTCAAGTCTTCATTATATTGTCCCTTTTACATATCTCAATGTGCAATTTAATGGCTAGTCTGTATCTCACTGTAATCCTGCATTTAATTTCAAATTAGCTGTTCATTTACTTTGTACGCGAATGTTACACTCATTCGATTGAGTGCATATAAGAGCTTTGGTTAGTTTGTCGCTGCCCGGCACTATGGTCCGTGTGCACTGAACTTGAAGAAACAGATAATGAAATGCCTTCCACACTTTTGCAGGCATTACATACAGTTAAATAATTGCGTGAAGTGAACTGGAGTTTCCAATTCTAAGCTAGATAGTAATTTTCATCCGATGTCAAAGGTTATTTGTACCAAGTTTGGTCGAAATCTGTGGAATATGCACGCGCACATACACTAATTTTATATAATTTAAGATAGATTTTTGTTCCATATAAGATAATAAAATATCAAATGAAATACAACAAATTAACTGGAGTTTGTAGATTTCAGTGATTTTGAAATGTGATTTTGTTTATTACTTGTTACAGGAGATCATGAGCAGATTCAGACAACTCTCTCCGGATGGCAGTGAATGCGGCTGTATGAAAGCTGTTATTCTTTTCACTCCAGGTAAGCATCTGTTCGTGATGTTTCGGATTATAAAAGTTTCAGCTCCGAAAATCCTGCGTGTCGCCAACATTTATTAATTTCTGAGAGATTAAATTCGTTAACCAGGGAGACTACATCGGATGATGAATAAGGTTCTACATAAGCTGTACGGTGCAATTTAAACAACCTGCCGTGACAGTTCACTCGAAGCCGAGAAGTAGGAGAGTTGCATAAACTAAAATTCAGTTTCCTAAAAATGTCCAATAAACACCAGGATTCAGGATACAAAATGTTGCAAACGGCCCTGACATGTAACTCTTATGTGCATAAAAGTGGCCCATAATGCAGCTGTTTATGTTGGTCAGACAAATCTAGCCCCACCTTCTGCCAGTGTGATTGGATTATCAGGGTGTTGTCGAAAGGTAGATTACTAGTTAAGTATCCATGGGAGAATATCACTATGGCAATATTCGTTGAATTTTGGTGCAAAAGTAAAATATAATAAAAATTATAAATAAAGACGAAAAATGTTAATACACTTACACCCTTTATTTTCATGGCACACTACAGTTTTCTTAATGTCGGTTTTCTCATTGCCTTTTGATGGCCTGGGTGGCTCAGTTGGTTAGACGCTGGCCTACTGTTCCCAAGGTCGCGGGTTCAAATCCGGCCCAGGCCGATGGTTTTTAAGTGTGCTTAAAAACGACAGCTCCATGCCAGTAGATTTACTGACATGTAAAAGAACTCCTGCGGGACAAAATTCCGGCACACCGGCGACGCTGATGTGATCCTGGCAATTGACAGCGTCGTTAAACAACAAAATAATTAATGCCTTTTGATGGCGGCAATAGCTTCAACCTTCGTTTTTTGTTGGAAGCTCTCATAAATGTCGTACCTGCCGTCTATCTCAATGACACTTGCAAATAATTTTACACCCCTTCCTCTAGAAAGTTCAGTTATATGCTATTGCTTTAGCCTTCCCTTAGGTAACGAAAATCGTTCAGTCGGATTCCAAACCATCCCTTCATTTCATATCGATTATACCATCGAGGCCAGTCATATTAGGGCAAGTTGAAAAATTGTCGGACGTGCAGCGAAAGACTATATTTTCTGGGGCATAGTGCACTTATTTTCCTACGTAGTCCGCTTTTATGTCAGTGCACTTTCTCCAATGAGTAGATTCCGTTCCTGAAATGTCATGCCAGTAGGTCTGAAATATACCCATCTATAGCTGCCATAAGGTCTTCATTAGATGCAAAATGTTTTTAGCGACAAATTTTGCTGAATGTGGCAATAGATGGAAGTTAGAGGGCAGATAATAGTTTGGATGTTCCAATTCGTACTTAAGCCCCTCAGTTTCCCATTGCCAAAGTACTTTGTGAGAAGATGTGTTATTCTGATGAAAGATGGTTCTTTTCTTTTGCTATGCAGACCTCTCCTTACGCATTTCTTTCATCCAGTTGGTCCAGGGGACTTGCGTAGTATTTGCCAAATACTAATTTTCCCTGTTGAACTTAATCAATGAGAAAATCCTTTTTGCATCCTTTTGCTATGGCCTTTCGGCAGATAAAATCCACTTCATCTTTCTTGATGTAGTGCTTCCACCCATTGCTTTGACTACTGTTTCGTTTCTGGCGTGTAGTGGTGGACCCACAGTAACAAATTGGTACACAAAATTAGTGACGTTATTTTTTAAAACGGTCCAGACTTTGCAGTTAAAGTCGTTAACGCACTTGCTTTTGGTCTGACTGAGGTGTCGACTTTAATCTCCGATCGTCCAACACCATTTTGTACACTTTCTCGACGTTTTCCTTAATGGTTGCAGTTTTGGAGCACCCTTCATGTTGATTATCTTCAAGAGAAGTGTGGCCACGTTTAGACTATGCTGCTTATTTCCTAACTGTTGAAAATGAAGGAACAGACTGTAATACTTGCATGTATTATCTTGAGCTGGTGTTGTCGAAAACGGCAGCAGGACTTTCAATGTCTTTTAGTCAGTAGTACTTTTAATTATATCCTAAAATCCCGTGAGGTGTAGTTTCCTCAATTCTTTTTTCCAGACTAGTGGCTAAAGTAAAAGGCTAAACACGTGGCCCCTCCTTTTACTATTTACAGGAGTTTGCAGTTTTAGTGCTGGATCTGCTTCAGGCATTCAGAACTTAAATACTGTTTGAGTTGGTTAAACACAAAAATAAACCAGTATGATAATGCAAGAGAACAGTAATAAAGCTAAACTGATGCAGTGAAATGTACAAGTGGTAACACTGGGGAATGGACAACGATGTTCAATTGTTACTTTGGCAAAGTACAGACCGTTCTTAGCACTAGATTCCAGAGCTCAAGATAGTGTGCGAGTAGTAACAATGTCATTAATGTCAACGCTATCTCTGCGCCAGGACGAGAACTTTTCACCTTTTCCTTCATACATAGAACCGATACCGGCTGGGTGGAGTAAAAGGTTCGTTTCCTTAAAGTGGAAACCTTAAGGAGGGAAAAACACGTTGGGATTGGGTCACTTTTTATGAATGTCAGTGTGCATTTACAATCTTGTTTTAATTATTTGTGCCTTGCATGTACTTACATCCATAACAGCAGCTTACTAATTGTCACAGAGACGGTAGGATTGTGTGACGTGCAGCCCGTGGAGATGCTACAGGATCAGGCGCAATGTATTCTGGGAGACTACGTGAGGAGTCGATATCCTCGCCAACCCACAAGGTTCGGTCGCCTACTGCTTCTACTACCCAGTCTCAGAGCCATCCGTCAGTCAACAGTCGAGCAACTCTTCTTCAAGGAAACCATCGGCGACATCCCCATCCAGCGCCTCCTGGGCGACATGTATCACATGGAGAACTACACTTAGGAAGGACGAGGTTTGGACTCGCTTCGTGCCTGTGCTAAACGAAACTGTTCTAAATGCTCGACGAGAAGTCGCGAATATAACTCCAAATACTCGTGGAGGTGTTAAAACTAGTCCCAAACCAGCGCAACTTGTGTTGATGTAAGTATGTCTACTGCTGCTAAGAATGAAGTGCAATATCTGTGCCCCTGGTGTGCTGAAACCATCCGAATATGTAGAGGCAACTGATTATAGAAACATATTCAAGTGAATTATAATTTAAAATACTATTGCAGATAATCTAGTTCGTTGAAAAGAGGATTTCTATGCCCAAATTTGTATTTAAGAGTACATGGTAGTCTGAGCAATCCTCTGTTGCATTTTCCTTACTATGCATAGGCGCTTTCAAATGTTACTTCAAACTTTAAAGCATAACAAACAAGAATAAATATGAAAATAAATGCGTTGCACCACTAAGAAAGTTTTTCCTTTTGCATACAGTACACATTTAATTAAAATATAATTTAGTTAGTGAATGCAACAGGGACATATAACTACAAACTATGGTTCTAGGATTAAAAGGACACTGAAGTGTTAAAAGTTATTTATCTTGAGTATTGGAGCCTCAGATGTATTTCGTGCAAGGCATTACTAGCAACAAAGAAGTGTCTGAACAAAATTTCACTTCAATATCTAATTACATTCTAGAGGTGTTAATTTGTCTATTTTACTAGCGATAATCAAAGCTGTCACCTCCGAAAAATATTGAATTAGAGGTATCAGTTTTTAAAATTGCATTTCTTAATACCTTTCTAATGTTCTGTCCGATGGAAGTTTTCATATAGTTGATAGCTTTTTTAAAATAATATTTAATAGCGAAAATTGTGAAAGTCATTAAAACGATATGCTAATTATTTTTAAACTATGACAGCATATCAACTTGATCTTCACAGTCCATAGATCTCAATCCATTCAGTTTTGAGTGGCTATTTACATTAAATATGAGTTTTGGGAGCTTCTAAAAACAACCATTTGTAAGAAGCTATATTTTCCCCAGCAAGAAATTTCTACAAATGCTGTGCACAGCCTTGCTGAAAAACATTCGACATATTCGTAGAAGCTACTTTGTGAAAGCTGTTTAGCCAACAAAATGATACTTTTGTTTCTTCTCTATTCAAATAGAATACAATTTACAACGTTTTTAATTTGAAGTAACTTCTGAAAGATCCTGTTTAAATGTTTGAGAGGTACATTCCTTCGCAAACTTTTTGTCCGATGTCCGATGTTTCTTTTACCCATTAAGTTGGCATCATGCATCCACTTGCTTCTACAAGAAACCTCACAACTAAACCCTCTCTCAATGGAAATAAAGTGCTGCTGTTCTATTGTATTTAAGAATATTCCGCCAAGAAAGTGTATCGTAAATATTTCATTTCTTGCACTTATCTTTGTCTTTTACATTCTCGTACACTCCGGTCCCTCTCGTTCCAAACAACGTGTGTGACGTATCACAAGAGCTCAGTTGCACTTCATTTCATTGAACAAAAGTTATGCGAACGAATGTACTGCATATTATTGATGATGTTAGTTTTAGTGTGTTTTTTATGTTATGCAATTTGTTTTATTAGAATTGTTGCACAGAGAAAAAGTAGTTTAAATGCAGTTCATAGAATGGGTGACTTAAAGTACGTTTTTCTCAAAAACTATTTACAAAAACGATAGGCTCTTTGACTTCTCCACTACATTTCAGGATATTCTGTTAATTTGTTCATCGAGTAGAACATTTTGGCAAAAGGAGAAACATAAAATGGGTGTAATCAGGTTCTTAAACTTTCTATGTTAAGTTTGCACGCAAGCTGTTTAAATGTTTAAAAAGATTCCAAAAAATTGCTAAAATTGAGTGCTTTATCTATGCTTCTCCTTAATGCTGTTGAAATATGCCTTTGTTCCAAAAGAAGTGATTTTATATTTCAATCACACATTTGTAACAGTTTTACCAGTTATTTTAAGTGCATAAAGGATCCCGACAGCAGTCATTATTGTAACTTAGTACTTTCCATGCATAAACTGCTGTCGTATAAACGAGTTATTTTCTATATAATTTCACTGATAAAAAAATCAGGGAAACTGAAATCAATACAATCACTTCTTTTGAGATTCTTTACTGCATGTTTGAACATCTGGGTCATGTCTTGCCTGTTAATTCTATAAGCGTTGGGCTGATGCATAAGTTCTTAGCGTTTTGTACATTGCTGCATTCTATACTGCTCGCAAAAGTTGAAGGCATGTGAACGCTGGCCAATGCTCAAGCGGAGCGCTGTTGCCAAGCGTAGTGCGTGTACCGGCAGAGGTTCTGTACATGAGGGTGTGAGATGCATGCACCACATTCGGCAGCGCTGGTAGGAGGGGCAAGCTTAGGTTTCGCTGGAGTCTGCAGTGCGGCCCGCCCCATATGTCTAACTTTTGTGAAGATTCTAGTTGAATGATCACAGTCCAGCGTATCTACGAAATCTCGGGTTCACTGATGTAGCTAGTCACGGACTAGAATGGCTCATGTCCTCTTTTAAATGGCAAAGTAGATTTCTAAATGGGTATTTTTCCCTAGACTAAATGTTTTCAGCCGCCTTCGCTGATTTTGCTCTTCTAGCAAACTTAAAATAGGAATATATCGGAAGTGTTCTTTTTCTTTAGTTTTCTTTCTTTATATCTTTCTTTCTTTTGTTCTTTCTTTCTCTCTGTCTCTTTCTTTCTTACTTATTGTATTTATAAGCACAAAATTCCCAACAAAGAATGAAAGATGGCAAATAGTAATATATATTCTAACAAAATTATATGGCGACGATGAATAAAACCGCTACACAACTTATGCATCAGCCTAATACAAAGAAAAATTCACAGCACCCATTGCCTATGATCATGTCGAGTTATATGTAGAATCTTCACAACGGCAGACACAAAACTTAATGGCGGCCGATAAGCTGACCACTTCACGATCAGATTATTCTCTTTCCTGTTGCGTAAATAAATGTTGTGGGAGCAAATGATATTTATATCGCAGTCTTTACAGCGTGCTTAATTATACAACACTGCAAAGCGCGGCAAGCCTCTGTGTTGACCAGCTACCTACCACCCGCCATTAAATTTTGTGTAAGCTATAGAATATATCTTCTGAAGAAGCTCATGAAATAAGTACCTACAAAAGACAAGAACGGGAAGTACTGGGGTTCTGAGGTTCAGCCTGGTGAAAACTAAAAAGCACATCACATTGTTACCAGCGTATAGACGGATAAAGTTGTAGTGAACTGCTAACGCAGTTACTTCAATGAACTTTTTTCACGCAACGAATAGTAGCAGAGAAGTAAAAACTGATTAAAAAGCTGCATCTAACAACCATGTTGTTGGTCTTGTAGTTTATGTCTTTAAGAAATGTATTACTTGAAAATATTAGCTTATGTATAGGTATTAAAATAACAATTGCCCGTAAAATGTAATACCTGTATCAGTATACATTCATAAATTATACAGTGTACATATTAGAGACATACAGGCTCATGGTATTTCTGTTGTTCAGGATGCATCCTTGGGATCGACGATTATACCTCCCTGTAAGTGGGTCGAGTCCAAGTGACTTAGGACTCGATTTAGGTTCCTTGTTTTGAGACATATCCATAAATTTGGGAACTGCAGAAATACACGCCGTGTGTATATATACATCCCCAAATCCCTCATGTCCTTTCTAGGGATTTATTTCGTAACATTTTTCTTTAAGCATTGCTGAATAATAATAATAATAATAATAATAATAATAATAATAATAATAATAATAATAATAATAATAATAATAATAATAATAATAATAATAAACCGTAATTAACAATAATAATAACAATAACAACAATAACTAACAATAATAATAATTAACAATAATTAACAATAACAATAATAACAATAATACGGATTTAGACAAATAAGCAGCTAAGTTACTCTTTCAAAAACACACGTCATAATGTGAGGTACACTTCTTTTTTAACTTCTTTCTATGACAACCTCTAGCTGTGCAATTTCTCCTTGAATAGTCTGCTCCTACGTAGCGCGTGAGCAAGTCTGTCGCAGAGCAAGATCATTCAACCCAATGCCTTCTATGAGTCAGACTCGGCGTTCACCAGTCACGCCGTTCAAGCCAAATCCATAAAAAATTAGCTAAAAAGGTCGGTAATTTTAATCATTTCTATGAAAGCTCAAAAGGAGAAGAATATTGTACATCAAAATGGCAATACCTTTAAGAATTTTGAGTTTTCGTAAACATGAATTACCTGGAGGCAAATTAGATATCGTGGTCGTTACACCAGTAAGAAATTCATTTGATTACACAGAGCACGGACAGCAAATTTGCTCTCAATATGGCCTACTTGTACGAAATCCTCGACTCTTACACGTCATCAACGTTGTATAGAAAAGTGCTCCAGGCTTTAAATGCTAACTCATCTCTAATATAAACATGCCCTCTTTCTTTGTCTCAGCTCCTACCGAGCGTTTTTTGTTATTGCATGTTAACTTGATAGTTCACAACATGCGGGAAAAAGCGCAGGTGCTCATTTTACAGAATTTTAATTTAAAGTAAACAACACGGACGAGGTGCGCTGGGACTTTGCCCACCGACCTAACGGCAATTTATTAAAAATACATCCCTTATCTACGACTTTATTATTTAATGACATCGGGTAATGTATTTCCCCTGGAGGCATCTGAAGTTCAAAACGCACACGGAGAATAATATATACAACCTTCTCTGAACTGGAAACATCCTTGCTCGCGCGAATATTTATCTGGATTGTTAATACACCCAGTTCGAAGGAGTCCATTTATATGTTGACTCAAATAAATATTTACCTTTTTCACTCTGTATTCTATTCTTACGTTTCCCAATACCTATGCTGTTATTCCTACACTAAGCATAGTATGTGCATCTTCCTTAATGCTATCTCTTACTTTCACCTTAGGTTTACTCTTCTTTGCTTTAGGAGTGATCGATAGTTATCGATATTGCTAACATGAAAGCAATTTTTGGCTGTCGAAGTCATGGTGGTAATCAATTTTGTTCATAATGTTTTTAATTTATGCCAAATATCCTTGAAACAACGGTGAAAGTTGTCTTAGTAGGAACAGGCCCTTTTTTGTCCACAAACAAGTAATACAAGCATTGGCATATGCCACAAGTAAAAATCAGTTAATACAAAAGATCTTATGGGTTGGATGCATTCACGCGACACTCTAGTCACCATCGTTTATTTTTATCTCCTCTAGAAACTATTAATTTATTCCACAGTCTACTTTATTATAATTGAGATAATCATTTGCAGAAATTGTTTCATTAAAAATTTGATACCTTGTTACTTATGAGACTGATGAGGATAAAGCAATAGTCAAATATTTAAAAGGGTCACAAACAGATCATCCAATATTGCAAACTTTCAACAGTGTTGTACACCTAGAATTCTAATTAATAAATGGTGCATTTTTCACAAGACCTCCACAAAAAGTGCACACTTGTTTGTAAAGTTAAATTTACTAATCAGAAAATAAACACAATGGTTGAGTTGGCCTTGAAATTTTACTCTTTCTCATTGCAAGGAAGAACTGACCGGTGTGGTATATTAAAAAGTATTGAGAAAAACAAGCAAAAAAAAATATTTTGGAAATTGCTGATGCCATACAAATTTAATTAAAATATACAGTGTATTTTATGAAATTTTTATCATACCAGTTACACAAAACTAAATAAATAATTAAGAGAACTTGGTAGGCTGCTCACATAAAATCCGAGATACAAATTTTATTAATCATATAAATATCTTAAAAATTTGGTTTTTTAACTAAAATTGATATAGCCATTTCTGAGAAAGTAACAAATAATGGAACATTTCTCACACCAAGTATAGTTTGAGGTAGAGTTATTTTCTTGAAAATCTTTTGTGTTGCAATCCTGGAAGATGATGAACCTGTATACAAAATTTAGTATTCATACAACTTTTCGTTTCTCAATTATGTTGTTCATATACATGCAAACAAACCTTTCTAAAGCCTCCTTAGTTCAGGGGACCTACAAGCCTGTATTTCTGGTTAAATCATATCAAATTTTTAAATGGAATAAAAAGCAGAAAGATTGTTTTAAATATAAAATTATTGGAACTTACACACATTGAAGCAAATAATTAAAGTGCTGCTTTCATGATGCAGCCTGGTTGTATTCAGTCTTCACTTTATTTGTTTTAAAATGTTTCATTCAGTCAGAAGGGTATTTGCAGTTTATTTTCTTTTCCACAATTACTTGTTCTAAACACAAATCTAATATTGCTTCCTCTTTAAAATTAAGAGCTCCAAAATAATTTGCTTTGCAACTCACATAATGAACTCTTTGAAATTCACCACCATTAATTCAGTGTTATTGATGTTCATCTATTACTTTCTCTATTGGTAATATTGGTAAGTAGAGGAAATATTGTATTTTACCCAAAAATTTGAGGTCAAGATTTCACCGGAAATATATGTTTTGAGACCCCCTAAATCCATAAAAAGCATTTCTGGAAAAAGTGTGTGCGTATGTGCATGCGTGGGCAGCACAACTCAGTTGGTTGAAAACCAAAGTTGGTATTTAAGTTTCATATCTTTCAAGGATATGGCATAAAAATGTTCTTGATAATTGCTCCTCCCTAAACTACCCTTTACATGGAAAATTTTGATTTTCTTGAAAATGGCCCTAACAATTTTGATTAAAGTGACATATGTTTGAGATATTTTTACGACAAATGAACTATATATCTTGAATTTTCTGGCTGTAGCTCTAGTAGTCCTATTTACTCTGGACGACTTTTGCATAACTGGTAAACCGTAAGAAATAAACAAAATCTTACTATACAAAAAATGTAGATCTTGCTAAAGCACACAATTTGTCTGAATAATTTTATTTTAGAGTGAACCATTTCAGAGATATTCCAGATTATTTGTGTGACTTTTGGAAAACTTTTACTTCTGTCAATTGGAACATCGTTATTCATTTTTTTATATCTTAAGCGTGCAAAGAGAATGAAATTTGAAAGCTTTAAAAGATTTGACTATCGCTCAAAACCTGCTCTATTCCCATATTCTCCTTGCACCTACAAGGAAATAAGCAATATGATAATTTCTGCAAGTGTTTATCTCATGTAACACAAAGAAGATATAGGAATAAGGAATAAGAGTTTGTAAGTACAAGAGCAGAGAAAGTCATGAGTGCAACACATCAGATTTTTTTCATGATGTACCATATTATTGTTTGGCTATTCCCTTTCCTCGTGATAGTTAATAAAGAGAACTTTTATCATTTTTAGTTGAACAATGTCTGTCTGTTGGGAAATGCATTCAGAAATTTGGTATGACAACTTTTAAACTTACTTTAAGGCATTGTATATCAGAGAAATCTGGTAAAAAATGTTTAAAATGTTCATTTTTTGTTCTTTGCTTTTATATTATCCTTGTAAACTTTACTTTCATGCTGTACAATTGCTATTTTAATATAAAAAGCCACATATGTCGTATTGAAATTGGTCCTATACTATTTAGGTAAAGCACTGCTTCGATGTTTAAACTCCAGTTTTCTAAATTTGTTATTCTTTCAGCATTTTTCACACTTCAAAACATTACTTAGGCCACAGTTCATAAGTTATTAGCCTGGAATGTTTAGGAGAGCTTCAGGAATTATGGATTTAAAAACTGACATGAAATAAGTATTTCAGCTGAAATTAATTACGTATAATCCATAGCTTAAAATGATAAACTATTAAAATTAAGAAATCCTGCACATACATTTCTTAATATTAGTATATTAAGCCCAAATGAAAAATTCAGAGCAATACAATAAACTGTAGAGTGCAAGATGGTTTCTACACCGTTTCACTGAAACAGAACAAGCATTCACAGCCCGTCTTTGTGAAGAATCTACTGTGCGTAAATGTATTATAAACTGCTTAAATTTAGAAAATTATCTTTCTACTGCTATGTCAAAATGAGCTTCCTCAATTATAATTTGCCAGGATCTACAAGAAAAGCATGAGCCTGTAACACATTTTTGCCACTGAGATTTTCTCTCATGTGCAGCATCAAATAGTATTTGTACATTTTAACCACAGATTATCTTAACTCTATTTATACTGTTATACATTTAGCTTTAAAATATATTATTTATCAGTGAAATCTGTGATATTCTTTCCTGTGAATTCTTAAGAGGTGCCAAAGACATGTACATAGCTAAATGTGATTGAATCACTTAATGATGTAAAGGCCTATTTATGTGTAATAAACTTTGTACATATGTACTTCATTAATGTACATAAACATTATTTGTGTGTTCGTTTTCATTCAGCAGATCATGTTCAAATTTTAAGAGGTAGAACTGGAACTTAAAAATTCAATGCCACAACTGGGATTTGAACCACAGACCTTCCGCTTGCCGGGCGGACACTCTAACCACTGAGCTATTGTGACAAACTGCCAGAATGGCATTAAATTCTCAAACCAGTTCGTATTTCTCCTGGTAAACCACAAAGGCAGTCTCACATCAGAGACAAATTACCCCAATGGTGACTTACTATTGTAAGTACATTATGTCCCAGGATTAAATAACCTTCACATGGTAATTATTATTTATTTATGCCAACAAACTTACTGTTGGTGTTTTTAAACACACAAGCCGTGTGTGGGCAAAGTTTAAGAGGTAGAACTGGAACTTAAAATTTCAATGCCACAACTGGGATTTGAACCACAGACCTTCCGCTTGCCGGGCGGACGCTCTAACCTCCAACTTACTGTTGGTGTTTTTAAACACACAAGCCGTGTGTCACCATTGGGGTAATTTGTCTCTGATGTGAGACTGCCTTTGTGGTTTACCAGGAGAAATACGAACTGGCTTGAGAATTTAATGCCATTTCTGGCAGTTTGTCACAATAGCTCAGTGGTTAGGTGTCTTCCATATCTGGTAGCAATAAAGCGTTGTGTTAGGAAATGACATAGCCATGAAAACATTGGACCTTGTATCCCTATTTGTTTTACTTTCTTTAGTAGCAGTTTTGTTCTGCATATAGAATCATATACACTTTCGAAATCAATAAAAACTGATAAATCATCCTCTTTTCTATTGAAGGAGTCTTTGATTTCTTGACTGAGAAGTAAGACTTGTTCATTTATAGAGTGGAACTCTCTGAATCCAGCTTGACATGGGGAAACTAAATTTTGGGATTCCAGAAACCAATTTAACCTATTTGACACCATTCTTTCCATCACTTTTGCTATTATGCTAGTAAGAGCTATTGGTCTATAATTTTTTATTTCTGATGCTGTTTTAGCTTTCTTCAAGAGTGGGACAATTAATGCTTTTCGCCATTCGGCAGGCACAGTGGTGTTCCAGGATAGATTGTAGAGTTTTAGTAGTTCTTGTTTTTCCAAGGTTTTTTATGAACTCTGGATGTATGTGATCTGGTCCAGGAGGCTTTTTGTTTTTTAGATTATTAATTGCAATGTTCAGTTCTTGTATATTAAAATGTTGATAAAAGATATTGTATTGAGTGTTAGGATCACATTCTATTTCTTGTTTCAAATCTTTCTTAAATTCTTGACGTTCCTTTTTATTACTTCTTGTTACTTTATGTGAATTAGCATAATATTTATTGAATGTTTCAGCTATGGCTGCATCATTTGTTAATATTTTATAGATACGTATGATAGGTGTGCTGTTGCTTTCTCTCCTGTCCTTGACATTTTTTATGAACTTATGGGCTTTGTTGCCATCTGTCCTATAATCCATTTTTTCTAAGAAATTATTAAAGTGGTTCTTTTTAGTTGTATTAATTTCTTTTTTTTAGTGAGGCACATTTCTTTCGTCATATTTGTGTATCTGATATGTTTTTTGTTTGTTCAGCCGTACTGCTAGCTATATCCCTTTGCTTTTTCAGTTCTTCTAACTCGGGGTTCCAAAAGGGTTTGAAATTTTTTATTCTTCCACGAGGAATATGTTTTTTTGCAGTTTCTAGGATGACTTTACACAAAGTTTTATTCATATGATCTGGGTGGTCATGCAGCTGTGTGTGTTTGTTCTTTAAATTTAAGTTCCAGTTCAGTTTTATATTTGCTCCAATCTGCTTTTTTGAAGTTCCAATACAGATTCGTGTGACATTGACTGTTATTTGTATATCTAGTTTTATAACAGCAATTACTGCTCTGTGACCAGAACTTGGGTCTTCTATAACTTGTTTTTTAATTTTTGAAACAATATCTGGTGTAGCTAACAAGAGGTCTGGGTTACTGCCTGCTCCAGAGTAATGTATGAAGGTTTTGGGATCTTCTTTATCATAAATCAGTTCAAAGGTTCTGGTATTCAAAAATTCTTCCACTATCTGCCCTGTAGAATCCACTTTTTCTTAACCCCATCTTTTGGAATGAGCATTGAAATCCCCAATTATGATTGTTTTATTTAATTGTTCAATAAGTGAGAGATCTGGTTCATTCCTGGGAGGATTCTAAATACTGTATAAATGAAGATGTGTTTTGTTATCCCAAAAATTTAGCTTTATTAATTCAGCTTTATCTTTGTTATCCATTTCTTTAACAATTTGAAAGGAGGATTTAACATCATTTTTGACTCCAACTAATATTCCACTACTTATCTGTCTATTTCTAGGTAGTAGGTGTAGTAAAAATCCAGTAAAATTGAAGTATTTAAGTTAATCATTTGTTTGATTTGCTTCTTGTATGACAAATATATCTATGTTATAGTCAAATACAATTTTTTTTGTTTGGGTGAGACCACCTGTGTTCCATTGTAGAATTCTGCTGTTTGTATATAATGATTTGGTTCTTGAGAGAGTTCCATATGGGCACTATTTTAACTCCGGAACATTTTACCCCTCGAGTGTATATTTCATAAACATTGAAGAGACTTTGCAGTAACAGTAACCACTTTTTAGAGAGCACCACATTTTATGTTTTGGCGTTTACATTGCTCTCTCACAACCCCCAGAATGTCTGGAGGACCACACCTGTTTCTGGTTTACAGGTCCCACCGACCTGCGCGGGAGACTTAACAAAATAAATTCAGAGACCATATCCTCTGATTACCAATCAGAGGACGTATTACATGCCATGACAGGTCAGCATGTTAGGGGTTAAGAGTTTATAGAGAAATTAGAGAAAAGGAGAGGTTGGAAAAATAAGGACTCCCTAATCGTCAGGAACACTAACAGCATCGCGCTCGGAAGAGAAGAAGAAATTACCAAGGTAAGCTCAGATAGAAAAGCTACAGTGAGGAGCAAAACACCAGTAAGTGGAAGTAATGTTATGTTCAGCTTGGGAGCCTTATTGTTGTCATTCACATGTCCACTAGACTAGAAGGAGACACCTGAGTATACAGATCTGGTGTAGCCTATGTGTAACCTATGTCAGCCTATACTTAACTACAGATCAGGTGTAGCCTATAATAACCTATCTCCTAAGTCTATACTAATATAGCGATCTGGTGCAGCCTATGTGAGCCTATACTAGCCTATCTCCTCAGTCTATACTTATATACCGATCTGGTGCAGCCTATGTGAGCATATACTAGCCTATCTCCTCAGTCTATACTTATATACCGATCTGGTGCAGCCTATGTGAGCCTATACTAGCCTATCTCCTCAGTCCATACTTATATACCGATCTGGTGCAGCCTATGTGAGCCTATACTAGCCTATCTCCTCAGTCTATACTTATATACCAATCTGGTATAGCCTATGTGAGCCTATACTATCCTATCTCCTCACTCTATACTTATATACCAATCTGGTATAGCCTATGTGAGCCTATACTAGCCTATCTCCTCAGTATATACTTATATACCAATCTGGTGTAGCCTATGTGAGCCTATACTAACCTATCTCCTCAGTCTATACTTATATACCAATCTGGTGTAGCCTATGTGAGCATATACTAGCCTATCTCCTCAGTCTATACTTATATACCAATCTGGTATAGCCTATGTGAGTCTATACTAGCCTATCTCCTCAATCTATACTTATATACCAATCTGGTATAGCCTATGTGAGCCTATACTAGCCTATCTCCTCAGTCTATACTTATATACCAATCTGGTGTAGCCTATGTGAGCATATACTAGCCTATCTCCTCAGTATGTACTTATATACCAATCTGGTGTAGCCTATGTGAGCCTATACTAGCCTATCTCCTCAATCTATACTTATATACCAATCTGGTATAGCCTATGTGAGCCTATACTAGCCTATCTCCTCAGCCTATACTTATATACCCAACCGGTGTAATCTATGTGTAGCCTATACTGGCCTATCTCTTCAGTCTATACTTATATAGCGTTCCGGTGTAGCCTATGTGAGCCTATACTACCCTATCTCCTCAGTCTATACTTATATACCGATCCAGTGTAGCCTATGTGAGCCTATACTAGCCTATCTCCTCAGTCTATACTTATAGCGATCCGGTGTAGCCTATGTGAGCCTATATTAGCCTATCTCCTCAGTTATATTTCCATACAGATCTGGTATAGCCTATATGAGCCTATACTAACCTATATCCTCAGTCTGATACTTATATACTGATCCGGTGTAGCCTATGTGAACCTAAACTAGCCTATCTCCCCAAATTATACTTATATACAGATCTGGTGTAGCTTATGTGAGCCTATACTTATATACCCATCCGGTGTAGCCTATACTAGCCTATCTCCTCAGTCTATACTTATATACCAATCCGGTGTAGCCTATGTGAGCCTGTACTAGCCTATCTCCTCAGTCTATACTTATAGCGATCTGGTGTAGCCTATGTGAGCCTATACTAACCTAACTCCTCAGTCTATACTTACATACAGATCCGGTGTAGCCTATATGAACCTATACTAGCCTATCTCCTCAGTCTATACTTATATACTGATCCGGTGTAGCCTATGTGAACCTAAACTAGCCTATCTCCCCAAATTATACTTATATACAGATCTGGTGTAGCCTATGTGAGCCTCTACTTATATACCCATCCAGTGTAGCCTATACTAGCCTATCTCCTCAGTCTATACTTATATACCAATCCGGTGTAGCCTATGTGAGCCTGTACTAGCCTATCTCCTCAGTCTATACTTATAGCGATCTGGTGTAGCCTATGTGAGCCTATACTAACCTAACTCCTCAGTCTATACTTACATACAGATCCGGTGTAGCCTATATGAACCTATACTAGCCTATCTCCTCAGTCTATACTTATATACTGATCTGGTGTAGCCTATGTGAGCCTATACTAACCTAACTCCTCAGTCTATACTTACATACAGATCCGGTGTAGCCTATATGAACCTATACTAGCCTATCTCCTCAGTCTATACTTATATACTGATCCGGTGTAGCCTATGTGAGCCTATATTAGCCTATCTCCTCAGTCTATACTTATATACTGATCCGGTGTAGCCTATGTGAGCCTGTACTAGCCTATCTCCTCAGTCTATACTTATAGCGATCCGGTGTAGCCTATATGAGCTTATACTAGCCTATCTCCTCAGTCTATACTTATATACAGATCTGGTGTAGCCTATATAAGCCTATACTAGCCTATCTCCTCAGTCTATACTTATATACTGATCCGGTGTAGCCTATGTGAGCCTATATTAGCCTATCTCCTCAGTTATATTTCCATACAGATCTGGTATGGCCTATATGAGCCTATACTAACCTATATCCTCAGTCTATACTTATATACTGATCCGGTGTAGCCTATGTGAACCTAAACTAGCCTATCTCCCCAAATTATACTTATATACAGATCTGGTGTAGCCTATGTGAGCCTCTACTTATATACCCATCCAGTGTAGCCTATACTAGCCTATCTCCTCAGTCTATACTTATATACCAATCCGGTGTAGCCTATGTGAGCCTGTACTAGCCTATCTCCTCAGTCTATACTTACATACAGATCTGGTGTAGCCTATGTGAGCCTATACTAGCCTAACTCCTCAGTCTATACTTACATACAGATCTGGTGTAGCCATTGTCAGTCTATACTGGCCCTTCTCCCAAAATTATACTTATATACAGATCTGGTGTAGCGTATATCAGCCTATACTAGCCTATCTCCTCAGTCTATGCTAATATAGCTATCTGGTGTAGCCTATGTGAGCCTATACTAGCCTAACTCCTCAGTCCATACTTCTATGGCGATCTTGTGTAGCCTATGTGAGCTGCTACTAGACTTTCTCCGCAGTCTATACTTATATAGCTATCTGGTGTAGCCTATGTAAGCCTATACTAGCCTACCTCCTCAGTCTATACTTATATAGCTATCTGGTGTAGCCTATGTGAGCCTATACTAGCCTAACTCCTCAGTCTATACTTATATGGCGATCTGGTGTAGCCTATGTGAGCTTCTACTAGCCTATCTCCTCAGTCTATACTTATATACAGATCTGGTGAAGCCCATGTGTACCCTATGTCAGCCTATACTAGCCTTTCTCCCCAGCCTATACTTAATTACAGATAAGGTGTAGCCTATGTCAGCCTATACTAGCCTATCTCCTCAGCCTATACTTTAATACCCATCCGGCGTAATATATGTGTAGCCTATACTAGCCTAACTCTTCAGTCTATACTTATATACTGATCCGGTGTAGCTTATGTGTGCCTGTACTAGCCCATCTCCTCAGCCTATACTTATATACCCATCAGGCGTAATATATGTGTAGCCTATACTAGCCTATCTCCTTAGTCTATACGTACATAGAGATCTGGTGTAGCCATTGTCAGTCTATACTGGCCCTTCTCCCAAAATTATACTTATATACAGATCTGGTGTAGCGTATATCAGCCTATACTAGCCTATCTCCTGAGTCTATACTTATATACAGATCTGGTGTAGCCCATGTGAGCATATACTAGGCTGTCTCAGCCTATACATATATACTGATCTGGTGTTGCCTATACTAGCCTATCTCCTCAGTCCATACTTATATACCGATCCAGTGTAGCCTATGTGAGCCTATACTAGCCTGTCTCTTCAGCCTACACTTAACTACAGATCAGGTGTAGCCTATGTGAGCCTATACTACTCTAGCTCCTCAGTCTATACTTATATACAGACCTGGTGTAGCTTATGTAAGCCTATACTTATATACCCATCCAGTGTAGCCTTACCTAGCCTATCTCCTCAGTCTATACTTACAAACAGATCTGGTGTAGCCTATGTCAGCCTATACTAGCCTACCTTCTCAATCTATACATATATACCGATCTGGTGTAGCCCATGTCAGCCTATACTAGCGTATCTCCTCAGTCTATAGTTATATAGCGATCCGGTGTAGCCTATGTGAGCCTATACTAGCCTACCTTCTCAATCTATACATATATGCCGATCTGGTACAGCCTTTGTCAGCCTATACTAGCCTATCTCCTCAGTCTATACTTATATAGTGATCTGGTGTAGCCTATACTAGCCTATCTCCCCAGACTATACTTATATACCGATCTGGTGTAGCCTATGTGAGCCTATACTAGCCTATCTCCTCAGTCTAAAGATATATAGCGATAGAGTATAGCCTATGTGAGCCTATGCTAGCGTATCTCCTCAGTCTATACTTATATATAGATCTAGTGTAGCCTATATGAGCCTATACTAGCCTATCTGCCCAGCCTATACTTAATTACAGATCAGGTGTAGCCTATACTAGCCTATCTCCTCAGTCTATACTAACATAGCGATCCGGTGTAGCCTATGTGAGCCTATACTAGCCTATCTGCCCAGCCTATACTTATATACCAATCTGGTGTAGCCTATATGAGCCTATACTAGCCTATCTGCCCAGCCTGAACTTATATACAGATCTGGTGTAGCCTATGTGAGCCTATACTAGCCTATCTGCCCAGCCTATACTTATATATAGATCTGGTGTAGCCTATGTGAGCCTATACTAGCCTATCTCCTCAATCTATACTTATATACCAATCTGAGTGTAGCCTATAAGAGCCTATACTAGCCTATCTGCCCAGCCTATACTTATATACCCATCTGGTGTAGCCTATGTGAGCCTATCTCCCTAGCCTATACTAGCCTATCTCCCCAGCCTATACTTATATACCAATCTGGTGTAGCCTATATGAGCCTATACTAGCCTATCTCCTGAGTCTATACTTATATACAGATCTGGTGTAGCCTATGTGAGCCTATACTAGCCTCTCTCCCCAGCCTATACTTATATACTGATCTGGTGTTGCCTATACTATCCTATCTCCTCAATCTATACTTACATACAGATCTGGTGTAGCCTATGTGTACCCTATGGCAGCCTATACTAGCCTTTCTCCTCAGTCTATACTAATATAGCGATCCGGTGTAGCCTATATGAGCCTATACTAGCCTATCTCCTGAGGCTATACTTATATACAGATCTGGTGTAGTCTATGTGAGCCTACACTAGCCTATCTGCCCAGCCTATACTTATATACCAATCTGGTGTAGTCTATGTGAGCCTATACTAGCCTATCTGCCCAGCCTATACTTATATACAGATCTGGTGTAGCCTATATGAGCCTATACTAGCCTATCTGCCCAGCCTATACTTATATATACATCTGGTGTAGCCTAGTAAGCCTATACTAGCCTATCTCCCCAGCCTATATTTATATACCAATCTGGTGTCGCCTATATGAGCCTATACTAGCCTATCTGCCCAGCCTATATTATATACACATCTGGTGTAGCCTATGTGAGCCTATACTAGACTATCTGCCCAGCCTATACTTATATACCAATCTGGTGTAGTCTATGTGAGCCTATACTAGCCTATCTGCCCAGCCTATACTTGTATACCAATCTGGTGTAGCCTATATGAGCCTACATTAGCCTACCTCCTCAGTCTACACTTATATACTGATCTGGTGTAGCCAATGTGAGCCTATACTAGCCTATCTCCCCAGCCTATACTTATATACCAATCTGGCGTAGCCTATATGAGCCTACATTAGCCTACCTCCTCAGTCTACACTTATATACTGATCTGGTGTACCCTATGTGAGCCTATACTAGCCTATCTCCCCAGCCGTTACTTATATACCAATCTGGCGTAGCCTATATGAGCCTACATTAGCCTACCTCCTCAGTCTACACTTTTATACTGATCTGGTATAGCCTATGTGAGCCTATACTAGCCTATCTCCCCAGCCTATACTTATATACCAATCTGGTGTAGCCTATGTGAGCCTATACTAGCCTATCTGCCCAGCCTATACTTATATACAGATCTGGTGTAGCCTATATGAGCCTATACTAGCCTATCTCCCCAGCCTATACTTATATACCAATCTGGTGTACCCTATATGAGCCTATACCAGCCTATCTGCCCAGCCTATACTTATATACACATCTGGTGTAGCCTAGTTAGCCTATACTAGCCTATCCCCCCAGCCTATATTTATATACCAATCTGGTGTAGCCTATATGAGCCTATACTAGCCTATCTCCCCAGCCTATACTTATATACAGATCTGTTGTAGCCCATGTGAGCCTATACTAGCCTATCTGCCCAGCCTATACTTATATACAGATCTGTTGTAGCCTATGTGAGCCTATACTAGCCTATCTGCCCAGCCTATACTTATATACAGATATGGTGTAGCCTATGTGAGCCTATACTAGCCTATCTGCCCATTTATACTTATATACAGATCTGTTGTAGCCTATGTGAGCCTATACTAGCCTATCCCCCCAGCCTATACTTATATACCAATCTGGTGTAGTCTATGTGAGCCTATACCAGCCTATCTGCCCAGCCTATACTTATATACCAATCTGGTGTAGCCTATATGAGCATATACTAGCCTATCTGCCCAGCCTATACTTATATACAGATCTGGTGTAGCCTACGTGAGCCTATACTAGCCTATCTCCCAAGCCTATACTTATATACCAATTTGGCGTAGCCTATATGAGCCTACATTAGCCTACCTCCTCAGTCTACACTTATACACTGATCTGGTGTAGCCTACGTGAGCCTATACTAGCCTATTTCCCCAGCCTATACTTATATGCCAATCTGGCGTAGGCTATATGAGCCTACATTAGCCTACCTCCTCAGTCTACACTTATATACTGATCTGGTGTAGCCTATGTGAGCCTATACTAGCCTATCTCCCCAGCCTATACTTATATACCAATCTGGTGTAGCCTATGTGAGCCTATACTAGCCTATCTGCCCAGCCTATACTTATATACAGATCTGGTGTAGCCTATATGAGCCTATACCAGCCTATCTGCCCAGCCTATACTTATATACACATCTGGTGTAGCCTAGTTAGCCTATACTAGCCTATCTCCCCAGCCTATATTTATATACCAATCTGGTGTAGCCTATCTCCTGAGGCTATACTTATATACAGATCTGGTGTAGCTTATGTGAGCCTATACTAGCCTATCTGCCCAGCTTATACTTATATACAGATCTGGTGTAGCCTATGTGAGCCTATACTAGCCTATCTCCCCAGCCTATACTTATATACAGATCTGTTGTAGCCTATGTGAGCCTATACTAGCCTATCTGCCCAGCCTATACTTATATACAGATCTGTTGTAGCCTATGTGAGCCTATACTAGCCTATCTGCCCAGCCTATACTTATATACAGATCTGGTGTAGCCTATGTGAGCCTATACTAGCCTATCTGCCCAGCCTATACTTATATACAGATCTGTTGTAGCCTATGTGAGCCTATACTAGCCTATCTCCCCAGCCTATACTTATATACCAATCTGGTGTAGTCTATGTGAGCCTATACTAGCCTATCTGTCCAGCCTATACTTATATACCAATCTGGTGTAGCCTATATGAGCCTATACTAGCCTATCTGCCCAGCCTATACTTATATACAGATCTGTTATAGCCTATGTGAGCCTATACTAGTCTATCTGCCCAGCCTATACTTATATACAGATCTGGTGTAGCCTATGTGAGCCTATACTAGCCTATCTCTCCAGCTTATACTTATATACAGATCTGGTGTAGCCTATGTGAGCCTATACTAGCCTATCTCTCCAGCCTATACCTATATACAGATCTGGTGTAGCCTATGTGAGCCTATACTAGCCTATCTCCCCAGCCTATACTTATATACCAATCTGGTGTAGCCTATATGAGCCTACATTAGCCTACCTCCTCAGTCTACACTTATATACTGATCTGGTGTAGCCTATGTGAGCCTATACTAGCCTATCTCCCCAGCCTATACTAATATACCAATCTGGCGTAGCCTATATGAGCCTACATTAGCCTACCTCCTCAGTCTACACTTATATACTGATCTGGTGTAGCCTATGTGAGCCTATACTAGCCTATCTCCCCAGTCTATACTTATATACCAATCTGGTGTAGCCTATGTGAGCCTATACTAGCCTATCTGCCCAGCCTATACTTATATACAAATCTGGTGTAGCCTATGTGAACCTATACTAGCCTATCTGCCCAGCCTATACTTATATACAGATCTGGTGTAGCCTATGTGAGCCTATACTAGCCTATCTCCCCAGCCTATATTTATATACCAATCTGGTGTAGCCTAAATGAGCCTATACTAGCCTATCTGCCCAGCCTATACTTATATACACATCTGGTGTAGCCTATGTGAGCCTATACTAGCCTATCTGCCCAGCCTATACTTATATACCAATCTGGTGTAGCCTATCTCCTGAGGCTATACTTATATACAGATCTGGTGTAGCTTATGTGAGCCTATACTAGCCTATCTTCCCAGCTTATACTTATATACAGATCTGGTGTAGCCTATGTGTGCCTATACTAGCCTATCTCCCCAGCCTATACTTATATACAGATCTGTTGTAGCCTATGTGAGCCTATACTAGCCTATCTGCCCAGCCTATACTTATATACAGATCTGTTGTAGCCTATGTGAGCCTATACTAGCCTATCTCCCCAGCCTATACTAGCCTATCTCCCCAGCCTATACTTATATACAGATCTGTTGTAGCCTATGTGAGCCTATACTAGCCTATCTCCCCAGCCTATACTTATATACAGATCTGTTGTAGCCTATGTGAGCCTATCTGCCCAGCCTATACTTATATACAGATCTGGTGTAGCCTATGTGAGCCTATACTAGCCTATCTGCCCAGCCTATACTTATATACAGATCTGTTGTAGCCTATGTGAGCCTATACTAGCCTATCTCCCCAGCCTATACTAGCCTATCTGCCCAGCATATACTTATATACCAATCTGGTGTAGTCTATGTGAGCCTATACTAGCCTATCTGCCCAGCCTATACTTATTTACCAATCTGGTGTAGCCTATATGAGCCTATACTAGCCTATCTGCCCAGCCTATACTTATATACCAATCTGGTGTAGCCTATGTGAGCCTATGCTAGCCTATCTGCCCAGCCTATACTTATATACAGATCTGGTGTAGCCTATGTGAGCCTATACTAGCCTATCTGCCCAGCCTATACTTATATACAGATCTGTTGTAGCCTATGTGAGCCTATACTAGCCTATCTCCCCAGCCTATACTTATATACCAATCTGGCGTAGCCTATATGAGCCTACATTAGCCTACCTCCTCAGTCTACACTTATATACTGATCTGGTGTAGCCTATGTGAGCCTATACTAGCCTATCTCCCCAGCCTATACTTATATACCAATCTGGCGTAGCCTATATGAGCCTACAGTAGCCTACCTCCTCAGTCTACACTTATATACTGATCTGGTGTAGCCTATGTGAGCCTATACTAGCCTATCTCCCCAGCCTATACTGGCCTATCTCTCCAGCCTATACTTATATACCAATCTGGTGTAGCCTATATGAGCCTACATTAGCCCACCTCCTCAGTCTACACTTATATACTGATCTGGTGTAGCCTATGTAAGCCTATACTAGCTTGAGAGGTAGAACTGGAACTTAAAAATTCAATGCCACAACTGGGATTTGAACCACAGACCTTCCGCTTACCAGGCAGCTGCTCTAACCATTGAGCTATTGTGACAAACTGCCAGAATGGCATTAAATTCTCAAACCAGTTCGTATTTCTCCTGGCAAACACAAAGGCAGTCTCACATCAGAGACAAGTTACCCCAATGGTGAGTTACTATTGTAAGTACTTCATGGCGCAGGATTAAATAACCTGTGTTGCACTCACAATGGTTCACTCTATAAAGAAATTTATTCAGACATAAATTGTGTTTTTTAGCGAAATCTGTACTTTTTGTACAGTAAGATTATGTATGTCTTTTATGGTTTACGAGTTATTTAAAAGTCATTCAGAGTATACAGGACTACATAGGCTATAGCTAGAAAATTCAAAATATAAATATCAGTTGTCACCAAATATCTCAAACATATGACATTTTAATCAAAATCATTAGAGCCATTTTCAAGAAAATCACAATTTTCGAAAATGTTCCCATGCAAATCGTCGTCTCCGTCTGTTGACACAGTAGATTCCTGATAATTTAATACTTGGAGTAATTTTAAGTCAAGGAACGGTAACCATCCATCTTTTTCTATTACAATAGGAAATTTTATGGAATAGCCCTGTAGGTTCAATAATTTCGATGCGTCTTGTGCTAATTTTTTTGGAAAAATGGCAAATGTGTTGTCTATGTACCTTAACCAAATTTTAAACGTGTATGGAAATGATATGTATCTCTAAATTGTTCTACTATACGTAGTAGAGAAAGTAAAAGTACCAGCCACTTCAAAATCTGGTGTGTATCAAATAAAATGCAAAGATTGCCCACAAAAATACTTTGGCCAAACAAAAAGGAACAGGAAACAATATTAAAGGAACACATCAGGAACATAAAACTTAAACAAACTGACAAATCAAATCAGCTGAAGCCCATCATTTTTGGTCAACTGAATATGCCATAAAGCAGGGTATCAAATTATTAAAACATTTAAAAACTACAGCTTAACTGATAATTTGGGAAAAAATATAAAGAAGAATGTTCACCTAGCCATGAGTCTTGAAATACCTCAAGCAGACGACATCCTGAAGTTTACATCCAGCAATCCAAATAGCAATTCGATCATAACCACAATAGACTCTTTCTCTTCAATGCCTTGATAATGAAGACGATCTTTGAAACATATCCGGATAAAAAGTAAGTTAAGTAAAATTAAACGTGTGTATAGGTCAACTCAAATACTTCTACAAAATCACCATATTCATTACTCAAAGCTTTATCATATTTCAATAAGTCTTGAATGAACTGTGGTGGGAGAGAAATTTCCTTGTGATTGGCACTTCAGTGGCATGTATCAACTGGAAGGGCACATCAGATCACTGACTATTAAAGTAATAAGAATGTTTATGAGGTAGAACTGGAACTTAAAAATTCAATGCCACAACTGGGATTTGAACCACAGACCTTCCGCTTGCCAGGCAGACGCTCTAACCACGGAGCTATTGTGACAAACTGCCAGAATGGCATTAAATTCTCAAGCCAGTTGTGGCATTGAATTTTTAAGTTCCAGTTCTACCTCTTAAACTTTGCCCACACACGGCTTGTGTGTTTAAAAACACCAACAGTAAGTTTGTTGGCATAAATAAATAATAATAAGAATGTATTACTGTCAGAGGCATGATCTCATCAGTGCTGCAATGGCTATGGGTTCAGTGTAGAAATTTATGTACATTTTCTCATGCATGTGTTGATCTGATTCTTTCTTTGCAAGCATTTCATTTAGAAAGTGTTATACACAGTGGGATTTTATCATTCTGACGGTTTATTATATTCAGAAAATACTGTCTTTTATATCCTATGGATAATGGTTTTTCTGCTGTAGACAAGACAGCGAATGAATATATGGCAACAGCATGAATGTCAATCACAAGGTAATTTCTCACCAATACTAAAAAACAAAACTAAACCCCTAGCGCAACAGCCCATGAAGGGCCAAGGCTTGCCGCCCAGCCGCTGCATCACCCACCTCTGCCCACTACAGGCGTCATCGGTGGGGTGCAGTACAGGAGGGTGGGACGTGGTCAGAACCCCAAGCTCTCCCGGCCAGTTATACGGCCTTCTCGACCTGGGCCCACTACTTCTCCAATAATACTTCATATGAGAATTAATTCAACCCAACTTTTAATTCTCTTATTCTGTTCACAACACACAAAGCAAGCTCGTCTATAAATGAATGAAAATGGCATTGTTGCAACCAATCACCATTGGTGAGGAATACACAAAAGATGCCAATGTTCATTGCTCAATATTATTTATTGACCTTCAGAAACAAAGTTCAAAGTTTCTAATTAGAAAACTTGAACACTGACAAAATGTATACTTAAGACTTCAAAAGAGTTTCAATCTTTCTGCACCAAAAATACATACAATATAGTTAATATTCAAATGAAAAATATGCTGCACACAGTGAAATAAATATAATGCATGATCAAATAGCCTTAACTTTAGTTTCATAGAGGGTTATAACACCAGTATGCTTTCCAAGCTGAATGCCCTTTAAAATAAACAATATTGCATCTTTATGCTTTTTCATCACTGGAGTACTGCTTCTCGCTGAAGCAAAATAAATTATACAAACACAAAATTTCTTAACAAAGTTTAGACCTGAATGACCATGAAACATTGAACTATATTGCATAGTAACTTTCATAACATGTCAAGCAAGTCAAGAAAACAAATTAAAAAAAGAAATGAACCCAAACATTTGCCCTATGGGTTCACAGAAATCAATTATCTTAATTTAGAGAGATCCGAGTTTCTTTCCGTCAGAGATCACTTAAATCCACAGCATCTACTTCTGGAACAAGTTCCTCCACTTTTTGTGTCTGTTGTTCTTGCTCTTCTTCTGACTGTGGTACTGCTCTAGGAAAATCAAGTTTAGGCCATGATCCAGGTTCTGCCTTTTGGAGTTTAACTTCAAGTTTAGTGGGATACATATGTGCACCACATCTCTGTACATCCACTACCTGTAAACATAGCAAGGAAAAAAATAATATAAACTGCAACACCCTCTGGTATCCCTTCAGTTTGCATAAACAAAGTGAGGCAACATCTTTCTGCAATTTTAATTTTCTATGATAAGTGCAAGAGTCACACATTGCTCTACAATGTTGTGGTAATCCATCAGTAGAAGATATTGTTTGCAACTTTCTGTCTACATCATAGTGTTACTTTTAAACCTGTTGCCATGCTTCAGTCAAAAATCAGCGTAAGGTGATAAGTGAATGAAAATGCATAGCAACAGTCCAAATGCTACAGGCTTTTACCTATTAATAGCTATCAATTTGAAATTTCATAGACTTCAAGATTTTTTAGGCTTCCCTTAAAGAGTACCACGTAAGATAGCATTCTACTCTGTGGAAGAATATGTTACAAATCTGTTTGACAGTATCTTATGAATTAATATTGAAATATTCATTACAACATATTTGTAAATATGTATCCCATAGTGACATATATGTGCTTATGAGCAGGGCCCTGATGTTTATGACATCATAGTTTTTGTTTGTGGCTTTTTTCCATGGAAAGTATAGATGAAGCATGATTTTATCAATGGTTATTAAAATTATGCAATTCTCAAGGCTCATATAAAGTCACATTAACCTCTTGAGGAATATCGACGTGAAATCACGTCCATTTAAAATGGCCGATGAGCAATATGGGCGTCCTGTGCGTTTAAGCATTTAACCCTTATTTATCCCTTATCCAACTCAACTTATTATAATTTTCCCTTTATGAAACATTTTAGTAAGGTCTATGTACTTTATTGGCTTACCTTAATATGTTCGTTCTGCAGCGATTTACCTCAAAACAGGGATAAACACACAAGGGTACGTACATCTCCACATTTGCGAATTCCCTTCTTGCGGCACATGGAACACTTTCGAAATGGGCAGGACTTCTTTGCTGTTGGTGGTATTCTTTTAGGATAATGTTTTCCTTGAAGTCTGAGGGGTGCAGGGGTTTTGGATTTTCAACCCCCAGTGTGGTATTGTTCAATTAGGCTGCGAGTTATTTATAATCGGTAGTCAAGGTCGGTCATTGTCCTGTGTGGGTTTAGAGAGCTGTCCAAATCCCCAAACAATTGTATATGGTTATATCCAGTTGGTGCAAAAACACCTTTTTATACCACTTCTCCCTCCAGCTACAAGCAGGTAAGAATACGTATGTATTTCAACAAAGAAAGACACGGACTCTACTCAGTTACGAAACTTGTGTAAGCAAAAGTTGTAATGTTGATCTATTCTGATGACTCAAGAGACCACGCATGCAGTAGCACTTTATTACACAGTATGCTGACGCATAAGCCACACATACAATGGGTGTTTCTTTACTGTATCTTTCCAAGAACTTATATTAGATGCGTTCGACAGAGCAAAGTTGACTTTTCACCACAGTGAAACAAAATTGTGCCATTTTAACGTTTTGTAAATACAACTCAACTTTGCTGATGACGTACATTTATACTGCAAATAATGAGTTTTATACCAGTTTTTGTTTCATTAAAATAACTTAATATTTGCACAAAATACAGCTGTGTATACACGAAGCGCATTTAACAATTTAAATGCTAGCAGTTCTCGGCTCGCAGACGTTTAAATGGCCATCACTCAAGAGGTTAATGAGAAAGCTGATTTTCTTGCAAAAAAGGGTACCGGCAATGTGCAGAAATCAATAGTTAATCTACATTTTATGCAGCTAAAAGATTAGTCAACTCTGAATTCAAAAAAATTATTGAAAAATATTACTATGAAAAATCAAAAAATAAAAGATGGGAACTACCAAACATTCAAACAATAATTCCTGAGTATCCTCGAAAAAAGGCAGTTGCAACCTTCAGGTTGATTACAGGACATGATTGTCTGGCAAAACATTTAAACAGAATTGGGATATATTCTTCATCACTCTGTCCTCTATGTGATTTGCAAGAGGAAATGGACCGAGACCACCTTCAAATATGCCCGGCCGCCTCTAGTGCCCCATGCATCAGTGAAAAATATTGGAGAGCAAGAGGATTAATGACTTTGTCAGAAATCCAGCATTAGCTAACAAACAACAATAAAGTCACATTTTGGCCTTTTTAACTTTTTTGTCATTTTCCCCATCATTTTTCATATTATTGTCATGTTTTCTCTAAAATGTTTGTATTTTTGTCATATTTTTACATTTCTATCCAGTTTTGCTTATGTGCTTGCAATTTTTCACAACTCCTACTTCTTGTCTTTTCCCATTACAATGTTACATGCAAATAGATCATTTCTGTTTGAAAACAAAATTTTTGTGTGTGTTTGTGTGTTTGTTTTTGTTATTATTTGTGCACATAGCACAATCAAATTTTAGTTTTACACAATTGTTAGTGGTAATTATGATGTACATAATTATAAAACTATCATCTGACATTTCATCTATTAATGAAATATTGTACCTATATATCTTAATATATTTTGATAATTTTGTTTATATGTGCATGTAAATAAGAATGTACATACGCTTTATGGAGCAAATGAAATAGTGTAGTGACACACAGTCCTTATAAATCGAATGATGTGATTATATGTTTATGATGTTATTCTAACCCAGCGGTCAGGAAGTACTGAACTTATGACATAGGAGCAGGCAAGCACAAATGGCACACT
Source organism: Tenodera sinensis (assembly GCA_030765045.1). Taxonomy (NCBI): domain Eukaryota; kingdom Metazoa; phylum Arthropoda; class Insecta; order Mantodea; family Mantidae; genus Tenodera; species Tenodera sinensis. The sequence continues at coordinate 112,529,908 of CM060969.1, forward strand.
GTGTGAGGAGAAGACACAAGCAGTGCACATACAGCAGCAGTAAACACGTAACAATTCTGTGGCAGCTCGTATTGTTTTATTTGTTACTAAAAGTAACTTGATTCTAGATGATTCAGAGTCCAATATGAAATGTTAGTTTATGACGAGTTAGAATTTATATTACTTTTGTTCATAACAAACACATTAACTAGGGGTTGATTCAGTGACATAACTTCCCAACAACTACTATATTTTAATGAGCTTATGTAACCTCATATTATATAATATTGACGTGTTTTTCGTGTTTACAATAGCCAAAGAGAGGACTCCATTAGCATAAATAAAGAAGTAGATGGATAGAAATGGATAGACAGCTAAATAAATATACAAATAAGTAAATAAATTGTAAATTTCCCAACAAAGGTACCACAACCTGGTAGCACTAATCACACAATTACAAAGTGCAAAGGCCGCTACTCTTCAGTGGAGGGTTAATGCTCGACCCTCCCCTTCTCTGCTCTTGCAAGCAGGTGTAATGAGGAAAGATAAAACTCTTCTGTGGGATGACGTCTGCCGATCCCTGTTCTAACCAAGGCATGTTCTCATAGCATGTATGCATACATATACATGTACCACTTTGACAAACTCTACGTTCAATGGTTTTCCTGGTCAAAATAAACTTACAAAATGCTTTCTAATCTAGAGCTTTAGGCATCACAATTTGCAATCTTTATAGTTGTCACATGCCATTATAAGAACTAAGTTGTGAAGCAAAATAACAGCTAATATGTTCTCATTAATTAATAGAGATATGAATATGTAATTGACAAACATTCCTCTGCATTATCCGAGTACAGCACTGAACATTTTTTAGAAAATCACACAAGGATTAGTTTTAAAAGTTTAAGAGGTGGAATCAGGACATGAACTGAGATACAATGACCAACTTGCCAGCATGACAAACTCTCCAACTGATTTGTACTTTCCCCGGTAGACCACAAGGGAATCTTACATCAAAGATAAATACCCCAAGGGCAACTTACAATCATAAGTACTTTATGTGCTGGGTTTAAGTAACCTCTAGATCAGGCATCCCCAGGTCGAGTCAAGGTCGCTTGAGAGCGTGTGGGGCTGAACATTACACTCACTGCAGTCCGCACAGCTACACAGCCCAGTATATCAGTGCAGTGGTGATGTAGTGCTACATATTAGTAGTGTGCAATGTCCTACTTACAATGGCTGCGACAATTGCACAAAGAATTCAAACCTAGATTCCAGGACATTATATCGCTTGAGAAACAATTTAAGTTATTAGCAACACCATTTTCAGTGGATATCCTCGATAGTCCTGTTTAACTGCAGTTGGAAGTAATAGATTTGAAAAATGATATTGAGTTAAAAGATAAATATCAAAATAGAAAGAGCATAAACCATTTCTACAACTCTGTAAAATGCTAAAGATTTCCTTAACTCCACAATCTAGCAGGAAGAATTTTGTGCATGTTCGGGCCAACCTATGTTTGCGAATAACTGTTTTCCTTAATGAAGTGTACAATTTCACGTCCCAGAAGCCATGTACAGAGGTACTGTTTAGAGGTGGCACGTGACCTTGTCACTCGCGCATATCCGAGCATCACGCAAAGCGATGGTGGGGGTAAGTTTCCACCAGCAGCCTGCTGGCTAGTGGGCTACAAGTCGAAGAGATACTAACCAGACACCCCTTTTATCTTGCAATAGACAAGTGGACTCGACCATCAACTACTGCGCAACATTACGACACACGCCACCTCTAAAAAATACCTCTGTAAGTGATGAACACTTGAAAGCATGTTTGCAACTGGGTAGCTCACAAACAATAATCCCCGGTATTGAACAGTCAGTGAAAAACAGATAACTACAAAACTCACTGCGAGTGTCGGATAGCTAAGAAAGGGTAGTTTTGATAGAGACCTTTATTTTAAGAATATTTTGTTTATTTGTATTGTTTACTTCATTGAATTGCATAGTACCAACAAGAAGAAAGTTCTATGTCATATTACATTATTTATTTAGTTTATTAGTTTTATACAAGTACTTGTATTTCATTAATTGAATTTCCTGCCAATAAGATTTTATTTTGTATTTGTATCAGTTATCAGTATTAAAGTGTATAAAATATTGCTATCATTATTACGTAATTGACAGTGAAAGTGTAAGTTAATTTACACAATTGTGTTCTGCCACTGTAGCACCTCCATTTCTTGCCCGCAACCAGACGGTCAGGGCTTGAGGGCCTTTACTTCCGCCCGAGCGGGCAGTCTGATGGGGACGCCTGCATTAGATGGTAATTATTATTTATTTATGCCAACAAACTTACTGCTGGTGTTTTAGACACTGGTTAGAGCAACCGCTCAATAATCAGACGCTCCATGGTTCACATCTCAGCTATTCAGTCTTGATTTCACTTCTTAAACATTGCCCACACATGGCTTGTGCATCTAAAAACACCCGTAGTAAGTTTTCAAGCACTGCTTGAACAGCAGTAATGTTTTCATCGGTAACAGTGGTCTTTCAGTATTCCTCATAAAATTCATCACTAAGAAAAGTGATCTCTTTTGAATTTGCTGTACTGATTATAAATTGTTACTTTAGATTGGGCTTCTCCACCACACACATTTGTAAGCCGATCTTCTCATTGTTTAGGCATTAATGATTTAAAATCATAGCTCAAAAATGTTGTCTAGTAAAATTTATTTTTGGGTGAACACTAAGTCTTGAAACGATGCTAACTAACAAACTATTAACCTCTTGAGCGTCCGCGAGCCAAGAACTGCTAGCATTTAAATTGTTAAATGCGCTTCGTATATACACAGCTGTATTTTGTGTAAATATTAAGTTATTTTAATGAAACAAAAACTGGTATAAAACTCATTATTTGCAGTATAAATGTACGTCATCAGCAAAGTTGAGTTGTATTTACAAAACGTTGAAATGGCACAATTTTGTTTCACTGTGGTGAAAAGTCAACTTTGCTCTGTCGAACGCATCTAATATTAGTTCTCGGAAAGATACAGTAAAGGAACACCCATTGTATGTGTGGCTTATGCGTCAGCATACTGTGTAATAAAGCGCTACTGCATGCGTGGTCTCTTAAGTCATCAGAATAGATCAACATTACAACTTTTGCTTACACGAGTTTCGTAACTGAGTAGAGTCAGTGTCTTTCTTTGTTGAAATACATACTTATTCTTTCCTGCTTGTAGCTGAAGGGAGAAGTGGTATAAAAAGGTGTTTTTGCACCAACTGGATATAACCATATACAATTGTTTGGGGATTTGGACAGCTCTCTAAACCCACACAGGGCAATGACCGACCTTGACTACCGACTATAAATAACTCGCAGCCTAATTGAACAATACCACGTTGGGGGTTGAAAATCCAAAACCCCTGCACCCCTCAGACTTCAAGGAAAACATTATCCTAAAAGGATACCACCAACAGCAAAGAAGTCCCGCCCATTTCGAAAGTGTTTCGTGTGCCGCAAGAAGGGAATTCGCGAATGTGGAGATGTACGTACCCTTGTGTGTTTATCCCTGTTTTGAGGTAAATCACTGCAGAACGAACATATTAAGGTAAGCCAATAAAGCATATAGACCTTACTAAAATGTTTCATAAAGGGAAACTTATAATAATTGAGTTGGATAAGGGATAAATAAGGTGATAAGAGCTTCACGGGTGATCAGCCGTGTTAAATTTAAGAAGGTCGAGCTTTCGGCCATTATACTCTCCATGGCCATCTTCAGGACTAAAATGATGGAAAACTCTCCTCAGTTTCCTAATATATACTATGGTTAGGTTGTGTTGTCCAAACCAATGCCCGGTTGATGGTTTCTGATTGGGCCTGCTGTAGGCTCGGCTGCAGTGTTTTCCCGCGGGTACGAAATTTGTGCAGTGATTCTGATGGCTATAGTCCACGCGGAACTTAGTTTGAGTCCGCCCTCTCTGTTGAAATTGTGGGGGTGCAATTTGATGTGGATGGCCTCCTTGATGAGTCTGTCCCAGTAATTTTCTGCGTGTTCTAGTATTTGTGTGTCTTGGAAATTTATTTTGTGGACCTGTTCTATGCAATGTTGGGCTACTGCTGATTTTTCTGGCTGGAGAAGTCTGATGCTCTGTTGATGTTCTTTCCTCTATCGTGCGTCCTGTTTGACCCACATACACCTTACCACACTCGCACGGAATCCTGTATATTCCCGGGACCTTAAGCCCAAGTCGGTCTTTCACCGGCCTGAGGAGTTGTCGGATCTTCATAGGGGGCGTGAAGAAGGTTTTGATATTATGTCTCGCGAGTATACGGAAAACCTTGTTGGAGACAGAGCCGTAGAAAGGTATATAGGCCTTCTCTTGAGTGCTATCCTTCCCTTGCGTGAGCAGTAGCGGGTTCTTCCTGCTGCGTTCTACTTTCCTACGGGTCTCATTGATGTCCTGGTTGCTATACCCATTCTTGCGTAGGGTATCCTGTAAGTATTGAAGTTCTAGGTGTATGTGGTCCTTGTCTGCTATGTCAAACGCTCGGTGAAACAGAGTGGAAATGATTGTTTTCTTTTGAGAGGGATGATGGTGGCTGGAGGCATCCAAGTATCTGTTGGTGTGTGTGGGCTTCCTGTAGACCGTGTGTCCCAGGCTGCCATCCGGTTTTTTGTACACTAGAACATCCAGGAAGGGAAGGGAGTTGTCGTTCTCCACTTCCATGGTGAATTTGATATTAGTATGTAGGCTATTGAGATGGTCCAGAAAAAAGCCAAGTTTTTCTGTCCCGTGTGGCCAGATGACGAAAGTGTCGTCGACGTATCTGTAGAAAGCTTTTGGTTTGTGTGTAGCGGTGTCCAGTGCGGTGTGTTCAAAGTTTTCCATGAAGAAATTGGCAATGGCCGGTGATAATGGTGAGCCCATGGCCACTCCATCAGTTTGTTCGTAAAACTGGTCGTTGTAGCAGAAGTAGGTGGACGTGAGCATGTGTCTGAAGAGTTGTGTGATGTCCTCCGGAAATTGTTCCGCTATGAGATGTAGTGAGTCTTCTAGAGGCACTCTGGTGAAGAGGGATTCAACGTCGAAACTCACCAAGATATCCCCCGGGTCCAATCTCATGGTTGAGATCTTTTGTATGAAGTGGCTGGAGTTATTGATGTGATAATGACAGGCGCCCACTAGTGGATTCAATAGAGTGGTGAGGTGTTTGGCCAGCTGGTATGTGGGTGAGTTTATAGCACTTACAATGGGTCGGAGTGGTATTGTAGGTTTGTGGATTTTCGGAACTCCGTAGAGTCTGGGTGGAGTGGCTGAGTGCGGGATGATGCTTTTTTGGGCTTCGGTGGTTAGGCTGGAGTGTTTGATGAGCTTGGTGGTGATCTTGGTGATCCTGGCTGTCGGGTCCTTGTCAAGTTTCTTGAAGGAAGAGTCTTCGAGTAGTAGTTTAATTTTCCGGTCGTAATCTGTGGTTTCCATAATCACCGTGGCATTGCCCTTATCTGCTGGAAGTACTGTTAGGGACGCGTCTTGTCGTAGTGTTTTTAGTGCTCTGGATTCTGCAGAAGAAATGTTTGATCTTGGTTTCTTAGCTTTCATCAATGTGAGACTGACTTCTGTTCGTATTTCCTCGGCTACGTCCGCAGGAAGGCGGCTTAATGCTTGCTCTGTGCCACTGATGAAATCACGAGTTGGTATAGACTTCGGTGCCGGTGCGAAGTTGAGTCCTCTTGAAAGCACTGAGATGGTTGGTTGATCTAGTGTGCGTTCGGTGAGATTAATTACCAGCTTGGACTGGTCCAGAGGAGTGTGGTCCTGTTGTGTGTAGTGGATACTGTTGAACTTCTTCACGTGCCTATCTGTGGTTTTCTTTTGGTGGCGCCAGTACTGTGCGGCTATGGATGCGTCAATCCATTCTTTGTCTAGACTCCGTAGCAAAGAAAATATGTCGAGATGAAGTGTTAAAAGTTCCCTGGAGATACGGTCCAGAAGGCAATAGGTGTAGTGTATCCTTTCTCTTACCAATGCGAGACTGGCGCGTCGTAGGATTCGTTGTGCCCGGCTTGTGGTGATGTTATGATGTACCTCGGCGAAGTGTGGAACAACTGCGTGGTCTCGGCAGCATTTCAGGAAGGCTAAAGTGCATAGAGCACTAGCTCTTTTGGTCTGTAGACGTTCATATCGTCGTAGTTTCTTGTAGGTATCCTCCCCGTAGAGGTGCTTAATGTAAGATTTGAAGCTTTCACGGCGAATGTTAGTGATAAGAGCTTCACGGGTGATCAGCCGTGTTAAATTTAAGAAGGTCGAGCTTTCGGCCATTATACTCTCCATGGCCATCTTCAGGACTAAAATGATGGAAAATTCTCCTCAGTTTCCTAATATATACTATGGTTAGGTTGTGTTGTCCAAACCAATGCCCGGTTGATGGTTTCTGGTTGGGCCTGCTGTAGGCTCGGCTGCAGTGTTTTCCCGCAGGTACGAAATTTGTGCAGTGATTCTGATGGCTATAGTCCACGCGGAACTTAGTTTGAGTCCGCCCTCTCTGTTGAAATTGTGGGGGTGTAATTTGATGTGGATGGCCTCCTTGATGAGTCTGTCCCAGTAATTTTCTGTGTGTTCTAGTATTTTTGTGTCTTGGAAATTTATTTTGTGGACCTGTTCTATGCAATGTTGGGCTACTGCTGATTTTTCTGGCTGGAGAAGTCTGATGCTCCGTTGATGTTCTTTGCATCTTTCCTCTATCGTGCGTCATGTTTGACCCACATACACCTTACCACACTCGCACGGAATCCTGTATATTCCCGGGACCTTAAGCCCAAGTGGGTCTTTCACCGGCCTGAGGAGTTGTCGGATCTTCTTAGGGGGCGTGAAGAAGGTTTTGATATTATGTCTCGCGAGTATACGGGAAACCTTGTTGGAGACAGAGCCGTAGTAAGGTATGTAGGCCTTCTCTTGAGTGCTATCCTTCCCTTGCGTGAGCAGTAGCGGGTTCTTCCTGCTGCGTTCTACTTTCCTACGGGTCTCATTGATGTCCTGGTTGCTATACCCATTCTTGCGTAGGGTATCCTGTAAGTATTGAAGTTCTAGGTGTATGTGGTCCTTGTCTGCTATGTCAAACGCTCGGTGAAACAGGTTCCCTTAGCTTTGTAACTATATGTTCCTTATGGATAGAACTCTGTTTTTAAGGTTAAAATTTGTAAGAGCTGTTTTTATCTCAAATGTATTTAAAGTTTCCCAACCACTTAGGATTATAATTTGAGTGCAAAATTTGGTGGATAGATTTTTTGTATTATGCATATTAATTGCATTAATTATTTAAAAAATGTAACTTTTTTGCCCTTTTTACAGAGCAATTATAATTCAGAATAATACTTACACCTCTCAGCTCCAGATCCAAGCTAAAGACACTGCATTCTTCTGGTAAATGAAGATTAATTTTTAGACGAATTGGATTAATTTGAACACTTGACCTTTTGGGATCATACTTCTTAGCAAAGACGGAAATTACAACTGTACTTGGAGTCTGGTGCCAATCGTATCGGCATTTCGTTTGTCTACTGTCTCCCTGAAAACAAATTATTAATTGAAATTGTAATGTTTGTCAATTTACTTAAGGAAAAAAAACAAGAGCTTAATAGGCTAAACAATCCATGATCTTCCATCCAAAGTGATATGGTCTATCGTAGACAAGATACATAATTCTGTATACATATGTAAATCCCTGAACTTGTTATGGGGAGTGGCTTAGTGAATGCCTTATCTGGGCATGAATTTTTCTGAGTATATTTGACAGACCTGTAAAACAAAATCACCATGAAATTTTGTGACCATATGTGTGGTAGTTAAAGTGAAAAAAGTATTCTCCTCAAAAATACAGAGAGAAAAGACAGAAACATTTGTACGTTTGGGTTCTTTTTGGTTCTTTTTTCCTCAGGAATGACTAAAAACAGATAACTGGAAGTTTTATTGCACCTTAAGACATTTTGTTTCTTCTAACAAACTTGTGTAGTGCTTGCATTTATAGCAGTCCAATATATAGAATTTGTATTGGGTTTGCATCTTTCTTAGTCAGCCAGCTATTTCACGATTTTAGATATGTGCTTAATATTTTAATGCAACACATTCAGTATTTTAAAATTGTTCACTCATTAATATAATCCTAATTCAATTCATTTTCCATACCTCATATAAGCATGGAAGGTTTCAGATTTGTAGATTTTGAAAAAAACATATTTAGAAAATAGTTTAGATGTCATTTATTTATGCCAACAAACTTACTGTTGGTGTCTTTAAACACACAAGCCGTGTGTGGGCAAAGTTTGAGAGGTAGAACTGGAACTTAAAAATTCAATGCCACAGCTGGGATTTGAACCACAGACCTTCTGCTTACCAGGCAGCTGCTCTAACCATTGAGCTACTGTGACAAACTGCCAGAATGGCAGGAGATATGCGAACTGGTTCGAGAATTCAATGCCATTCTGGCAGTTTGTCACAGTAGCTCAATGGTTAGAGCAACTGCCTGGTAAGCGGAAGGTCTGTGGTTCAAATCCCAGCTGTGGCATTGAATTTTTAAGTGTCAGTTCTACCTCTCAAAGTTTAGATGTCATTTGAAATTTGGCTTGAACTTCAAGCTGGCTTTTACAAATTCAAAAATTACTCATTAACTGGTCATGAAATGTGTGTGCAGGTGCATGAGTGTGCGAGTGTGTCTAAATTAAATCTTAATTACAATTGCAATTACATTACAATCTATTACAACTGCAACTTATTAATGCAGAAGCTACTTTGACCAGAGATTAAACATACTCTCAAATGCAAACTGCTGAGCTGGAATCGATGCACTGGTATAACTCATTCAAATTTATTCCTGCTGTGAAGCTGAATAAAACTAGAAAATGTTGGCTACTCGTTAATTATAACTCACTATGGTGTAAGGTACAACAGGGAAGAAAGTATGATGTACCTTGTACTTTAGTTAATGCATTCCACAACTAAAACACAGCACTTACATTCTATTTATTTCACTGCGGTACCTAAAGATTAAATGTCACAGAAAATTGAGGTGTTCTAAATTTTGCTGCAATGCATGCAAACAAATGTTACTTCTGTGGTTACAACGTGCATTATTGCATTAGTTGTCAAGTGTCAGATGTAGAAGATGCTCCAAGTATGAACATTTCCCTCCTAAAAATGCAATACAGAAAATCACTTCTGCCTTGATAGTCACAGTAATGAACACTCTTTTGAAAACTATTGTGTGCATCTCTGGCACCAGTTCATAGAATGAGCATCTCTCCCTATTATGACCAAATAATGAAGGTAACTACTACAGTACTCCAAAGTTTGAAAAAAGCACTTTTACACATGATTTCAACTGTCAGTTTCTTTGTACCAACACAATAGCTGAGTTACTAGTTACTAAAACAGCATGGCAGGACTGAAATTTCTTTTGGAGGTAATATTAATTCACTTTCTGTACGCTGCTTAACTTCTACTATAGTATGAGACAGAATATGCGGTCAGACCCCGAAAAGAAAGTATTTATGTAAATATTTATTGTAAATATAGTTTATTTTTCATGTTGGTAAGGATTTGTTAAGTACAGAGAGTGTTATACCATTGTTTCATTGTTGTTGTTTTCTAGTGCCTTGCATCTGGCAATGAAGCCATTAGCATTCGTGCTTTCCAATACTTTTGAACTGTAGTTTCTTCTGATCTTAATGCTTCACAGGTCTTCAAGTGGTCTTCGTTCATTTCTGCTGGATCGTTACACAGGACACATATTGGTGAGGCTGAGATACCTATTCTGTAGAGATGACTTGCTAAGCAGTCATGATTTGTCAATAGTCGGAAGGCTGCAACAGCTGTTTTCCTTGGTCTCTGGGGGATTATATCTGGATTGGAAAGTAGTGTAATCCATTTTTTATCTTTGGCATTTGTTTCTATTTCTTGTAGGTATGAATGAGAAAAATTTTTAATGATTGTTTCATTGTTAAGAATATTATTTGTTTAATAAAGTCATTAATGAATATTAAAAATAGAAGCACAATTGGCAGTGAAGTATTCTTCATGTTTGAAGAACAAAGTCATTAATGTTTAATGTTCAAATGTAACACGTATAATTATAAAAATTATTTTAGATTTAATGTTAGGTGTGTTGGGAGGATGGATTGAGATCGCTTCAACATTTTGGGAACTATTTAACATGTAAGATGACGTCATAGGGGACGCTGTAAAAAAGTATACGCATATGAATACACATGCGTTGTTAAGGAATGTGCTAGAATCAATGTCTTAGCGTCCCATTGTCCAAAGAAGAGAAGACATGTTTTTGAGATGTGTGAGTTTAGACACTAAAAGTATAATTTAAAATGACAAGCAGTGCGAAGAAACAGTTGAGGAAGTCAGTCTGCATGCATACAATGTTAACTGAAATAACATGTGTGTAATTCCCAGTGAAAAAGGTGTGAATAAAAGATTGTGAAAAAGTTTTATCCTGTGCCCACGTTATTTCACCCTGTACCACGACCCGAGATAACGAAAGAGTCAAAAGCTCAGCACCATCACGATAGCATTATTAAAAAACTGCACCAAGTAGATCACACTTATTTGCAAATTTATCACCTAATTGTAAGCTATAGCTGTCAAGTCTTATTAATATAGTAATTTTATTGATAAAATAAAAGAACTCCCTTGAGATAGGATTAGAGTAAAGTAAACTTCCAATGATAACAATGAAAAGCATAAGAAATTAACCGTAACCTTATGTAAGTAGATATATTTTGATTCTTCTCTTTGCTTCGAATAGGAAGTACAGTTCAGCAAATTTCAAAGTATAACATGATAGTTTTCTGAATTTTTGGTTAAGTATAAATTTATAGAATTCAGATATCAGGGACATAATTTATTAAAGTCTGGACATGTGATTTCTTGTCAGCATGCGTGAAAGTCATTTCCTGTAAGATTACGTTGCATGGTTAAGTCATGCTTCCATCCTACATGAGCTTTGCTGATGGAAAAGTTATAACTGAAACAAAATATGCGAGACCTTTTTCCCATTTAATTTCACAAATAATGTCTCATATGAATTAGATTAACTTAAATGGAGGGAGGTTAGCAAAGAGCAACACAACAGGATGCCCAAGAGGCATACTTGAAGTCCCAGGCATTGATTCAATTCTCTAGATCTACACAGTCAATATCAAAAGGCAATTATGAAATAAACTCTAAATGAACAAAATATATTTACTGTGCATACCTTTTCCTTGTGCCAAACATGTTTCCCAAACTCACAGCCTTCTTGTTCTAAAAAACTATTGAAGTCTGTTGTGCGTCGTTGGCAACAAGACCAGAACTTTAGCCCTTCATGAAATACAGGATAGCCTGGATGATGTTGACATGCTGCATTATTACTATGAGGACCTTCATAAGTTTGCTTGCAGCCACCATTCTTACAACTTGTTCCAATGGCTATTTCACCAGTCACAATAGCGTCTCCTGCACATGCAGTCGATTTTGTAAGAGAAGCTACTTGTTGTTCTAAAGCTGGAGAAATCTCTGGTTTCAGATCCACCTGTAATATTTCCAGTACTCTTTAAAATCTGACTTAAAAGGATATGACATGCTACATAAGCAACTTTCTCTTCCCACTATTATTTACATTCATATTTATTTTACACAGTATTTGAAAAAAAAAACAGCTCATGATAAATGTTTACCAAAATGATTTCCATACACATTTAGTTGAAGCATTCATGACGCTAGTCAAATGCTTAAAAAGCAGCTCATTACATATATAGGGTTAGTTATAGGTAGGGAGGAGATTCTTAGGTAAATAAATATTTTTTCTGAGAATACATACATGCCTACAAAAAGGGGAAAATTCTGAATAAAGGATCATAAGCATAAATATCAAATCTTATTTCACATAAAAATAGATATTTTGAAGAAAAAAAATATGTAAGTACATATTTTTAGATATTTTCCCATAAATACATAAATTTGAATTAATCTCTAATTTTTTGCTATTATTTATCCCGCACAATTTTAAATGTGTGCTATCTTAAATATACAGGGTTCTTCATTTAAAACCTAAAAGAGTGTACAGCGTTTGTCCTCTCCTGCAGCCTTGCTGGATTCCCCCATTACCGAATGCCATTGTGCATGCCACTAGTTGGTACTGAATCTCTCAGAATCCACATTGAGTTCTAGAAATACCTCATTATGATAGGAGAGTTGGAGTTCGGTGTGTTGTTAGCGATAAGAAACATAATTGGTCCAATATTCTACGAGCAGATGGTAAACGCAGAGGTACTGAAATGACATTTGATCCCATTTTATCATGAACTGACAGAAGAAGAGAAATCATATGGGTGTTTTCCAAAAGATTCTGCTACTGCCTATACAGCAGAGGAGTCCATGAATAAAATTCGGGGAGTGTTTGAAGATAAGAGGGACTAATGCTGGTGTATGGCTCTCTCGCTGCCCCAATCTTAACAGTGTGTGATTTTTACTTGTGGGATAACTTGAAAGACAAAGTTTATGAGATAATCCTCATACATTGGAAGAACTAAAACAAAAGTATTACAAATGAAATCAGAAACATTACTGTGGTGCAACTTATTGGTGTGAATCAGAATGTGTTCTCTCGATATAATGCTTAATTAGTTGAGGGTGCACATTTGCACCATCTTCTGTAAGGTAAGAGTGTTATACATGCTTTACGCTAAGAGTTTATGTATGAGCAAAGCCAGCTGTGGCACACACAATTACACACAGTCAAAATGCCATACACCCATTAATGTTAAATGAAGAACCCTGCATATATGATATATTTACAAATGACTTGTACTGCACCACAAGTATCAGAAAATGTTCACTATATTGTGGTGCCTAAGGTAAATATAGAATATATCAGGCCATCATAAACAAACTTGCTGGCACCCTCGTTATTCCTCATCTGCTACCTGTATATTATATTTCATGTGTTTATATTGCTAGACCCAGCACTTGCAATAAAGAATACGAATGATGCATATGGACTGGCATTGTGTTCCTTCAGTTGAAACATGCCAAAAGTTAAATCACTTGTCTTCAGCAATACATAGACAAATTTAAAAACATATTTACCACATATAAAGTTTTGTTTTACCAAACATGCAGAAAAACTTAAGTGCAGATCAGCGTTCACAAGTCACTCAACATTTATTGATAGTTGAACCGGTTTCTTCAAGTGTAGGATAATCAGTGTTCCCAATATTAATTAGTTTTATGCGGAGCACTTGTTGCAGCCAACATTCCACTCAAAAAAGTAAGTAATATTCAACTTATGAACTTTTTTACTAAATATATTGACATTGGACCTCCTAAGGAATTAACTTTCCTAAATACTGTGATGAAACTTTGCAAAAAAATTAGGGCGCATGTGAAAATGAAAAACTTTGGGTCAGCAAGATTCAAGTTTCTTCTTTCAGGCTAAGTGAGGGCAACCAGATCCTTCACTCTTGCCACCAGTTTGAGGCTGTCTCTCCCTTTTCTTTATCTCAGGTGTGTTTCTTGTCTCAGGAAGATTATAGATTTTTATTTTCTAAAAATTAAGTTCTTGAAAAGATCAGTTAAATGTGGCCTCAAAAATTAAAGTCAGCTAAACAGACTAAAATTTGCAAAAATTAGGAATTTTAATACAAAGTATCCTTAAAAACATGTAAATTCTGAACTTCAAGTCTCGCTTGAAAATTCTAGTAATAAAAGAAACTTATTCTAGTCATTTACCAGCACATGAAATTATAAATATTCAGGCCATATCTGAAGTTGCAAACTTAAGCATGACATTCATTACATGCTTACCAATGGAGAGTCAAATGGTGGACGTTCCAATGCCTGATGTATGACTGGCTGTGGAGTTTTATATTCTATTACTTCATCTGCTTTTGATTTATCCACCTTTGGTTTTTCTGGCTCTGGAGGTTTCACATTATTGTGAAATGATTTTGTACAGCCCTGTAAATGCACATATTAATATATCAAACCACTTAAAAAATGTTACAGCAAATACACAGTAAATATACAGTGCAGTGCTTTAAACAGTATTTTACAACAACGAACAGTAGTGGACATATGGGAAACAGAAATGCTTGGAATTTGGGAAACCAACGATGTGGTAAGAGCAAACGAACCACAGTGATGGCTGTTACTTTTGTTCAGTGACTGAAAAGGGCATCAATAATAAAGTCCGCAATTGGTGGATATACCCTGATCTAGCTCCAAAAAATACCCCATTCCAAAATCAAGGGAGATGTATGTTCCAATACTTACCAGTCTGCTAGGGTTATCAGAAGAGGAGGATGAATCAACTGAAAGCTATGCTGAGCAAATGATACTAATTTCACAGGATCTACATAAGCTGCATCCAGTTTAAAACAACCAGAATTGAATGACCTCATTAGAAGTCTAATGCTGGGTTGCAAGAATACATTTATAGGTTTTATTAGCACTAAAGTGTTAAATTTCCCTCTGAAATGAATTTTATTCACAGATATGAATGAGTGAGTGAGTGGAGTTTAAGCACCCATCGACAACACGGTCACTTGTGCCCTTCATAGATGTCATCCTCAGATATAAGAAAATAAGAATTACTGCTATATGTATTGTCAATTGTGTGTAGAGAATTATAGTTTTATACCAGAAAGTGTTGTATTTCTATTCTGTTCTTGATTATACTGTGTCATCAATTTGGAGCGGCCCGCTCCTTGCAGCACCATGACACACAGTGCCTGTCAACCAACACTCCATTTCACGTGCGGCCAGCAGTAGAACGAGGAAGGCTAACTTAATAGCATCATTCATTATTATGAACATTTAATATGTGTTTATATTGCTTATCTTTTTCAAAGAAGACATAGAAAATGTTCTCCTTGTGCTGCGAGACAGGCATTACAGCATCTTAATAGGTTTTCATTCACACGTTTTAATGCTTCTTGCGAGATGTCTATTTCTTCCCTATGTTACGTTGAAGTTCATCTAAAGTTTGGGGATTTCTTTTATATACCCTGTCTTTTAAAGTTGCCCACAAATAGTAATCACAGGGTATTAAATCTGAGGACCTAATTACCCTGTCACCAAACACGCCAGCAATAGCATGCAATGAAGTCAGCTGTATGGATGTAGGCCCTCTTGTTGAAACACACCATGTGTTCCTTCTTCATCAGTCAATTGATTGAAAACCTGTTTCAGACTTACAGCTTTGTATCATTCTGCATTAATAGTTTCATGAAAGAAAATAGGGCCAGTGATTCTCCTACTACTCACTGCACATCATATGTTGACCTTAAGACCTGCACTTCCATTGTTTTATATGGCCACAAATTTAGCATTTTTGTGGCCTTCTGTGCTGATCCATAACCTACACCTGCTTGTGCTAACTTAGACACTTTTGGGGCAATCGTTCTAATCGAGCACCTATATGAAGTTTTTCTTCTGTCAGGACATGGCGTCCTCTCTATTTTTTGGTCCCACACCAATCCTGTAGAATCGAATTTATGGAGCATTTTATGCACCGTACGTCTATTGGGAGGAACATTGTCAGGAAACCTTTCCCTAAATACTCCTACTGTGCTGAGCAGGTGATCTGTATTTTATGAAGTAAATGCAAATAATATTCTTTGTTCAGTACTAAATCATGCCATGTCTCGCTCAAATACACAGATAACTTATTGACACTGCTACACAATGCAACGAATGTTAACTGCCCTGGATGACCTTGCATGTGCTTCACATGGTGCGAAATAGTTTTACTGCCAGTCGCTTAGGGAATAGAGTGTTGGCGGACAGGCTGTGAGCACTGCCTCCATGGTGCCACGAAGAGCGGGCCCTTCCAAACTGATGGCCAGATATAATTGTCTGATGAAATGGTTCTATTCAATCTGACCCCATTTCTAACAAGACCAAGGATTTTTAGATAGAGGTCCAAACCTTTTCAGGGATATGACAACATAGAATTTAAAGTTAGATTTAGGGCTCTCCAAATAAACATCTTGCATGTGGAGAGGCTGCAGATTGGAAAACTGACTGCACAAAGTATGACCATATCTGGAGAAAATCAATTGCTGATTACCTTGTTGTTATACAACAAGAGCTTTTCAGAATGTGATAGATCATATTCATGTTCACAAATGTACAATGATAATCAGAAATGTGAGTCAGAGCATTACACTTTGCTTTTCATATACTGATCAATAATATGTGTTCCTGTTCCCATTCTCATGCTTCCTTGCTTCCCATTCTCATTAACATTATGGTTACCATTATCGTGGTTGAGAAACACCTTGAGGCTCCTAATTATAAGGAACTAGTGGAGAATACGCTCGCTGCTAATTGTGCACTTGGTTGCAACACAAGCACAAATTACACTACTTGCAAAGTTATTTGGATCCATTTCCAGATTGTCTTGGAGATCTAAACAAGGAAAAGGGTGAGTATTTTCATTGGGAAATAAGTAAAATGGCAGAACGATATCATGGGCGATAGAATATATATGATGTCAGAGTAATGTTGGGGTATTCATCATGAATGTTCGAAACCAATGCATCAGAGGAAATCATTCAGAGACCTGATAGAAGAAAATTAATTAATCTAATGTAACCAATGTGTACATAAATATTAAATAAACCAGTTGCTTCATGAAAAAGTGCTTGATCCATCCAAATGCCTTCTGTATTTAATGGTATGCATGTGATATAGTTGTATATGCACAGTATGATTAGATTGGTATATAATGTGAATAAGCTCTATCTCAAAACTTAAGAGCTGCTATTGCATTTTTGGAATCATTAACCAAATTATACTCGAATAAATCAAAATTGAAAGGCACCAAAATCAGTTTCCCAGAGTTCTTAATTTTAACGCATGCTATAGTATATTTTGCTTAAATAACTGTTAAAAGAAATCTAAAGTGAGTAAACCAGGAACAAAATGGCATAAGTGCAACAAAGGAATGTATATGTGCACTACATTGCGATTACGGGATTATACCTCTACACGGAACCTTAACCCCAAAAACCTGCAATTTCGATTCAGTGTAACAAAATTACAGTGTCACAACTTCTAAACTACATCTTATTATGCATTCAAACCCCAGCTTTAATTTGGTAGATGTTTTTATTGTGAACAATGTGCTAAGTGCCAATATTCGTTTCATTCTGAAACATGAAACAACGGTAGCTAATCTACCGTGTCTTGATTATTAGTTAATTTACCTTAATGTTCAAAAATTCTGTGAAGTCCGTACATTTCCTGTTGCAGCAGGACCAACCTTTATACGCATCGTGAAAGAATGGAGCTCCTGGGTGGAAAGTGCAAGAATCTGGAAAGGAAACGACGTAGGTATCATTCCAGAACATTCACCCAAAAAGGATCTAATGCAATTGCGGAATTGTTCCAACACATACCTTCTTTATTTTCCTTCGGATCATATTTCTGTCCACATCCTCGGTTATAACAAAGCACTAATTCCGTTCCTTCACTCGGCATTATTTTCCTTTTAATTTGCACACGCTCACACTACCTCTTGTGCAAAGTGGTAACAATGCTGCCGTGTTCTCATTTATTTACTCAAGTTACTCAATGCCACAGATAATCCTCAATGCGCAAGATTTCATGGTAGCCAACATCACAGCCTTAAAAAGGAACTACTACTGCTTCTTCTGCTTCTTCCGTAACCTACGCGACTTTACGGACAGAATGTGTCCTGAGCTTTGAGTCCATAAAAAATTCGAATAGTTACTTTTTTTATTAACTTACTCCAACGTAGTATCATATCGGACAATGAGTGAATGAAATAGGTAAAATTATGACCAAATTTGCCCGAGGTCCATAGAGTTACCCGACATTCGTCTCCTCAGGATAACGGAAAGCCTCGAAGAAGAAGAAGAAGAAGAAGAAGAAGAAGAAGAAGAAGAAGAAGAAGAAGAAGAAGAAGAAGAAGAAGAAGAAGAAGAAGAAGAAGAAGAAGAAGAAGAAGAAGAAGAAGAAGAAGAACAACAACAACAACAACAACATGATGACGGTGGTGGTGGTGGTGGTGGTGGTGGTGGTGATGATGATGATGATGTTGATGATGATGATGATGATGATGATGATGATGATGATGATGATGATGATGATGATGATGATGATGATGATGATGATGATGATGATGATGATGATGATGATGATGAACCTTATCCGGATAACTCGCTCTAAGCGAGATTCGAACTCGCGATCTCTTGGATGTGATGCAGACATGCTACCACCACGCTACAGAGGCAGGCCGCCGAATAGTTACGAGTCCGTCGGGCTCATAGTGTTCACATTCATTCACCATTAGAAATCATAACAGATTTATATGCTTCGCTGTATATAGATATTTTTACTTTCTTTACCACATATAGTAAGAAGTATTCTACTTCACCCATAAATGCGTTATTAAGATTTCACCGAAAATATATATTTTTGAGACTCCCTGAATCCGATAAAAGAATTATTAGAAAAAGGACTGTGTGTATGTGTATGTGTGTGTGTGTGTGTGTGTGTGTGTGTGTGTGTGTGTGTGTGTGTGTGTGTCGAACAGATAACTCAAAAACAAAATGTCGATGAAATACCAAACTTGGTATTTCAAGAGAATGCATTATCCCATACTAACGTTAAAGTGGAAAAATGTTTATTATAAAAAATAGTCCTAACATTTTTTATTAAAATACTACGTGTTTAAGATGCTGTCATGCCAAATGAAATATATATCTTGAATTTTCTGGAAACGTTCTCAAAAGTCCTCTTGAGTGACTTTTGCATAGCTGGTGAACCTTAAGAGATGAATAAAATCTTTCTTTACCTGATTACCCTCCCCCTATGTAGAACTTGCACCCCCTAGGACTAACAAGCCAGTGCCTAGGGCTAGACGCCTGTCGGGGAGCACAGGAACCTATGGACGGGACAGAGTGAAGACCTGGAAGCGGGTGGTCAGCCAAGCACCAGGTATGATAGTGAGGAACAGGATGATGTGAAATGCAGGCGAAATGGATGATTGGAAAGGTGTAATGAGTGGTGGGAGAAACCGGTAAACTCGGAGAAAACCCGACCTAACGCTGCTCCGTCCACCACGAATACCACATGCGGGTCCCTCGGATCGAACCCGGACCGCCTAGGTGGTACGCGAACGTTTTAACCGCTCGGTCGCGGCGCCGTCGAATAAAATCTTACTACTTATAGACAAAAACGCAGCACACCGTTTATGTCAAATACATTTTTAAATTTGTGAACTTTTAAGATATTCCTTGTTATTTGTTGAATTTTCCAAAATCTATACTTTTCTGAAATGGGAAGTTCTTATTCATTCTTCTATCTCTGGTCTATGCAACGAATATCAAATGTCAAAGGCATCACATACCGATTAGTTGTAGCTACTCTTAAAAGATTTAACCATCGTTCAAAGCAGAGATATTCAACCTGGGTTACGCAGGCTTCTTAGCTGTAAAAAAAAAAGAACATTTAAAATACGCAATCGATATAACATGTCTCCTGAATGATCACAAATAACGAAAAATACTTCGATCAGAGAGATTTCAATTGCTCTTTGTCCAAGGATCTATTTTGCTTACACTACCGGTTAATTAGTATTGGGGGCGGACTTTTGGAAATAATCAAATTCCACCTACAAAATCTAAGATAACAGTTTCTAAAATATTTTTCATAATTCAGAAAGACAATAATACACTAGCATGGATTACAAATACGTTTTGGACCACCGCACCACCATGAATTCCTCTGATCTTCCCATAAAATTAAAAGAAAATATTTTGGCACTCTCTGTAGACAGTTAACTGAACACGAAAATCGAAAACATGTCAATCCGTGATTTCGGTGTTATGCACGCAAAGAGTAACTGAACTTGGTGACACTGCCTTCGTTCCTTTCCTCTCTACTTTTTGTGTGAACAGGTTTTCTCTACATTGACAGCACTCAAAACGAAACAAATGGCTTGAATCCAGAATCAGCATTGATATCCGCACTAATGAAGATTCATCCACGAATAGAAGAGCTGCTGTCCAGAAAACAAGCTCAGCCATCTCTTTAACAGATCAGAAACATATGTATACAAATTCTTATACTTTTTGCATGTGTATGCTATCTGTCATCTATAGTTGGTGTATTTAGTTTATACATTTATAACACAGTCCTCCTTTTTGTAATATTTAACCAATTATAAAATTTTAAATCTATTTTAGATATGGTTATCCATTATTTGAATTAAAGATAACTCAAGGGCTAGACCTAGGAGTACAAGCTGGAATGGAAAATTCACTTTGAGAGTACGGGGAGAGAAAAAATGTTGAAAACCACTGGCTTAAACCTTAATGTACTCCCTTATTCCCTGTACCCGCAAGAAAATTAGCAATAAGATCATTTCTGTAAATGTCTGTCTTATGCAGGGCATATTGAAAATCTAAACTTAAGGAAGGAAGGAAGGAAGGAAGGAAGGAAGGAAGGAGGGAGGGAGGGAGGGAGGGAGGGAGGGAGGGAGGGAGGGAGGGAGGGAGGGAGGGAGGGAGGGAGGGAGGGAGGGAGGGAGGGAGGGAGGGAGGGAGGGAGGGAGGAAGGAAGGAAGGAAGGAAGGAAGGAAGGAAGGAAGGAAGGAAGGAAGGAAGGAAGGAAGGAAGGAAGGAAGGAAGGAAGGAAGGAAGGAAGGAAGGAAGGAAGGAAGGAAGGAAGGAAGGAAGGAAGGAAGGAAGGAAGGAAGGAAGGAAGGAAGGAAGGAAGGAAGGAAGGAAGGAAGGAAGGAAGGAAGGAAGGAAGGAAGGAAGGAAGGAAGGAAGGAAGGAAGGAAGGAAGGAAGGAAGGAAGGAAGGAAGGAAGGAAGGAAGGAAGGAAGGAAGGAAGGAAGGAAGGAAGGAAGGAAGGAAGGAAGGAAGGAAGGAAGGAAGGAAGGAAGGAAGGAAGGAAGGAAGGAAGGAAGGAAGGAAGGAAGGAAGGAAGGAAGGAAGGAAGGAAGGAAGGAAGGAAGGAAGGAAGGAAGGAAGGAAGGAAGGAAGGAAGGAAGGAAGGAAGGAAGGAAGGAAGGAAGGAAGGAAGGAAGGAAGGAAGGAAGGAAGGAAGGAAGGAAGGAAGGAAGGAAGGAAGGAAGGAAGGAAGGAAGGAAGGAAGGAAGGAAGGAAGGAAGGAAGGAAGGAAGGAAGGAAGGAAGGAAGGAAGGAAGGAAGGAAGGAAGGAAGGAAGGAAGGAAGGAAGGAAGGAAGGAAGGAAGGAAGGAAGGAAGGAAGGAAGGAAGGAAGGAAGGAAGGAAGGAAGGAAGGAAGGAAGGAAGGAAGGAAGGAAGGAAGGAAGGAAGGAAGGAAGGAAGGAAGGAAGGAAGGAAGGAAGGAAGGAAGGAAGGAAGGAAGGAAGGAAGGAAGGAAGGAAGGAAGGAAGGAAGGAAGGAAGGAAGGAAGGAAGGAAGGAAGGAAGGAAGGAAGGAAGGAAGGAAGGAAGGAAGGAAGGAAGAAAGAAAGGAAAGGAAAGGAATCTTAGGGTAAAAAAGAGCATCCAATCCTTTACAGCAGTTTTTGAAGGAACTGCTTGGATTGCGTCTTATATCTGATAGGTAAAATGCGAGCTTCCATATCTCGGGTTCAACCCCTGGCTGGGAGATGCGACGTTTTCTTTAACCGGGATTAATTGCCACTCTGCCTAGACTCTGGCAGCATGAGTGAGAGTGTAAATCTGTGTGTGTGTTTGGGTGTACGTATGTGCGTGTGTGAGTTTAATAGAAATGACATTCGGAAGATCAAATTATTCTTGACGGTCAAAGGCCACCGTCCAAAATAATCTGAACTGTGCACTTACATGAGTTGCTCCGCTCCGTCTTCTTCATACTACACCTTCGTAAAAACACTTATTCTGCTATCTAGTTGATGTTAATTGAAATAAATATTTCTAGAAATTGTTTAATTACGTACTTTGGGTAGCTGCAAGGAAATCAGGAAAATTCAGTAGGCTTAAGGGATAGTCATAACCTTTAACGTCTTGGCGCTATGTGAAGGCTTTCGAATTCCGTTCTCCTTGCACGAATAATTGGAAAAAATATATTAACCTAGGGTATATATCCTTTTTAGAAAGCTGTAGGTGTATTCAAACCCGCAACAAGGGGTGTCGTACTTTTGTGCAGCAAAATGTTGCATATTCTTACGTTTGCCATTCTCTCTTGCAGCCATTTATTGACACAAGTAAATAATTTTATGCACATCTTCCTGTGAGTCAGAGTTAACTACCAACAGCACTTGTTTAAGGTGGGCGTTCATTGTTAGCAAAGAACTGGTGAACTTTTCGACGGATTGCAGATCTCACAAATTCGTCGCAAACTATATCCACCATTTATCTGTCACGTTGTCGCCTTTTGCTGGGATCTTCACCAACTGACGATTTTTCCTTGCATGTGCTGTAAATACTTGCAACTGACACACCGGTAAGCTCGGATGTTAATTTCATCACGTCTTCGATAGCAAGTTCGGGATATTTCTCGCAGAACTTGCTACACACGTTCAATATTGTTGTCTTTTTACCACTTCGCAACGGTTTGCCGCACTTGTTTCACAACTCACTTGTTCCGCCATGTTACTTTCATACTGAATAATGTGCGCGCAGAATGAATTATATAGGCTTGTTACAGATTCACTTAACTGGTATTCTTACACTTTAACTATGCTTAGTACACTTGGTTCATGCTTTAGCAAACATTAAGTGCCATTTCAGACCTTAGTAACAGTATTTCTTCAAGGGGCAGGACCTCCTAAATACCGGACCTGACACTGTAATTCAAGATGGCGGCCAAAGTGGTGGGAACTACTTGTAAACAACTCGTCTACAGGCTACGATTTCAACGCAGTAAAATAAAAATGTGGTGTAATAACACGCCTATTTTGTGAATATGGGCTGTGTTAAACACAAAAACACTGTCTTAAACATAAACTCAAGTAAACAAAAAAGAATGACATTTAATATTAAACGATAAACCATGGGCAATGAAATATATAACCTCAAATATCATTCATGCAATCTACAGGTTTACATGCCATTATGTAACTGCATTACACACTCAAATTACAAAGAAGATAGACAAAACTGCAAGCAGCATGTTACTTAAATAAAACAGAAGTGTTGACAGTGAGTTGACTCAGAATTATTAATCATTGTTTACACTGTTTTTCACATTTGTACAATGTGCAGAATGTTATATACCTACACAAAACATACTATACTGGATGGCTGATATACAAATGCTGCCATTTAGAATGACCTAAAGCTACCTACTGAATTCAAAACCTTTAGGGTGAAATTTTGCTTTCACTATTACTGAGAACTTGATTACTCAGTTTGCAACAACATATTACTCAGCACTTCAGGACACTTTATTTTACAGGGGGAATCCACAAAAGCAGATGAAATATTAAAAATAATAACCGTAAAACAGCACTGTAAATGAAATACATGAAATACGTAATCTTAAATCAGTATTGTAAAGCAACATTGTGTTAGCTTAGGTTAGGTTAGTTTTGCATATGAGTGGGGTGACAGGGTCCTGTGTTATCGAAATATTTACAATTTGGGTAGTGTTTATGCAATCATTTCAACGTAAATGCATTAATCAATCATTGTAGCATATATTACACTCGTTTATGCACATTTATTAGCTAAATATCCGCCGCATAAGCGAAATAAAACCACTTCATCGACCGTACGAAATTTTCTCATAAATAAAACACGAAGCTTGAGCGCACAATAAAACTTACAAGATCGTAATCAGCAATAAAAACTGCATCCATTGCACTATGTTTCATTCGTTTTCTCGAGCGGACGATTTTGTAAATATTTACCAAACTTTGCTATAGTCTACAGTTTTACATGCAGCAACATAACACATTTCTTCTAAACTACAGCTACACATTTAAATTACAAAGACAAAAGATAATGTACAAATATGAGCAGCATACTACTTACATGAAACAAACTGTTGGTGTTGCAGATGCCACTAATTGAATTCACTCGAAATTATTGTCTTTCACTATTCACACTATTCACCATGTTATATACACACCGGCAACTAATACACATAACGCTGCAATTTATTGTAATTAAATACTGAATTTAGAAGCTTTATGTTGTAATTTACCTTTTGTTTTAACTGAAAGTTTCTGATTTTTAATTTGCATCCGGGAATGCAACAGTTACGGTGCATTGTCGTGTTTGAGGTTAGGTTGTAGTATGGCAACATTAATATACACTACTGGAACAGTTTTTCTTCAACAACCTCTCACCACTGTAATCGTGACACAAATTGTACTTGCAAACAGATAAATTAACCACACTATACGGCTAATGTAGCCATAGTCCTAGATGGAACACAATAAACATGAACACGTGGATAGCACACGGCACAGTCAAAACGTTATTACATTTATTCCTGTTCCTATACTGCCCAAATAAAACTTTTGAAACACTCGCTTTGCTGATATGAAGACAAACTTACATAGGAATTATTATAAGAAACAATAACTCGAAGACATAGAAAATAATACGAAAAACAGCGTGTGGAAACACCTCAGAAATAAATCCCACCAGCCGACGCCATTTTTGTACAACTTAGATGGCAGTGTCAGGTCCGGTAATCTAGAAGGTCCTGTCAAGGGGCTATTTACTTCGCGAAAGCGTCAAGAGGGCGCGCTGTAGTCAAAACGCATATGGCTTTGTTTGCGTCTCCTCTAATCTCTTGATGAACAAAGTATAGGTCAGTACATAAACAAGTACCTGCTGTCTCATGAACGTAAACAAATACCATGCGTGTCCTTCCATGTTTACTGTGCGGGTGTAGACCGATCAAAATCGCTAGCTCCCAAAACATTACACCGACCTGCATGCGACCAACCTGTTTACATCCAGAAGCAGGTTCAATTCCCTGACCAACCTCAACGCAATATTGCCGAGTTACTTTACGTCTGAAAAAGCTATTCAGAATATTCCTTTAATTATTTTAAGTGATTAATTATTTCGGAACCCTGAGTGATGACCCATAATTACTATCGAAGTTATGTTAGTAATAAGTTACTCTGTGCATCTTACAAGTAACAAACTATTATCTTCGTACATTCTTGTGGAATTACGCACCCAATTTGGAACAAAACCCACTTTTTTTTTTTCGAAATCGGCTGAGCAAAGAACAATGCCATTGGACTTTTTTGTTTGTAATGCTTCTCTGTGTAGTACATTACATGTACATTACATCAGTAATTTGAAGCTCACAGGAAGATATGCATAAAATGATTTACTTGTGTCAATAAGTGGCTGCAAGAGAGAATGGCAAACATTTAGTGCAACTTTAAATTTTTGTAAGTGGTACAATTTAAGCTAAGCAATTGCACGTAAGGGTACCACCGTACCAGTGACTAACTGAATAGACTGATAGGCTGTTTGCTTTTCCGGGTTATTACTGCATGAAGAAGCAGAGCAACAGCCGTGAATAAAATTGTAAATAAGAGTGTCAGCTTAACTCCAGGCCATCTCCAGATTTCAGTTTTCTCCGCTGATGTTTGGTGACTGAAGCCACAGGACGGTCTGTCTATAACATGAAGTCCTATAATACAGCAATAACCTCTTACGGTCTACTGTTCCCAAGGTCGCGGATTCAAACCCAGTCCAGGTCGACGGTTTTTAAATGTACTTAAAAACGACAGCTCCATGTCAGTATATTTACTGGCATGTAAAAGAGTTCCTGCGGGACGAAATTCAGGCACATCGACGACGCTGGTGTGATCCTGGCAATTGGCAGCGTCTTTAAACAACAAAATAACTAGTAACCTCTTACAGTTATGAATTAAAATTATTAATAAAAAACTTAAAAACGTGATATACTCATTCTGAATACTTATTTCTTCAAAGTAGCGGCTTTCCTGCAAACTAGTGCCTTCGATCCTTGTGCTCGATACTGTCTTCTGCTAGGGACGGCGAAGGCGTAGCCAATCTGTGGCGTAGCCTGTATGCCTGGAGCTTTGCCAATCTAACAAACATGAACGGGCTGGTAGTACCACCAGCGATGAAGATATTTTCACTGCATAGAGATACTTTAACTATTCTAAGAAATATAATTATATAATAATTATAATGATGATAATTAATCAAGAAGAAGAAGCACATACACTTTTCCACTATTCGTATTTCCCATGTTTGGCTATGCTTACATGCTCCTGCGCATTTCACAGTTTCGCGGTTGACAATTTCTACGTCAATCACGCATAGTAGCAATTAAACATTAACCGAAAGCATACCCAAAGTAACAATCAGACACTAATGGAACGTTGTGGTTGTAATTCAAGGTGTCAACAACAACATCTGAAAAGCATTAAAGGCGGGTAAATCAACCATCCAATTTGTTGTCCTGTGACACTGTTTCTTTCAAAACTCATCTGAAATAACTGAGGAAAGGGTTAAATGTCTCCCAACTTTAGAAACGACGTGTAATGAGCAATAGCACTAACATCTATATTGTGCTTGGAGGTTTTCATTTTAGATTTTGGCGGAGAACATAAGGTTTGTTCATCATATGAAAACTTGAAATCTTTTAATTGTTAAAGCATTAAACTCGGAACTGCAATAACAGGGTGCTGTTGGCGCCAACTCATAATTCTGATGTTATAACAAAGAAATCAATCACATATGCTGAATTATTGTTAGTTTTTTAATGTTATTGTTGTTAAGTTTTATGTGAGTCACACACTCTACTAAATAACCAAATTGTTTATAAAATATAAATTATTAGTCTACTTAGCCTACTGTCAACTTTGCTAACCTCTTGTGTGCATTCAAAAGATACTAACCTATTTATGAAAATCCTGTAATTTGGACTGATAAGTATTAAAAGGATTTTGTAATCTAAAGGAAAGGTGTAAATTAGGTTGTATGTTTAAAGCATCGTTGTGAATCTGCTGATTCCATGCAGTAATTTGTATTCTCTAAGCCACTGCTAGTGTGATAGCATGTTTTTGCACAGAATGAAGTTTAACACTTAACAAAATTGGTCACTGTCAGCACAAGGACAATGGGTTTTGGCAATTGGAACTCCCAATCAGAAGATCCATATGCGTTTGGAATTGATGATGATGATGGTGGTGACTGTTTAACTAGACGAAAGAGAAAGCATACCTCTGTGGCAAAACAAAAGAAAATATTAAAAAATTGCCATTCTGATCTTTCAGATGATATTTGCAGACCTCAAGAGGAGCATTCATTTGGTTCTTCATGGCAATTATCACAAGATTTTTTACCTCAGATTAATAGAGCAACCTACAAACAAAATAACAGATTTCAGATACCATCAGAAAAGCTATTCAGGATTTTCAAAAGTCGCAATCCTTTTCTATTAGCTGGAGAAAACTTAAAATCTCAAATTAATTCCAAATGTGCATCACAAGAATATAGTAATGTAGAGTGCTCATCAGAAACTCGTTACTTAGCAGACACTGGAAATGAAGAAACGGAGAAATCCTTTACCACACAAGATATAGCCTTATTTTCTTGCAATTCATTTATAAAACAAGGCAGAACAAATAGCTTAACTGCTGCTAAAGCCATAGTATCACCCAAAGAGAACATTTCCTCATCGATAATCAGAAAATTGCCTAATACCAGCATAGAAGAGACTATACCAGCATTGAGTGAAGATCATACTTTAAATTTGAGAAACATTAGACAGTCTCATTGTAGTCAAAATTCTCAACAGCCATCACAAACTCCAAAACCTTTTAGATTTCAGAAACATGAAAGCATTTTGCATAAGCAGCAAATGGAAACCCTAGCTAAACCAAAGAAGTTCTTTAGAAGTCAGGATAGAAATGCAATGTCTAACCATAACCTTGAATATTTCATTAGAAACAGTAATGCACTCGAAGATAGAGAGTGTTTTAACGTAGAAAAATGCATTCCAGGAAATGACTATCCAACTAACAATAAGCCAGTAGGAGCAGACGATCCATATTCATTTGAAGCAGAAGATGGGAGCTATTCAAATAACTTGAATAAAGAATTTGATAGAGAGTATTTTAATGTAGAAAAATCCATACCAGGAAATGACTATCCAACTAACAATAAGCCAGTAGGAGCAAACGATCCATATTCACTTGAAGCAGAAGATGGGAGTTATTCAGATAATTTGAATAAAGAATTTAAATATGTAAATAATAAAAACAGACGTATGTCTCAAGATAGAAATAGACCTAGCTTAGAAAAGTGTGCTCTCAGAAGTAAATCACAATCACATTATCCATATTCATTCAAAATGAATGGTGATGATGCAACCACAGCAAATAAAAATTTCAACTGTATGCCAAAGCAAAAAGGACTTAAAAGTTCCAATGCCCAATTTTCAACGGAAGTTGAACATACTATGCATAGATGCATGCAGTATGTTAATGCAGCTGACATAAAGATACTGCATTCACCAAGGAAAAAGAATCTCGTGAGTTCAAAGATTAAAGCAGTAAATCAGCCATTAATTGGCACTACGACTAACCAGTGTAAAGAGGAAAATTATCTCCCAATAGTTCATACAAGAGATAATGAAACATTCCAACCTAGCAATGAATCAAATGAAGTCTTATCATTACCTAAAACAAGTGAAAATGTAAATTTGAACTCATGTGATGTAAAAGGACATCAAGTTGAAATAAAAAATGTATCCTCATCTTTGATGCACACAGGAAAGGACGGCAAGTCACCTGTCACTGCTACATCAAAGAAATGCAGTTTTGCTTACCATTATGTAATTAAGAATTCCTTATCTGTAGTTACACATAAGAGAAATGATTTTAAGGATTTTAATGTACAAAGTATTCACAAAGGAAACAAGGAAGCTTATGACGCACATTTGACTTCAGGAAACACAAATTGTAAAAGCAAAAATATTAGCAACAAAGAAACATCTAAATTAGCCCATGAGACTAATACAAACTTTTCCCCTGTTATTAGAAATCCAGCAAAGCCAAACAATCATTCTGACCTTATTGAGAGAAAACACACAATAGCTATCAATGTAACTGATAATAATGAAGAAAGTAACGTCATGCCAAGTACTTACATGCCATGTAATAAACCAGCAATTGTTAAACCTTCATTAGAAACCAAAGAACCTTGCACCCCAGAAATGAATAGCACATGCTTGAATGTCAATGACCTGAAGTCACTGAAACAAACAAAGTCTTCGTCTTCATGTACTTCATTTATTAAACACTTTGACATTGAAATGAAAATCAGTCATAGTGAAAATGCACAGTACTTAATAGATCACCCTGTTTCAGAATCTACAACTGGTGAAATAGAAAACCGTTTTAAAAAGAAAACTGAAGATTCACCACAGCAAGAAGACTTTCAGAAAATCCTGCAAAACACTTTTACAAATGGAACAGAAAGTATCCATAGTTATCACAATACCACAGCAATAACCTCTTATGAAAAGCCCAAAATGGAGAATCACATGAAAATCAAGGACAACACTAAGAGAGAAAATCTGGTCCAACTGAAGGAAAACACCATTCCTACAAAAATCAGAACAGAGAAACATTCAGTAACATGTGAAACTGATTGTGCAACCAAACAGGCTATAAATGCTTCTAATAAGAAGATATGTTTACCAATTATGAAAAAGAACAGTAGTTTAAAAAACCGTATATTTACTTCAAATCAAAGAAAAAAAGGTAGACTTCTTTACAGACATAAATGGGTTGATTATATTGGAGCTAATAGACACACTAAGCTAATGTCACCTACAGGATTACTTGTTCAGCCGATCAGTCCAGAGCATGAACAAGAACTCAGGTCACCATTGTTATCTGTAGCCACTAAACACATTCAAACAATTGAGGTTAATGACAAAGCTGAAGCAGTAAGGGATCTGAGGAATAATGAAATAGATAAAGATTTCACAATAATAAAAAATGTTAGAAAATCTGGTAAAATACAAGAATTAGGAGAGCTTCAAGATTTTAATGATGATGTTGAATATATATTAGATGCTCTGGAAGACAGCAATCCAATAACTACAAGATGTCACTCAGCTCTTATACTAGCATCAAAATGTTTAACGTCTAAATTCAGAATGCATGTCCAAGCTTATGATACAATGACAAAGCTTTTCTGTGCCCTGCATGATGCTGCTGAAGATCAGAGTCTTGCTTTATGTACAGCCACAATAATGTTTATTCTCAGCCATTATGAAATAATTATATACATGAATTCCAGTAGTATTCACTTATTGCTGAGGCTGTTCAACTCATGTTTCAAATGTGAAGTAGAGTCAACAGAGCTGCAGAATGTTAAAAAGAAAGTATTAGAACTGTGTGCCAAGGTACAAAGCCATGGATTTGTTAAGCATCTACATCCTGAAAACATAACTGCTTATCAGCTGGCCTCAGAGGCAATACTAAATCTGACATCTTGCAATGAAGGATATCTACTTAAGGACCGTCTGAGAGAGACGGGAAGTCTGGAGCATATCATAACAGCAATAAACAATTGTGGGATAGAACTAAATGACTTTTTTGTACAATGGAGAGAAGATCTGATTGATAAATTGAGGTTCCTAAATTGTTGCTTGCAAATTCTTGAATGTTTTACTTATCAAAATGAAGAAAATCAATCATATCTTTTAAAATATGGAAGTAGTTGTTTTATGGGCACTATGGCTGCGCTTCTCAGTAAATGCACTGAAGAGATTAAAACTGCTCATCAATTTAGCACCACAACTAGTGTGATAACACTTGAATTACTGTTTACTATACTCAAGGTTTTGATCAACTTAACTTGCAGTAACAATGATACATCCTCTGGAAGCTTCTTAGTTGCTAGAAGACCTGAAATGATTTATGTAAGTCTTTATGTGCTATTACAAGATCCAAGCTATGTACCAGAAGAAAAGAAATTTGATTTACTTGCCATGGTACTTATGTTTTTGATCAATGTAGTAGAATACAACACTTGCAACAGGAAGTTAATATTTGAGGCCAAAGCTTCTGACATAATGATTCACAACAGTAAATACAAAGACATTATGAAAATTCTTGTAGACCTATTTTATCAACAAGAGAAACTTGCAAGAATTGAAGAATTCTATACCAATGCAATGCTGGATAGCCAAATTGATTCCGAACTATCACATGAAACTCTGGAACCATCACAAGACTTTGTTGCTTCACTGCAAGAAAGAGCTGGGCAGAATATGAAATACACAATGATAGCATCATATTTAGTGCTGCTCATAGGCTACTTGATTGTTGATAATGAGGAATATGAGATATATGTGCGCCAGTGCTTGCCACAAAGAAGTTTTTCTTCTATGATATCTGTATTGCAGAAGATGCATAATTTCTTTAATGTGGTACCTGATATTACAAGCAAAAAAGATTTTACACAAATTCAGTATATAATTCAGTGTTTAAAGCAGTCAGATGAAAAAGCAACAGCTGTCATCTGTAACAAACATCAACTGTGAGTAATACTTGCATCATACTTGCCTGTCAGTGTCTGTACTAACTGGAGTTAACACTATTTACTATGTAACATTATATTAATGTTCATGCGCATATATACATAATTACACCTTAAGCCAAAAATGCTAGAAAAATAAAATTTCCTTTTAAAAAATCTAATGTGTTATATTTATATGACATTCCCTACCTACTATCCTATATTTTTATTTAGGTTTTACAAAATTACAAAAGTTTATATATTCAAGATGCTCTCAGGCTTCGAGCCAGGTGTAGTGATGAAAAGACATCGACGTTTTGGGAGTGTACATCTCTCCCATCTTCAGGATGGTGTTTTCTACTCGGCACGTACAGGCTGACAGTACTAGTCCCTTCACTCTTGCTAGTCATTCATCCTGAAGATGGGAGAGATGTACACTCCCGAAACGTCGATGTCTTTTCATCACTACACCTGGCTCGAAGCCCGAGAGCATCTTGAATGTGTTCGTCGCCAGGAAAGCTTAAAATCATATTTTACAAAACTTTATTTTTCTATTTACTTCCTGTAAATCAAGATAAATCTTTACATAAATAGTTTCATTACATATTCCGTTAAAGATACAAGGGCAACAGAAGACACTGAATTTATTCATATTTAAACACCTAGTCTAGAAATACTGTAGATTTAGTGTCGTGCAAAACGTGCTCTGCATTAGGTGCATGTTTGTCGAGTGTGGCAACTACCAAAGTTTGCTTTCCACTGGCAAGTCAAATGGCATTTATTCAACCTTACCCTTTTTTTGCTGGCCTTTCTGCCACAATAGTCACAAAGTTTGAATAGCTGCCACAATATCCAGCATCACAGAGCAATATTTAAGTGGCTGTCAAATTCATAATCAAGATTCATGGGCTAGCACAAATATTGCTTCATCTACTGCTTATGTATAGTAAATGGAGGACATATTGCATTCCAACCTAAAATTTGATGTCACATTTCATTGGAAATACATGTTTTGAGTCCACCTGTTAAAAAAAAGACACTTTCATTATCATGTATAGTAAGTAGGGGAAGCATTGCATTTCTCCAAAAAGTCAATACCAAGATTTCACTGAAAATACATATTTTGGAACTCTGAATTTAAAAAAAAAAAAAAAAAAAGGATTTTTTGGAAAAGGTCTGCATGTATGTACATCAACAGCATCTTTCAAAACTAAAACATCAAATAAATAGAAAACATGGTGCTTCAGTTTAGTGTTTTCTAAGGATGCTAAAAGATTTTCAATAAAATGCCTTCCTCAACTATCCTTTATATGAAACACTTTTCAAAAGTGTTGATTTACTAGTAAAGGTTCTAATGAATTTGATTAAGGTATCACATATTTAAGCTATTTTCATGACAAAGCTTATATCTTGAATTTTCTAGAAATAGCCTATGAAATCTTCTCTATTCTTGTTTCTCTTGTACAACTGCTAAACCGCAAGAGATGGACAAAATGTTACTGCATAAAAAATGTAGATCTGATTATAGCATACAAGTTTTGCCAAATACATTTTTTGCAGTGTTAATTTGCAAGATATTGTTTGTTGATGATTTGCATTTTGAGATACTTTACACTTCTCTCAATTGTAAATCATTATTCTCCTTCCTTCCTTCCTTCCTTCTGGGTACATATGTTGTAATGTCAGTAAAGCAAGCAAAGTCATACATGCCAGTTGGAAAATATAGCTTCCAATATGCCCCTTCGAACGAACTTGAACAAACTCAAGTGTTCTAGTTTACACACTGCACTCATACATGTTGGTTGCACATGCAGCAGGCCACACGTTTCCTCGCCTTGGTTTCCCTTCTCACGTTTGAACATTGCATAACACTGGTACCCTTCCATGATATCATGAGAAACAATTTAATAACAGCAGCACTAAAACATGAATAACTATTGAAAAGCCCAAACCAGTAATAAGGTAGTGGAAATTGCTGATGCCACAGAAAAGTTTCTTGGGCATAAATTGTGTGTTGCAAAGAAATCTTTTTTTATATACTATATATATATATATATTTTTTTTTAAGGGTATTTAAGGACTTACCCTGGGATCTCACCCAGGGTAATCCTAAGGCTGTTTCAGAGCATAAACGCTCTCTTCAGCCGCAGGATTAATTTTATTTTATTTACATACAAAATGAACTTGGTTGGGAGATCTGGGTATATTTCTATTACTACATGTTGCTCCAGGATAACGGCATAAACTTACGCAAGATTCGTCATGAGTGATGTAGAATTTTGTTTGAGATAGAATTTCTCGTCTTCTTCTTTCGCCCTCGGTCTCTTGTTGTTCTTCGTGTGGTGTCTCCGTCTGTGTCTTTCGTAGTTTACTTTGTTGCTCAGTCACTTGTTGTTCTTCCTGTGTTGGCTCTGTCTGTGTCTCGGCGTGTTGTAGAGATGCTGTCTCTGTGGTGTGTGCTCTGTTGATTATGCTGGCGAGGGCTGATTCCAATGTTGTGATTTGTCTTACGAGTTCTTGTATAATCATGTGAAGTTGTCGTAGAGCTTCCATGTTGTAGTGTGGATCGTTCTGGGTGTTGTGTGGTTCGGCGGTCTCGAAGTTGAGCGGTTCGGCGAGTCGTTTGCTGTGGGCTGCGTGTGATCGGCTTGTGGATGTGTCGGTCCAATAGTTGAAGACTGGTGTTGTTGGTTGTGGTTGACCTGTGGTGGGCTTTCGGCGTGGGTTCTTGGGACATGCCACTTGTCCCGTGAAGTGTCCGATGCAGTCGCACGTGGCACAGTAGATGGGGCGTTGTGTTAGGTCGTGGCTATTGCATGTCGCTGTGAAGGTTCTTGCTCCGCAGTAATGGCATCGTGGGGCGTTTGTGCAGTTCTCGGCCTTATGTCCATACTGGCAGCAGCGTCGGCATGGGACGGGTCGGACGTCTCGGCTGGCTTTGACAGGGAGTACCTGCCCCAGGGCAGGGAAACCGTCGTCCAAGGCAGCTCTGTAGTCACTTTCGTCCCAGAATTCCAGTCGAATCAGCGGTGATGGTCCTTTGGTTGTGTAGATACGTGTTGCTGTTAATAGAGATGGCCATCGATGTTGGGCTGTGCTGAGGAGGTATGCGTCTGGTAGTTGTCAATGTACACCACGTACAACAGCGTTGTATTTCTGCATCCTCGGTGAATGGTACTTGACTGGTGACTGTGTACTATATTTTTTCCTCTCTTATATTTACCAGTTATAGAATTGTACAAATTCCTTCAGACTGAAGAGGGCTTCACAAGCTATTCACAGAAAATTCAAGATATACACTTTATTTTTCATGTAAATATCTTAAATTTACAATATTTTAATCAAAATTTTTGGAGCCATTTTTTAGAGAATCAAACCTTTTGAAAACTCTTCTAATGATAGTTGGGGTGGAAGGTATTTTCTTGAAAATCTTTGTACACATCTTTTGAAGATGTTGAACCTAAATACCAAGTTTGGTATTCATCAGGCACTTTGTTTTTGGTTTTGCCGTTCATGCACACATGGTTATTTTCCTAAAAAAATTATATTCTTTTATTTCAAGAGCCTCAAAACCAGAATTTCCAATAAAATTTCTATGTTAAGTTTTTAGGTGGAATGAAATACCTTCTCTGCCTACTAGGTATATGGTAGAAAAAAAGCTTCATCAAGCCACCAAGCTCTGATAGGTAAGGTAAAGAACACACCTTAAAAGAATCCAGGAAACGATACAAAATTCACAAAAGATTTTCTTTGGCACCATTTGTATCTTAACTCAATCATTAACATAATGACATTATTTATAATCCCATTAAGATTAATATGTGACATGGCTCTGAATCCATGGCAGTACCTATCCCATAGAGCTGAGATAGCTATACACAATTTTCCTTCAATGAAATTCTTTCTTTAGACAATTAATGCTGATGTTCACAATTATTAACTCCATATAAAGTCAAATTGTGTTGTAGAATCATACTATTTTGCAATTTTTGAAGTAGTTTATATTCTAGCACTGATAGGAAAATGAGAGGTGGCAATAGTGATTAAAAAAAAGCTTGGCATCCAGCCAAAAACCTGACTGGAGACAAATTCAAAATCATACGCCAGCTGCAGCTACAATAAATGCCAGCCCTTCAACAACAATGGAAGCAGCCCCCACTTTAAAGCAGCCCACACAGCAGCCAAGCCAATAAAGACCAGACCAACTGTCATATGCCCACACATGCTAAGCGCATAAAACTTGTGAAACCAAATGGCTTCGATCAGTTCGCCGAAAATAACAGAGTACTACGGTCACACCACTGATGATGTTCAATGCAGCTTCGAACGAAACATCTGGAAGAAGAATTTCCACTAGACAACTCACAGCCCGGATATTCATTCTGTATTTTATGACACCAGCCGTGAAAGCTTATCCAATTTGATCAATAGAGTGATTACTAGACATCGGATTTATATGTGCTAAAATATCCAAAATATGCATGCATTTATGCTGCGAAAGTCTTAAATATAAGCTAGGTCCAAAAACATGCATTGAAATATGCTAATTCACAGATGATTTATAGATACACTCACATTCAATTTCCTTCCTGGCAGCTATATTTTAATTTGTAGCATACAATTTTTTTTTATGTAAAGGAGTAAATTTATGATGTTTATTAGTAAATACGTGCTTTTATTCTGAAAAGAACTTCTGAACCTTTGCAGAAAATATTGGACAGAATTTGTAAACATTAATAAGCCCAGGAGGAATTTACTTTGGAATTTCTTAAAGAATGCTCTTAAAGCATTATTCACAAAGTGAGCAATGGTGGAATAATTAGTCCATACAAGCGATCAAAAAAGGCTTTCTAGGCTCTTCACCAAGTTTATAAATCAACATAAAGATTCAGTTTATATGGCCCATAAAGCTTTACATACAGAAAAATGTTAAGTTAAAAATTTAGTTAACATATCACATGTAAAGGCATATACAATATGTAGTTGCATAATAATTTGACACATTTTTATTACATTTTTGGAGAAATATATTGGCTATAATGTCCAACATTCTATTTTGTTTGTTGCGTATTTGGGGATTGTTAACAAAATGTAACACTTACTTTCAAACTCTTGTTTTCTGTAGATTGTAAATTTCAAATTGACCATTATATTATATCTGTAGCACTTCGAATATGCTAAAAAATGTATCTCATTCATTATTCAAGACTGCGTTTCACATTATTGAACAATTTACATGGTTGCCACTTCTTTCCTCACTTATATGAATTTTTACATTTTGCTAGCATGTTATTACTGTGAATACTTCATAAATATAAGAAAAATTCCTCTTTAGTCCCTCTCCATAAATTCTGAATTGTAAATATACAGATGTACTGTATTTCTGTTATTTTTTTAAGTTTTAACTCTATGACAGCCCAACATTTACAGATGCAAACTTTTTTCAGAAAACAAAGCAAACACCCAGTTTGTGCGACTATCGGCTATAACAACCGTAAACTGATAGTCCCTTCGATGTTGTTATAACTGGTTTTGACTGTAGTTTTAAGACAGAAGATAAAGCAGTGTTTTGAGGTACTGATGTCAACCTAGTAAATTTTGGCAACATATGGGACACAGTGATAAATAATTTACTCTTTGTATTTTGAAACCAAAGGCATGCATTCAAATTAAGAAAGATAAAATAATATTTCCATTCTCAAAGTAACTTTTGTAACTTTCACAAGTTTTTGCAAGCAAATTTTACGTTTAAATCTGCAGTTGCATTTCTTCTTAGAAATCCATCCAGAAGATTGTGTTATCTTATGGTCACATAGGGCAGTAGATTCATAGGTAGTCATAAACCTATTCATACCTATAATTGATTGGCCTGAATATATGGAAACTATCATAAGAAAGCATTAAGTACTTCATTTATAAGTTGCCATTGGTGTATGTGTCTCAAATATGAGGTTCCCCCGTAGTCTACCAGGAAAATGCAAATCAGAGAATTAAAGATATGCCAGCATGTTGTCATGGTAGCTCAGTGGTTAAGAGTAACTACATGGTTCAAATCCCAGCTATAGCATTGAATTTTTCAATTCTGATTCTACCTTTCAAAGTTTGCCTACATACAGCTTATGTGTGTTAGAACAATCATTGTCATTGATTGGCCTGATATACAAAAACTATCACATTTGTGCTGTTTCAATTGTTAGCATTAACTAGGGGAGAACTGGCAGGCTGGTTCCCTCCTTATAAAAGCATATCAAAGATGTTACCGTTGTCTATCTGCCTATGCATTTTTCTAATCTGAACATACGATTTAAATACTGTAACATATTACAGAACATGAAATATAGTACAATAATTTATTGTATGGCCAGATAATGTATCACCAACCAAACTGTTAATAAAGAGGCTCCATTTATAATACATGACCACCTCATAAAATAACAGCACTGGTTTGCCTTCAATCAATATACATCATCCAGCTTCAATAAATGGCTTGCCCTTATGAAAAGAATAAACTTTTGAACTGTGTGTCAATCTGATCCTGCCCATATTGAGTACCTCAGAATGCTGTAATTTTCATAGTAAATGCAGATATCTTACAAACATTTAGCTCAGAAAGAATCTGTAACGTAACATGACTAATGCATTATACAGGCTTAGTTAAAAGTCCCACCCCACCTGAATAACTTTTGAAGCATGTAGCTGATTAACACAAAACTCTATGTATGAAGACAGTACAGCGAACTTGAAAATAATATTAACAATTTTTTGCTGCCACCAGTTTGATCAAAAATGACTGTGACATTTAAATGGAATGTATTTTTTACAGACTTTTGGATGGTACTTACTCTTTAATGCTATTCAAAAATTACCCAACTAGACACTTCTGCGAAATTCAATATTGTTAAATAAAAGAATAGTGCAGATTTAGTGGCATAAAATGCTTCTTCCTCTTTTTTTGTGATTTGATTGTTATTTTTGAAGTCCTTGAAAGCATATTTATTTGACTGTAATCAGGTTATATTCATGGAATATGTTGTTAGCTAATGCTGGATTTCTGACAATGAAGTCATTAATCCTCTTGCTCTCCAATATTTTTCACTGATGGATGGGGCACTAGAAGTGGCTGGGCATATTTGAAGGTGGTCTCGATCCATTTCCTCTTGCAGATCACATAGAGGACAGAGTGGTGAAGAATATATCCCAATTCTGTTTAAATGTTTTGCCAGACAATCATGTCCTGTAATCAACCTGAAGGTTGCAACTGCCGTTTTTCGAGGATACTCAGGAATCACTGTTTGAATGTTTGGTAGTTCCCATCTTTTATTCTTTGATTTTTCATAGTAATATTTTGCAATAATTTTTTTGAATTCAGAGTTGACTAATCTTTTAGCTGCATAAAATGGTAAATTAACTATAGATTTTTGTACACCGCTGGTACCCTTTTTTGCAAGAAAATCAGCTTTCTCATTACCACTCAGTCCACAGTGAGCCGGTATCCATTGGAAGACTAGGTGTTTTTGAAGTGCTGTTAGATGGCTAAGCATCTTCCAACATTCTATAATAGTTTGGTTTTTTGGTGACAACTTGGAAGTAATTGCTATAATTACTGCCCTGGAATCTGAGAGAATAACTGCTTGCTGAAAATGTGAAATTCTGTACAAAAGATTTTGTAGGGCCATTCGAATTGCTTCAATTTCTCCATCAAAGTTAGTAGTTCCATAACTTAAAGATTTGTAATAGGAAAAGAGGTGACATGTGACTCCAGCACCTGCTCCATTTTGGTTTGATATCAATGATCCATCAGTATAAATATGGAGCCACCCATGTTCTGGAAATCTAGTATGGATTGTCTCTAATGCCAATAATTTTAGAACACTAGTTGGAGTATCACTTTTGTTAACTTCTTCTGTCAGGTGTAAAAATATGTGATGTCTAATGTATGTGTTGGATTGACTTTAGATATGAAGTTTTCCTTTGAATTAGGAAGGTATACATTCTTCTTGATGTCTTGAATTTTGGAAAGAAAGCTCTCCTGAGTCTTTAGTGTATGTGTAAAATTTCTCTTGTGCCATGTATTGAATGGGAGTCTGATCAATTTATTCATGGAATACAAATTTCTTTATTTCAATGATGTTGGCTACTTTCAGTTTAACTTGAAGGATTACAACTTTCAAGTTTTAAATGGTACACCCTACATTGTTTTGCAGATCTGGATAGCCCTCTTCATTAGCTTTTCAAGAAATATCCACAGCAAACAAAAGAATAAAAACAAAAAACAAATGTAGTTCATCTAAATTCTATAAACTTCAGTTCACTTTGGATAGATTATTTCACCAGTGCTCAGACTAGGTTATGTTAGGACTGTGCCGTAGTCGAGCACAGCAGTAAGGGTCTCTGCCTCAACCTTCTCATGATCACTCAGCATACAAATATAAACATACAGAAATGTACACCACATTGACACCAATACAACATGAGTCTTTCAAAATCATCACAAAACAGAAAATGGAAAGGGACCTTGTAATTCCAAGAGGAATGGGAGAAACTCTCCCTCCTTAACTCTAGAAGGCACACCATAACAACAGGAAAAAAAAAGTGTTGTACACACATGACTTTCTTTGCTTTTGTACAAACTATTCTTATAAACACTTATTCTTCTATCTACTTCATATTTATTGAGATAAATATTTGCAGAAAATATCTTTACTATCAATTTTCTTTTAGGTGCAAGGCCAATGCAGGAACGGTAGGCTTTAAGCAATAGTTTAATCTTTTAAGAACACAGCTGGTTGCTATGTGATGCCTTTGGAATTCTCTTTGTGTGGTCAAGATATAAAAAAATCTGATGTGTTGCATTCACATGACTTTCTCTACTCTTGTACTAACCATTCTAACAAACTCTTATTCCTATATCTCCACGTTAGTTAAGATAAACATTCGTACAAATTATCTTATTGCTTATGTCCTTGTAGCTGCAAGGGAGATATTAGAATACAGAAGGCTTTGTGTGACAGTCAAATCTTTTTGACCTTTGAGATTCCGTTCTCTTTGCATGATTAACATATAAAAAAATGAACAACGTTGTTGCATTTCGCTAAAGTTCTAAGTTTTCTGAAACTCACACACATAACAAGGAATATCTCCGAAAATTTATTGAGACATAAATTGTGTATTTTAGCAAGATCTACATTTTTTTGTATTGCAAGATTTTGTCTATCTCTAACGGTTTACCAGTTATGCAAAATTCGTCCAGAGTAAATACGACTACAGGAGCTATAGCCAGAAAATTCAAGATATACATTTCATTTGTTATAAAAATATCTCAAACATATGACATTTTAATCAAAATCGTTAGAGACATTTTCAAGAAAATCAAAATTTTCGAAAAATTTTCCATGTAAAGCGTAGTTTAGGTGGGGCTATTTTCTTCAAAATCTTCGTGTCGCATCCTTGAAAGACATTAAACTTAAATAAACTTTGGTTTTTGAGTTATGCTGTCCACAGACTGACAGACAGACACACACACGGATCTTTTTCTAAAAATGCTTTTTTTGGATTCAGGGGGCATCAAAACATATATTTCCGGTGAAATCTTGACATCGAATTTTTGGGTGAAATACAATACTTCCCCTACCTACCAGCAGGGAAAGTAAAAATGAATAATGACTTCCCATTTGAGGAAAGTATAAGTATTGGATAATTCAGGTAAATAACCAGGCATATCTCTGAAGTGGTTCACTCCACACAAAAAAATGACAAGATATTTGACATAAATTCTGTTTTGAAGAGATCTACATTTTTTTGTTTATGAGGACTTTATCTATCTCTTGCAATTTACCAGTTATGCAAAAGTCATCCAGAATGAAGACAACTTCTAAGGAAGAAAATTCAAGATATACGTTTCATTTGTTACAAAAATAACTTAAACATGTGATATTTTAATCAGAGTCATTTGAGCCATTTTTGAAACACAAAGCTTTTTAAAAATGTTCCATCTAAAGGTTACTCTGCAGGGAGGGGATTTACTTAAAAACTTTGTACACATCCTTGGAATATGCTGAACTTAAATACCAAGTTTGGTATTCAACAAACTTTTCATTTTTGAGTTATGCTGTTCATAGAGGTACACAAATATTTTTTTTTAAATGCTGTTTTTGTATTCAGAGGACCCCAAAACGTGTATTTACACTAAAATCTCTATATAAAAGTTTTGTGTAGAATGCAATATGTTCTCTACCTACTATGTACATGATAGAGGAAATAAATTGAGAGAGATAAATACTTGACAAGTTCTTTGAAATTTATCTGAACATTCTTGGTTTTCTGAATATACCTCTGCACCAGCTAAGAATTATTATAACATATGCAAACCACAATACTACTTCAGAACTTAATAACTAGGGCTAGGAAGTTCATGCATTTACATGTTTTTTCATAGGGGTTAAAAATGTATGCTTTTACATTATATGCACGTACTCAGGGGTCTCCGTCTAGGGGATATGTGAATGGCAACCACAAGGTACCCAAGCTGAGTAGAACATTACTTCCACTTACTGGTGTTTTGCTCCTCACTGTAACTTTCCTATCTGACCTTACCTTGGTCATCTCTTGTTCTCTTCCGACCCCGATGCTATTAGGGTTCCTGAGGGCTATGGAGTCTTTATTTTTCCAACCCCTCCATTTCTCTAATTTTTCTATAAAACCTTAACCCCTAACATGCTGACCTGTCATTGCATATAATACGTCTTCTGATTGGTAATCAGAGGATATGGTCGGTGAATTTATTTTGATAACTCTCCCGGTCAGGTCGGTGAGACCCGTAAACCAACGACAGGTGTGGTCCCCCAGACATTCTGGGGGTTGTGAGAGAGCGATGTGACTGCCAAAACATAAAAATATGGTGCTCTCTAAAAAACGGTTACTATTACTGCTATTGCTCTCTTCAGGTTGATTACAGGACATGATTGTCTGGCAAAACATTTAAACAGAATTGGGATATATTCTTCACCACTCTGTCCTCTATGTGATCTGCAAGAGGAAATGGATCGAGACCACCTTCAAATATGCCCGGCCACTTCTAGTGCCCCATCCATCAGTGAAAAATATTGGAGAGCAAGAGGATTAATGACTTTATTGTCAGAAATCCAGCATTA
Source organism: Tenodera sinensis (assembly GCA_030765045.1). Taxonomy (NCBI): domain Eukaryota; kingdom Metazoa; phylum Arthropoda; class Insecta; order Mantodea; family Mantidae; genus Tenodera; species Tenodera sinensis. The sequence goes on from CM060969.1 coordinate 112,572,555, forward strand.
GCTAACAACAACATTATATGCACGAATTATGGAATTTTAAGAGGTAGAACTGGAACTTAAAAATTCAATGCCACAACTGGGATTTGAACCACAGACCTTCCGCTTGCCGGGCGGACGCTCTACCACTGAGCTAGAATGGTAGAGCGTCCGCCCGGCAAGCGGAAGGTCTGTGGTTCAAATCCCAGTTGTGGCATTGAAGGTAGAGCGTCCGCCCGGCAAGCGGAAGGTCTGTGGTTCAAATCCCAGTTGTGGCATTGAAGGTAGAGCGTCCGCCCGGCAAGCGGAAGGTCTGTGGTTCAAATCCCAGTTGTGGCATTGAATTTTTAAGTTCCAGTTCTACCTCTTAAACTTTGCCCACACACGGCTTGTGTGTTTAAAAACACCAACAGTAAGTTTGTTGGCATAAATAAATAATAATGGAATTTTAAGTTATTTGGACATGATTTTATGGTGCATATAACTGCATATTTTCTTGATTTTGATAAATGCATATTATTTCAATACTATAGCCTCTATATAGCATGTTTTAATGATTTTTATGTTTGTTTTTTTTCCACCTGGATAATATTTTTCATATTGGTAGTGTTGCATATGATGATGTAACTCGCGAGGTGACGAGAAGCAATGCTGAGTCATGTTGTTATGCAGTGAATCTCCTGTTTCCATCCTTTCATTATATGCATGTGCGTAGAGAATAATCAGTGCATTATCTGAGAGGTTTATATTAACAAAGAGTGAGTGAGTGCGTGGGGTTTAACGGCCCGACAACAACGAGGTCATTTGGGCCCAATTAACAAAGATAAAGTGCAGGTCAATGTTTTGAGCAGCACGATTATAGCAACACCTGCCTCTGCATGGTCTTCAAACGTAATAGTGCTGTGAACTGGTTCCCTCCAAATTAAATTAGGCGTATAAAATGTTAAAAAGCTCTTCAAATGCCGAAAATAAAACCAACTTAGAGTGCTAGATTAATAAATTTACAGAAAGAGTTTTCGGGTGATTTAATATCTACGGATAATAGGGCACTGTTTTGTGGAGCATGTGACAAAAATATAGGGAGTGAGAAAAGATTTCAAATAGTTCAGCACATAAACACAGCAAACCATAAGGAGAATTTAATCAGAAAACTCACAAACAAATAACCTGTTCTAAAACAATTAGTAGAGTGTTTAGGAAGTAGAGTTACTGAATTTTCCTATGACTTGTGCCAAGTATTTTTAGCTGCTGATATTCCCTTGTTCAAAATTAATAATCCGATATTTAAAAACTTTCTTGCCAAGTGTACTCAACAACATGTGCCTGAAGAAAGTACACTGCATAAGACTTACGTAGGGCATTGTTACAATAATGTATTGTCAAATATACAAAATTTAGCGGATCAGTTTGTGTGGTGGTCTGTTGATGAAACCTCTGATTCTGAAGGCCGTTCTATTGCTAATATAATCGTGGGTGCCTTAAATAATGAACAAAAGACTACAGCTTATCTCCTTAATATGTGCAAATTTTCAGCCACTGACAATGTAACTGTGACACAGTTTATGATGGACTCTTTGAAATTACAATGCACATGTGGAATTGCATACAACTGGTTGCTTTTATTTGTTACCTTATATGGTGAAATCAGGAAAAACTCTGAAAGGTATTTTTCCTAACTTAATTCATATAAACTGTTAGGCACACGCTCTTCATCGAATTTCTGAGACAATACACGATTCTTTCCCACTGGTAGAGAGATTTGTGTCCAGTATAAAGAGAATTTTTGTTAATCTCCTAAAAGAGTTAAGTTGTTTAGATCAACAGCACCTAATATCTGACTTCCTCCTGCACCGGTGTTAACTCGATGGGGAACATGGGTCGATGCAGTTTTATATTATGCTGAGCACATAGAAATAATCGAAGAGGTTGTTAATTCATTGGACTCGAACGATGCTTCATCAATACAAACTGTGCAAAATATTCTGTCAGGCACTGGGTTAAAGAAGGATCTTAGTTTTATATCTGCCCATTTTTCTTTCTTACCAACAGCCGTAACGGCATTGGAAGCTGTAGGATTTCCTTTGCATGAATCACTTACTGTGCTTGAAAAAACAATATGTGATCTAAGTTCGGTTCCTGGTAGCATAGGACAAAAAGTGAAAGAGAAAGTGAATTATGTAGCTTCAAAAAATTCTGGTTATAAACAGATGTGCGATATTCAAGACATCCTCGAAAGAAAATCATCTGTCACACCAAGAGTTGACTCTCTCTGTGAAACAGTTAACATCATTTAAATATGCCCCTATAACATCTTGTGACGTGTAAAGAAGTTTTTCACGTTACAAAAGTGTTTTGCCAGACAATAGACGACGTTTTACTGTTGAAAATTTGTGTAGTGTTGGTTGTGAACTGCAATTTAGCAGTTACTAGTAGCAGCGGGATCACTTCTGCTTCAACCTCTAAGGAATAAGGTAACTTTATTATGTACACTAACTCATCTACTGCAAAGGGACATGAACTGTTCTAATGAAATAGTACATATTTCTTGGCATATTTTGAAGTTTTTAAGAGAATATTTGCATGCATATCTCAGTGTTTTTTAGGGCATGAACTTCCGAGCCCTATTAATAACATATTTATGATTTAATAACATGTTGTTTGTTAACGAAGTTGTCAATTGCCAGGATCATATCAGCACAGCCAATGTAACATAATTTTGTCCCGCAGGAGACATGCCAGTAACTCTATTGACATAAAGCTGTCAGTATGCACTTAAGTGCTCTTAAAAACCATCAGTCTGGGTCAAGTTTGAACGTGGGACCTTAGGATTAGTAGGTCAGCACCTAACTATCTGAAGCACCCAGACTGTCAGTCCAGACATTCCATTTCCATTTGGGAAATATTTAAAATTTTAAGAGAATCTTCTTTCCTTCTGCATTTGCTAGAAAATTGCTAAAAAGAAATGAAGTAAATCTTCCAAATAGAAATGGGAAGTTTCTCTATACTTGGTATCTTTGTTTCATTCAATTTCATTACTGGGCATAAAATATATGAATTGTTTCCCAGTATTATGGTTTCTACGATAACATGAAAAATTACACATTTCAACTTAGCACCTTTTTCATGCATCAAGTTTTGTTGCAAAAAAATATAAATTAATTTAATTTAAAATTGCCGCTACCCGTAAGCCAATGAACATTGACCACATACTTTTCGGTGATGTTTCGGTGTTTGTAGTATATGCTATTGTGTATATCACGGCTATACATACATATATTCAAGGGCTTTGCTCCTCTGTCTTGTATCTGTATACATAAATAATAAGTTATGCACGACTGTACACACTCGAAATTTGCTAGGGGGTGCGAGAAATAATTTATGTTGGTTGTCCTGTATATGCCCGATCCTGATCTATAGCATCATTTAAACTAAGAGCAAAAAAATAAATGTATGTTGTGAAATAAAGGGGAAAAAAGAATAATTTACTTTCTTTGCCTTAAAGTGTTAAAATAATATAGTTGGAGTATTTGCACATTGTAAGGGCTTTATTCCCTCATACAGGGAATTGATGTAGTTTGGTAGTACCATATTTGGATAACACCAACATAATTTAAATATTTTCCCACCCACTTTTATTTGTATTTGTAATTAAAATAGAGCATTGATGGTTACTGATTACTTATGCATGTTTCTAAGCAGAAAATGTTTTTAGATTTGTTTAAATGATAAGTGTGGACCACGTGGAAACTGAACTGAATCCTTCTCAGTGTTGAACTGAGGGATAGAGACGAAGTTGTAAACAAAACAAGCACACCACGAAAACATCACAATATGCGTTTCAACTATGTAATAAGCCTAATATGGTTAATTTATTTGTCAAAAACTCATGGATATGTAGGAGAGGAGTCATGTCAAACTTTTGCAGGAGGTGCTGTTTATCCTCAAGGATCTCCAAAAAACGTGGATCATAAATTGACGTGGACGAAGGCAGTCAGTAAGTATAATCTAATAAAATGCCGTTAACTATGAATAACATTAGAACCGTTATTTTGAAGGAAACTGGATGCATTTTGGTACTTATAATCGCAGGGAATATATGCATAAAATTTATAAGAAATTGAATTGACATTTTATATGATCTTAGAAGTTTACTGTGTTTTGAAATACGGATCATGGCAATATTTTGAAGGAATAGCTATAACATGTTTATCCCGCGCCCCTTTTAGATGTAGCCGATGTAATTATTTATGGTTAACACTTTGATAACCTTAAAGTTAGTGAAATCAAATTCTGCTGCAAGGAGTTTAATTCCATACAACAGGTTGCAAAAATTAGGTACAATAATATAACTTTTTTAATTCAATTTCATACTTCTTTACTCAAGAGGTTATTTATAAGAAATGATCTTAGTGTAGTACATCATAGCGTGATACTGACCTTTGATTTCATTTCAAGCATGCCAGAAAAATATGCATGTATTTTCTCTCATGGGAAAACAATTAGCCAAAGTTATCTAATTAAAAAACTCACAGGCATGGCATTGATTTTTCCAAGCGCGATTCCTCTTCCATCTTTAAGGGTGCACATTTTCAATGTATGTAAGTACAATTTAAATCAATGGTTTGTGGTTCCAAGATGAGTTTCATGCAATTTTTAAAGTGGTGGTTTTAATAAAAATTCACAAAACATCACTACATAAAAAGCACCAAATGCAATAAGGATATTGTATGTTACAAAATTTCATAATTTCTCCATTTTATAAGATAATTTAATGAAATAGTATCCATATATTCTTCTAAGTTTGAACTATTATAATAAATTTCAGTGGCATAGGTAAAAAATAAATTAATCTTGTGCATTGCACTCACATGACTGTCATTCTGGATGGCTCAGTGTTGGTTAGGTGCTGACCTGCTCTTGAGGTTGCTGGTTCAAAACCATGGTACCATGTCGGTAGGTTTAGTGGCATGTAAAACAACTTCTGCAGGAGGAATTTCTGGGCACACCAGTAGCGCTGCTATGATATGACCCTGGCAAGTGACGCCTTTGTTAACAAACTAATTAATAAGCATGACTCTACTCGTTCTATAAATTATTCTTACAGAAGCTTATTCAAGATAAACTTTCATTACAGTTTATACATTTTATTCTAGGTACAAGAACGCTGCAAGCTAAAGTGATAGTCAACATTTTTAAATTAAAATTAAAAATCAACTCAATTTGTCCATTGTAAACATACACAGTTATCCAACTAGGAATATCTACTTAGTTCCTCCGTAGAGGGTAAGACTGGCAAAAACAGAATGTTGGTTTCATTCACAAGGCATGACATTGTTTAATAAATTACCCCACACAGCTGGTTTATCCAGATTCAAAATTATTATAATTATTGTACATTTTTAATTATTCTGTGTTAATCTTTGAATGTTGATGTTTATAAACTTTCACTTGAGATTTTAACTCAATAAAAGTGATTGATATACCAGAAAGTTAAAGATATACCTTTTGTTTGCCATATAAGTGTCTCAAATATATGGTGTTTTAATCAAAATTGTTAGATGAGTTTTTGAGAAAATAAAAGATTTCAAATAATGTTCCATGTAAGGGGTAGTTTGGAGTGGGAGGACTGTTTGAAAATCTTCATCTCACATCTTTAGCAGATGCCAAACACAATTATCAAGTTAATATTTTGTTTTTCAGTTGTGCTCTTGACACACATACTCAAACATGGAGGTAGTAAATAGGATCCTGTGAGTGTGTCATTCACATTACCAGCCCAAAAGTTCACTGCGAACCGATGTTGATAATTTGCAACTCTAATAACTAGGGTTTTCCTGTGCCCAAATGTGACTTTATGTGCATTAAATATATTAAACTGTTTACACTGAGTTCTAGTAAACGAAGACTGGCATGCTCTATTGCTCTGTTTGCTTGTGAATGAGAATTATGAACCTCCTCTTCTAGAGCCACTGTTCTTGCATTTCTATGGACTCCCGAGTACCTAACGCGCTTGTTTTTGGAAAGTTCTGTTTCTTGCATTTGGTGATGTACAGCAGTAAAGGTGTTGCGAAGAGACAACTGCCTCATTTGGTATAGCTTAGTACAAAGCTCCTGTACCCTTTTCGCATTTCCCCACAAAGCACCATAGACATAATACATAACTCCTAGTTCTGCGGAAGTAAAATGGAACATTTATATATTACACTGTAAATATGAAAGCCCTTCCAATAATATCGGAGCACTTTAGTATATGCTGATAGCTCAGACTGATAACCCAAACCACAAAGTACTGTACAATATGTGACGGAATCCCTTGCCATTTAAGTAACAAAATGCAGATTTTAGGTTAATGGTGATATAAACAATGTTAAAAACAGAATACAAGCGATACTCTAAAATACAAAGAGAGCAAAACATAAGTGATATGTCAGTGCCAAAGAGGAAACAAGGATCTGTGTTAATCAAAATATTGAAATAGAACCCCTAAATGATGTCTTAAAGTTATTCAACTGTATTATTCTGACTCACCCTGCATTTTTTTTTCCATCATGCCCCATTACATAGTAATACTACATGTGTTGTTTGCCAAGGCCTCAGTTCAATGTAGCAGTGTGAGGTTTAGTGTTTAATATTCCTGTCCAGTTTTACCATATATGCACTTTTTTGCTGCTTAAAATTGGTTTTTTAGTAATGGATTTGTGCCCCATGTTATCGAACTGAGACATCATTCACATCGATTCAGAATATATGTAATAACCTTTTTTACATTATTAACAATGTTTACAATATTTACAATTTTTCAAAGTCTACTGCATTAAAAAATTTGCAGAACTAGACGTGTCTTCTTTGTAGTCTGCCATTTTCCACCATTTTTAACAATTTCCGAAACAAGTGTCTGCCTTTCTGCATTGAGAACAGGACAATGAAACAGGAGATGGTATACCATCTGATTGCCCATGTTGCATGGACATGTTAGATCGTCACTTATTTTAAATTTGTGAAGATAGCATCTTATCTTACCATGACTTATTAGGAATGTGAACTTTGGCGTAATGCTTATTGCCCTCTTGAGTCTGTTGACAAATATCATTATTATTATTATTATTATTATTATTATTATTATTATTATTATTATTATTATTATGACCGCCTCCGTAGCGCAGTGGTAGCACACCTGCCTGTGGCGCAGAGGACCCGGGTTTGATCCCCGGTACCGGCATGGTATTTTTCCCCCGCTGGTAGGTCTGGTACGGGGTGCACTCAGCCTCGTTAGGTCCCTGGGGGGCCAATTGAGGAGCTATCCTGATAGAAAGGTAGCGTCCCTAAAAGGTCAAAGTAGTCGCCTTATGGTCGGGGGAGTCAGCGTGCTGACCCCCACCACCCCCAACCTGCACTCCTCCGTGGCCTTAGCTGCGGCGGGAGGACGCAGCGGCCGGGCGATGAGGGTAACCTCTGAATAAGAGGAAGATGCCCTAGGGAAAAATTATTATTATTATTATTATTATTATTATTATTATTATTATTATTATTATTATTATTATTATTATTATTATTATTATATTGTTATTATTGTTGTTATTTACCAACCAAAAGCAAAGAAACGAAAAATTGCATTGTTATAGAGCATTAAAAAAATGTGTAAAAAACCAAATAGCATGATTTCAATATTTATATTACAGTTTCTAAACCTGCACCCAAATGGGAAGGAACTGCCATTGTCAATGGAGAGATCAAACAATTGAGACTTTCAGATTTCCAAGGAAAATACCTTGTGCTACTCTTCTATCCTTTGGATTTGTAAGTATTACTTCTTTATTTTGTGGCTAGAACTTTGAACCTTAAAAGTGTTTACCTTACAAGTATTTTGTTTGTTGCAGTACATTTGTATGCCCAACCGAAATTCTAGCATTTAACGATCGAATTGAAGAATTTCGGAAAATAAATGCTGATGTGGTGGCATGCTCTGTTGATTCCCATTTCACACACCATGCATGGACAAATACTCCGAGGAAAGATGGTGGACTTGGGAAGTTAGCCATCCCATTATTGTCAGACATAACTCGCAAGATCTCACAAGATTATGGTGTTTTCTTGGAAGACTTAGGCCACGCTTTAAGGTAATTATATTTGTGCTTCATTAAGAGATATTAGAGCTTGTTTAGGAAGAGATGGAATTTATCAATACAGTGTTAATTATGATTCTAGGCTTTTAAACTAAATATTGTTCCAAATTATTTTATTTTTAAAATTGTTTCACTGTTCCCTCAAGGACTCATGATGACACCCCCCCTACAGATTTTTCTCCAGGCTGCATTACTGTCCTTCTTTAAGAATGTTGGGTTTTTCGCTCACGATAATGCTTCTGTATTTAGTAATGATTTCTATAATTAACAATTCTCAAGTAGTGAACCATTAATTCCTCTGCATATAGGTTTTTCAGTTGACATTGTGGTCCTAACCTCAAGCAATCACAAAAATCACATGGAATGGAACTAACTGTTTCTTACTGACACAGAGAGCTCTGCAGTGCGCAGACCAAAGTGCATTAAGGTGCTTGAGAGATAGAATCGGAACTGAAAAATACAAGTTCAGAAGTCATATAGACTGGATATTGCCTTTTGAAAGCTAAAAAATATGCAGTAAAAACTTGATGAAACACAAGTTTTAACATTTAGTGAATTAAAAGTTAGTAAACACTAAGTGTATCTTTAACATTGGTTGGTGAAACTGGTCCTTACTGCGGCGCCGTGGCCGAGCGTTTAGTGCGCTCGCCTACCACCTAGGCGGCCCGGGTTCAATCCCAGGGACCCGCATGTGGTATTCGTGGTGGACGAAGCGGCGTCTGGGCGGGTTTTCTCCGGTTTCCCCCGCCATCTCATTCCACCGGTGCTCCATCTTCATTCCATGTATCATCAGTGTCACCGCCTGTGGTGCCGTAGTAGTAAAAACGGGCGTTAAACACTACACACAACTGGTCCTTACCATTTTTGGTTCAGTATTACTTTTAAGGCTAGAGATTTCTTCCAGGGTTATTACTTTTGTTTATTACATTAAATTCACACACACATTCACATTCTTATTCATACTTCCAGACTTTAGGGAGGATAGGCAATAATTCTGACTAAAGATAAATTTCCACGTTCCAGCCAGAAATCGAACGTGGGATCTCGTTAGCGTGCATTGATAACATCACTTGTTTATCCGACAAAACATGCTATTTGTAACAATCTTAAAATGATTAAACATAATCTTTCAGCCATAATAAAGAACAAAGCATTTTTGGACATATGTTTATAATACTTTTTATCTTGTTTTGGTGTCAAGAACTTGTCCCCCACAGTTGTTCAAAGCATTTTTTGTACATATTGTATAAGTTGAAGAGGAAAAAGGTATTGACCTGTTATTGTATTTTTAAGATCCAAATTGTGAAAAAATATGTTTTTAAATTGAAATGCACACTCTTTAGGCTTTAAATTGATGCCTAACTGACATGCTTGGCAATTCAAATAAACTGTACATGGATTTTAAAAAATGACAGAAATAACATTTTTTGCTTGTCTGTGCAGTAAACTGTCAAAGAGAAAGAATGTTTAAAAAGGTATAATAAAATTATGATATGACTAGCATTTTCATGAAATACCACTTGTTCATTTAACATAAATTACTTAGTGATATTTAAAAAACACACAAGGGAGAGAAGTGAAACCTGTTGCCACCTCTATTCTGCTTTCTTAGACAATGGAGACAGATGTATAACAGTTGCTGAACAAAGCAGCATGCAGCTGTCCTTATTCAAACATTGGATGTCCCTGACACAGTTCATGCAAGATTTGTATTGCTAGGCTATAATACTAAAAACATAAATGAAGATGACAAAGAATATTCACGGCTTCAGTTTATATATAGAGGAATATAATGCTTTAATGTACAGTAAAAATACAGGAAATGCATATATTAATTTTGTATGGTTTACTTGTAATAAACCTAATGATTTATTTGCTTTTTGTATCACTTAGAAAGCATTGTATTTTGCTATTGGAAATTGCCAATTTTGAGTTGCATATAAATAAACTGGAAGTGGTACTAACACTCATTAATACAAGGGAGTTAGGTTGTGCAATTGCTGGAATTTCTTCCAGTCATTTTCTTGCTTTCCAATTGGAGAGAGCTCGAGGTGCCTTGAACAACTTCTACAGTGAAGGCTCTTAGTATGTGTGATCTAATGATCTGTTCCTGGGAATGGAAACAAGAAAGTTAACATTTGATCAAGTGCTTTCCTAGAATCAGCAATGCCTCCCATTAATTGTAAACACATTTTAATACATGTATTTTAATTTTGTCATTCTCTTCTGGTTTCCATTCTGCATTATTGTGAGTCAGTCCATTGCAGTTATTTTGTAATGCAAATATCTCAAACAAGATTTTGATCAAACTCATTGAAGCCATTTTTGAAAAAATTGAAATCTTGAAATTAGTAAGTTTGAGAATCTCAAAATTGTACTTCTGATAAATCATAACTTTGTTCAGTCTTTAGGTTTCTCTTGCTGTAATAAATGTGATGCAACATGTGATCAATGCAGGAATCAGCACTTGTGGCTTACTATACCCAATCTGGCCTTGAAGTATGTACGGATGTCAACATTTCACTAAAACACAACTTTTAGAGCAAGTGAAATAGTGAAGCTAAATTAGACATAGTTTGTTACTACATTGCATACATTATTGCCTATTCGATACATTCCAGTAATCAATGGGGTGAATAAATATTTTATTTCCATTTATTGTCACGTGGTACTTGGTACTTCCCCAATTGCATTGTTCTGTGCAGCGAAGTGATACTCTGACACTCCTGCTATTAGTATTGCGTGTTTGCATGTGCAGTCAGTAAGGCGGAGTGCTCAGTTCCTCAAAGTAGTGTACAGAAATATAAAAGTGGAGAATCTCAAAAAGTGTTGAAAAGACTATTGTATTAAGTCTGTTTAACTTTTTCTTTCAACGTTATGACACCCTGGCTGTGAAAGATGTAATCAAATTGATGTCTGAAGCAACTGGTATGTCTGTGAACACTGTTTCAAACATGAGAACAGAAATGAAACAAATAGGAACTGTAAAAACCGCTAAAAAGAAAAGGAAAAGGCCTTTTAGCGTTTTAGGGCAAGTGGATGATCTTATTAAAAGTGCTATTTGCTTTAAATGAGCCTCCTACCATAGATAAGGTGCTTTCTTTAGTGAATAGTGACCCAGATTTTCAAAATTTTAAGAAAACCATGTTCCACACTTTGTTGAAAGACATTAAGTTTCAATTTGCAACTAATTGATAATTGATCGGGAAAACACTGTGGTGTGGAGAAGATGTTACCTGAGATCTGTGGGTGCCGCTCCTCTATCTGACAACTTAGATTAGCATAAGTTTCTACTCACAAAATTATATGTCATAGCTTTTCTTAACCAATTTCCTTAATTGGTTAATTTAGTTTAGTAAATAAGAGTCGCATGCAATTCTAACCCTGCACTGCTGCAGTGAAAGATATGACAGTTGCAATAAAAGCAGATGTAAACAGATGTGCCAGAGAACTTTAACACGTGCTTGTTGGTGGAGTGATACATTTGAAATATTTATGTGCATCCCCACTTTAAGCCCGAAGGGACTATAGTTGCAAAATGTACATTTGCAATACTCCAGTACACCTGGAGTTGATTTTATGTGCATCTTTTAGCATGGAGAAGATATTATTTTGAGCTGAATATTTAAATCAAAATAATTTCCTTTTGCAGAGGTCTCTTTATCATTGATGATCGTGGAATACTCAGACAGATCACAATGAATGATCTTCCTGTTGGACGCAGTGTTGATGAAACACTGCGATTGGTGCAAGCATTTCAGTATACAGATACTCATGGAGAAGTCTGCCCTGCTGGTTGGAAGCCTGGCCAAGAGACTGTGAGTAAACTTGTAGATTGATTTTCCTTGTTTTTTCCATTTATGGGATCTTAAGAATGCTAAGTTAAGAATTTATTATTAACTAAAAGGAATATTGTTTTTAAACTAAATAAAATGCGGTTGGTGCACATTTTTGTTTTCCTCATAGACAAAAACAAGGGATGTGTTGGCAGGAGATCCCCATATTTGCTATTTAGAGCACAGATAGAGATAAGCTTCTCACTTCTGAAGCACTCTTAAAAGCCATTCAATTTACAGTGCGATCGTAGATCAGCCAGAATGCTGTGCAGTAGCACCGGGCCAGTCAAGGACTAGAGCACTCTCTGCCAGACTTAGACATAAATTACTGGCAAGTCATGGGTATGGTTCATGTTGGTCATAAATTTCAACATATGTAAGTTCGTACAATAGTTAACTGTTCTGTATTCATGACTTGCCGGTCCTTTACATGTAACTCTGGCAAGGTGCGCACCCATCCTTGCTCGGTCCTGCCAAGCTACAAAGCACTGTAGTTTGGTTAACCAAACACAAAGCACTTGTTTGTCACAAATAAACTTCTATTTTGCAAAACTATATTTCCCTTAGCAAAGGCTGCAGGTGCAGAAAGTTCCTGCTGAACTAGCCAGCAGGGTTATCCTTGTTACAGTACACATTTCAAAAATCAGAATGTTCATCAATACAAAGCTTGAGTTAGGTCACCAAAAAAAATGGGGAGGTTATGCTAACCCTACCACACTTACACACTACCAAAATCTTCATAATTTGAGTGTTTAGAGTTGCATAAATATTGGAAACCTTTCTGAATAATATGTTGTTTTTGTTAGCTAATGCTGGATTTCTGACAATGAAGTAATTAATCCTCTTGCTGTCCAATATTTTTCACTGATGGATGGGAGGCTAGAAGTGACTGGGCTTATTTGAAGGTGGTCTTGGTGAAGAATATATCCCAATTCTGTTTAAATGTTTTGCCAGACAATCGTGTCCTGTAATCAACCTGAAGGTTGCAACTGCCGTTTTTCAAGAATACTCAGGAATTACTGTTTGAATGTTTGGTAGTTCCTAGCTTTTATCTTTTTGATTTTTCATAGTAATATTTTGCAATCTTTTTTTGAATTCAGAGTTGACTAATCTTTTAGCTGCATAAAGGGTAGATTAACTACAGATTTCTGTACAATGTTGGTACCCTTTTTAGCAATAAAATCAGCTTTCTCATTACCACTCAAGTCCACAGTGAGCTGGTATCCATTGGAAGACTAGGTGTTTTTGAAGTGCTGTTAGGTGGGTAAGGATTTTCCAACATTCTATAATTGTTTGGTTTTTTGGTGACAACTTGGAAGTAATTGCTATAATTGCTGCTCTGGGATCTGAGAGAATAACTGCTTGATGAAAATGTTAAATTCTATACAAAAGATTTTGTAGGGCCATTCGAATTGCTTCAATTTCTCCATCAAAGTTTGTAGTTCCATAACTTAAAAATATGTAACAGGAAAAGAGGTAACACGTGACTACAGGCCCTGCTCCATCTCGGTTTGATATCAATGATCCATCAGTATAAATATGGAGCTATTCATTTTCTGGAATTCTAGTATGGATTGTCTCTAATGCAAGAATTTTAGAACACTAGTTGGGTTGTTGTTGTAGTGTTTAACGCCCGCTTTTACTACTACTGCACCGCAGGCGGTGACACTGATGATACATAGAATGAGATGGCGGGGGAAACCGGAGCACCTGGAGAAACCCGGATGGGGTATTGGTTGGTTAGTATTTCCATAACTGGTATTGGTGTGGTTTTGATTGCACCTGTATGAAACATTTGAATTTTTTTTTGTATTTGCTGTTACAAGAACTTCGCTGCAATAAGTAAATAATGACTTTATATACACATTGTATGTATATATAGTATAATATAGTATCTGAATAAACCAGGGAATTTTATACTTATTTGTGAGCATAAATGATAAAATTATTTTCATATCCTTGGAGGCCTTGAAGTAAATTGCATGCTTTATGTATAACATATAAACATATTTTCCAGTTATAAAACTATGTATCCTGTGTATACACTCTTTAAAGAAGTGACTCTTAGAAAATCTTGTACCTGAAATTGTAATTTTATAATGATAATATAACTTCCATTTTAAAAATGCTTGTTCTTTATTTCACAGATTATACCAGATCCAGTAGGAAAGAAGAAGTTCTTTCAAAAGCAGAAGGACTGACTGAAGAGCTGGAGTGCAATATAAAGATCTGAAGTTTTACAAGGTGCATTTGGAACTTAATCTCTAAATATTTTACAGAGTCCTGTGGTAAAGTGAAGTGTGAAGATTGTAATGTCATTGTCTCTCTATGTTAATAAAAGATTTTGAACAAATTTGACTTCACAGTCTTTCAAATAGCGCTTGATGTTGCCAGTAGCGGCTTGTGACATTTAAATGTGGTAGGATACACAAAATTTGACATGCAATAGTATACAAGGAAAATAAAGCAATAAATTATGATGTAAGGCTTACTGGTTATTTTTTGTATATCAGCTCAATCCTCCCATTTTTGGCTGTAGAAAATTCCTCAATCACACGTCTGTTGAAGTCTGGAATGGTGTTTATCATCTTCTTCTCTATTGATAGCATCACCAGCGCATTCAGTCTCTCGTTCCCCATAGAATTTCATAAGAATGTCTTTATTCTATTGAGGGTAGAGAATGATCATTTGGTCTCTACAGTTGTCATTGGAAGAGTAACAATAATTTTTAAAACCATCACACATTCAGAGAATGTTCGTGTCATGTTGTTTTCACATAAAAACTGCAGAAGAGGCGTTGCACCGGACGCTCTACACAAATCTTCACAGCTATACAGCACCTCTAATTCAGTTCAAAATTTCGGACCACTGATTGTGGGATATAATTTCAAGGTTGTCTGAAAGGCACTTTCAGGAAATACATTGCAGTATTGGAGAAACCTGTCAACCAAAAATAGCTTCGAGACACTCAAATGGTCTGAGCACTGAAACCTATCGTTGATATTGCTTGTAATCATGTCACAAACTTCTAGAGCTGCCACCCTATTACTCCTACTATTGCTGTGTCCAACACATTGCTCTTACTTGGGAGTTCGTATACAGACACTTCTTCATGTGCATACATTTTCCTAACTTTCACTATAGCATTAACTAAGTGCTTGACAAACTCACTTCAACAGCATCAATGTCTTTTTTGTGCATACAGTCAAAGAATACTACTATATGAGACATAATTTTGTGATAGAATTCAAGCCAAAAAGTGAATTCAGAGTCTCTCAATGTTCGTACAAATCCTGTTGCTTTGCTGGATGCTTTTTTATCATTTAATTCGTTGTCTCTTATATGTTCAAAACATTTTAGTAGATTATCTTTCTGCTTGAAAACGGTATTCACAGTGCAATACTGAAAATACCACCTTGTCGGTGGAACACTGCCAAGCTTTTTCTGAGCAAGTTCAGTTAGATAATCCATCCTTTTTGGAGACCTCGAATGTCCCTATCCCCTGTAACCTGTAAGTCTTGGAAAAATATTCTGCTGTGACATGAAGCTGACATTGCTCTCTGAAGGATAAGATTTCCTTGATGTGCATAGCAGTGAATGTAGTTTGCATTAGGATACCTTTCTTTCATCAAACATTGCACCTCACCCTTCTTCCCACTCATAACAGAGGCTCCATCATAAGTTTCCCTGGATTTTTCTCTACTCCCATTTCATGTAACTGTTCTACAATAATTGCTGCTAAACCAGTGGCACTTCTGCCAGTCACTTCAAAATATCCCCAAAATCTCTCAAATATTTTCTCTTAAATTTGATATCTTACAATTAAGGACAGTAAAGTTTTACATGAATTGTATTAATCAGCCTGAAGGGATAGAAACTCTACATCACCTAGCTCAGATAAGATATAATTTCTGCAAACTGATAAAAATTGCATCTAAAATGTCATTCTGTACTATTTTTGATGTACCTTTAAAGACAGTGCAACTTTCTAAATGATCTCTCAAAACATTGTCAAGGGCCGCGATATAGTTTATTAGACCTTTAAAAACACCTGGATTAATGGAATTGTCTGTTTCATCATGGCCACGCAGAGCTAGCTCAAACTTGCCACAGAGCTTAATAGCATCAATAATGCGTGACAAAATGTACCTATTTTTATCAACAAGTTCATTGTGTTTGCGTACAGACACCCTGTAGCATTATCAAGCTGTATTCTAACATCAGTTTTACCTAGTACAGTGAGGTTCATTTCATTATGTAAATGAGTCCTTGATAAACTATGTTTCTTGCTTTTTTCCGGCAAATGTTTCAAATCTTTTATGCCGGTTTTAGTCCACGTGTCCTCCCCACCAAATAACACCCAAAGAAAGGTGCATTATCTACAGAACATCCACACATCCATACCCATTTTTCATACACAGCTTTATTAAAATGTCTGTTGTATGTTCTGCTTTTATCTTTAAAAACCTGGTTTATGCAAAGATCTGGCCTAAGAGGTCCTAATTCCTTTGCTAGCAATAGATTCTCGAAACTTAAGGTTTTAGTTTGTAAGAATTTCACCTGATTCATTTTAATAGTTTCGCTCACTATACATTAGTGATGTTAAATTATATAAGCTCAGCAGTCGAATAAGAAAACTGTTATACACAATTTTATTCACAGTTAAAACTGAAAAATATATTATCGACACTGCACTACAATGGACACTACTGCAGCAAACTAAACAATGATGTTTGTAACGTTTTAAACGAAACAAGCCAGTGAAGGAAGGAAAACATTCACAAGTTTTAATGGCAGTGCCACATAGTGTCAGGTCTCATCATTATTGTGACCATATGCAAGCGAATTCCTCATAACCCCCCTGTCGCTTCCCGCAGCTAAGAGTGAGGGGATGACGTTAAATACAAGAAGTTGAAAGTTCGCATGGAGACTGTGACCATGTAGGGTTGCCAAGTTTCGTAAAGCTTACAAACGTAAATATCAAACAAAAATCAATGCAAATAACACATTTAAAGAAAAAATAAAACATATTACAGTTCTGCCTAGAGCACCAGAACATGATTGGAGGAGCTCGTGACCTTGTGACCTAAGGGTAAAACTGCCCCTGGATGTTGCTATGGAGATTGGTCTATTGAACTCTGTAGAGCAGGCATAAGATTTTGGACATTTTGACCAAAAAAAAAAAAAAAGCAGATGCAGTATTAATCTATTTACCTCAAAATTAGTAAGTTTCAAAATTTTTTCTTGCTCTGCACATACTCAGTAAATTTAAGCTTACTTAAAACCAAGGGCGTTGCAGTCACTCCTCAGTGACGACCCAGTATCCGTAGATAAGGTGCTGCAGTTCGTTGTTTAACTTGTTTTATTCTTCAGCTTTTGATTTGTGTTGTTTTAACTATTTTCCATTTTAATCTTGAGTTTTAGCCTTATCTTTTAACCACCTTGCTTCCTACTTGAATATTGCTTCTTTATGATTAAGGCGCGAAACTGCCTGAAATATTCATAATAGGTTAGCACTTGTGGGTCTGGAGATCTTTCCATGTAAGAAATCATATCATCCATGTGGTCTCTTATTACAGATAATTTAGGTTTACACTTCAAAGATTCATCATCACTGTCATCTTCGTCTTCATCCTCTTGTACAACACTTGCAGCGATCTCTTCATGACTCAGAATCTGGTAACCTGGGAATGCCCAATTCATACTGAAGCTAAGAGTCATGTGAGCTCTTGAGCATGTGTCACGTACACGAACTTCCACGAATGTAGTCGAAGACATGTGAACTAGCCTTCTCGATCAGACAGCGGAATGCCACAATTTAATCATCGCAGATCTTTTAAATTTATTTTAAAACCAACGCCAAATTTAGTCACTTAAATTCCTGTTATCCTCTCTTCGGCAATGCCCCAGCATCTATCAGTGACAAAGGGCACTTCTTTTTGTCGTATGGGTCTCTGTAAACCACAAATGTTTGTGAGCTGCTATTTTCAAAAAAAATTGATTACTGTCATTGCAAACTTCGCAAACATGTAACTGATCACAACTCCGTTAAACCGAGAGTTTACTGTATATTTAATAGGTTGAAAATAAAAAAAACAGTTCTGAAAATTATAGGATACAAGTGTCCAGAACTTGAATGCTTTAGTGCTCTCTTTAACAGTAATAATATAGGATGCAAATGAAAACTAATAAGCTACCCCCAAAGCAATTGCCCCTGCTGTTATAAATCTTAAAAGAATTGTCTCTGCAGTGGAGCAGTTACATGTTCTCAACCTAGAAATCATTGTTTTATGATGATGGGAACTTTCCTTTAGAATCTTTCCCAAAGGTCTGTGTATGTTTCAAAATAAGAAAGTATTAAAATCTGAAGTTAAAAGCCCAGCTTAGCAATTGAGTGCCACCAAGGAATTGTTTCTAAGATCACAAAGCCCCATAAATAACTTATGTAATCAAAGATAGCCACGAAAGGTTCTAAGTAATCTGTGATCAGTGGGCTTTGTTTAGAAGCCTGTGACTCAGAAACCGCAAATAACATGATACTTTAGCTTCAAATGCCAATTGCATGCTATATGGAACAAATTAGTGACCATACATACTTGAAAATTATGCTATGGCAGTTGCATTAGATTCCAGATAAGCGATAATTCAATTCTGAAAACAATGAGTACATAAAATCTTAAAGATTGAAACAGAAGCACTATTAATAGAAATATTCTTTTTGAGTTATTTTTTTTATAGTCACTCTTACTCATATTCACCTTCACTTTTTTAGAATATTATAAAACATTTTCACTAAGAGGAAACAAGAAAGAGACAGCTTGTGCAACTGTTGATGATGTCAAAAGTCCTCAAAAACGTTTCAATATTTTTCAACATTTTGAAAAAGCGAAGGTGAGTGTACATGACAGGGACTCAATAATAAAATCTTTTCCTCTGAAGACCTCTCAGTATGCTGGGAAGGAAACTGAATACCTCTCAATTATTCAGGGTAATGGAAAAATGTTCGTGAAAAATAAAAAACCACGAACAATTGGAAAAGCTGTAATTTAATATTTTTTAATGTAAATATATACATAAATAGGAAATTACATTTTAAAAAGGCTTATTTTCAAGTATGTACTTTCAGTTGAAAAGTTAATCCAAGTTCTGAAATGCTAAGTTAAATCTCATCATAGGTACTGTAGGCTTATTTATTTCTTAACATATGTAGCTTGTGACGGTCTGCTTCTGAGAAGAGTTGACACTTTTTCTCACGGCACTTCAAATTTTTCTTACAGCAGTAATGTCATTGTACTAAAACCCCTTTTGACCCATATCATTTAGAAGAGTATCAACACATTGCTATGCGGTACAATGATTGACAAACACCAGAAAACAGCATGTTTTTTATTTTCGTGGAACAGCCAAGCTGATAGCAATGGAAACATCTATTGTCATGCAACTAGTTCACTTGGACTGCAATTAGCAGCAGTGATCCAAGCACCAGAACAGAAATGTGTGAGATTATCACTTCACTGATTCCAGACTTGTAGTTTAGCAAAAAACATCCAAGCAATAGCTCAACAGATGGGTGGAGTTGTAGTCAGACCTGCTGGGGTAGACCACTGTCAAAGCCCATAAGGCTGGTGGCTGCTTGGCAAACTCCGGTGTCAAGATGAATCTCCAGCACACGCTAGGGACCCTCATGCTGGTTCATGTTACTTGCTTGGGTTCCAACACGCCCATAAAGCACTACAATTTCATCCCTTCCTGCCAGGATTTGACATACAATAACCTAAACATTGGCTCAGTTCCATCTATACTCTACTTCTGCCTCATTACCCAAATTCTCCGAATGTGGCCATTCATCCTACCATGTGATAGAAATTTTGGGGTAATCGAAAAGAAAATTAGAAGTACTGAGAGTGTATGCTCCAAAAAAAAAATAAATATATATATAAATAATTGCAAAAATCGGAAAAAATGTGGAAGTTTCATGTTGCAGAATTTGATGAAATCCTTAATTTTGATAAGTGGTGGTCATCTTACTTAAAGATTGTTATATCAAGGGAAAGCGAAGGACTCCCAAGAGAGAACAAGCAGGTGTTTTGCCCCTCAATTCAAGTACCACAATGAGACTGGAAAGGCTGAGGCTTTCTTTTTCATCAATTCCCCTGCTAAACAGATTCTTTCCCGGAAAGCTCAAGTTGCTACATTGTCTTACCATGCCTTCCGAAAATAATTAAGAACCAAGTTCCGATTATTTTTTAACAGATACAGGACATTGGTAAGTCTCAGGATGCTATGCAGTTTTATGAGAACACTGAAATGGTCAATGAAAGTGAACCTGTGAAAAGATATCATCACAGTTCATATTTTTCTTTGTTTTCCCATCCAGTTTACAATGTATTTAGGCAAAATGACAAGAAGTTTTATAAAATACTATATTATATTTCACAAATTTATGTTATAAAATACATATGAGCAATATAACCATATTAAATTTAAATATCAATACAGATCACCAGTCAGCTGAAAATCATTTAGTCCACTTTTTGAAGAACAAGATAAAAATTCAGATGAGCCATTCAGATTTTATTGACAAATATGTTTTAAGGACATTAACTTCTAGAAAAATAAATTAACAACTATATTTACTAGAATAGAAAATGATTATCAAGGCTTGTGGGCTGTGGTCTAGTGGAAATTCTCCTTGCAGACGTTTCATTCGAAGCTGTGTTGAACATCCTCAGTGGTGTGACTGTAGTACTCTGCTAGTGCTCCGCATCAGTCGTCACCAAGTACCATGGTCACACCACTGAGGATGTTCGACGCAGCTTCAAACGAAACGTCTGGAAGGAGAATTTCCACTAGACCACAGCCCACAAGCCTTGATAATCATTTTCTACTTTATGACACCAGCCGTGAAAGCTTATGCTATATTTATTAGGTTTTCTTGCATCTATACTGTTTTATATTTCTGAAAAATTGCAAAAATTGACTTAATCTTTCAGCACCAATAAATTCAATTAATTATGATGTACCCTTTGTACATATTATTTGTTTTTGTATGCATGTATATTCAAACAAATTGCATGTGACAATTGAGGCACGCTAAAAGTTTATTGCTCAACTGAAAAAAAACATAAATTTCATTAAATAATTGATAAAATAGCGATAAACAGCACTAAATTCTTGCACCTTAAAGCAAATAGTACACAAAGATAATAGCACAAAATCACTCTTATAGCCCAGCACAAGTTTAGCAGCTTATGGTAAAACTAGATTTGTATCTAACTGGCAGTGGTTTACAGCTGATATCTAGGAACACAGCTTGAGTAATGGCCATGTTGAAATGCAATATCTAAACTTATAATTACTGCTAACCAGTAGTTAGGTGCTGTAACTATAGTTAAGGGCTGAGCTTTATTAGTATGAAATCATGATTCTGTTAACAATAGGCATAGAAAATTGACCCCATAGTGTTAAATACACCCATTTTAGAATAATGGTAGAGGTATAGATATATTGGTATGGAAAAATATGATTTTACTATCATGCATGTTATAAATATATCACAACTCTCCAGCAAAATCAACTCAGACAATAAAACGCGGATACAGAGCTTTAATCTACTACTTGTGCAATAAAGAAAAATCTGATCTATTGCACTCACATGACTTTTTCAAAACTTGTGAAGTCATGGAAAAAATGATTGAGCACATTAGGAAAGCAGAATATCTGAGTCTCAGGTCGTGTTGCAGCGGAGTTTACACAAGTCAGTATTTCCAACATGCAGCTGAGTTTATTGATCATCTCTGTTCTGTATGTTTATTGGACACACAAATAGGCTGTGTCTTGAATCACCTTTCGCTTTCGTATACATACTCGCAAACACAAATATGAGTGGTGATTCAAGAAGACAAATCCTGCTTGTGTCGATTGATGATAACATACGGAATAGAGACTATCTATAAACTTGTTTGCTTAAACAGCTGCTTGTTGAAATATTGACTTGTGTAAATTGTGCTGCAACACAGCATGGGACTGCCCTCCTAATGCGCTCAATCATTTTTTTCCATGGCTGTACAAGTTATTCTTGCAAACTCTTATTCCTCTACTACATGTTGATCAAAATAAACATCTTACTGCTGGTTTTCTTGTAGGTGCAAGGGGAATATGAGAATGCAGTTGACTTTAAGTGATAGTCAAATCTTTTAAGAGCACAGCTGGTCATCATGGATGTCTTTAAAATTACAGTCTTTGCATAGGCAAGAGAAAAAAAATTAATGACTTCCCATTAAGAGAAGTATACGTATTGGAAAAATCAGACAAATAACAAGGAATATCTCAGAAATGGTTCACTCTCCAAGAAAAAAGACAGAAGAGTATTGAGATCTTAGTCATCTCCTTAGCACAGTGGTAGCACTGCTGCTTACGAATAATTGTTTATACAAGATCTTTTGTATAGTAAGATGTGGTCTAATCTCTTACAGTTACAAGTTATGCAAAAGCCATCAAGAGTAAACACGACTACATAGGCTATAGTCAGAAAATTCAAAATACACATTTCATTTGTCATAAAAATATCTTAAACATATGGTATTTTAATCAAAATCTTTAAGAGTCCATTTGAGAAAATCAATTTTTGAAAAAATTGTAGTTTAGGGTGGAAGAATTTTCCTTAAAATCTTCATGTCGCAACCTTGAAAGATATTAAACTTAAATACCAACTTTGGTTTTTAACCGATTTCTCGTTTTTCACTTATGCTGTTCACAGACCAACCACACAAATGCATTCCTTTTTCTAAAAATGCTTTTTTTTTTTATTCAGGTGGCTTCAAAACATATTTCCGGTGAAATCCCAACATCAAATTTTTGAGTGGAGTACTTCCCCTAATTACTATACATAGTACAGTGATCTGAAAAACATGTTCCAACAATTACAGATTAGTGGGGCAGTAAGAGTAGGTCTCACCAAAAGTAACATAAAGCTTCAGTGTTTAATTTCTCCTTTTTATTAGAGGATATATGGACGAAAATAACTAGGACACACAATATCAAGCAGCAGCTGGTTTGTAAGAGTACAAGAGCACATAAACACCCTCTCTCTTGACACCTTGTAAATGTATTGATCATTTTTTCTTTGAATGCTGTAACAAATGCAGTAATTTAAAATCTCTGGGGTTATATCACACTACTCTGCTTAGTATGATGAGATATGGCAACTGAATCAGTAGCACATCTTGACTTGTGCATGTTTTTAGGAGCCTTTGTGTATGTACAACTGGTACAATGTAATTACCTTATGGTGAACTATACATACTTGATGTGCACAAGCTCTAGCCTTTCATCTAACTATAGATCAATGTCACTGGGTGGTAGCGGTTAACTCTGCCACTAGCTACTCCCTCCTCAGGCCTATGCTATCCTACACCCGCTCTGGCACTGCTTGTCCTTGGACTTGGCGTGAATAGCCCTTCGCTAGGTGTCCTGGCTGGTCACACCTTCAACACACACCTTTGGTATATCGCCAATGTCCTTTGGCTGATCCCTCTTCCCCAATGTACCAAGTACTCCAGATCTTCCAGAAAGAAGCAGTTGTTCCTTTAACATCTCATCCCTGCACTGTGGCAGCCTTTGCTTAAGCTGGCTGCAATAGGTTGGCCAGATGATTTCCAAACTGGTTTTTGAGAGTCTCTCAGATATCTTGGGATGCCACTGACTTGGAATCGCATTCAGCACTTCTGCCACGCATTCCGGTTGTGAATGGCGACAGTGGGGAATTGTCAGTGGAAGACAAAGGTTGACGTGTTGTTGTACTTGGGTGGCTTTACACACGCGAACATTGTATTGCATCCTGGAGTGTCAACCTTAAAGTTCTTAGCCAAGCAATTGTTCCACCCATTCTGGTATTCAGTTCCTTGGCATTGCCATTGGCCCTTCCTTCAAGGATGCTAAACTATTCACTGATGTCCTTCAGGGCATCATATCACATTCATCAACATCTTTCATTCTTCTGTCAAACTCTTTCATATCTCTCTTTACACTGGTGAGTTGCCTGTTGGCTTTAGTCATGAGCATCATCTTCATTTTCTTCATCCTGGATTCAATCTTTGCCTACCTCTTCACCATTCTGGAGTTCATTTGGTCCTTTATGCCCTCCATTTTCTCATCAATCTTCTCCATTGCAGAACTGTTGTTACTGAAAAATTCAATGTTATAGCCAGAACTTGAATCACGGATATTGTGCATGTTGCCATGGTAGCTCAATGGTTAGAGCAGCCATGTGTTGAGCAGAAGATGCATGGTTCAAATTCCAGCTATGGCATTGAACTTTTCAGTTATGATTCTATCATAACCCTATTTAACTTATACCTACAATGCAGTGTAACCTATATTTACATAACTTATGTGTGAACTACGTCGAGGGACAGAAATTATGCCTTTTTCCTGCTTCAGAAAATGGGACCTAGTGAGTGGTAATAAATTAACATCATTAATATTTGGTTGACAAAAGAATGCAAATGGACAATAGCAAAAGCTTACATATTACGTTGTTGTTGTTGTAAATTGTACTTAATTATGCACAAAACAATAAAAACTCTAGGTCCCCTGAGGGGCTAATTGAGTAGCTAACCTGATAGAAATGTAGTGTACCTAAAAGGTCAAATAGTCGCCTTAGGGTCGGAGGAGTCGGTGCACTGAGCCCCACCACCTCCATCCTGCACTCCTCTGTGGCCTTGACTGTGGCTATGGCTAAAGGATGCAGCAGCCAGGCAATGAGGGTACCCTCTGCATAGAGGAGACACCCTAGGATGATGATATGATGGTGGTGGTGATGGTGATGATTTGTAGGAGGTGAAAAACAGATGAAAATCACAGTGGGCACAAACAAAGAATGAACCAAGGATTAGGATTCATTGTTCTCAGAGAAATATATATCAGCCGGTAATATTTGTAAAACAATTTATGTAGATTGTATTATATTTATTACAAATAAATTAGTATTACTATTGTAATAATATGCATATGCATTGGTAAATGTGGGTTAGGGGGGAGAAAGGAAAGAAAATGAAAGTATTGTCTAATAACATCCTAACAGAATGAAAAAATCATAAATATTAAAAACAGAAGCACTATTAAGTGTGAAGTTATTTTATTTAAAATTGTTGTTGTTATTGTTGTTTTCTAGTGCCTTGCATCTGGCAATGAAGCCATTAGCATTCGTGCTTTCCAATACTTTTGAACTGTAGTTTCTTCTGATCTTAATGCTTCACAGGTCTTCAAGTGGTCTTCGTTCATTTCTGCTGGATCGTTACACAGGACACATATTGGTGAGGCTGAGATACCTAGGCTTTCATGTAACTGTTTTCTTAACGGGCACCAGTTTTACAATGTGGCAGTTACATCACCCGACTTAAACCCCCATTTTGCAAGGGGGACCACACCTATCGTTGGTCAACGGGTCCATCGGACCTAGCCGGGAGGACTAAATAGATTATATTTAGATCCACCGACCTTCCCCTCAATAATAACAATGAAAAATCATGACTTGTAGCAGTCAACCCATTTTCAGCCAAATAACAATGGATCAACAGTTTCTTGCAGTTACGTTTGCGCATAAATAATAGTAAATACCTGTGGACATACTTGAATGCTGTTTCGGAACAGCTATTTGGGACCTAATATTCATTTTGGAACTAGAACAGTCACAACTGTGAGAGAAAAATAAACATTTTTCCCATCTCTAATGTATATATCAAAGATTATATTTAGTTGCATGATTTTACCTCTCAGTAAACCCCATATACTGTTAGGTTATACAGGGTTAGTCAAAACAACACTGAATAATTTTAAGGCATGATTTAGGGATTATATTCGAGTATTTTCTTATCGGGAATGTTTGTCATTAAACTGTTACTGAGGACATTAACGTTTTTCAGACACCGCGTAAGATTAGATAAAATTCTGTAACAACATATTGCCCATTCCTCCTTCGGCAATAGAACAGTGTTTCTACTCTTTAACATTGTTTATACCACCATTAACCTAAAACCTGCATTTTGTTACTTAAATGGTAAGGAATTCTATCACATATAATACAGCACTGTGACTTCATGGTCCCGGTTATCAATCTCAGCTATCAGCACATATTTAAGAGCTCCGTTTAATGGAAGGGCTTTCAGATTTACAGCATAGTAAAAAAATCAGCATAGTATACAAATGTTTCACTTTACTTATGCTCTCAAAAAGTGGTTACTATTACTGCTATTGCTCTCTTTATATTGGAGAGCAAGAGGATTAATGACTTCATTGTCAGAAATCCAGCATTAGCTAACAACAACAACTTTACTTATGCAGAACTACCACATATGCAGTATGTTCATGGTGCTGTTTGGGGAAATGCAAAAAGGGTACAAGATCCTTATGCTGAGCTTTACCCAAGGAGAAATTTGCCTCATCACAGCACCTTTACTGCTGTACATCAATGAACTGAGAGAAACAGGAGCTTTCCAAAACAAGCGCAACACTTGGGAGTCCACAGAAATGTAAGAACAGTTCTAGAAGGGGATGTTATTGACTGATCTACAATTCTCATCCACAAGCACAAGAGGAATAGCCCATGCCATGCATGCAAGTCGGTTACTTAATTCTGCATGAACAGTAATTACATTTGTATCATGTCACCAGAGTTCAAGCACAGGGGCTAGATGACTTTCCACTCCAACTAAGTTTGTCCAGTGGTTTCTTCAAAAACACATTGATCGACCCAGATTTCCTACAACTATGTTGTGGACAGAAGATAAGATTTTTACAGAAGTGGCATGTTTATCACACATAAGTCACATTTGGGCAAAAAAAAAAAAAAAACCCTAGTGCTATTAAAGTTACCGATTATCAACACCAGTTTGCAGTGAACATTTGGAGTGTGAATGACACATTCATAAGACCTTATTTACTACCTCTATGTATGACAGGCCACATTTACCTACAGTTTTTACAACAGATTTTGCCAGAACCTCTGGAAGGTGTTCCTTAGGAATTGCCAGTTAATGTGGTTTCAAGGCAATGGGGGACATGGGCATTATTCCGGCAATTTAAGGGAGCTACACATTTAAGTGTAATGTATCCTGATCACTGGATCGGGGAGGAGCACAAATATCATGGCCAGTATGTTCACCAGATTAAACTTCTTTGGATTTTTTCCTTTGGGGATATGCATGTTCAGGCTTTTGTGTACAAGATGGCATTTAATAGTGAAGAGGAGTTAATGGCCAGGATCTTTGTAGCATTTGATGCTATTCGTGGTATGCCATGTATTATTTAAAGAACTGCTACAATGCTATTAACTATGCTCAGAAGTTCAAGGTAGTCATTTTGAATAACTTTTATAAACACTAATGCAATTGAGAGGTAGGATCAGAACTGAGAAATTCAATGTCATAGCTGGGATTTTAACAACTTGCGCTTCACATGTGGCTGCTCTAACCATTGAGCTACCATGGCATTAAATTCCCCAACCAATTCATATTTTCTTGGTAGACCACTAGGGAATCTCACACCTTCAGTAAATAACAATTACTTATGCACATGTTCAATTTTTGTTTTATGCTTATTTTAGTTACTATGTTTGAAGCTTTTTAATGGGTGGAGAAATTTCACCAACAATGGTAGTA
The DNA here is from genome assembly GCA_030765045.1 of Tenodera sinensis. NCBI lineage: Eukaryota > Metazoa > Arthropoda > Insecta > Mantodea > Mantidae > Tenodera > Tenodera sinensis. Next base: position 112,600,149 of record CM060969.1, read on the forward strand.
TCTGCTTATGTTATTGATATCACATGTATTTAAATCACTTAAAAGGTTTGACCTACTTCAGAGTACATGGATTTAGTGCCATGTGATTAAATCCAGATTTAGTTTTGTATTGTTTAAAATTAGAGATATGTGGCTACTCCTATTCAAAACTTTCCCAATGCCTTGTTTTAAAAATGCATAGTGACCTGTTCAACAGAATTTCATTTAACCTGATGCAGTGTTTCAATAATGTTAATGCCCTCTAGCTCGATGACAAAACATTTACAGATATACATTGCTGATAAAACAATTATAATCTCTGAATCACACCTTAAAATTAATCAGTGTCATTCTGATCACTCTGTATTTCACTGGAAATATAAACATTTTGGATTTTCTGCTACTATCTTTATCAATTATTTGCTTAAAACTAGTATAATACAAGTCTAAAAATTTGTACACAGATAGCCAGTATCATCTAGGGCTAAAAATTTGCAGCTGCATGCATTGTCCATATATGTCTTCAACTCGTTTCCTTAACTACTCACATTTAATAACCTTCCAGTTGCTTCCTGGGTGGTTCAGGAATCCCAACACAGACTAAATGTCTGAAAGACAAGAAGTCATGAAACTGTAAGCAGCCCAAAAACATATTATCACACAGTAATGTTTTTGCCTACCAGCAGCTTCTGAAGATACATGCTACAAAGCATTAAAATATTATAAAATATTTTTGTTTAAACTTCTATTTATAGATATAAAATACTCAGAGTTTCTCACAAGTGTTCGGCTATTAACAGAGACTTATCACAACAATTTCTTTTTACTTTTAGGACTGGACAATGTAATAAGCTGCACTCGTCTTGGTGTTCGTTTCTCTTGCCCAGGTGTCACACTGCTTGGCCGTCCTTCATTCCTAACTGGTGAGTTAGGGGTTGTGTTTGCATTTGATGGAGTTGAACACACAACTGCTGTTCTGTGAGAAGGTGTACTACTTCCTTGTAATTGTTCATCCGATGATTTAGCCTCCTGTACAGTATTTTCTTCTTTTTTATGCGGTGAGGAATCCTTAAAGGATGTTTTTGAATTTTTGTCTGCATCAGACTTCTCTGGATCCACTGTAATCTTTTCTGATGTTTGTTCCAATTTTTCTTCCTGTTCTGATACTTTAGTTTCAGTTTGTTTCAATTTTTCTTCCTGTTCAGAAACGTTAGTTTCAGGAACATGTTTATCTTCAGGTTTATTAAGTTGCTTTTGACATGTTTTTCCATCCTCAACTTCACCTTTTGGAAGATTTTCAGGTCCATCTGTTTCCATGCATTCAGTTTCAGCTTGGATCTCTATTTGGTTCGAAACACAGGTAGTTTTTTTCTCGCTCGTGTCCTCATGTGTTTGTTTACCCGATTCCTGCTGTTTTGAATTCTTTTCTACAGAATCTGAGTCATGTTCTTGAGCATCACACTGTTCTACCTCCATTTTTTCTGGCACTACTGTTTCTTTCACAGGTGAAATATGAGCTGAAATCAAGCTTGTATTTTTTTCTGCTGGTTTTTTTGTTTCCAGGTTAGTTTTGGAAGAAACCTTAGTGGACAATGTAATTAATTGTGCACGTTTTGGAGGTTTTGTTTCTGTTTTGGATGGAGGCTTAATAACAGTGCTGCTGCCTACAGTTGTCTGAGGAAGATTATTATCCATCTCCATTTTCTCAGCTGCAGCTTTTATTTCTGAAATGCCAGGAGCATCTTTTCTGCCTTCATCAATTTTCTTTTCAGGAATTTCTGATGATTCTGCATTTGTTTTTATCGGTGATTTTGTAGAAGCTGCAGGATGCTCTTGCAGATGATTTGCTTTTACAATCGGTTCCTTACTATGAATTTCTTGTCTCTTAGCAGACTGCTCAGCATTCTTAGGTGATTTGGTAGGCTTTGAAATCAGGATAGGTTTAATTCTTTTGGGAGTTTTCTGAGATGGAGATGCAGTGCATTTTGGGGAATTCATTAAAGTGCTGGGAGAATTTGCTGCTGACATTGGCTTAATATGCTTTGGAGTTTCGCTCAAAACACTTTCTCTCTCCTTTGGGATCACTGAAGAATTTATCTTGTCTGATATTTCATTCTTTTCTGGAGTTTTCTCTTGGTTTTTAGATTTTTCATCTGGCACATTTTTTTCTGACAGTGGTTTTATTTTTGTCTTGTCAGGACACACATTTGTATTTTGAGGTGCTTCAGATGCTCCATCTGGGCTAATCTCTTTTGACCTTATAACACTGCCCTCTTCTGATGAAGGCCTGTTACCTGCAGGATTCTCCTCCCTTGACTCTGCTGATATATTTTCTTTTGATTTATATACTTGTCCTAGCTCTCCCTCAGCAAACGTTATTATGGAGCAATAGCCATCAGTTGAGGATACTATCAACATTCTTCCATCTTGAGACCTGTCAAGTAAAGAAAGATATGTTACTATACTTATCCAAAAAAGCTTGAGAGTATAAAAAAGGCTGTTAGAAATGGTAAGTAAAGTAAAACATGAGTAATACAGTGGTTCAAACCAAAGCTGTGAAAGCAAAATTCACATTAATGTTTACTTTCTCTAACATCTAGTTATATCAGGAGAGAAAGTACTGTATTCCTTCCACAAATTTTATTTCAAGATTTCAATGAAAATCCATATTTGCCTGGTTCCAAAAAGAAGAAAAAAGAAAAGAATATTTTTTTCAAACAGGAGTCCTTGTTCTGTAATTTATTATTTGTTATGTCCCTAAGATATTATATATGCATTAGACTGCCCACTAAAATGGCCTTGGCCTCCACTCAGATGGTCAGCCTGCTTTAAGTTACGAACTACATAAAGTAAAACCCCGCTTAACCAAAGCAAAAAAAATAATTAAATTTAAAAAAATTAATAACTATAAAAGGAAAAAAGTGTCATCCTGCAATAGTTTGCCTCCTTTCGCAAGTGTTCAAATTTAAGTGCCAATGTCCTCAAAGGAGTGCTACAACTCCACTTTCGTCCCTCAAACACTGTTGTTTAGTGACCACGAGGTCAGTCCTGTTAGCCACCTCCCACCTACTCGGGAACACAATGCTACAGTCAGACAATTTTTCAATTTCTTCATTCATTTTAGTTTTGGCAGTAATTCGTCCATTAAGTCACCCATTTTCACTCTGCACTTATTAAACAGTCAAGCAATATATTGTTACGAGCAGCAAAACACACAGAAGGCAGAAGCCGGGAATACACGCACATATATCTCACTCATGTTGCAATTTTTGTTCATGAAGCGCTGGCGTGACATAGCATCTCATAAACAAATCAAGAAAAACAGACAGAAGAAATGATTACACTGTTAGATGCAGAAATACATAATGTATAATTATGATTTATTTGCCTAATTAAAGTTATGTTTAAAATTTACATGCTTAATAATCTCTTATTCCCTCCCAGTTTTACGAAAAATATTTTTCATTGATTATCCGAAATGACTTTGCCCTCTTTATTTCGGATAAACAGGGTTCTACTGTATAGTGGAACTAGTTAATTCAAAGCTAAAGGGACAAAAAAAAATTCAAAATATCCAAAAATTTGAATTATAAAAGTTAGTCTAAAATTAACATTTTAGCAGTACAGGTATATCAACTATGTTAAGTAGATTTTCCGGGCTTGTGGGCCGTGGTCGAGTTGGATTACCTTCCTCCGACGTTTCGCTGAAAACTGCGCCCAGCATCTTCAGGGTCAACCTCTGTTATTTTGGTCTAAATTAGCGGCTGCACATAAACTAAAGTTCACTGCAAACTTTCATATTCATCTTTGTTAACAAGCCCACACACGGCTTGTGTGTTTAAAAACACCAACAGTAAGTTTGTTGGCATAAATAAATAATAATTACCAAAGAAAAATCTGTTGCTATATCTTTTGTCATAGTCAAAACTCTAAATACTACAAACCACAAATAAAAATAAACAATCATTTAGTACAATATAAAACATTTACAAAATTCCTGGGTATATGAATTGATGAACAACTCAAATGGAATGCACGTGTTGAAAAGCTGGCATCCAAATTAAGCCAAATTTGTTGTGTATTTCGGACTATAAAGTAGTTAACTTAAGCACTTTAAGGAATTTATATTTTGCCTAGGTATATGGTTTATTGAAGTTTGGTGTAATATTTTGGGGAAATTCTGACAGAGGAGATATTATTTTTAAACTACAAAAATAAGTAATTAGGATAATGATGGGTTCAAACAAAACATATTCATGTAAAAATATATTTAGATTACTATCAATATTGCCTTTCCCCTTTGTATATATACTAGAAGTAGTGATATATGTTAGAAAGCACTTAGAAAATTTGAAGCTAATTCTGAAAAACATAAATATGACACAAGGAGCAAACAACAGCTAAGTATCATCAGCCATAATAACTTTATTGAGTAAAAGCAGCAAGTATGCTGGTATTAAATTATATAATAAATATGTTTAAAAGAAAGGTAAAACAATTCTTACTGCAGCATAGCTTTTATTCCATAGAATTCTTATCTTAAATGTTATTGTATTCTTATCTTGAAATTGACAAATTTGACATTTCCTTGTAAAAAAGATATATACTCTATATTCCTGATATGTCCTATTCATATATATGATCTACAGGAACAATAAACGAACTTATTTCCTGGGAATAAGTCCTCTTCATTCTGGATGACTTTTGCCTAACTGGTAAACCGTAAAAGATGGACAAAATCTTACTACACAAAAAATTTAGATTTCATTAAAGCACACAACTTATATCAAATAAAATTTTTGTAATTGTTTAAGATTTTCTTTGTTGTTGGTTCGAATTTTCAAATATTTACACTTCTCTCAAATAGAAAGTTGTTGCTTGTTTCTTAATACCCTGGCTATGCAAAGAGAATGGAATGTCAAAACCTTCATGTAGCAATTAACTCTTAAAATATTTGACATTGCTTACTGTATTCTAGTACTTCCATTGTAACCAGAAGGAAATATGTAATTATACGGTTACTACAAATATTTATCTCAATTAACATCAAGTAGATAGAAGAATAAACATTTTTAAGAAGTCTCTACAAGAGTGAGTAAACCAATTAAGTTAGTGCACACATCAGTTTTTCACTAGAAGCAACTAAAATTAAACAATATGGACTTGATTGCTCAATATGGAAAAAAAATTCTGCAACAGTAATAAAACAGCAAATTAAAGAATATTAACACAGCAAGGAACAAGCCATTTTTTAAATTAAGTAACATTCTTAACAAGCAACACAGAACATGTATTTTTACACTCACCATGTGAGATCTGTCAGACGGGTGTAGTGAATATTTGAGACTATCCCAAATGGTTCAGGCTGTTGTGTGTCATACAACAATATGGACTTCTGAGTAGCCACTGCAAGAACTATTCTATATGGCAGTGCAAAAACAGTCTCCCTTTCTCTCAACTCAAACAGCACTGGGCAGCAACGTACAGCTACTGTGTACTGATTGTTAGACGGCAAGAATGCTGATGGCCTGAAACAATTGTTTGCAAGAGTGGAATATTCTGCACATAAATAAAAGCACACTTCTCCTAGTGAACACAAAATAATTTTTCAGACTATGGGATGTAACAGATTGTCAGAAGGGAAACATTAAGTTTGTAACCTTACTGTTATTTTGTATTATGTGGATCTTCTCTCTATATTTGACTAAGCAATATTCTATATTAATTTTACGTGTTAACACCTTTGCATAACAGCATAACACTATTAGTTTTATGTATAACTCTTCTATTACACATAATGTGTGTTGAAGAAAATGTGTTTGCAATTGACAGTACATATGTATTTAATCTTTTCCTTCAGTATGCTCCATTGGATACCTATGAGTCATGTGGTATGACAAGGTTCAGAGGAAGACTTAGCACTTTGACCTAATAAAGATCTTTTGTACCTATGCCCCTGATGGAGTACCCCATGGGAGGGAGGGGTGAGATGAGAGGGGACAGGTTGGCCAGAACTAGGAGACATGACAGCGGAGAGCAAGGTCCCTACAGTTTTCAGAATGGCACTACTGGAAATTCATACAACTGCCCTCCCCCTCCCTGTAGGCTTACACAACTTGCTGGAGGGCCTGGGAGTCAGAGATTGCCCCCAATCCAAAGGACAAAGGTTCACACAGAGCAACCTTTTCCCCCATCATGCAGCTCTGAGACTCCCACTGTCACCTGCAACCCTGAAATAACTAAGCATTATGAAGATGGAGTGAACAGAGAGACAGGAAGTTCAGAGGATGTAATTAACCTTCCCAGCACTCGCCCAGCGACCCACAAAAACCTCCAAAAAACCCATGGGTAAGGAAAGTCAGCCAGGAGGATCGAACTCATGACCTACCAATTATGAGGCACATGTCGTCTGTGCCACCTTGCTTGGTACTGCATATCTAAGTGAAATACATTGTTTTATGTATGTAATGTAATTAAAATAACTTACCTATTTAGCACTCTCCTTGTAAAAACGTGTGTTGCATTACCATGTTTATCGCTATTTTCATTTTCAATAATGCCTGATGGAACTAGCAACAGTTGGCCATCAGGGGAAAAACATAATCTTCTAAAGAATGACTTCAGTGTGTCATCATGAAACAGACGGACCACTTTTGCATGAAGTTCTGAACTCTCAGGTACTGGTAATTGTGCCTTGCTTATTCTGTTTACAATCTTCTTAGTTTTTATATTATAAATTCGGCAAATCCTGAAACATTGCGAAAGTCTTAAATTTATACACATATAATACTTATTAACCTTAGCTGCTGAGTGTCAATTTAGGATAAGTATCTATACTACCTATATCTTCCTACATTAATGCTATACATGTGTTCATAAGAGTCCATGCTCTGGTGTACCCTCACACTGACCTGCATTCACAAATACTGAATATTTAGCATGGATCAATCATGCCAGGTGCTTAAATGATAGATTCTACAGGAAACAAAAAAGTGCACATTTAAAAGAGAAACAATAGAAATAACTTATCCAGAAAGGGGCAATGTGCTATGAATTCTTTCCAAACAGTGACTTTATGCCTTTTGTTATCAAGAATTAAACCAAATTACTACAGTTCGCTCATTTTAAGGTTACCAGATGTCACACATGCCCTACATTTTGAGAAACAAGTAGTGATTGTAAGAAACTGAATTGCCAACTGCAAAAACAGAAATGAATAATTGGTTATTAGCCACAGCTACAACTCGTTATGGCAACATGGCTACACTGGCTATAGTCAAAAGAGTATACTCATGCATATAACATTGAACGAGAGATTGGCAACGCAGCATTTGCATTCCGAGCCAAAAAGTTGGTATTCTGTGGAGGCAAAGCAACACAATACTAATGTTGAAAAAAGTATTTTCACTAATAAGAGTACAGTTTCCCAGTTTTGATGAACATTGGGTATTTATATGGAAAAAAATGAGCTGATTTCGAAAATGATAAGTTTTTCCACAATACGTACCATTTTTATGTAATTCAAAATTTTATTAATTCAGCTAGACACTAGACCTATACTGTAATATGTATGTATGAAACTATAATTATGATTATTATAGGTCTATAATTTTATAACTTAAGATGAATAGCACTCATTGTCGATCTTCAGAGCGTAGATACTGTATATTTACAAAATAAGCCACCCCTTATGTCCTTCCGTGATGAGCTGATAACTAGCGTAAATAGTTTGAGTGCAAACAGCTAGTATTTATCTCTGCGCGACCACGTGCAGGCAATAAAGCTTTCAACCATTGAATCTTAGACAAACACCCATTAATTACTCACCCTTATAGGGCCACATCTGTCTTAAGCTATATCTGAACTTTAGTTGCTTCTTATAACTCACAGTGATCAGTAGTGCAATTTCCGAAAAAGGTTTATCATTTCTATTTCTTTATTTTTAGTTTGTATTGTGTCGTGGTACATTTTTAACAATGGCTTCAATCTCTTCTAGGAGAAAATGTGTGAACAATCCTAATAACTTCTGTTACGTGAGTGGTTCCTTCTTGCTACAGAAACAGAAAACTAACATTACATCATTTATTAAAAAGATGTATTTTGCATATTTTAATGTTAAGATAGGAGATCAAAATCAAACATGGGCTTCACATTCTGTTTGCAAAGCATGTAGTGAAGGACTAAGGCAATGGTACAATGGAAAACAGAAATCAATGAAGTTCGGGGTTCCTATGATATGGCGTCAACAAAAAAGTCATTATGATTGTTACTTCTGCATGTGTAACGTATCTGGGCACAATAAAAAAATAATTCAAAAATTAAATATCCAGAAGGTCTTGAAACAGCTCTAAGACCTGTGCCACATGGAGTAGATCTGCCTATTCCTGTTCCACCAACTCAACTAGAGGATACTAAGAGTTCAGTCTCTGGGTCAACAGAAAATTCCAATGTTAATGAGTATTTCCCAGCACACACTGTTGAAGACAAGTCACAGAATTTTACTCAAGAAGAGTTGAACGACTTAGTAAGAGACTTGGGTTTTACCAAGGACAAGAGCAAATTACTAAGATCGAGATTAAAAGAGAAAAATATGCTGGGCCCAGACACCACATTTTCCTGGTATAGGAATAGAAATAAAGAATTTACCAAGTTCTTTAAGATGGAAGACCAGCTTGTTTATTGCAGGTTTAATTCAACAACTGGGAAGAACAACATATAATAGTAACGACTGGCGTTTATTAATTGATGCTTCAAAACGAAGCCTAAAAGCTGTTTTATTGCACAACAGAAGCAAATTTGCCTCAATACCACTTGCACATTGTTTTCCTAAGTCATATGGAAATCTTGAAACCATTTTAGAAAAGACTAATTACCAGGAACATCAATGGCTATTGTGCAGGGACCTAAAGGTAACCAGTATCTTACTAAGGCAACAAGGAGGTTATATAAAATACCCATGTTTTTTATGCAAATGGAACAGTAGAGATAGGGTTAAACATTGAACAAGAGAATGGCCGAAGCGAAAAAGTTTAACACCAGGAGAAAAAAATGTAATTTGTGCCAGTCTAGTTGGTCCAAAGAAAATGTTATTGCCTCCATTGCATATAAAACTAGGTATTATGAAACAATTTGTGAAAACATTGGACAAAAATGGTTTGTGTTTCAAATATTTGAGTAGTAAATTTTCTGTGATGTCTGAAGCTAAGATAAAAGAGGGCATATTTGATGGACCTCAGATAAGGCAGCTAATGAAGGACAGTGCATTTTTGCAAGCATGGTGTGCTTTCAAAGAAGTAGTAAATAAGTTTCTGGAAAATACAAAGGATCCGCAATATGAAGTAATTGTGAGAAATATGTTAGAGAAGTTACGAATACCTGGATGTAATATGATTTTAAAACTTCACCTTTTGTATTCGCATCTAGACTATTTTCCTGATAATTTAGGATCCCTCGGTAATGAACAAGATGAAAGATTCCATCAAGAAATCAAAGAGATGAAGAGCAGAATAACAGGGTTGGTGGAATGTTGCAATGCTAGCGGACTACCGTTGGTGCTTGAAAAGGGAAATCGTTCAACTAGGCTATAAACGTAAATCAACACAGCCATCCTTCCGGACAAGGAACATGTAACTTCATACCCTCTTTTACAGATATGTAGGTACTTCTTTTTATTGTTTACTGAGAAATTTTTCAGTTTTTATTTTATAATGTACTTTTTAACATCAAATATACCAATTTTCATTATAATATTTAGTGAATTGTGGACAAACCTTACATGATTGAGAAAAACTGTCATCACCATTCAATTTAGCACACCGAAATGAGTTAATATCACCTTTCAGATCTTAAACCGGCGGTGGAAATGTTTTTTTGCAGGCTAGTGTTATTTATTGATTCAATTAGAGGTAATGTTTTAGTGAAGTACAATTTTAAAAACTTCAGTTGTGTGGAATTTCTTGATTATATTTCAAACAAGCTAGACGTTTTGTGCAAAATTACTTCTTCAGAGAAGTGTAACCGATTTGTTCATGATCACATTTAACTCTGTATGTTTCATTATTTTTTTACCATTGTGTCCTACATTTCCATAAAATAATCTGGTAACCCTAATTCATTTACAAGGTTAAAATACAATAGTTCTCCAATTCTATTTATGCTTTCTTTACTGCCTTTGTTTTTAGCTGTTGCTTTTAATAGCCAAATTTGGTTCATGCATCTTCACTGATTTATTTCATATCTCTGTGACACAAAAGCCACGTCCAAAACTGAACAGCCATTCTACAGCAAGAAATCGCTCTTCTTGTGGAGTAAATTTAAACCTGAACTTTGTTATTTCACACAAAACAGCAGTATTGCAAGTCTTAATCTGCTGTTGAACTAAAGTTACTACTCATACCATACTAGAAATGTTACTTAAATGTTTCCCCCAATTCAAATTTCTTGTTTAACATGATTTTTGATGAACAATTTCTCCTTATGCATAAAAATACAAACTTACCTGTCACTGCTCAAAGTTGCAACATATTTATTCAAAGGGTCCCATGCAACACCTTGTACAAAACCTTTGTGATCTCTGAGTATTCCTAAATTGCGCCCTGTAAGTATAAAAATAATTCTTACATTACTACCAGGTAGAATAAAAGACCATTAAAATGCAATGCACTTAGTTCACTAGGGGATCATTTCACTTAAATAACCCAATAAATAATATTTTGTTAACCTTAATGTCTCAGATACAAATACTGTATTTCATGCACAACCACAATCATTGCAAGCAATAGTAGTAGTATTAATATAATGCCTACATGCTTGGATATATTCCATTTGCTTTCCTGCTACCCAATTAAGTCTGGTCAATATTCTTATAGGTGGATTATTGAGAGCTATAAGATAAAAAGCATAATGAATTTTGAAATACCGTCGACTGATTCTGTTAACACATTTTTCTTTTCATTGATTGTAACACATAAAAATAGTAAATATTTTTGTGTTGGTTAGCAATCAGAATAAACAAATGTGGTTCCAATTATGCAAATGATAATTCGAGAAACTGCAGTCTACCTTTGATTTCAAGAACTTGCAGCAGATACCATGATAAGTGAAGCTTATAGCCTTTAAGTTATTATATTTATAGATTTACATTGCTTCACTGCTAATAGCTTCAGTTTTTTCATTGTAAAATAAAAGACTGTTCCTTTGTCATTGTAACCTTCTTTTGGTAACACAAGATAAACTCTGGAAAGTGGAAGATTCCAACATTTATAAACGTGAGAAGCCGAACAATCATGGCCTGTTACTAATCCAAATGTTACTAATGCTTCAGGTGTTTGGATGTTTGAGTTTACATTTTTGTTTTGCAATATTCCAACAATTATTTTTGGAACTTTCTATTAACAATAATTTTTGCAGAATGATAGGGTAAAATTCTATTTGGTTTCTGTAAAATGTTGGTACCTTTTTTTTTTTGCCAAAGAATCAGTAATTTCATTACCACAGATTTTGCGATGAGAGGATATCTACTGAAGATGTATTATTTTACTTTATTTCACTGCAGGCTGAAACTAATTTATTTTGTAGAAAAGGCGAGTCAGTTCTATTTCTATTAGGTACCTTAGTTTCATCATCAAAGTGGATGGAATAGTTTCCTATTGCAACACAGAAGCTTAACAATTTTGCATAATGTTCCCACCTTATTTATACTGTCTAGAGAATGAAAACAGTTGGTGGGCAGGGGTTGGAAAAATTATGGAGAAAATAGGAATGGGAGATATATGGAAACTTGAAGAAAGAAATGAAAGTAATGTAGATAAACTAGTAAAGTGTAGGGTAGAAGACATAGAAAGGCAAGAGATATGGGGAAGTTTAGAAAACAAGAAATCATTACAATTCTACAAGCAAATAAAAAGAGGATGGGGGCGAGAACCATATGTGGATTATTGTAACAGACAGGAAAAAGAAGGACTAGCGTGGATGAGAACAGGAGCAATATTTTTAAGAGGGTCAAGAAGCGGTAAAATAGGAATATGTGAAATGTGCGGTGAGAAAGAAAGTATAGAACATTATTTGACAGAATGTAAGGAATTAGCATTATGGAGGAAAAAGGTTTGGGAGAAAAAATGGGAAAAAATAGAGGGGAAAATGGTAGCCATAAAAATGTTAACAGTGAAAGAGGAAAGGAAGGTTAGAAGTATAGGTGAGTTTTTGAAGAAAGTAAGAGAAAAATGGGCAAGAAAAGTAAAGAGTGTAAATGAAGAAGGCAGAGTGGGGGAGAGGGACAATTAATTAATATAAGATGGAATAGATTGATCAGAGCTACCTGGGAGGCAAATGGCCTGGGTGCCATGCAAACCAAGGTAGCAATAAGGTTATGTAAAATTTGTATGTAGTTTAGGTTAGAGTAGGATAATTGTAAAAGTTATGTAAAAGAATTGGTACAAATAAAATTCATTCATTCATTCATTCATTCATTTATACTGAGTGGAAGGTACTGCTTTGGCCATACATTAACCAGGGATTCTTCATGATGAGTGTAACAAATATGTCCAATACAACTATTGTCAATAAAGAACCACTTCGCCAAAGAAAAAATAATCTGTGTCAAATATTTGGAGTCATCTAGCTTCTTGGCAAATGGATATAAATGGTTTATTATTCCACTAACTGTCAAATAAACCTTGTGTGAACAATGTCGTATTGCATTTATATCTTAATTTGAATTCATTTAGTCACAATTTAATGTTATTAAGACATTGCCAAACCTCTTAGAAATTAAACATTTAGCATAGCAATTTAAAATTAAATTGTGACTAAATTAATTCAAATTAAAGTAGAAATGCATTATAGCATTACTCACACAATGTTTGCATGACAGTAAAATAATAAACCACTTTATCCATTCGTCAAGAAGCTAGGTGGCTCCAAATATTAGACACAATTTTTTTTTCAGCAAAATGGTTCTTTGACAATAATTGTATTGGGCATATTTGTTACACTGATGTAGAATCCCTAGTTAACATATAGCCGAAGCAGTACCTTCCACCCAGTAGACAAACCAATCAGAACTTCAAAATTTTGCTACATACATTCAATATTCCTGTTTATCAGATAGGGTAGTTAAATAACAACAGAATACTGTTATATTCAAGGTAGAATGTGCATGGCTGCTGACTAAACTGAATTGGAGTGGGGGTACAAGATGTTAACACATGACTAGAATCAGGCATTAAGCCAATAATAAACATCTTCAGGCTTCAAAGCTATTGGATGTGTATTGGTTTGTAGTATTTATTTTGTGACCTACTAAATGGACAAATATAGCAATTATACATCATGGTTTAAACTACAAGTAATTGCATTCAAAGAACAGAATTGTAATTTGTTCCTGTTATTTTACTATTTACATTATATGCACTAAATTTTCATCCAAAGTAATGTGTAATACAAGCTGATTGCAATATCCTTCACTTATACATATTTTAACTTTTATCCACAATTCATTCTTCTGGTCCAATAGTCAATTCCAGCAATACTGTTAATGCTACTTGTAACACTATGGCCAATGATAAACATTTTTCACTTTAATAAAATCAATGATAAGCATGTTTTACTTTGATAAAACCAATGACTAATGCTTTTTTTATTTTATTAGGTTATTTGTAATGATTTTAGCATAATGTACAATTTTTGTTTTGCCTTCTTTCCCACTCCTTCCTCCATCATTGTAAATCCCATAACTTGGCTGAACTTGATCAAGATCAGACTCCAGTCTTACTGTCCCTGCAAGTCAGTCACAAAGCTAACGTGATCTCTCTCCAAATGACGACAATGATGATGAATATAAAATGTGATATTTATGCAATGAAATTAAGTACTTATGTTTCTGAACTACACCTGTGAAATCACACAAGAATTCACAATAAAATGTTCAACTGGTTGTGCATTTTTATTCTTTCTTTAGTTAATTTTTTGGTAATTTAAGCAACCTTTAACTGCTTAGTTCTATCAAACACTGAATTAATGAATTAATAAATTCTCAAATGAGCATTGATCTATTGAGCCTATATACTCTATATTATTATTCACATAGGATAAGGGGAAAACTTACACAGGTAAAACACACCAACGAAGATACAAACTCAGGCCCTCCAGCATATTGGCAAACACCCCATCCTCTCACAACTTTGGTAGACAGATTTGTTTTAACATTAAAAAATTGCAGAAAATGTTAAATATTTTTTCTGGTGCTGTTCATTGTAAAAATGCATAGAGGCTTGAACTACTATTGTTACGGATGTCTATCATACCCAATTTTAAGGCTCTTTTGAGCAACTTAATTTGATATGCAACTTAACTCAAATGTTAAGCTAACTTACACACTCTTTTAATATTTTCATTTCTGGAAATCTCAGAAGTACCTCTTTGTATTTTATGACATAAAATGAATGTTCATTACAATAGCTAAATGAAAACAAAATTGCCATATTCCAGTACTACTGCAAGACAGATACCTGAATACACTTTCATAACTATATTATGTATCATAAGCAACACAACTGCCTCACACTAATATGTACCCAAACATTAATTTAGCAAAATAAATACAATAAAATAAAGTAGACACCAGATTTCTTTTTTTTTTTTTTTTTGAGTTAACGTCCTCCAACATTGTGTCATATACACCAGATATTGTATTCATATTAGTATTGGTATTGGTACTATTCATTTCAGCAATTTCATTGTGTACCACAATTAAACGCAACACAATAATCTGTTTTTCAAAGAAATATTTGCTCTACACTTCTTTTGGAATATTTTAATCAATTGTCGATACAATTTTTATTTTCTCTGTTACTTACCTGAGGTAAACTGTTGTTATTAACATGAGGAAGGTGCTGAAAGCAGTGTAGAAGACAAAAAAGATTGGCAGCAGAAAATAGCGAAGTTACTAATAGCTGAAATTACTCCTATATTTGCTAAATATTTCTCATATAATTATACCTCTCCAAATTTAAATAAAAAATTTGCGTACTCTATGGTTATGTCCTACAGGATTTTATACACACTATATTCAATGAAATACAAAATATGATACAACCATTGACAAACTGTGTACCATTGTTTGTTTACTATTACCTTTCTGAGCATCCCAAAGAATAGCCGAGTTATCAACAGATCCTGAAATAAGATTCATAGAATCTGGTGACCAGCAGAGGTCATAAACATCTTCTACATGGCCTCGGAGAACTTTCAGACCAACCCATTGTTCTTTATTTCCTTCATTTTCTGTTGTAGGCATTTCTGGTAGGTCCAGATCAGTCTTTTGTTTCCAAATAATGATAACAGATTCTGAAAATTTGATAGTTGTAGTTAGCCTAGCACTGGAATCATTCCATGATGATTTTGAAGAAAAACTTACACTGCACCCTTTTCCAATTTTCATAAGTGACAAAGTTTATGCTTTTTATTTTAAACAACTAAACATAATCACCTTTGAGAGCCTCTAATAAAAGAAATGTTAATTAATCTTAAAAGTAATTTGGGTAACATAACAACAAACACAGATAAACATGCTCATAACACCAGGAACAAAAACAAACTTCATACAATGGTCCATGAAATTAAACTTTTTCAGGAATCATCTAAATACAGTGGCATAAAAATATTTAACCAACTACCTAAACATTTAGAGTATTAAATCATAAACCAAGTTTAAAGAGGAAATTCGCAAATTCCTAAATCTCAACCAGTTCTACTCAATGGAAGAGTATATAAGTTATATCATAAGACTTGAGAAATTACATTGTAGTTAACTATCTATTGTATATGCACTTTGTATTGTATATAAGCTTTTGTACAGCATTAATTGTGACATATCCTACATGTTCCTGTAAGATAAATTGGATAAATTGAATAAATAAATAACTTTTGCACTACAAAAACAAAATCTCATAAATAGGAAGATACATAACCATAACACAAGACAATGACTTTTGGCAGGGTTCCAATAAAAATGTTTCTAATAAAGTCACAAATATTAAGGGATTATCCCTGCATACAAAAGTATCCATAAATTTAACAGATTGAAATGGTAAACAAATTGAAAATGCTCTGAAAAAATATCTGAATATGAAAACTCTCTACCTGTAATATTTTCTTGGAATTGCTCTGGAATGTATATTGTATGTAACCCAGTTAAATGATTGTAAACATACTTCTTAAATGTAACGTGTTTTTAGATTCTGTCCATGTCTAAAATTTGTATCTTACAAATCTACAGACAATAAAGATATCAATTGCATATCAAAAGCCAAATGTAATGTGGAAAATATTAATAATAAACTGTGTAAATGTGGTATAATGTTCACATAGCCATGAGTGTTGGTATACCACAAGCAGAAGACATAATGAAATTTATATCCAGCAACCCAGATAGCAGCACAGTCACTACCACAACAAAGGTTTCTTCTTCAACTGCCAGTTGAGAAACTGTTGAGAATGAAGACGCTGGCCTTCAAAGCGCGTCCAGACAAAAATAAGTGTAAGTGAAACTATAAGTGTCTATAAGTTGACTCATTTACTTCTAAAACATAAACTGACTGTCTCTTGTGCTGAACTTCCTTTCTCCCATACCTCAAATGACATGTCATTCTCCAGGGAAAGGCCAGACTAAGTAAACCATACATTTGTTAATCCTAAAGCCATAGGACTTTTAGTTACCATCATCTCCTGATGCCAAAAGTTCTCCAGAGGGTGAAAATCTTACTACATTTACTGCTTTCTGGTGTCTTTGAAGATCTGCAGCAAATTCAACACTTGCAGCGCCGGTTTGTTGGATTTCAATATGCCAAATCTGAAATTAACATCAGGCATAATATTAAGGGATATCCTCAATATATCAATGACCTCTGAACTTCACTAAACAAAATTAAATGTTTGCTAACAAGAAACTTAGTTCAGAACCTTGCAAGCCAAGGATCACAAAGCTGATTTCTGCTGCAAAGTCTATTTTCTACCAGCAATTCCTAATTTCATATAATGCTTAAAGAACCCTTGAAAATTGTTATTTTCATTAACTATACTCCATCCAGCCTTATATCCGCACCTTGTTCCCTCCGCGATAACCTGATGTTATCACCTGTGACTAACACAAAACAAACACCATGTGGAATCATACCTCGTATTTATGCTGCAACATAACGATATTTACTCAGGAATTTTAGAAATATCACGTTACATTTAAGTAGTCTTTACCTGGGTTATCGTACATCTTGAAAACTCACAGATAATCACCGATATTTAAGGTACTATATTTTATGGTGTGCTTTGGTTTCGGCGTATTGCGAGTTCATTGTTGATGGCTTGTGTTTACATCAAGGGCAGATCTAACGGTGGAGCGATTATAAATATGGCCATGAAGTACAGTCTGAGTAAAGAACAAGGGCAACTTAGAAGGTTTCTGAGCAGTTCCTTGTGATCTCTTAGGAACCATTCTTTGCAGCTACAGCAAATTTAAAGTCTGTTAAAAATGGTCCACGCATGTTTAATATTATAGTGATTAAAATAAATGACCTTTACCCTACAACAACCAAATTAGGAGGGCCAGTTATAGTATTAGGGGGACTGTATAAGTACAACAGAACTATTTACCCTTGAATAATTTCTCAGTGGGAATTAACCTCTTAACATACCTATTATTTTACAATGTGATGTCTCTGTTTATCACCTATTTTTTTATTGCCGAAATGAGCCAAACTTCTGCAGATCAACCCCGTCAAAAATTAATAAAATGGCATTGAAATGGTATAAAAGTTACTCTAGAGGGTTCCCCATAGTCGAAAAGCTCCCAATATTGCATCAAAGAATGATATTTATTGTCGACTTTGGGTCATCTGTAGTAAAAGATTATTTACATAACGGCTGGCAATGTTTGGGAACACCACGTTGTTTCGTCTAGCATAAAGCTTATGTACAGTTTGTAGCTTAGTTTTGGTTAGGTTGGGTGTAGCTTAATTTTGGTTGGGTTAGATGTAGCTTAGCTTTGGTTAGGTTGATATACCGAATGTATATATGGTTGCATGGTTGATATACCGAAGAACTAAGAGCATCATGGGATTGAATCTGCATTAAGAAAATGTGGAGTATATGAAGAAAGAAGGAGATTAGGGTGAATACCAATAGATGGCGTGGGCAAATATGATAGGCAAATTCAGGGATCAAATTGAGAACGGTGAGGGTTAAGAAGAGTGTAGAGGAGAGAAGAGGCGAAACGTATAGAAACTCCGTTTCAATGTCTTTTTTCATTATTATCTCTAAACTTTTTCGGTATTTTGTGGAATGTTGGGAATTTTTTTTGGTGGTATGAGGCATTTTTGGAAGCTAGAATTTTGGATATGTATTTATACGTGCCTAACAGATATTTTGGTATAAATTTTTTTTCAACGCGGTTCGTCTGCGGAAGTTTGCCCCCAAAATGAAATACCCCATTAAGTACAATAATATTAGAAAATGAAATTAATTTTATGAGCTTAACAATGGAAATTTTAATCTCTGAATACCCCTAGATTAAAATCGCAAGTATACTCGTGATGTTTAACTTTTGTTTCTTGCTTAAATTGCATTTTCAAACCAAATCTTGGACATTGAAGCACCAAGAAATGAACAGCAACAATAAATAATAAATGTAAGAGCCATTGTTTACATGTTTGTGACTGTGGAATACCCCGAAGGCCTAGAAGGATCAGTTTCACACCACACTCTGGCACTTGCAATATCATTCTTGGATGAAACTGATTCATTACTTTTTTCTCCTCATAGATCTTCAGAACTGTCAGACCCACTAAATTCAATATTTAACTCTTCTTCACTCTTCAGTTTCATAAAGTGTGAGAAAGCAACACATAAATTGCAAGAACAGAGACCATAGTATGAACAAAACCTGTCGAAAAATACAGATGACCTGGCTGATTCAGAGACACCTGTTGGCAGAAACGTACATTCAAAATATCAGACCACACCAAAATCTAGAGAAAGAATCAAGAGGCTACTAAAACATGAGGCAGAATGAGCAAATTCAGCATTTTAAAACTATGTCAGTCAGAAATGTTAAGGCCGAGTATACTCGGTATTTTATTATTTTGTCAAAATTAAAAACATGAGTATACTCAGACTTTTATGTTAAGAGGTTAATGCTTGTTAATGATGACAGGCCAAAAGAGTGATTCTTGTCAAAAATTAACCTGTCAGTAGTCTGCTTTCTTGGAATTAGTTTCCATCACTAAATGCATGACATCGGCCAGTAAGCAGTTTTAGAGTAATGAAAAGTTCAGCACCATTTAGTATCATGTCCGGAAGATACAACATCCATTCATCAATATGGCAAAAAAAGGCATTGGTATCAAGGGTCACAAGTCTAGAATAAAGATGCCAATCTGCTTTACTGGACACCCATTTTAGAGGACTAGTAGGTTTGACATTACAAACAATATGAAGCAAAACAGGGTAGTGGTCACTATCATATCAGAAACTACATAACATTGTAAAAGGGGAGCAAGCTGTGGGTACAGAAGGAAAGTTAAAAGATAGGAAAAAGAACCAGTAAAATCACAAAGAAATGTGGAATGCTCAGAATTTAGCACAACTAAATTATGGAGGTCTGCAACTGCAGCAATTTGTTTGTCTCTAGGACACTCGCTTTAGGAGTGATTATGTGAATTGAACTCGCTAAGTATGAGAAATGTTTGGGGGAATTGGATGAGCAAATCTAGAAAGTGGCCTCAGATGAATTAGGTGGAAGGTATAAGGAGTAAAGCGTAAATGACATATAGGGCAAGGTGATACGGAGAGCTACTGCTTGTAAATCGTATTTATACTCTGTTCACCTAGAGATTAGAGGAGATATAAACAAAGCACCCGTTTGTATCACTCCGCGGTCACATGTATTCACAATGACGCAACACAGTTACCTACCGCTACGCGTAGATATAATATGCATTTTACACTTCTAAAAGGATATACTTACTTGATCCAAATAACATGTAGCACATGGAAATTAACTACTGCTTACATCATCTCCGTCCACAATAACACTTTTTCATTTCCTGCTCACAATCTCGAAATCAATCTCCAGAAGCAGCTTGTGGAGGGAAGTTTGTTTTAAATCTGGAAGATCGCGATCAGAGTTAACTGCCAACAGCACTTTGTTTAAGGTGGGGGTTCATTGTTAACAAAGACCTGGTGAACTTTTCGACGGATTGCAGATCTAACAAATCTGTCGCAAACTACATCCACCATTTATCTGGTACATGGAAGCTTTTGGCCCGGCTCTTCAACAACTGACGATTTTTCTTTGCGTGTGCTGTCAATACTTGCAACTGACACACCGGTAAACTCCGATGTTAATTTCATCACGTCTTCAAAAGCAAGTTCGGCATATTTCTCGCAGAACTTGTTAAACACATTCAATATTGTTGTCTTTTCACCACTTCACTACAGTTTGCCGCACTTATGTTTCACAACACTCACTTGTTCCGCCATGTTACTTTCATGCGCATGCAGAATGAATTAGGCTGGTTACAGATTCACTTAACTGCGTATTCTTACACTTTAACTATGCTTAGTACACTTAGTTCATGCTTTAGCAAACATTAAGTGACATTTCAGACCTTAGTCACAGTATTTCTTCAAGGGACTATTTACACGGCGAAAGTGTCAAGAGAGCGTGCTGTGGCCAAAATGCACGTGGGTTTGTTTACGTCTCCTCTAATCTCTTGATGAACAGAGTATAGCTGGACCAGAGTACACTAAACATTCTGATACACCAAAGGTGCAAGAGCCCCATGGGCATGACCATCATCAGAAACAGTGATGTCATTGCAAAAAATCATATAGCTGTGAAAGTGCATGTGGTCTTCAGGACGGAGTTTAGTCCCCTGAAAGCACAAACACAAAGGCTGATAGATAGAAAATAGAAGTTCTCTACGGGAACAGTAACCATGTAGATTCTACTGGAAACAGGCCATAAGAAGCAAGAAAAAAGAAACTAAAAACAAAAGTAGAAAAAAAGGGCAAAATCACTTAAAAGTTTCAGCTGGACTCTACATGTCTGTTCTGAAGCTTGTCGACTTCTCCACTCCGAAACCTTATATGGTAAATTGTTCTTCCTGAGGTTTGGGCGATAAAGGTGATTTAGGAGACTGCTTTTTAAAAGATTTATCTACAACACTGGCAGCATTGGCCAACTTTGTAGCAGCTTTCAGCACCTTCTGAAATTGCAATCGAAAACTGGTCACCATGGGTAAAGCTTTACCTGCTGAGATCTGGATGGTGGCCAGCGACAGACCCACAGGAGGAGGTGTGGGCAACTCCTCGGGAAAAGGGGACATAACAGCTGGAGACAGGTCCTCGCTGTAACTCTAGTATGTGCAGATTTTATTTCCAAATGCTATCAGAGATAACAGGAAAGAAACTTATAGCAGAAACCACTGGTGGTTGTGAAACATCCAGTTTGTCCAACTTCTCAAGATTTCTGGAGTTGGTAGCAGGGTACTGGATTTGGAACAATGCAAGTGTGGCAGATGAAGCACTCGTGAAGTACTCAGGAGCTGCTCACCTTAGTGAAGGGAGTGTACAGGTCCTTTCAAAGGAGCCACGAGCACTAACTGCCTGGTCAGTATCCATAAATGAGTCTATAGGATTTTCCAAGGGTAAGGCACCAAATCGAATGGTACAGCAAGTGATAGTCAGAATGTGGAAAGTTCCCAACACTGATTTTGGAGTATTCAAACATTAAAGGGGAGTACCTGGAAGATTCCATAGGAGTTTAAAGGGGTGACACCTGGAAAGGAAAGAGGGTTTGAATAGAAGAACTTTCATTTTGGCTATTTTCCCCATATAATACTACAGGGCTTTCAAACTGGTTCTTCACCGCTGCACGGCCTTTTGCCTGTGCGAGTTTGAAGCTGCTGCGGCTGGGTTTGCCGCTACTACAAGCCGCACATAAAACATGTATAAAAATCTTACCTTATAGAAAATGCTGGAAATGTCGTCCCTCCTCTGCTATACAGGCATTATATCGGGAAAACACATTCTGACTCACACGATTAAGTTGGGCAACTGTAATTTCTGTGATTTCATTTCTAATATTTTGTTTTAGTTCTTCCAATGTATGAGGATTTTTCTCGTAAACTTTGTCTTTCAGGTTACCCCACAAGTAAAAATCACACACTGTTAGATCAGGGGAGCGAGAGGGCCACACACCAGCACTAATTACTCTATCTTCAAACACTTCCCTAATTTTATTCATGGACTGTATGGGCAGTAGCAGAATCTTGTTGAAACCACCCATATGATTTCTCTTCTGTCAGTTCACGAAAAAATGGGATCAAACTGTCATTTCGGTACCTCTCTTTATTTAGTCTGGTCCTAAAATATTGGACCAATTATGGGTCTAGCACTAACAGCACATCAAACTTCAACTCTCCGATCATAATGAGGGATTTCTTGAATGCAATGTGGATTTTGAGATGCCCAATACTGACTGTTATGAGTGTTCACGCGACCATTTAGATGAAACCACGCCTCATCTGAAAAGAACAGAAGCTGTGGATCGATTAAACCATTGTTCACGATATTTCCAGCATTTTCTATAAGGTAAGATTTTTATGCATGTTTTACGTGCGGCTTGTTAGTAGCAACAAACCCGGCTGTGGCAGCTTCAAACTCGCACAGGCAAAAGGCCGCGCAGCGGTGAAGAAGCACTTCGAAAGCCCTGTAGTTTACAAAGTCAGTTGTTAAATATCTGCAGCAAATGCAAAATAAACCATTCCAGCATACATAGGGAATTTGTTTGTAATAAAATAATGAAGCTTGAACCCCAAAAAGAAAAAACTTTTAAAAGTTATCAGAAATAAAAGATCTACTGATCTCACGGTTTCATCAATTTTTTGATTGACTCTTATTCTGCATATAACAGATTCAAAATATTTTAGAAGTAACTTAATTTGCAAATTCAACTGTATTTTTAAGACACACTAAATTATTATCCAAAGAATAAATTAATTGATCTTAACAACAGATAACTACTTTATTATTTGAGCAAAAATCTTAAGGTATGTTTATAATGAACATATCGAAAGTACCAGCTTGGTAAAATGCATCAAATTTTATTTAACCAACAAAGTATGTAAAAATTATGATTAGAGCATTATGTGAACATGTCTGCCTTAAAACAGACTCTCATCTATGATGTAGACACAAAATTTAATTATGTCATGGTTCATTTTATTGCCACATGTAGTAGTCACAAGTTCAACAAAAGCTACTGTCATGCACAACTCAAATCATAGCTTAAAAATACAGGTTCTAATCATCATGTGTTTTCAGTTAGAGGGTATAACTACATCTTTATGTACCACTTATTTGAATACATTATGGCTGAATTTGAATATATTACGGTTGTCCTGTACAGTAGCAGCCTAGCTCCTATTATCCTATATAATAACGGCCTGCAAAAGAAAGAAAAAATATTACTTTGATGCATGGATTCTTGACTCTCCAAGAAGAATAAAACAATTTGAAACACAACAAAAGCAAACTCACAGCTCTAGGCCTGCCAATGGAAATAATACATCCCCAACAGTAAATAATATAGTTGTAAAAAATCCAGCAGAAGTCGCTAACATCCTCTCAACTGGCACTAATAATATCCCCATCCTAAATTAATCAGTAATGAAATTAGCATTTTCCTTAAACCAGCGACATGTGAAGAAATAATTATAATCATAAAATCTAAAAGAACTACTTCTCTGTCAATACTGATCAAGTACCAGATTAGACAAAATAACACAAGAAGTAAGGCTAGGCCGCTATTATACAAGATAACCAATATTACTGTTTATAACATACTCAGTTTATTTTTCCACTAAGACTGAAAAATATTTTATAGTGATCTTGATGTTTCCATATTTGATCTCCCTTTTCACTAATGCAAGAAATTTACCACTAATTTTAATGCATGTGAGAGTTCAAATGTGGCACATATGGAAGTGATGGAATAAAACTAGCATGTAATTTAAATGTAACAGAAATTGCTAGAGCAAATTTTAATTCTTCAAAAATTACACTAAAAATCCAAAAGATGAAAGCTAATTTGTTATATCTGATGTGAAGGCTCTCTTAGTCCCAAAGTATATTTTTTATTTTTTGTATTTCTCCAATTGTAAAAAATTTTACAAGGATCGTCAAATTCTATGTACATACAAAACAAGTACTGGCTTGATCCGGTTTGTTTACTAATACATTTATAAAACGACAAGACGCATGCAACTGATTGCAAGAACGACATAAACACATATTAATATTGACCGCATCTCTTAATTGTTAACAATAGTGGGTATCGGAGTTCCCTATTTGGCATGTTTTGGTATTTATGTACTCACAACAACGTGTGCATCTGTTCCTCCAGATGCCAATCTTTGAAACGACTCATTCTGATTTTTGGCTTGCAAATCCACACTAAGAACTGGATCACGATTATGCCACGATATTTCTGGAATAGTGCACTTCATTATCTGAAATATCGAAAAGTAAAATGAGTATGTGTTTCCCATTTCTTCCACAGACGTATAGAATTGCTGTCGTTAGCTCTTTACTTACTGTTTAAGGTATACTCTTTTTCAAAAGTATGTTGGCTAAAGTATATGTCCAGATTTCGTATTTCCAAAATAATACTA
This sequence comes from Tenodera sinensis, assembly GCA_030765045.1. Taxonomy (NCBI): domain Eukaryota; kingdom Metazoa; phylum Arthropoda; class Insecta; order Mantodea; family Mantidae; genus Tenodera; species Tenodera sinensis. The sequence goes on from CM060969.1 coordinate 112,624,856, forward strand.
TACGATACACATTTTCTCTTTAACTTTTCTATTCCTCCCTCAACTCCCGCGAAAATTATCACAACTGCAGGCAGGCAACATATGATACATTAACCTGTTTACGCCTATGTGATTTCCAACAGCAGTTTAGCAGAAAATATCTCCTTTGAAGCTTTTAAGAGATTTCATTAATGACCTTTAATACTGAATTCATCGAATTATGATTCTTCGCCCCTCTTAATGACTTTTATCCCACGCATTTCAAACCGCATTTATTAGTCAACTAGGTTCTTTCACCTGTAGCGCAATTAATGACAAGTATGGCCTCCTTTATTTTAGGCGCGAATATTCGATTCAAAATTGAGCTTGACATGAAAAATCTCAGCCAAGACATTAATTTTAAACAGTGATTGCTTTCCATTCTTCAATTATTATCAGCTAGTTTTATAATTTATGAACAATTAAATTTTTCTTTTAACCTTAATTAAAAGTGGTAGTAGCAGTAGTAGTATATTACTGTCAATAGACTCATACAGAGTGTCTAACATTGTCAGAGGCTATTTGGAATATTTACAAAATTTATACAGATCAAAATGATTCTACACAAAAGGTTTGTAATAACAATAGTAATTGTAACACAACAATTAAAATTAAAATTGGTTCATCCACTTTATACAAACATTTATGAACAAGATACTGTTTTAGTTTATTTTTAAAACAATTTTTTGTGCAGGGCTTATTTCAACAGTTAGTTTATTGTACAATATACTGCCTAAAATATATGGATCAGTATTTATTTTCTTTTATTCACTGTTATTCTATGAAAGTCCATATTTTATTTTGTGTAATGTGGATACATTCACTATTAATCTGGATACCATTTGTGCTATTTACAGTTAAGAGAATGGTTTTATATGTATATAATGATACAATGTTTTCCTTAATAAACACATGTCTGCAAGTTTCTAGTTTACAAATATAGAACATAATTCTTAAACACTTCTGCATGTAAAATTAAAATTCTATTAACATGTACCTGTGCAACTCCTCCCCAAACTTCTAAACAATAACTGAGATGCGGAAAAATAAGGCCATAGTACATCATTTTCTTTGTACGTTCATTTACATATCTTTTCATTACTCAAAGAAGTAGATATATTTACTTATTTTATTACAGACACTGTTAATGAGTTCAGACAAGGTTAGCTGTCTATTTTTAACCCTAATAAGGGACAAGATGTAGTCAGTGTCAGATTAACCATGGAGGAAATAGTTTCATTCATTTCATTTCTTCCTCCTAGGTCAAATATCATAACTTTGGTTTTTTCTTCATTTACTTTTAGTGTATTACATTCAAGATAATGTGCTATAGTGTGATTAGTGTTGATAATGGTATTTCCCAATGTATTTAATGTATCATTCCAACATAGAGCAGTAGTATCATTGGCATAACTATTGTACTAAAATTATTGCTTCTTTACCTCCAGCATTGCTGATTTTATTTAATTTATGTTGTTGCCATTGAGGTAATTGATTTTGGAGCACTTTTGTCTTCCAGTTAGGTAAAATGCAATTAGTCTGCTAGGTAGACCTCTGATTCCATACAGATTAAGTTTATTTAATAAAATATCATGCCTTACACAGTCGAAAGCTTTCAATAGGTTGACCATTAGGCCAGCTACTTTCTTATTTTGATTCATTTTTACCATAATATCATGCACAAGAGAGATTACAGATGTAGTGGTAGGAAAAGATTTGCAAAAACCATGTTGCAATTGGGTATAAATTTTATATTTCTCTAGAAAGTGTTCCAGTCTTTGCAACTATCTCAAATAGTTTACCTATGCTGGAGGTTAGCGTGATGGGCCTATACTTGTTAACATCATTTTTATTACCCTTTTTATAAATTGGCTTAATGACACCTATTTTAACAATATCAGGAAAGACACCTCGTCAACGTTTAGCAACAGATGTGGATGTGGGGAGGTCGAAACCTGTGCTGCATTGGATTTTAATACATGGAACAAAAGAGTAAGTAAAACATTCAGCTCTCTCTTTCTTCATTGTTAATGATTTATTCACTGTGCATAAGTTCCAGTTTTTAAATAAAATAAAAGATGTCGCACTTGGTATTTAAGAAGCCATTCGAATTATATGTGGTGAAAAATCTTATGATCATGTAAGCCACTATTTAAAAAAAGAAACTTGGCATACTTACTTTGGCACATGCTTATATATTAAGAGATTTTATTTGTAAAAAATAAATAAAAACTAAATTTAAAAATAATGAAAATATATTTATCATACTGGAAATAATGGTATACATATAATCTCACACTTTCACATTATATGCACTATACATATATGAAGTAGTAGTACTACAGTTGTTTAGCAGGCAAGATGCAGGTGAAGCAAAGAACCAAATACATGAGCGCTACATTAGAGGAAATACAAACTTTCATATTCAGTCACACAGATTAAAAATGTACAAAACTAAACCTCTGTTGCAGCTCGTGAACTGTACAATAAGCGCCAGCAATACTAACTTACGTTTCACTTCCCCTTCGAGCAAGTCAGTTCTCCCACCACATCTTTAATATATTCCAGAAAGTATTGAAGAACTTTTGCCTAGAAGGGTGCTATATTCACTAGGTGAATATCTTGGATAATTATTGCTTAAGTAAATAGTATTTTATGACATAAGTTGTAATAAAATACAGCAAGTGACTCAACATTGTAAACGTTTATTCAAAATCTGTCTATGAATATATTAATTTGTGTGATATTGTTTATGTATATATCTCTCAGTAGTGTACATTTGTTTAACTTGATGATGCTATGAATTGTTTGTGTTCTTTTAAGCAAATAAATGAAATGTTCTAGTAAGTTCTGGTGTAGAAAGTGAAGTTAAGAGTAATAAAAGCTCCAAATTTTATATATAAATGTAAAGTAGGTTTTCTTACAAAACTGAAACTGTTTTATTAGATTATTAAAGTTAAAGTTAACTTTGTTGACCCTAATCATTATCGCCTTTCTGGAATCTCCTTCAAAATTCAAACTTACCCAGCTTAATAAAAGAATGTACAGTCTGTGAGGTTTAAGTTATAATATTTTCTATTGCCCTTGTCTAACACTAAAGCCTTCGATATTACAGAGCACAATAAAGTAATGGAAGCTATGAAAAATATAGATATACATACTGTATACAAGGATAATAGGAAAAATCTACAATAACAGTAAAGCTAAGTAAGAGCGAAGATATAAGGAGAAACATTCAGGATTAGGAAAGGGGTGAAACAAGGGTATCCAATCTCGCCAAAATTGTTTACTTGTGTTCCAGAAATGATATTTAGGAAACTAGGATGGAACAAGAAAGACTATGGTATTAACATAAATGAGAAAAAACTTAAAAATCTCAGATTTGCAGATGATATAGTATTATTCGCAAAAAATCAGAAAGAACTATAAAGAATGATAACAGAATTAAACAGAGAGAGCAAAAGGGTGGATTTAATAATTGACCCAGTCAAAACAAAAATTATGTCAAACCAAGAAGAATTGTCAGCGTTATTAGAAGGAAGAACAATAGAATAGTGTAATGAATATATCTACTTGGGTCAAACCATCAGCTTAAAGAGGACAGGAGAAAGTGAAACATTAAGAAGAATATTACTGGTATGGGGAAAATTTTAAAACCTAACATTCATTCTTCTAATCACAAAAATTAGAATGCAGCTAAGATTTGAAATGCTGCAGACATGTGTCATTCCACTTCTCTCACATGAGCCAGACCTGGAACATTTATGAGAGATCACGTAAAGAAGACAAGTATATCAACGAAAAATGGAGAGAGAATTATTGGTCATAACTTATAGAGGCAGGACCCAAAATGAGGTGTTGAGGAAAAGAAGCAGCCACAACAACCAGGAAAACCAAATGGAAATGGTGGGGGGGGACATGTAGTTGTGATGAACCAGTGAAGATGGACATATAAGATGACAGTATGGGATCCAAGACAGGGGAAGAGAAACATAGGAAGACCGAGGCAAAGATGGGCACAAGATTTCAGAATAGTAATAGGACCTCAGTGAACAAGAGAAGCGTGTGAACGAGTGAAGTGGAAGCAAATTATAGGACAACTAACTTAAGGTAGAAATAGGAACACAGTAGGCATGCAAAGTGAGTGACATGAAGACGCTAGAAGAGGTGGAGCTCCCAGGGATTAGGTCACCCTGAGAGAGTCTTTGAGCTAATCTCTACAATGGTAGGAGACCCTTGCCCCAAATGGATTTAATGGGTTTATTTATTTATTTGTCTAGCACAGTGTTGTCCTTGTCTAGCACAGGGTAGTGAAAATAGGTAGGGCAGCACAATTCATGGAAATTCCAGACCCTTAGAAGCTTGCAATCCCTACTTTTACTGTATGTTGAGTGAAAGTTCCCAGTGGCATATGAGTTGTACAACACAGTGAACATTTTACTGAAAAAAGAATGGTCTGATAGATGAAGTTACAGACAGATTATTCATAAATTTAGAAGAATTGGAATCGGAGGATTTGTTTGAAATTTCTAATGGCGAATCAGGAATGAGTAATTGGACGGCACTCTGCCATTGGTGCATGTTTGACTGGTGTATCTGTTTTGCTTGCATTGTCATAGAGTGAGATGGCAAATTCTCTGTCTAAGAAAAGTTAAGCCTCACAGACTATAGAAACATAGAATACAGAATGCACGTCAGAGCACAGCATGAGGTGTGAGTAACTTTCACTCCAATGAATAATGCAGTAGGAAAGCAACAATTACTATGTGGAAATGAATAAAAGCTAATTATTTACATTTAAATTCATTAGCAATTAAAACATAGTGCAATTCAGCATACTCGCTATTTGAAGTATTAATAAGTTAAAATATTCTTTCTTTCTTTCCCTGATTCCCCTCCCCTTATGTAGGACTTACACCCCCTAAGACTTACAAGCCAGTGCCTAGGGTCAGATGCCTGTCGGGGAGCAGAGGTTGTTGTTGTTGTAGTGTTTAACGCCCGCTTTTACTACTACGGCACCGCAGGCGGTGACACTGATGATACATGGAATGAAGATGGAGCACCGGTGGAATGAGATGGCGGGGGAAACCGGAGCACCTGGAGAAAACCTGCCCTGACGCCGCTTCGTCCACCACGAATACCACATGCGTGTCCCTGGGATCGAACCCGGACCACCTAGGTGGTAGGCGAGCGCGCTAACCTATCGGCCACAGCGCTGCCGGGGAGCAGAGGGACCTCTGGATCAAACAGAGTGAAGATCTGGAAGCAGATGGTCAGCCAATCACCAGGTATGATAGTGAGGAAGAGGATGATATGAAATACAGGCAAAATGGATGATTGGAAGGGTGATAATGGAGCAATTGGTGGAATGAATGACAGGGGAAACCAGAGAACTCTGAGAAAACCCGCCCAGACACCACTTCATCCACCACGAACATCACAAGCAGGTCCCACCTAGGTGGTAGGCGAGCAGAAGTTAAAATACATCTGGTGAAATAACAGAATTAATGGCAACTTTCTTTAATAGTGTTAGCAACCTTTAAAGGCCATAATTATCAATGTTATCAGAATGCTTAGAGAGTTCCTTGATGTTCCAGTAAATCTATTGGCATCAGGCACATTGTAACAGGGTCTTTGTATAATAATATGTTTTGTGTGTATAGATGTCTTGGTTTCTTATTATTCCTCCTGGCTTAGCATCAGATGGAGAGCTTTAGAATTCTTACATTCTAATCTCAGGGGCAGATGTGTTATAATTATGAATTAAGATTATTTCCCTAAATGCCTTAAACACTTGAGACAGAATATTAGAAGACCCCAAAAGAAAATCGTTTATGTGAATATTTGTTAAGAGTGTAATTTGTTTTTTGATGTTGGTATGAGATGGTTAAATGACGAAAACGTGCTACTAATGTTCATTGTTATGAACAACTAAGTTTGTTTAAAGATGTCATAAATATTTCCATATTTAATTTTAATATATATATGTATAAAAATTAGAATTATATGTGTTCAGTCTTGATAGCGAAGGGAGAATCTTTAGGGATCGCTTCCCTAACAAGAAGGAACTATTTGATGGACGCATACGCGGATGTATACGAAAAAGGTAGTGTCACGTGAGATGACGTCAGACTCTTTCTACTAGCGTGTGTATATTCAAGGTGGAAAGACGTGTTGAGGTAATGTGTGAACATTGTAGAACGTTTACCAGACTTTCATCAAGCTTTTGTTCCACTTTTTGAAAAAGCGAAAAGACTTAAATCATTTAAAACGGTGCTAAGAGGATTTATTTTAATGTAAAATATAGAAAAACTGTTAATAAAATAATACATTGTGGTGAAGAAACATCGTGTGATTTTTCATTCCATCCGTTACCACGCCCTGAGGAAAATAAGAGCCACATCGCTCAAAATCGAAACACCATTACGATAAAAGCTGCACCACACTTTATTTACACACATAGGTTTTGCCAGTCTTTATGAGATTCATTTCACAGAAATGTTCACTAAACAATGGTAGAATTGTAAATGAACAATGGCCAAATGCAACTAACAATTAGGTATGTTTATTTGTTTCGGGCTTGTAGGCCATGGTCTAGAAGACATTGTAGATACCAATGTTATGTCAAGTACTGCGCTTGGCATCTTCAGGGTAAGACAAATCCGTTGTATGCACTAGTCAGAGTTTGAATGTGGGGCAGAGAGAGGGGGGATGTGGAAGCAATGACCGTTAACAGCTGTTGGCGCTCTTATGTAGTGAGGGTGAGCAGGGCATTGTTGTGCTGACCAAGGTGGTGATTGGCTCATATCGGTTGGCGGGCCTGATGTAGGTGGGGTTTTATTACAGCTGTTGTGTGTGTCTGAAAGATTATCTAAGACCGGTATCCATGTTTTCTGTACACAGAGTGCTTCTTCCGTATGATTGAAGTTGTCTTTGTGTTTGTAGTTTTCTATGGCTTCCCTTTGTAGTCGGGCATGGTAGTTAACTGTAGAAGACAGGACTCAGGTTTCTTTAAAGTTGACATCATGGCTGAATAATAAGGCGTGCTCTGCCACAGACGATTTATCCGTATGTCCCAATCTGGTGTGACGCTCTTGTTCTTTTAATCTGGTGGCCACACTGCACAGGGTAGTGCCTATGTATACATTCCCACAACTACAGGAAACTTCATATACACCTGCAGATGTGTGTGAGTGGCATTTGTCTTTGGCCAATCTCAGTAGGTCTTTGATCTTGCTTGTCGGTCTGTAGACAGTGTCAACTCCATGTGAGTACAGAAGCTTGCCTATTTGGTTGGAAATGTTCTTGATGTAGGGGAGAAAGGCTGTTGCTACTTTGCTGCATTTCTCCTTTTTAGTTGGCTGTCTGGGATGAATTGTGCACCGGATTTCCTTTTATGTGTATCCATTGGCCTGGAATGTTGAGTTTAGATGATTGAGTTCTTTCTTTAAGTATTTCTTGTTGCAGAGCCAGGATGCTCGTTCTGTGAGTGTTTTTATTATTCCTTGTTTCTGCCTAGGGTGATGGTTAGAGGTTTTATGTAAATATCAATCTGTATGTGTAGGTTTCCTGTAAATACTGTACTCCAGACCATGGTCCACTGTTCTCATGACTTTCACATCTAGGAAGGCCAGACTATTGTTATCATCTTTCTCCATGGTGAATTGGATGGTATCATTTAGGCTGTTTAGATGTGTCAGAAACTGATCTAAGGTGTCTTCTCCGTGACTCCATACTACAAAAGTATTGACATAGCGCAACCAGGTTTTCGGTTTAAGAGGTGCCTTGGCGAGTGCTGATTGCTCAAACTTTTCCATAAAGAAGTTGGCGATCACCAGGCTCAAGGGGCTGCCCATAGCAACACCTTCAATCTGTTCATAAAAAGTGTTGTTCCACTGGAAGTAATTGATTGTAAGACAATGGCAGAAAAGCTCCATGATGTCCTTGGGAAATAGTTCTTATATGCGACTTAAGGCTTCTGCAATCGGTACTTTGGTGAATAAAGAGACAACATCAAAGCTCACTAAGCGGTCCTCAGCTTCCAGTAGCATGTTTTTGAGTTTTTCTACGACATGGGCAGAGTTTAAGAGGTAGAACTGGAACTTAAAAATTCAATGCCACAACTGGGATTTGAACCATAGACCTTCCGCTTCCAGTTCTACCTCTTAAACTTTGCCCACACACGGCTTGTGTGTTTAAAAACACCAACAGTAAGTTTGTTGGCATAAATAAATAATAATTACCATGGGCAGAGTTTTTGATGTGTGAATCAGTGGTGCCAATATATGGTTGTAATAAAGTGAAGAGATGTTTGGCGATATTATAGGTAAGCGAACCTATGCTGCTCACTATGGGGCATAGTGGTACATTTTCCTTATGAATTTTCAGGAGTCCATACACTCTCGACGGTAAAGCTTCGGTTTTACAGGTCTCCTTCACCATCTCCAGTAGAGATGAAGATTTTATGATGCTGTTGGTTTGTCTGAGAAAACATGCGGTTGGGTCTTTTGTCAGCCTTCTGAAGGTTGCGGAGGACAGCAACTCGGAGATCTTGTCTTTATATTCTGCCATATCCATGACAACTGTAGCATTTCCTTTGTCGCTGGTAGAACAATAATCTTTTCATCCTTGTTGAGTTCTCTGATGGCCTTTCTTTCTTGTAGTGAGATGTTGCTTTTTGGTGCAGGTGCCTTGCACAGAATGCAGGAAACTTCTCATCAAACTTCTTCTGCCTGATTAGATGGAATTTTCTGTATGGCTGAGTCTACATTGACAATGATGTCCTTGACTGGGTTTTGTTTAGGTGTCACGGCAAAGTTTCCTCCCTTTGCCAATATGAAAGTCTCTGCCTGTGATAGTGTGTGCAAGCTTAGACTCACCACTGTGTGTAAGATCTCCAGTGAGCCGGTGAGTTTGGCATCGGAATCGTGGCAATGTTGAAATTTTGCTGGTTGTCTTGCAGTGGCTTGATTAACTGTGGACATCATTGAATGGTACATGATGTCATCGATTTTGTCCCAGTCTTTCCTAGATGTATTTTTGCTTAGAAGGCAATGGAGTTCTAGAAGAGATTGATCTATGCCGGTGAGTTCTCTGTGTGTGCTGTGAATCCACTCCCGTAAGTGCATGTTCTGTGCAACTGTATATCCGGTGTGTTATCCCCATTCTGTTATCCTGTTAAAACAGCACATCATCTTCCTGTTTAAGGAATGGCAGTAACACAGGATTAATTACCTCCTGGATATAGCTGGCACTAGTTTCACATTCCTGTGCAAACACCCAAAGGTGAGAACAAGTTGTAAGTGATGGTACCTCACACCATGATGCCAGGAGTTGGGCATTTGTGTCATGGTCAAATGCACTGAATGAGTTCGCTCACCAGCTCTACATTATATGCACGCACCATCATGACTTATGTACAGGCAGAACCTACTATCATCACTGAAGACAACAGAGCACCATTCGACTGTTCAAGGAACCATTTCTCAACACTGGCAGAGACATACGGTGTGGTGGCATCCTGGCCAGCAGCACAAGTGATTTGAGTCCTGCTGCAAGATGATGATTTCAGTAGTTCATCCTGACACTCCAGGTGCTCTCCACGCTCAGATCTCTTCCCTGAATACTGTTTAGGCATTCACCAATGCCCCTACAATGTGTTGATCTAGACGTGTGTCTGTACAACATGGCTGCCCAGAATCTGATCTATAGGAGTGAAAATGTTCCCAGCCCATTGCTGAAAACACCAACACACCACCAATACATTGTGCCCAACATATGCAGTAATTTGTTAATAGGTCCATCCAGCTTTGTGCAGACCAACAATTCAAACCCGTTCGAGTGGCTGTAGCTGTGCGCAGGAGAAATTGACGTTACCCTGCCATGCTATACTCAGTGTCTTTTGACACCACCATTCAGCTGTTATATCACAGTGACTACCTGGAGAATGGACACAGAGGGCATAGACTCACCCGTACAGTGCTATTTGTTGTCCACTGACTGTGACACATCAATCACCAATTCTATAGTCCCTCAATATCCACACCTATACCCATGTTTTGATAAACACAGTCCTTAGCAGTGTTGCATTTGTTTCTGCCAGTGTACATTATGAGTGAAAGATGTCCTACAGTTTTCAATATATGAATTAATTAGTGTATGTGTACAACATATCGCATTCTCTCTCACAGTAATGAAAGGGCTGACTACGTATTGACCTTCGATATCTAGTCAGAACATGTGCAGCCGGCAGTCCATTGTCACGCTAACAATGTGGATACATAGCACAAACACTTATTTGGAAGGTTTATTACTTTACACTGTACAAAAATATTTTTAGACGTGACAATTATGCAGAGGTTTATGATCCAGTTCACTTTTGCATTTATAACACAGGGGCTGTCGTTATCTTTCTGACTTCTGTGTAGCACATAAACATCACGGAAGTATTTCAAGGAAGTAAACAGAGACGTTACCCACATCATTAATTTGCCTGTCACCCGCATACATTCAAGTAAGATCACTTGTCGCGTGTAAAGTTTGAGATTGTGCTTGTTTATGGGGCCTTTCTGATCGTAACGCACCTGGGCTGCGTTTCCAGTATAGAATGTTGATTAATTGATTTGGGGAGTAGTTCTCATGGATTTAATGAATTAGACACATGATTTATGAGGCTTTTAAATAGGCTTAGTCAAGAGGCCGAATTCAAACTCTTGCTTTGGGTCAAATTAACCTGTGGGGTGAACTGGCACGTAATTTCAAATTGTTTGTGCCATATAGTTGTTTACGTAGATGCACCTGGCCTGGGGTTTAGTAACAAAAGAGGTGCATTTGCAGCTAAATTAATGTGTGCTAGTATATTACTTAAGCAGATTGAACACCTGGTGCATCATCATACTTTGATATTTGTTCTGGTTGGGAAATGCTAAATCTGACTGGAAACTTGTAAATGACAGGAACATTAGTGAATTGCATAACTTGTGTTATTTATGGTGCCTAAAGGGCAAACTATGTATCTCATTGAAATTTGTCTATTTTGGTGTGACACGAACATTATTCGATTGTGTAACTTGTGTTATTTGTAGGGCCTAAAGGGGAGAGCTATGTATTTTATTAAAACTTGAGACAGGATATTGTAAGACCCCAAAAGAAAATCGTTTATTTGAATATTTGTTAAGAGTGTAATTTGTTTTTGATATTGGTATGAGTTGGTTAAATGACGAAACGTGTTACTAATGTTCATTGTTACAAACAATTAAGTTTGTTTAAAGACGTCATAAATATTTCCATATTTAATTTTAATATATATGTATAAATAAAAGAATTATATGTGTTCAATATTGAAAGCGAAGGGAGAATGGCTAAGGATCGCTTCCCTAACAATGCGGGAACTATTTGATGAACGCATACGCAGATGTACACATGGCAGTCAGAATGCTAGACTCGCAACCAAAAGAATTTGGGATTAGCATCTATGTCTTTGGTGTAGATGGACGCATTTTTATGTGTGCGCATCATAAAATAGTGAAAGTAAATTTACTAAGTGTTTAAAGACCGTTAATTTGAGTAAAATAAGTGAAACGTTGGCTAACTTTAATAAGTTAGTTAATACGAAGTGTGCAATTAAATAAAAGGACGTAAAATAGATGAAGTGTAAAGTGATAGAAAACACATTTAGCAAAATATCGCTAAATTTTCAGACATTAAATCTCAGCGATGCTAGGGAAGTCGATCCACTGAAATAAAAGACTTACTACTGTAATACGATTTAAATACTGTGAACAAGAAGGTGCAAATAAAATGTTTCACTAAAGTTAACCCCGAGTGTATGTTCATTCCATCCAGTACCACGACCCAAGATAACGATTCAAAAGCTCATCACCATCACCTTATATAAATTATAAAAACAGCACCAAACTTAAATGCCTATTTTGTAACAAGAACATCCTAATTAAATTCTTTAAGGTTATTTGTTGTCACCTTTCAAAGGGCGGTAACTTTGCAACAATTAGTTAATTAAACTCAGTAACTAGATGTCTTGTTTTATACTTAGAGAAAAAGGGGGGGAGGGGACAATCCCCTCTCAGAATTGGTCCTGCTGATTCCTCCAGTATTAGGTCCTTATCCTTTGCCGTTTGGACAATTGCACCACCCCCATGGTGCAAGTTATAACTTATAAGTACATATTTGTGAACATACAATAGTACATGAGGTTTAAGTTGAAACATGCCTACCTGATGGATGTAGGAGGGGAAGGCTGCACTAATGATGGTCCAAGTGCTGAGGAGCACAGTCACCCTTCACTGCTTAGTCTCTCAGTATGTTACACAACATGTATGTTGACCTGTTGCACTTTCCTCAGCAAAATATGGGAAATATCCTAATTCTTTACTCCTTGTTTGGCTGGCTTTCATACCGTTACAACCAGGTGTTGCAATATCAAGAAAACATTTGCAGTCCAGATTTTAAACAGTAAGTTTCTGTAGCACAGGTTTTCCACAGTAGGCAATTAGGGATTACCAACTGGCACATGCAATATAGTGCTATCTCTCCCTACTTTCAACTTAAAGCAAATGCACAATAAACTGTTACTTTGGAAGAGGTATTTACAACCTGGTATTTCTTGGGAACCACAAACAAAAATTGTGACTGAAAAATAATCATTTTTCCCACCATCAGTTCATATTTTCTATTGGTGCTGAAAGGAATCAATCATTGAAAAAAAGGAATCATGTTTCAATATCTTTAAAAAATTAATTTATTTTCCAGCCAGTGTTAAAGAAAAGTGCCTTTTTATAATAAAACTTAGCATACAGTGATTATAAACATTTGTGTTTACCATCCTGTTAATTCTTCTTATATCTATGTACAAAAACACATTGATCCTCGTGATTTTAATTTTACAATTTCGTAACAGTGAATGATTGCACACAAAGACACGTAATCAGATGACAAATTTCAATCTCTATACGTAACTTCTACAATGTGAGTTTCAAAATCGCTATTTACTGCCAAACTGTACCTTGTATTCTCTTTCTTTCTGCCACCTTACTAACAGATATGTTTCCTATTTATATTTCGTCTTTTATTTCTAACATTCAAATCAAAAAAAAAAACATAACTTGAGCCATAAAAAAATGTAAACAGGTTCTTTATGTACACATGTGGTAATACGGTTAATCCTTTGCTACCAAATAGTGTTACTATCATTTCAGAAACACACAGAGTTCTGGCAGTCTGTAGCAATAAAATGGACATACTGGATGCACAAACCACTGTGCAGCACTGCGATTCAATTCCAGTTACCGAGATTCTGCTTTGTGTTTTGGTGGTTTGAAGCTACTCCGCATCTTCTTGTTTTTATTCTTTGCACTTCCAGAACTACCTGCCTGGAATGCCTTCCAACTATTTACTCGGTTTTGTCGTGATTCCTGGAAACAGAAAACATTTTTACCACAAATACCAAGGATCAGATGTTATTATTATTTATTTATGCCAACAAACTTACTGTTGGTGTTTTTAAACACACAAGCTGTGTGTTATTTAATCCTGGGATATAAAGTACTTACAATAGTAAGTCACCATTGGGGTAATCTGTCTCTGATGTGAGACTGCCTTTGTGGTTTACCAGGAGAAATACGAACTGGTTTAAGAATTTAATGCCATTCTGGCAGTTTTATCACAATAGCTCAGTAGTTAGCGCAGCCGCCCGGTAAGCGGAAGGTCTGAGGTTCAAATCCCAGTTGTGGCATTGAATTTTTAAGTTCCAGTTCTACCTCTCAAACCAAGGATCAGGTTAAAAGTTAAAATAAATAAACAAAAATATTACACCTTATAAAGAATGTGGAACACAGCATTGCGAAGTAAATGGATACTGAACAATGACATTGATTTTGAGAGCAGTTAGGTAGCCAGAATCTAGCACTTTCAATGTATGCTCAGTAAACTAATTACCAGACAGCAAAATGTGGACACCAATGAAACAGGATAAGTGTAACTATATCACAGGTTTAGTTACTGTGCGGTCATGGTAGCAGTGCAGAGAGAGCAAGCAACAAGTTAAAACAAGCTGATATAATGCGACGCAACATTCCATGTACATTTTCAGTGTTCACGGTTCAAAAATAAAAGTAATTTTCATGGCACACTTATTTTGGTTTAATATTTCATTAATAAGGAAAAATAATTTATATGTATAATTAATGATAATAAATATATACATTTTACACCTAAAAGCTATCTATATATGTATTACTCAGGACAGATAGCATTACATTTATTTGCAGCCATCAAAGGAACTATGCCTGCTCTACTTAATCGGTGCACAGAGATCATACGAATGTAAACACGATAACAGCACCACCAATCCATGTGCATTGCTAAACATCCTGAGTAATATATTTTCAAACCAAAATACTTCCATTTTATGTGACAGATTTACAATCATTTATATATTACATTCATAACAGAAACACCAGATGTTTATTGTGAAATACACTATTCATTGACTTAAATTGTTTTTATTGGTCCATTTCTTCTTCTTCATGATATACTTTTATGGCTGCAGAATTAGCAACACAGTGCACTGCAATATATTTTTTAAAAGTCTCAAAAGGAAGGCTCCTGTGGTTTAAACTTAAACACTGTATTGCCAGAAAGGTCATCAAGGTCACATAATGTGAATGAGTGCAAAGCATAAACATTTGATGTGCAATTCATGTACTTTGTTATTCTCTGTTAGACTGTTCCCCTTCAACAGATCCTTGATTGCACAGACAATTTGGCACTCCACAATTGTTATGTACAAGAGGCATTTGGAAATGATTTACAATTGCATTGTTTTAAAAATACCACTCAATCCTCTAATAGAACAATGAACTGATACTAGTACACTACACAGATGCTAGATAGCAGTTGTGAAGAGAATGTATGGTGAAAGAACAGTACTTGTTTGTTGTTAAGTAGAGACAGTCATGGACAAAATGGAAGGTGACTATCATGGACAAAGATGAGCTGCATCGTTTCTGTGGAAGGAAGGAGTCAAAACAGCACATATGTACTCTTAAACATTTAACTGCAGTATGTGGTCAAGAAGCTCCTGCACAAAAGACTGTTTACAACTGGAACCCTGGGTTTGCCAGTGGAAGGGAATCTGCAGGCAAGATTATGAGTAGTGGTCATCCGACAACATTGCAGTCTCCTAGGACCACTGAGCTTGTGTCTGAATCAGCTATGGCTGATAGGTGAATAAGCTTTGATGAACTAGAATGACAGACTGGCTATGCAACCCTGCATACCATTATTCATGACGATTTAGATATGAAAAAAATGTGTGCACATTGCATTCCATGAGACTTGACACTACATGCGGAAGGAGTGCACAGTTTAAGTGTGTTGTCCACTACTGGAAATGGAAAATGAAGATCCAGATCTTTCGGAGAAACTGGTGACGAATCATGGTGTCACTACCATGTACCCGAGAACAAAAAGTCTGTTTGATAACATGAAGGATGCACTGCGAGGTAAAATTTTGGCAGCGTAGTACCTTCCCATAAGAATGGTTCCATGGTGCTATAATGAAGTTTTCTGGAAGGTGGCAATGGTGTACTGACATCAGCGGGGATCAGAGAGATCCCATGCACATTTAATCATGTTTATTAATAAATAAGACACAAAAGACTAATTATGTCTGGAGGGACTGAATGGAATGAGGTGAACCCAACACTTGAAAGCCACAAAGGGACAGAAGAAGAAGACTACTGTTGTAAATCATTTCTGGACATCTTCATAGAACTGCAAGAGGGAAGAAACTCACTCTTGTATTGTAAACAACACTACAGAACTCTAGAACACAGTTTACTTGAACTGTCTTTCAAATCGATGTCCAACTTTTGCTGACTGCTAATTACCTATGTATCTGAGTTGATTCCATTGTGAACTGCCTGAGCATGGGTACAGTTACTGTGAAGTAGTATTATGATGTATAATAATCTTTTGTTAGGTGAATTCAGTTATGCCTGCAATGTCTGCTAGCTCACTTTCAGTCGACGGTCATCCAATACCATTTTGTGGATTTTCTTTACAATTTCTGGCATGGATTACCTCACTTGGTCGACCACTGCAATGTTCATCTTGGCAACTCATACAGCCTCACTTAAACTCTGCCACCCAATATTTTACTGTTGTAAATAAAGGAGCAGACCCCTCCAGAGTAGAATCTAACATAGTTTTAATATTGGACTTTGTAAGACCTTCAAATGAAAGTATTGTATCACATAATGATGACCAGTTTTATTCATGTTTACAAATTAGCTGAGAACATTCACTATCGATGGCTGCCAAACAAGCATTAAACAACGTAGCATTGTCAAACTTCAGCTTTATATAGCTGGTACTTCCTACCATAGTCATTTATTTGAAACAACAACCAATATCTATAGATCAGGTTAGGTATTTCTTGGACGGCCTTCATAATAATAATAATGAGAATACAATAAAATAAATATTTTGTTTGCTAACAATGCTGTCAATTGCCAGGACCATATCAGCACTGTCGGTGTGGCAGAATTTTGTCTTGCTGGAGTTCTCTTACGTGCTAGTACATCTACTGAATGTTGCTTTAAAGCACACTTAAAACCATCAGTCTGGGCCAGATTCAAACCTGCATCCTTGGGATTAGAAGGCCAGCACTTAACCAAATGTGTCACCCAGACTGATGCAATGAGCGCTTAGATAGGCGATGAAAACATGCCAGGTACAGATAAAATAAAGTAAGATTAACCATTAAAACGCTTAACTCAGTATGCAATGATCTGTGGAATAAAAGAATATTGCTGTATGACTCCAGCTGTGCTCTATGACTCCAGCAATACACAGACACATGGAATAAACATTCAGTGATAAATAAGCAGGTGATCTCGCTAAGAATTATTACAACTAATGGAACCAAATAAGGAAAATAAAACCTCTTATCTGTCACTTGGTTAACCACTCGACTCATTAACCATCATTTATTGTTACTGTTATTGTTCTGGAATGAAAATTCCCTGTATGCGTAAAAATTAACCTTAAATATTAAAAGCACAAGCACCATTAACAGAGAAGTATTCTTCATGTTTGAGTTAATTTTTATCAGTCCCTTTTTTTAACACTTACCTTCATTTTAAAATATTGAAAACATTTTTGAGGTCATTTGACCTCATCATCACGTGTTGCATGACTGAAGCTCTCTTCCTCTTGCTCCCTCTCTCCGCTGTGACGGTACTGTTGCCATCCAACTTCACATCAATTTGCTGGCTTTAGAAGTTTGATTCACCACTTATACTGAGGAGTTATAATGAGGAATTTTTAAAAGAGTAACAGCATACACAGGAAACAGCAGTGTTAGATGGATTCAACCCGGCCGGCCATCATAAGGAACATGTCAAAAAGGGAAGGAAAAATTCCAGAAAATTTCACAAACTGTTACATTGATACCACTTTCAAACACAAACTGCAAGTATAGAAAATTTGCCTACCATCCTTGAGCTTTAAGGTAATATGAACGAATCTTTAAAAGACTGAAGACTAGCACCACAAAACAAATTCAGTGTGAAGAGCTTTCTAAATAATGCTCTTAAAAATACAATCTCAATCTATAATCTATAGTATCAGCTATGAGGAATGTGAAAGAAACTACACAGGCAAAACGAAAAGAAACTTGAAAATTACACTAAAGGAACACCAGAGAAATATAAAACCAAAATAAACAGAAAAGTGCTCCATCATAACACTTTTGGATAGAAAACCATAAAATTGGCCAAGATATAAAATGGTTAGAATCACTTACTTCATCAATATTACTGAACATTTGGGAAAATCATCAAAAAAGTGATAATGTACAGCTTGATTATTTAGACCTGACCCTGCTTAGCTGTATGCGCAGTAGTTGGACTAGTCCACTATCTTCTGGGAGGGGTTTTGGGTCAGCAGTAGGAGAGTTTCGAGCATGTACACAATGCAGGTAACAAAAGCAGGTAAGGAGAATACTACCAGCCTTTGTCCCTCACCCTAGACTAACTTCTCCTCCTCTGCATTTCTCCAGGGTCAGGTCTAAATAATCAAGCTGTAATAAATTTTGAAACCCCAGCATTGAACGAAGTGTCAAAACTTTGGGGTCCTGACACCAGATGGCAACATGACCATCACAGCAGAAAGAGAGAGCACCAGGGAGATAACTTCAGTCATCCAACAGCTGATGATAAGGTGAAATGACCTCAACATGGCATGTGCTTATAGGACAAAACTTTCACTAAATCGGAGAAAGGTTAGAGCAGGCACCTCACAAAATGTCTTAGGTGCCTTAGACAAGAAAAAATTAAACCAAAATATCAGGACAGAAAATAACACTACTTTGGAAGCTGAGCTAATGCATGTGAATGAAATTTCCTCAGAAGATGCTGTAGATGTACTGATACATTTATCTCCTGTGATAAGGCATGTTTTGTGTTTATTCTGATAACTGTTAATTTGATTTACGTGCATGTGTGTGTGACTGGGAGACAGGCTGTGACTACCAGCCAAGTCGTGCAGTATATGTCCAGGAGATAGGCTGTATGCCTGCCGGCCAAGTTTTGTAGTAAACATACTGTATCATTTTAATTTAAAAGGTGAGTTAATTAATAACACTGAACAACACTTACAACATATTTTTCCGGGACGCATTTCGAAGGTTAACTTTCCTCCATTATCAACCGGACAATAACTGATAATGGAGGAAAGTTAACCTTCGAAACGCGTCCCGGTAAAATATGTTGTAAGTGTTGTTCAGTGTTATTAATTAACTCACCTTTTAAATTAAATTAATTACAACAACACTGTTTTCAAACTTCTATGAAAGGAAGATACTGTATCATGTTAATTACAAATTTGAAAAATTTTGTTCAGATCTAAATCACATCACAATTAACAGTTACTAGTTTCAGTTCCAAAGTTGTAGAAAGCCTGCTCAATCATTTAGACTCCAGAATCCATTTAGAAATGTTCCTTTTTCTTAAGGAGGCAGAAGGGTTAAAATTAGCCTTAGGCTTTGGTGGTAAGTCTATCTTTTAAGCACCAATAGGCTGCAAGTGATGCAACAAATTAAAATGTGTTTGTTTCTCCACAACTGAACAACCTACAAAAAAGATGAAATACAGAGATTAAGAAAGACTATCAACTTACTTCAAAATTTTTCTGCCACTCTTTTTCAATGGTTGCTTTCTCTTCCTCCTCAATTTCTTGCTCCCTTTTACGTTTACGTTCTTCCATATCTCGCTGCTCCAGTTCTCTTCTTTTCCGTTCCATATCAGCAAAGAGTTTCATTGTCATAACATACACTGAGTGTTTATAATTAACTGGATCATCCTCGTCAACTCTTGTGTCCTTTCCTTCTCGTTTTAATTTCTTTCGTTTTTCATTTATCTGAAAATTAAGCAATAAGATTAAATGAGCCATTTAAATTTTCAACTTTAACCTACATACGGCTTGTGTGGAAGAAAAATAAATTGCTTTTGGTTGATTTTTATAGTAGTTAACTATAAAACCCATGGTTTAAACTACTTGCAATGTTTTAAGTCGTCATTTGGGTATGTTATTTCAAAATTAATTTATGAATGCCCTGTGGTTTACAGTAAAAATGCGGTCAATTGTGGAATTTAATTCCATACAGGCATATCACTATGGTAGCTCAGCTGGTAGAACAGCAGCTTGGAAAGGCTGTGCCATGATCTAGTGGTTAGACTCTCACCAAAGTGGCCCAGGTTTGATCCCAGGTGACTGCATATGGGATTGGTGGTGGACAAAACGGGGCAGGGGCGGGTTTGTTTTAGATTACCCCGCCGTCTCATTCCACCGGTGTTGTTGTTGTGTTTAACGCCCGCTTTTACTACTACGGCACCGCAGGCGGTGACACTGATGATACATGGAATGAAGATGGGAGCACCGGTGGAATGAGATGGCGGGGGAAACCGGCACCCGGAGAAAACCCGTCCCAGCGCCGCTTCGTCCACCACGAATACCACATGCGGGTCCCTGGGATCGAACACGGGCCGCCTAGGTGGTAGGCGAGCATGCTAACCGCTCGGCCACGGTGCTGCCTTCCACTGGTGCTCCATCTTCATTCCATATATCATCAGTTCATCAGTGTCACCGCCTATGTGCTGCATGTAATAAAAGCAGGTTAAATACTACCAAAAAAAAAGCAACACAGAAACCTAAAGATTCATGGTTCATATCCTGGTAATGACATTGAATTTTTCTGTCTCATTCTATCTTTCTAATTAAATAAAACAGTTTATTTGATTTACCCAACTACTAAATAAATAGTTAATTTTTATTTATTCAACTGCTAAATAGAAATACTTATTTTGTCTTGAGTTGTCTGCAATGAATAGCTTAAACACATATTTTTTGTTTATCTAATGTTTAAAAGCTGCTGTACTTATTTTACTTTTAAATGTGTGTGCATGTATGTGCGTGTGTGTATGTATCCCCACTCACGTTGCCTGTGGCAGGGGCAGAGGTGGAAGTGAAAGGATGCAGCAGTAGACCTTGTCCCAGAGAGGGATGTTGTGCCGCGGGTTTAGTTTTTTAGTTCAAAAATCCTTTTGCTTTGTGCTTTCCTTTAAAGTTGAAATTACTATTACAACTTTAGTTGGTTTCATTAAACATTGTATTGTTATATTTACTTTTGTTTTTAATCAACAAATTAAGTTTTGCACCCCGGATGTAGAACACATTAAAGCTTATAGGCTATTTCAAGTACAATAATAATGATAACAATAACAAATAATAATTAAGTAGTTAATAAGAAAACTGCAACATAATTATTTACAAAAGATATTCACCTACAGAGTAAAAGGCTCTCCTATAAGTTTTATTTTGAGAGATTTGGGCTTTCCTTCAGCTTTTATTTCACTTGGCAAAGAATTTAAATACAGTTAAAACTAGTTATAACAATGTTGATGGAACCAACGGTTTGAGGTTGTTATTGTCGAGAGTCACAAAAACCCGCTGTTAGCTTTTTTTTTTCTTTCCTGCCAAAACATTTTTATCCATAAATTTTAAGCCGCCATAAGAGTTAAAACTTCAAAAAGTAGCAGAAATAGAGTACACCTACAGTATTTACTATTCAATATTTGTGGAGAAGAACTGAAGAGGAATTTTTCTTATGTTTATGCAGTACGTACAGCAATTACATGACAGCAAAATGTAAAAACCTATAATAGGTGAGGAAAGAAGTTGTAAATGTAAATTGTACAATAATATGAATACGGTCTTGGATGACAGTATCCATAAATTTTCCTGACAATATCACAGTGAACTCAAAAATGCATCCAAGATGAAGAATAATTGAAGTTTGAATTTCTCAACAGACATGCAAATTCATAAGCTTTGCTTGAAGAACAGCTCAAATAATTGGCATGTTATTTGATTCTTGCCGCTTAAGTAAAGCTTCTTAAAAAACTTAGGTGTTCAGATGATCTCGCCGACTGGATTTTTAAAGAATTTATTTTTTCTCTAACCTTCTAAATTGTAGAAACCATAGAGTGCGAGACAACCAATCCCTTCGCAATGCTGATGTTTCTTTCCCCATTTTCTTATCATCATATGAAGAGTGGAAAAATATAATGGGCCAAGGGCCAAGTGACAAAAATTCCACTTCTGTTTTCTACAAGCTTCAGTTTTACCACTTGGCCCATTATATTTTCCACTCTTCATATAATGTGTGACTTTTCTTCAATATTAAATACTTTCCTCTTTTTGCGACATTTTGAAATGGATACTTGCACTGACTGTTTAACACATATACTAATTTGAAATCTACAATCTACAAAAAACAAAGAGTTTGAAAATAAGTGTTACATTGTTCTTAACAATCCCAAAATATGTAACATACAAAAATGAATGTTGGAAGTTATAGTCAATATATTTCTCCAAAAATGTAATAAAAACTATGTCATTTAAAGATAGGTCAGATACGTGAGTCATACAATGTGATTTTTCAAATATAGCATTTAGATGAGTTTTAGATATTACTGTTAGATTTCACTGTTATAGCCAATATGTTGTCAAAAACAATGTTGTTATGACTGGGCTGGACTGTATGTCTTTTGATACACAAAGTTTACAGTTTACTAATTTCACCGAGACAGAATGCTATTTTTTTTAGATCTGGTGTTGTGGGTATGAATTTCTTGACCTAGTTAAAAGGAGGCACACACTAGAGGTAAAATTTTCAATTGTTAAATAGTGACCTATATGATATTCTTTTAAAATCTACTCCCTATAATTATTCTGATGATTCTTATTTGTATTATAAAAGTTTTTTTGTTGGAGTTTCCCCAGAAGATTATACCATACTAGTAAAGAGTGAAGAAATTTGGCAGCAAACTCATTATCATTTACACGTTTATTATAAAATTTTAAGCACAGACATTTTTCAATATTTATTATTAAATTATCTGCATTAGTCCACGACAATAATTCTTGAAGACGTTTCAGCCAGCCATTTAATTATACAGAAGTATCATCAGCAAAGATGAAGTTTCCAATGCCTTTACCCTTGTTTATATCATTTGCATGTAAAAAAGGTGGATCTAAAACAGAGCCTTTTTAGCATTTCTGTGATGAATAAGCAGCGTCTAACTAGTTCCAGGTCTAACCAAATTTACAAAAGATAGCAATTATTCACATTACCACAATGAAGTTGGAGCCATCTTCCAAAAGCCATTACACTTTTACTTCAAGGCAGGCAACTCTCTCATGCTGTATTCAAATATTTTCTCTTTCGAAAACGCTTTTCAACAAATGTGTTAAAGGCAAAGAAATGAGCTCAAATATTCATTCTACATATGTACCCATGAAGTTTTAATTTATAGGATGACATTTATACTTATTCCACCCAGCATGTCTGTGCTATTCTTGATTATTGTGTAAAAGTTTGATACTTACCCTAGAACACTGACTGTTTCCAAAACGCTTAGGCTGGCAGAGGGCAGTTTGTGGCTGTTCTGTTTATCATGAATAGCTGCCAACATCTGAATGAAAAATGAAGCGAGAGAGTGTTTAGGGCACTAAGCACAAAACATGCTGAGGGATTGAGGGTCCCAAGCTGCAAAGCGTATCTGAAGGATGCTTTTCATTAGAAGAGGCACATCTGCAAAACGACAACAAAGCATAGCCATAGGATGTGTGAAGCTAAATCCTGATGGTCCAGGATAGGGGAAAAGAATTTGGTTTCAAATAATGGGTAACATATAAACTGGAAACATGTGTGTTTAGAAGAAGTAAAAACATTGCTGTTTGGAAGAAGAAACAAAATGGCTATTTTCAAGAATTTTGCTACTAATCATGTGTAGCACATTGTTTGTTCACATTTGTAACAAAATGGACTACTGTGTTGACATCTACAGATTTATTTCCTGTATATGAAAGTCACAAAATGGGAGCATGGATGGGTTACAAGCCTTAGGATTGACCACATCTACTTTTGTAGTATAATATATGCATTTTCTTTGCTTAAATCATCTTTCCCCACATTTACATTCCTGAGTAAGTATCAAAATATTTACCAATTATTGTTTTTGCTTGCTTTTCAACATTTAAATACAGCCCAAATTGCCAAAAGGACATAACATGGCTGAACCTAAATGTACCAAGGCACTATGATAATCATTATTGTCTTCCATCTTGTATCAGAAACCCATGCAAAAGCTGTTCTAATTATCCTACCATTAGGTCTGTTCGTCCTTTAGCCTCTTCTATAACATCCAAGCATTTGTTCCGAGTTTCTTCATTTTCAAGCGTTTTCCATGCTTTGTTGATAACTGAAACAAGTTTATGCCAACCAATTAACACAATGCACTGAAAAATATGATAGTGTGAATACAATAAATTAATGAAACAACTGGGCCTTTTTCTTTCTTTGTCTTTTTTCATCTTTTGATGTCACTCATGAATATGCATAATTCTTTGGGAACATAGTTTTGGCCTATGTTACTATGCATAAAAACTGAATGTAAGTCCAGAACAACAAAAGCTGGAGAAAAAAACAATGATATTGTTCCCAATTTTATACAAACTGACATCACAAATTATGTAAAATTTGCTGGATTTAAAGTCATTACTGTTTTGCCCTTGAAATCCTTGTAGTGATATGCATAAATTTATAAAATAAATATAAATACTAACTTTCAAAAGCTTGTTGTGCGCGTTCTGGATCATCTTGATTTTTGTCTGGATGGACCAAAATTGAAAGCTGAAAAATACAGACATATTGGAACTCAAATATTCTTAATAAAACAGAATTCTTAACTGCAAACTGCCTAATTGTTATCCCATATTTAGTAATTTTGAAACAAGCTCTAATGAAGCACAATTTAACTTTTCACTGTTTTACAGGGGCAATATGTTTCGTTCATTGCACCATAATAATTGTGATGATTAAACTGAATACTGCAGAAGTAAACAGAATGAGTGTTTCACTGAAAACAAACATTATAAAAAATATAGATAATACTATCTACTGCTATACTAAATAACACATGAGGATAGAAAATTTAGGCTTAAGGGATAGGCAGAACTATAGCAACTGTTCATATTTATCCACTATTGGTCACCAAGGTGCTACAAGCTGACACATAGCCTTCCTATAAGCCTTTCATGTGAACTATTTGGATTTAATTCAATGTCTACATGGCCATTCAATGGTAAAGCAGGCACACAATACAAGTCACAACAGACTGTATGACCTCTAATTATTTATTAGCAACATAAATAGGTATACATGTGTCCTTACCCTTTTGTACTTCTTTTTTACTTCGTCCAAAGAGGCCTCTGGATCTACCTGCAAAACTTCAAAAGGGTTCAAATTGAAATATGTTGATCCTGGTCTTAATAACCTGTCAATTTGCTGTTTAGGTGTCAACACAGAATCACGTCTTTCTATTTCTTTAACCTGAAAATGAAATCAATTCCTACATTAAGAATGACTAACAAACGCTGACAATTCTAAAAACTAGTATAACTCATACAAAATGCTCCTAAAAGCAGCTATTTAAGTTATCTTTTAATCATAACCTAATTTTTTGTAAACGCTTTCTAAACATTTAAATACACAAACAGTAAACATCTTTCTTGTGTTGTTATGCTTACTTCGGTGTAAAACTCGTTAAAAGCCTCATCTTTTCTACTTGGCTGAATAATGCCTGAATCCATTGATGAACTTATATTAAAAGTTGCCATTTTCTCATCACTCTAGAGCTAGCTCAAAAATGAACACAAACTGAAAAGTTGGCAACAGTTGACCAACTGTTGTTGGACGAGGTGTAGTCGTCAATTTTTTTTGCTTTGCTTTTGTTTCTTCGAACTGTACAAGCTTTTTAAGCATACTCTGTGACATACTGGTTTAACGGAGAGAGGGAATTTCGCTTACAGTTTTTTCGTGTTTGATCTCTTTATGGACTCGGCTTAATATATTCCAGTTTCCTAACTTTAAAACTAAATGGAAAGCGAGCGGATAGTTTCATTTTAATGGCGCAAAGTATTAAAAAATGATAGCAAAGAAACGACGTCTAACAGTGCAGAATGTATCTCGCAACAGCCTAGCTAAATTATAACAAAGGATATAAATACTGTATTTGTAAATACAATTTAAATTAAGGTGTAAAAGCAATAAACAGATAATTATGAAAGGGGAAATACTGACCTCCCGCTGGTTGTCTAAATCCATTTGGAAAATCTACTGCGCAGTCGCCCTTTTCGGCCATAGTGCTTTGTATTTCAGCTTCTGTATCCTTTGAAATAAAAAGCTTCGTTTTCAGCTTAAAATAATTGCCTGCTATTTAAATTTTACTAAAATAACATATAAAGCAACTTTTTCTTTCATGTTAATTTTCTGGGGTAATAAATTAGTGACTTTCATTTGGTTACATGTGTTAACTATTTGCGCATGGCCTACCAATGATTTATAAAATGAATGAACTTATTTTATAGAAATGTAGGATATTTTACAAAATTGAAAGACATTATTGGTCAACGCGAAAATAATGCAAAGTTATAATTTAAGTTCTATGTATTTATATTTTCTTAAAATCCTGAAACATACAATCTTAAATGTGATCATCTGATCATTAAGTCATACTTCTCTGAAGAATTAATCTCCAGAGGCGTCGTTTTGGAGGACGCTAGTACGTCGAGCGTTCCCTTTATTTTTCTGTGTTTAGTTGTTTTATATTGATTTTCTTTTATAATAGTTTTAATGGAGGAGAATTGTTTTATCCAATCATTTAGTAGCGATTTTTCGCAGATCATACTGGCGAGCAGCTATTGAAGCGTATCGGAAAGAATGTGAAACTGCCCAGATGTTTACGCGAGGTTATCGCATAAACATGGCTAGACGGTGTGCGTACACTCTATTCAGGTTCAATCGTATCTTCAGAACAGCAACGTCTCATATATCGGCAGGCGCGAGAGATCATCTATTGTGTGTTTTACCAGTGACTATACGCCAAGTTACTATTATTTTGCTCTTCTATTAAACAAGATAAGAAGCGATCGTAGCGCTCGACAGCCAAGGTCAATACGCCTCAACGCTTTGCCACGTAATACGCTAGCGTGGCTCTGACTCCGGAGTGAAGTTGACATACTGTCAACTGTGTTTCTTTGCGAATAAAATTGTAGTACCTACATAAACTGAAAGTGCGTGATATTTACATCATAAGAATGAGTAGCATGCTACCCAGCTATAGTGTTTTCGTCGGGTGTTTTAATTTACATAATTTGTGAAGTGTAGTATAGTGTATGTACTGTCATAACAATGAGTGAGATACCTGAAACATTAGATTTATTAAGCATCTTACGGTCAAAGCCTCTAACAGATTACTTATGAAGAACGATGCGAGCTGAAAGTGAAGCGGCCTACTCCAAAATTAAATATTAAGAAGGGTAATAACAAGCAAGCACGCCAATGTGTCATGATACGAGAGGTGCTTCTAGCTTATGGGTAGTTGTGAAACAAACAAAATGTATGGTATTGCTATGTTTGCATCGTGTTCGGTGAAAAAGCTATTAGAGTTGTCCACAAAAGACATCTGATTTAAGTAACTTTATTAAAAATCTGATGTGTTGCACTCACATGACTTTCTCAACTCTTGTACTAACCATTCTAACAAAACTCTTACTCCTATATCTCCGTGTTAGTTAAGATAGACATTCGTACAAATTATCTTATTGCTTATTTCCTTGTAGGTGCAAGGGGAATATTAGAATTCAGTAGGCTTTGTGCGATAGTCAAATCTTTTAAAGCTTTGAGATTCCGTTCTCTTTGCACACTTAACATATAAAAAACTGAACAACGATGTTGCTTTCGCTAAAGTTCGTTTTCCAAAACTCACACACATAACAAGGAATATCTCCGAAATGGTTCAACCTACAAGAAAATTTATTTGGACATAAATCGTGTATTTTAGTAAGATCTACATCTACACCTTTGGTATAGTATGATTTGGTCTATCTCTAACGGTTTACCAGTTATGCAAAAGTCGTCCAGAGTAAATACGACTACAGGGGCTATAGCCAGAAAATTAAAGATATACATTTCATTTGTCATAAAAATATCTCAAACATATGACATTTTAATCAAAATTGTTAGAGCCATTTTCAAGAAAATCAAAATTTTCGAAAAATTTTCCATGTAAAGGGTAGTTTAGGGTGGGGCTATTTTCTTCAAAATCTTCGTGTCGCATCCTTGAAGGACATTAAATTTAAATACCAAATTTGGTTTTTAACCGACTTTTCGTTTTTGAGTTATTCTGTCCACAGACCTTTTTCTGAAAATGCTTTTTTTGGATTCAGGGGGTCTCAAAACATATATTTCCGGTGAAATCTCGACATCAAATTTTTAGGTGGAATACAATACTTCCCCTACTTACCAGTAGAGAAAGTAAAAAAGCAATCAAACATCAAAAATCAAAGGTGCATTTGTTAAATAAAGAGAAATTTCAGCTCTTAGGAAGACATCGGATTGACCATGTTTTTTTCCGGAGCTGCAGCTCTTCAGGCAATAAAGCATAATGAACAGGTACCATTAAATGAGCAGATTCTCGGACGTACAATTCAAACTATCGTATATCTGCAAGCAAGAATTGCCTTTACATGGTCACCGAGAACATGATGAATCCAATAACCGGGGCAATTATTTAGAACTTTTCAATTTACTTGCTCAAAATGAATCGGTTATACAAGACCATTTACCTTCCGCATCAACACTGAAAGGGACTTCACCGGAGACTCAAAGCGAACTTATTGAGCTCATAACTTCTGTTGTTAAGGGCAAAATTAGGCCAGAAATTCAAGAGACTTCTTTCATTTCAATTCAACGTGTCTTGCAAGAGTCAACTTGCCATTGTTTTCCGGTACTGTGTTCAAGACAGGATTCAAGAACGTTTCGTAGGTTTCTACGATGCCTCAAGTGGTAAAAATGATTCAGGTTTGCCAGGTATTATTCGTAAGGTTTTTTAAAGATTGGAACATAGATAAAAACAAAGTGATAAGCCAAACCTACGATGGTTGCTGAGTATTGGTAGGCCAGCAAAGGGTGTACAGTATATTGTAAAGGAGTTTTGTCCTCACACAATATTTATTCACTGCTACGTACACCAGTTGAATCTAGTGCTTTTGTATGGTTCAAAAATATCAAGCAAGTGCGCTGGTTTATGTCTGACTTGACAGTAGTTCATAGTTTTTACAGCAAGTCGTCCAAGCGCACTATATTGCTTACTGAAAAGGGATTTAAGTTGCCACAGGCCTGTATACCACAAGATGGAACGTTTACTTGAGGGTAGCCACAACTATAAGCAGGTCTGGGTGACTCAGTTGGTTAGACGCTGGCCTTCTGTTCTGACCGTGACTTCAAATCTGGCCCAGACCGATGGCTTTTAAATGTGCTCCAAAGACAGCTTCATTTCAGTAGATTTACTGGCAAGTAAAAGAGCTCCTGCTGGACGAAATTCCAGCTGATGTGATCCTGGCAACTGACTGCCAACAAATTGTCACAACTACAATTAAATATTTCAGTGACTTATACCAAGTTTTTAACACAATAATCGATGATGAACATTCTCCCTGGAACCACCACATCACAAATCCTGCACGAGGACTGATTAAGTACATGGATGACCTAAATTTTGTGTACCTGTTGAGAGTTTACTATGCATACTTTGTTCATATTAACCGTTGTTTGAAGCTCTGCAGTCAGTGGTTGATATAAATGCTTACCATAATGAAATACCACTCGCCGTTGCAAATGTACAGAACCTTTCATTGAAGAGTGTGTGCAAAATACTATCCAACCGAATGGAAATATAAGTTCCAGTGACTTAAAATGCTAGATTGAAAATGTTGACATACGAAATCGACTGCCAAGTTCTTCAAATGAACTCCAGATTTGAAGATTTTCCACAGTTCGAGTTTGTAGAATTAGTGAACGAAAAAAATTAATGAATTTCAAGGAAGAATTTTCTCAAATGAAATTTTCGAAACTGATAAAGCAGTGTCCTGATTATTTTAGTACAGACCAGCTTGAAAATGAACTCAATATTTATGCAGATGAGCAAAAGCATTTATTACCACAAAATCTACTGAAGTAGGTATTAGGTTGTAAATGGCTTAGGCTCTGTGTATGGAGAGGTGACTAAGCTATTGCTTTTGGTAGTAACACTACAAGTAGAGAGAGATCCATGAGCGCACTCAAGAGGATTAAAACCTACTTCATGGGCTGTTGCACTGGGGTTTAGTTTTAGATGAATACAACTTATTTACTGTGAACACGATGCATCTCCTATGTTTATCTCAGCTTCTGAGAGTGCGCAGGATGAAAAACAACCGCAGTGGATCGCAGACGTCATCTGTTAAACATAAAGTTAACGAAGGACCAAATATCGAAAAATCTTGTGTTGCACTCACATGACTTTCTATACTCTTGTATTAACCATTCTTACAAACTCTTATTCCTATATCTTCTTCGTGTTGAGATAAACATTTGCAGAAATTATCGCATTCTTTGTCTTGTAGGTGTACGGATAATATGAGAAAACAGTAGGCTTTGAGCGACAGTCAAATATTTTAAAGCTTTCAAACTCCGTTCTCTTTACACGTTTAACATATAAGAAAATAAATAAGACGTTCCATTTGATAGAGGTATAAGTTCTCCAAAACTCACACAAATAACAAGGAGTATCTCCGAAATGGTTTACTCTACAAAAAGTTATTTAGACATAAATTATGTATTTTAGCAAGATCTACATTTTTTGCATAGTAAGATTTGGTCTATCTCTTACGGTTTACCAGTTATGCAAAAGTCATCCAGAGTAAACAGGACTACATGGGCTATAGTCAGAAAATTTAAGATATACATTTCATTTGTCATAAAAATATCTCAGATATGTGGCATTTTAATC
This sequence comes from Tenodera sinensis, assembly GCA_030765045.1. NCBI lineage: Eukaryota > Metazoa > Arthropoda > Insecta > Mantodea > Mantidae > Tenodera > Tenodera sinensis. The sequence goes on from CM060969.1 coordinate 112,655,350, forward strand.
AAAATCATTAACTATTTTCAAGAAAATAAACATTTTTGAAAAATTTTCTATGTAAAGGGTAGTTTAGGGTAGACTAATTTTCTTCAAATTCTTCGTGTCGCATCCTTGAAAGACATTAAACTTATATGGCAACTTTGGTTTTTAAGTTGGTTAGTTGGCTACATACCAAAATTAGTATTTAAGCTCTTTGTTTCCAAAAGTGCGACACGAAGATCTCCAAGAAAATCCTCCCACTCCAACCTACTTTTTACCTGGAACATTTTTCGAAATGTACGATGTTCTCAAAAATTATTCTAGCGAGCTTGATTAAAATACCAAAGATACCTACTTGGATTAGCTAAATATAGATATAGGCCAAGACTAAGTACATTCAGATCATGAAAGAAACAAGTAAAGGTGGTAAAATTTATAGAACAGGAAGCCAAATAGCTGAAGGACCTTCTTATGGAATCTAAAGCACTAAATATGTTTTTATGCATTTAAAACTTCAAGTCGGTTTTCCAACATTTTATTTTTCTACGTTTTTTTAATGTTCAAAATGCTCCTTGCAATTTAATTTTTAATGCATTTCTTTGAAACTTTGCATATGTATTCTTAGACGTCTGCATCATAAAACGCAATGTTTTTAATGTTCTAAATGGGACAGCCGAATTGTTAATGAATTTTGATTTTAAGGGACACTGGGAGTGAAATTTTGGTCAAAATTGTCAAAATGTCGATTTTTTTTTTTTTTTTTTTTTTTTTTTTTTTTTTTTTTTTTTTTTTTTTTTTTTTTGTTAACCTTAAAATGTTCCTGGAACACCTGTGCATTTAGATCAGCTAACATTTTTCATATCCCCCACTCCATGTGGCCATTACGGCCCTTTCAAATAGCGCTCTTCCCTTAACGTACACAGGATGCTCCTATATAAAAGCCTGTTTTTCTCAAAACTACATTTCTGCATGTTCCAAAAGAAGGTTGCGCCTGAATGTTGCTTCAAATTCAATGAAATTTCCAAAAGTATTCATAAATAGCAGCTAAACAGAACTATGATTCAATATTGATGTTATCTTTAACATGAATTCCAAAAACTTTTTTTTTTGTATAACAAAAATCAATAATTTTTAAGATTAAATTTTCTTTGTTATTAAAAAAATATGTACAGCATAATCAGCAAACGTATTTGAAATATCTCTTCATACAATTGTTACCCATGTTTTAGAGTACAAGTTCTGCCAATATAAATGAATTTTGAAAAATCAATAGACGCGAGCTACATTTTGAAAATGTGCCTATTAAATTCATAAAATAATTTATATATCATAAACCAATTATCCAATTTTAATGAAATTTGGTGTACCTTCTATTCTCATATAAATACAATACAGTAAAACTTTCAGAAAAATCTATCAAGAAATGTGGAACTTTCAAATTTCACTCCCAGTGCCCTTTAAAATTACCTATTAATAATTTGAAAAACTATATATATACAAATTTTTCTTTACAGAATCATCTGACATAGCTAAATGAACATAGCAAGTTTTGTAGACATAATTCATAATTCTAGAGAGGGGCTTTGAGTAGTTCCTGGAAAATGTTGTATATTATATTATTGAAATATGGGAGGGACTACAAATGTTGCTTCAACACTCCCCATATGGTCCATAACTTTCGGAAAATCTCGCTCCACTAGATCCACTTATCAGCTGAAGCACACATCGGGTGATCGCCGGTTACTATAGTACGATGAGGATGGCGATAGAACGAGAGGACCTACAGTTTTTACCGTGGACTCCGAACCACGTTGGGGCTTGAGGGGAGTCACATGAGCTAGTCAGAGATTAAGTCTTGGGTAGGGCCAACTTAAAATCGCCACTCCAGGGCCGGGTAATCGAACTGCGGACCATCATCATGGGAGCCGCGAACGAAGCCCCTGAACTACTCCGCGCTGCTGATTATAAATGTTGTTATTAATATTATACAGTAAATAAACAGAAATTCACTATTATCAAATCATTTACTTGTCTCACTGAGCTGGTTTCTCCATAACACAAGCCATTCCTAAAGTTCTTTGAGAGACTACCACTGATAACACACATTTAGGTAGAAATAGCTTCTTTTGGGTGGGAGAGGGAGCGTTAACCGGCAAACCGTTATCTGCACTTTCGATTCCAACCCTCCTTTTCTTTAACTGTTTGATAGATTGCAATCACATTTCCTCGAAAGAGTTTTTATCTGTAATGGGAGCGAGAGAGAGGACAAAAGTTGGCGCCATACTGGGCAGCGGTATCATCCAAAGTTATCGATAGACGAGTGAATCAAAATCAGTTGGTTATATGACGTTCGTTACATTACAACTGCCCCCCCCCCCCCCACTTCCCCGCAGGAAAAACTTGGCGGAAGATGAGAGGGGACATAGGAAGATGGAAACCAATTCGCCTTCCTTTTAGAACTTAACTTTATCCAGTATATACTACTGGATGGTTTTATGCGATCTCAGAAGTTTTCTCTCTCTCTTTCGCTTTTACTTTCCTTTCCCTATCAGCGGAACAGAAGACTGATATAAAAGCAAAGCACGATAGCGTAAGGAAGTTAGTAAAATGCACGGTCCAGAAATGAGGAATATTATTTCCTTCAGATGGCAGTTCCTTTCTGCTTTGCCAACTTATGACTTTAAAATATTGCTCCTATTCCTTAATATTCTATGAGAGATGAAGTCATCTAATGTTTTTTGTACACAACCTGTTTTCAGTCACGTGACATGTCAACTTCTTCACTAGAGAATGCACTAGTGTTTAAATAATCTGATGTGTTGCACTCGCATGACTTTCTCTACTCTTGTACTAACAATTCTTATTCCTCTATCTTCTTCGTGTTAGTTGAGATAAACATTTGCAAAAATTATCTTATTGCTTATTTCCTTGTACTTACAGAGGAAATATGGGAACACAGAACACTTGGAGCGATAGTCAAATCTTCTAAAGCTTTCAAATTCCGTTCTTTTTGCACGAGTAACATATAAAAAATCTGATGTGTTGCACTCACATGACTTTCTCTACTCTTGTACTAACCATTCTTACAAACTCTTATTCCTATATCTTCTCTGTGTTAGTTGAGATAAACATTTGTACAAATTATCTTTTTGCTTATTTCCTTGTAGATGCAAGGGGAGTATTAGAATACAGTAGGGTTTGTGCGATAGTCAAATCTTTTAAAGTTTTGGGATTCTGTTGTCTTTGCAAACTTAACCTATAAAAAAATGAACAACGATGATCCATTTCACGAAAGTTCTAAGTTTTCCGAAACTAACACACATAACAAGGAATATTTCCGAAATGGTTCAACCTACAAGAAACTTTATTTGGACATAAATCGTGTATTTTAGTGTATTTTTGTAGAGTATGATTTGGTCTATCTCTTAAGGTTTACCAGTTATTCAAAAGCCATCCAGAGTAAATGGGACTATATGGGCTACAGCCAGAAAATTCAAGATATACATTTCACTTGTCGTAAAAATATCTTAAACACGTGGCATTTTAATCAAAATCGTTAGAGCCATTTTCAAGAAAATCAAAATTTTCGAAAAATTTTCCATTAAAGGGTAGTTTAAAGTTGAGCAATTTTCTTCAAAATCTTCGTGTCACATCCTTGAAAGTCATAAACCTTAAATACCAACTTTGGTTTTTAACACTTTCCGTTTTTAGTTATGCTGTCCACAGACTGGCACACAGACACACACGGACCTTTTTCTAAAAATGCTTTTTTTTGGATTCAGGGAGTCTCAAAACATATATTTCCCGTGAAATCTCGACATAGAATTTTTGGGTGGAATACAATACTTCCCCTACTTACCAGTAGAGAAAGTAAAAAGTATTTGCGGACTCCTCTAAGGCAGGGTCAGCCAACTCGGGGCTTCAAAGTAAAAAGTAATGCAAGAATACTGTTCTTATCTCAATAAAATAAGTAGCATTACTTTAAAATACGTTTTTCAAGTAAAACAATAACTTAAACTGTTTTCAAAGTGTACTCCGGTTGCTAAAATATACACTACACTAGAACTCCAATTATCAGGGTCGCTTTGAGGAGGGGAGGGGGGGGGCTAAATATCATGACTAAACCAACAGGTTGACTTTGTTCTACAATTATTATATTGTATGGTTGTAAAATGTACTGCAATTTCTTTATCGTTTCTAAAAATGAAGTCACACTATGACATTACATATCTACAGCACAAAATTTAACAATTCGTTAAATTAATATTACAGTATTCACAAATGCAATTGATTTTTTAAGAACATCCGAAAATATGACTATAAACAAATATGATTATACTAATTGTCCCAATTAGTCCGAATAATTAAGAGTTCTGCTGTAGTTAGAAAGAAGTAGATCTCAGGCGGTGGCCAGCATTCGGGAGATCCTGGGTTCAAATCCCGTGTACTGAACAATCTGGTTTTGTCAAGGTCGCCAAAGTAAATACCGGTTTCGTTATTTAATATCACGACCCAAACCTTAAGTCTAAAACGAGTAAAGATAAAAATAGATGGTAACAGCGATGTGCGATCTATTCATGGATAATTGAAAGCAGGTAGACTCGACGGCACAGAAACAGAGATACAGTAAATTAGCCCTAAGGTGTCAGAGGCTGCCACCTGCCCGTCATAGAAGCAGACTTGCAGTTGCCTAACACTGAGGTCTCTGTGGGGGTAGTTGTAGTGTTTAACGCCCGCTTTTACTACTACGGCACCGCAGGCGGTGACACTGATGATACATGAAGATGGAGCACCGGTGGAATGAGATGGCGGGGGAAACCGGAGTACCCGGAGAAAACCCGCCCTGACGCATTCTCTGTGGGCACGTGATGAAGCTAGAGGTTATGGCACGGAATTGTGCTATTGTGAATAGCTGTTTTCAAGGTAGACACTATTGAAGGAGGCCTGACACACAATCCTCTCCCGCTGCAGATCGAAGATGTCGCCTTTAAGATCCAGAAGATCTTGTCGCCAGGATATCTCTTATCCTGTGCTTGGTGTCCTAGTATCTAGTTAGCTCTAGCAAGAAGTCCTAATCAACAAGGTATGCGTGAGTGGTGGTAGGAATGAAATCAAACGAAGAATTAACAAACTTTATTTGCAAATTTCCAGATTTGTAGAGAACTGCCGACGATATCTAAATAGAATATAACTTCCTAACTTCAACTGCAACGCTATAATACTTGAACTTTGTCACCCTTTGGCGACCGCCGAATTATGTATACGCGCCAGCTTACGTACAGGAGATCACACAAAATTGCATGTGTACTGGCTGCGCGATTCAAGACGAATGTGAGTTGCCTTGCACATGATCACGTGGGCGACGCGAAGGAAGCGATTTTCATTGGTCAACTTTTGAACACGTCATGGCAAGATAAGAATCAACTCGCTGAACTCTCCCAGAAAATTGAAGATATTTGTTTTATTTACAATGTAAATATCGTAAACATATTGTATTTTAATCAAAATCGTTAGAGTAACTTTTGAGAGCATAAACACTTTCGAAACATTTTCCGTGTAAAGTGAGTTTGGGGTGGGGATAGTTAGAAAATCTTGTGAAGATATTTAATTTAAATACCAAGTTTAGTATTTATAGAACTTTTCATTTTTAAGTTATGCTCTTCACAAATACACCCATGGATGTTTTCCTAATACGCTTTTTTTTTTGGGGGGGGGGGGGATATAGGGGGGCTCAAATTCTCGGTGAACTCTGGACTTATTTTTGGGATAGATTACAATACTTACTGTGAGAATGTATGACGATCACATATTACTTTCTCTACTACGTATAGTAAGTAGGAGAAGTATTGTATTCGACTCAAAATTTCGATTTCGAGATTTCACTGGAAATATATATATATATTTTTTTCAGGCTCCCTGAATCCACCTCGGAGAAATTCCTTGTTATTTGTGTGAGTTTTGCAAGACTTAAAACGTTTCTCAAATGGGAGGTCCTTATTCACTTTTTTATCCCTTAAACGTGCATAGAGAACGGAATTTCAAAGCTTTAAAAGATTTGACTATCGCTCTCTCTTATTTCTCTTGCACCTTCAAGAAAATGAGCTATAAGATAATTTCTGCAAATGTTTATCTCTACTAACACGAAGAAGATATAGGAATAAGAGTTTGTAAGAATAGCTACTTGCTGTAAGACCTTCATTGTATCACGTGATAGATATGAAATATTCTTAAATACAAAGTAGTTGCACAGAAGCTGCTTTTGAGAAGAAAAATAAATTGAAGACATTGAAAAGAAAAATATATGATGCGTATTTGCTTTTCGGCAAAGATCTGCTAAAGGGACATTAATACCTTTTGTGCTCCTTCAATTATTTTTCTAAAAAAGGAAACACAGGATATGAATGACATCACCTTGCTGGTAAACCGCAGCGTGGTTACTTAGCTGGGGAATTCTGAACGCTGAACAACCTATAAAGATACTCCGCAATTCGTGTCTCTTTTCAGTTATCTATATTATATAATTATATGAGCAGTCCTCTGTTAAGACACACTGTCTATAAAAAAGTATTATCTTTCACAAAAGTAAATACCCAACTTCAGTGAGACCTGCGCGAAGGGTCACCTAATTCTCAGGGGCACTTGCATAGATGGCATGAGAATTAAATTAGTCATATACTTCTCTTACTGTTCAGAGAACATGGCAGCCATAGGATCACGTCACAGTTTTAAAAAGCAATATTTCAGCAATCCTTCTACATTAACGGAAAACATTGCAAATTCAACTTCAGTGCACCTGCAGAAAATGTGTTCTTATTGTATTTGTATTAGATTGTGAACTAGAACTAAAAATGATTCCAGTGTTAGGTGCTAGCTTAATCAGTGAGACAAAGTTCGTGTATTCACTGAAGTGGAACTGGCTAAGGCGTATTCGTCCAAATCAACAGTGGTAGACTAACATTAGTTCAAATCCCATTTAACGTTCCTACTCCCCCCCCCCCCTTTCATTTTTCTATCTAATCGGGAATATAATTATTTATATAACCAGTACGAAATATAAAATTATACAAACTAATGGAATATATTTCTGATAAAGTTTCTCCTTTAGGTATTTTTATTTCGCATTTTTGTAATTTTTTTCCGCTGTCTTATGAATGCTGCAGTACGATTGCAATTTTATAACTGAATGCTTTATAAGATATCAATTGCAATTGCTGAAATTAAAACAGGGAACACGCATACCTCAATTGTCAATCATTCCTCCCGAAATTAATATTTCTCCTTAAATAGTCGCATTCAAAACACCTCTATAAATTTTGTAGAGATTACCATGTTAAAATACATAAGCGTTTAGTAGTGTAAAATACGGTTTTAATTGTTATAAAATGTATTGTTACAAGATCTGAACGGCAGTGAATAATGTAATTGATAAATTAAACAGAACAAAATGCAGTTATAGATTACTTCAGCGTGAAGCAAGCGTTGCAGCTAGCAAGGTTGTCATGTCGTTTATTTCCAAACACTACACAATGTCGCCATGTCCCCATCAACTCAGTGTCTCTTCATCCGATTCTCCATTCCTGATAAAACCTGCAGCTTCCAAAGATGCCACACGAAGATTTTCAAGAAAATTCCTCTATCCATTTCTCGAGAAATTGTTACTTTCTCATAAACGGGTCAAACGATTTTTATTAAAGTATCAAATATTTAGGATATTTACATGACAAAATGTATAACAGGAATAGTTGAAGTCCTATTCATTAGGAAGGAATTTTATATAGTTTCATGCATTTAACTGGTAAATAAAAACTTATTACATAAAAATGTAGTTCTCTTTAAACAGACAATATATTTTCAAAAACTTTATTGTAGCATTAGCCATTTTGGAGACATCCGTTGCTACTGGTTTGAAGTTTTCAATATTTTTGTCATTTTTTAAAAGTGTTGTAGCTATTCATTTATTTCTCGCGACGTCATGGAAAGTGTGCTATTTTAAGATTAGTATATAACGACTTGCATTTACATATCTGGCTATGGATTCGGTTTCCTCTGTCCCCCTTGTACCTACCACGAAATGTGTTATGTAAATATTCCTGCAACTCTTTATCTGGATTAATATGAAGTAGATAGAAAAATAAGGTTTCTAATAAATCACTTCTAGAAACTATACTAAAATAAACGATAATTAATAGAGAATGTCATGTGACTATAACGCATCAGATATTCTTTTTATATAGGTTCTACAAACTTCTATCTTATTTTTCTATCCATTTCATGTTAACCAAAATAATCGTTCGCAGAAATAGTTTCGTCACAGAATATTTTACTCGTACTATAGGTTCAAGAGGATACAGCATTTGAAGCGATAGCTTCATGTGATATGATAGCTTTGAAATGCTATATATCACAAGAAATAGAACAATATTGACAGACTTCAAAAAGTGACAAAGTATTAAAAAACTAAAAACGTTTAATGAGTACTTCGTAAAAGGATGAAGCCACAAAAAAGTTATTCTAAATAAATTGTATGCACTAAGGAGATCTGCAATTTAGGAATAGAAATAGGAGAGATACGGAGAGGGTTGGCATTAAAGCTGGGCTTATTGTACAAAAGGGGACACCCCCAAAAGAAATGATGAGGTGAGAGGAGACACCGGGTGACCAGATCCAGACTAGCGGTACAGACATTGACAGAGGTCCCTAAAGTTTCCCAAGATTGACGACACCTCGAGGTCTTTAGGTTTTGAGGGCCTTCTAAGGGGGACACCGGCGACCCTGAAAGAACCAACGGGCCAAACGATTAATTTAATGATTAATGAAGCGTAATGGACAAGGAAATTCGGGGAATGTAATTAACCTTACCATCATTCCCCTAGCGAACCGGGGAAACCCCCGAGAAAACCCATGGGTCAGGAAGGTCGACCACGACCTCCCCAAATGCAAGCCTCATATGTTACCGCGGAGTCATCTTGCTCTGCACTTTTGTATCGTAAATACTTTTTTTTATTCGGAGTAATCTCAAAACGTTTATTTCAGGCAAAATTTGGTTATCGAATTTTCGGATTGAATGTAGGTCACAACTGATCCTTCCGTCTCTTTCTAGGTCGTCCGATATTTCTCCTCCCTTGGGGTTTGTATTCAGGAGTACGGCCTTTCTTCACCCGTGTCATATGCTTACGCCATTTATTCCTATACTCATCTATCTTCTGCAGAATTCCTTCAATGCCTAACTGTTCTCGAATTTCCTGGTTCCTTTTGTGATCTTGCAACCAGAAACCTGCCAATGGTTTTAACAATCTCATTTCTGATGCTTCAATCCTTTGTTAATGTCAGATTTCTGCACTGTAAAGCAACATAGGCAAGGCCAGCACTTCATAAAATTTGAGGATCGTCTCAACAATGCAATAGTTCCTCTACTTAATATAAGGAGAAGTTAAAGAAGTAAAAAGCAATGACTCAATGACAGCTTGTGGAGGGGGACTTTGCACCTCGACCGAAAGGCAATCTTTTGTGCCTATACTCTTGACGGGGCAGTTCCCGGGAGGAGGATGAGGCGAATGGATCCGAAGGGCGGTCGGACGTTGCCACGATTGAGCCCAGGGCAGGGTCTCCCTACATTTTCCCAGTGAGAAGTTCCCTGGCGGAGGTTAGCTCAATCCAGTTCCTCTCCCACCCCTTCGGGTTCGTACTCCCAAAGGGGGCGCGGGACTCTTAAACCCGGCTCCCACCCCCTTCCCTCGGGCTTGTACCATCCCATGGGGAGCCTCGCCTTCGAACCCGGGGGACGAGATTTTCAAAGCGCATTTGTTCCCTCTGCCGTATTGCTGCGGCGACGCTCGCCGACGCTTTCAACCCTGAAAGAAACCTAAGGGTGAAATGAAATGATCAATGTAACGAAATAGAGGAATAGGAAATTCGGAGGATATGGAAATCCTTCCCAGCATACGCCTGACGACCCGGGGAAACCCATGGGTCAGAGCCCAGGGATCGAGCCTGCGGCTTTCCGAACGCCAGCCACAGACGCTACTGCCTGAGCCATCCCGTTTTGTCGAAAAAGAGCAACACTGAGTAGAGCAATAGAGAAAGTCGTGTAAATGTAACTTCAAATTTTACTGAAACCCTCATCCTATATGAAGTTGAAGGTTTTGCACTACTTAAATAAAACTAAACAGTGTTATCATCCACTAGATGATAATATGTTTCCGAGAAAACACGTGCATTTTCATGAGAGTTTCGCTGTTATCTTTACAAACCACGCATATGGCCAATGGCAACGAACTGTTTAAAGCAATATTGAAATAAGAGGAGAAAGAGGTAAAGGTGTTGAGTTTCTCACCGTGTTTCAACTCAATCGCTGGAGGCAGAGTGCTGGTGAAATGCTAAGAGCTCCAAACGATTGGTCCTTTATATATAGAGTGGAGGAAACTATCGACAATCCCGTAAATTTACTCTAGGCGCAAATTGCTGCACGTAAATTAATCCCTTAGACACACGGCTCCCTTTCCCTTAAATCTCCTGTTCTACGCATCAGTGTAAATTCACTCCGAGAAAGAAGAAGAGTCGGGAAGGAGAAGGAGAGACCAAGAATCAAGGACGGCAAAAGTGCAATTTACTCCTCCTAGCTTGACAATTGAAAGGGTTGGAGATTAAAAGGAGCGGAAAAAGCAGTGATCCGTTGTTGCGTTGACCTTCGCTAGTGTTTGTTTTCTTGTTCCCAACTCGTGAGCACTCACAGATAATAATGCAACACTCAGAGAACTTGCATTTAGATACACTTTATCCAAGGTAGCATCTCTCCTCGATCTACTCTCGACTGGGAACACAACTGGAGAGTGGAAAGAACATAGATATTCATAACTTAAAGCAATGCATCTGTTAAAATAAAAAAATACTAATTTTTTAATCACTTTAATCAGAACAAAACATATAGTCCGCACAAAAATTTAATGAGCTATATCAAACGGTTGTTAAGATATTGTGACAAATGCAAGTCCAGTTACTTTTTCTGTCACTTCATTTATTTTCTAAAAATTCTATCTCAAAACAGTTTTCTTTTTCGTGTAAGCACAATCTACAATTCATCGTGACCTGCAACTAAGAGCTGTTCTGTCCTATCGTAGCCTTGACGCACATACCACTCACAGTTCTACTACTCTCTGTCTAACAAACAGCTGCTCCCGGCGATACACTCACTAAAAACTGTTTCATACAACAGAAAATACCGGCATGACGATTACGTCTGACGATATACACACTCAAACTCTCTCAACATAAACTGCTCCTTTATCTGTGCTCAACATTTCAAGAATCCTTCTCTCAAAACTACATTCGCCGAGAATGACGTAGCACGGATTTTTCTCGAAATCCACCTTTTCGTACACGTGACCAGTTTCTCGACCTGTCTGGAAATGCTTTATCCTGTTGCACTCATAGTTAGTTGTCTCTCTTCTGGCCGCTCCATTTACAAGAAGTGGTGTGAGGTAGCTAACACCGAGTTTCCTTTTTGAGGCGCGCGGCCGCCCAGTGGTGTGAGGTAGCTTGACCTTAGCGTCTTTGAGGCGTGCAGCCTTGGCCAGCGTCACAATATTATTGTTCATAATTAATATTTGTATACCTATAGTAATATGAAATTTCCTTAGATGCTATAGTTTGTTGTATCGCCTATGGATAATTTAAAAGAAACCTAAGAAATATGCCTATTGCATCTTCTCTTTTTGTGAAAGCTCCATTTCCTTAACACAATTCACGAATTAAATTTCCGCGCAGAGTAATTTTTACTTTCTCTACTGGTAAGTAGGGGAAGTATTGTATTCCACCCAAAAATTCGATGTCGAGATTTCACCGGAAATATATGTTTTGAGGGCCCCTGAATCCAAAAAAAAAGCCTTTTTAGAAAAAGGTCTGTGTGTCTGTGTGTCAGTCTGTGGAGAGCACAACTCAAAAACGAAAAGTCGGTTAAAAACCAAAGTTGGTATTTAAGTTTAATATCTTTCAAGGATGCGACACGAAGGTTTTGAAGAAAATAACCCCACCCTAAACTACCCTTTACATGGAAAATTTTTCGAAAATTTTGATTTTATTGAAAATCGCTCTAACGATTTTGATTAAAATGTCATATGTTTGAGATATTTTTATGACAAATGAAATGTATATCTTGAATTTTCTGGCTATAGCTCCTGTAGTCGTGTTTACTCTGAACGACTTTTGCATAACTGCTAAACCATTAGAGATAGACCAAATCATACTATACAAAAAATGTAGATTTTGCTAAAATACACAAGTTATGTCTCAATAAATTTTCTTGTAGGGTGAACCATTTCAGAGATATTCCTTGTTATGTGTGTGAGTTTCAGAAAACTTAGAACTTTTGTGAAATGGATCATCGTTGTTCATTTTTTTATATGTTAAGTGTGCAAAGACAACCAATAAGATAACTTGTACAAATGTTTATCTCAACTAACACAAAGAAGATATAGGAATAAGAGTTTGTAAGAATGGTTAGTACCTACAAGAATAGTGAAAGTCATGTGAGTGCAACACATCAGATTTTTGCAGTTTAGTGTTTCAGTTAACGGCGCACAGTCTGCTCCTCAAAGTGTGTCTCATTTTCTTGTGCAGGTCGGTTGAAGTGATGCTAATAGCGAATTGCATTGTGAAGTACTACTGAGAGGACAACCGACCAAGGCTTGCTTAATGAAGTCAGCTATGAAAGTATTCAAATATCGGAACCAGCTAAAATTATTTTAATTACTAGCAACTAGGATGCAGCGCTGGAGATGTATTTGAATTCTGTCGAGATAAATTTGCTAGCGAAGGCTTTTCGAATCGTGAAAGGCTACTCCTTTAAGGATGTAATGTCTTAAGCCTAGAGAGGGAGAGAGAGAGAGAGAATGAGTGATGTATCCAAAGATTTAAGGTTTTATCTGAGTTGCTTAAGTTAGTAATTTACTGCAAATAGGTACTGTTTATCTTCACCTATCGTTCAGTACTTTATTGCATGTTTAGATCACGATTTTACAGGTTCTGATCCGGCCCAGATTGATGGTTTTTCTAAGTGAGCTTAAAAACGACAGCCCCATGTCCGTAGATTTACTAGCACGTAAAAAGAACTTCTGCGGGACAAAATTCCGGCACATTGGCGGCCTTGATATGATCCTGGAAATTCACAGCGTTAACAAAATAATTTTAATTTCTTTTAACTTGAAATTATACCCTATAATAACACTATATTAGGTTATCCCTCACATTCTTCAACATTTGTAACTATTGGTGAAATTTCAAAACTTTTTTTCTGTATTCTTGGGGTTAAAATGCACTCTTGTGGACCTTTATTTAAAACTTAAGGGACCCGTCCCGGATTTCCATTTCTGATGAAATCTAATTGTTTGATCAAATATAAAACTCTCTTTATCTTACCTACTTAAGTGGTAGAGGAGGTTACCAAAACATTTACAAGACCTGTAAGATGTTGACAGTAGTATTCTTTAGCAGCTTGATGAAATAGCACACGGGGGCAGGGGGGGGGGCAGCAAATCTCCCTCAACACTCCAGCAGAAAGTCAGCTTATTGAAAACAACTGTGCACTAATAAGTTTACTCTGTTGGTAATAATTGCTACCTATTGCCAATTAAAACACAATTCTCAACAAAGTATACTTAACAGCGTGTGTACTTGCGGCCCTGAAACAAAAGACTTCTGTGTACTACGAGACACAAGTGTCGTGCACAAGATATTTGTTTTCAAACTTTTCTTCTTAAGAAATCATTAACCCAGTTCACTCCGTTGAGTGTTAATTTACATAATTATCAATGTTTGTTTTTCCCTAAACAACAGTTACATTCAAGAACCAAACAAGCAAAATGTGCCGTGAAAAGCAAGAACGAACAATACGCAGAAACTCAGTGAAATAGGGATTCGAACCTAAGCCTTGCAGTCTAAAAGGTAGACACATAACCTCACCCGCGGAGATGAATAAGTACTGTATTTGACTCAGGAGTTGGCTATGACAAGTGAACTTGAGATAGCGCTCTATTGTTCTTTCGTCTTGCATTGACGACTTAGAGCCTTTTTTAAAAGCAAATTATCCTTTCTTTCCCGGTACAATAAATATAACGCGAAAGAACATCGCTAAAACATTTTACCGCCGCATAGAGCAAAGCAATTATGATCATTAGGGCTCGGATTTTCAGATAAATACGTATTTTATTTCCTGACAAGAACTTGAAACTGACTTTAATGTTCTGGACATTCACAGCAGAGCAAATAGTTTAGGTTTTATTGCACATGAAACGCATATTTACTGATTTTTATGTAAATAAATATATTCGGATATTCACATAAATGTCACATAAAAGTGGCAGCAAAATTATTTTTAACAAATTACCTTCCAACTTCTCTAATGCTTAATTATATAGCATAGATGTCGCAATTTGTTATTCATCATTGGAAGAATTGCTAGCTATAGTATCCCTTCAGTTGGAAGAAAACACAAGCATCCTGCTTTCTCAAGCTACATAAGCCCGCAAGATAATAACGGGGGGGGGGGGGGGGGTTTACTCCACTGTCATGTTCTTTTGTCCCTCTAATTGTTTTGAGCTGTATTTTGTTCTCCATCACTGGATCCCGCTCACGATACCTGTAGTGGAAAGAGGTGGGTGATGCAGTGGCCGGGCGGTAGGCCAAGGACCGTAGAGCCACAGAACAGACGGACAGTGCATTCCACTGTACTGCACAATCCCCCAAAAATGTGCAGCAAATGTATATTAAATTATATAGGAAATTCTAATTGTTAAGGCTGCACAAAAACTAAACATGTTATTTTGTGGTAATTTTTGCCATTTAGTCTCACCTTAAAGTGAAAATTGCACCGACCTACTGCAGGTGGAAAATACAGTTTTGAAACTTACCGTACAAATATCCTCTTATCAGCTGTCTTCTAAACGTGTGTTGCCACGACCAATTTGATGAATAACTGCGATTGTAAAGTCTTGCTTGACAGTAGGCGGCCAAAATCCTCTAAGAAAGGTCGTTTACTTGCAGAAGAAGTAACAGGAAGTAGCAACAGTGTAATAACTGCAGATATGATAAGAGAAATACTAGTAACCCTGAAGCCTAAGATGTAACAGTGAGGGTTACGTAACTGTTTACGTGACGATTATTTATGTTCATGTAATTACACATTCAACAATGCTGACTTAACAACAGGCACTGTTACTTTTTGAAATCAGTACATTAAGGTAATTCGTGAAATTTGACCAAGAAGTGTGAAAACCTAAAATAAAGAATAATATTAAATAATATGAATTTTAAAATTTAAGAACATGTACATTTATATTTGGCGTATTTAAAATACCAATTAAGTGAAACTATAAATGGACAGATGTATATTTATTAAATAGGACATCTAACTTTAAACGTTTTCTCACAATTTTTTCTCAGCATTTTTCCTTACTAAAAATGCTCCACACATTGCAATATTTTTCTTTCAAAAATTTTGTACAGTGTCCCAAAGTATATTAAAGAAAATTATATTATAGTTTTTTAAAATTGTGCTGCAATTTTGACAGATAAATTATTTACTTTGAAAAATCAAGAATTTTGGAATTAATAAAAGGTAATAATGTTTGTCCAATAACTCGGCGTCAATATTGTAACAAATGAGAACACCAGTTACTGTTAATCACACTTTATTTGTCTTCTAATCGGTTACCGTAGTGGTAACGTTACAATTAAATCACTGTTGTGCAGCTCAGAACAACAGAACTGTAGAATCGAAATACATTTGAAATGTCACTACCAGATCAAAACTCACATTGAACGCCTCGTAAACATTTAACTCTCTGATGTCTAATTCCTTCACTTCAGTGGTCTCTGGGCACGAGCGAGTCCCTTATATAATGTCCGCTACACAGCAGATCTTTCTCGAAACGAAGCTTCTGGGTTCAACCTAATGGAATTCCCTCGAGTCGCAATACCGGAACACAATGGTCATTGTGTTGGTCGGCTATTGTCCTTCAAGGAGACTGGCCTGGCCTGGCACGTCCCGGCAGCTAGATGGTTGGGCTGTCGCGATCATGATCATCATTATTTATTATTATTATTATTATTATTATTATTATTATTATTATTATTATTATTATTATTATTATTATTATTATTATTATTATTATTATTATTATTATTATTATTATTATTATTATTATTATTATTATTATTATTGTTATTGTTGTTGTTATTATTATTATTATTATTATTATTATTATTATTATTATTATTATTATTATTATTATTATTATTATTATTATTATTATTATTATTATTATTATTATTATTATTATTATTATTATTATTATTATTATTATTATTATTACAGATGTAACATTTGCTCAGTAGATGGCTCCATTTTAGAACCACCAACGTCTGAAAGCAGAGTAAGCCCAAGTTTTAAAGCGCCCCCGAAGTGTGAAAGTTTTCCTGGGCACCGTTTCTCTTCATCTAAAAGCCATCAGGAGGCGTCTCAGGCCGTAGATATTCCGAGTGAGATCCCGGAACCAATGTTAATCGTCCTCGCAGGATCCTTTTGTTTCAGCTCTTGGTTCAATTACTTCGCACCCAGGACATAAATCCACGTGAAGGGACAGGTCCTGCGTCTACGCCTTCTATACAATTAGCAGCTACAACCACGTTTCGACGCGAGAGTTCTTCTTGAGTCGAGTGTAAATCAATGAATATGTTATGTACATATCGTCATTGTGGGTTTCTGTGTCTTCTCTGCTTTCAAAATTGATTTACTTTAAATCTTCTCCCTAATATTTGTATTAAAAACATATATAATCACCCTAAAAGTTGTAATAAAAGAAGCGTCAGTTTATGTATATTTTACACCACCTTTCTCTGACAATAACAATAATGATCTCACAATAAATTAAAAAAAAATATTTTACACCAATATAAACTTCTAGTTTATTCTAAATGCTGCCGTTAACTTCATTTTATCGAGATGAACATTTTGGCAAGTATTTTCACTAGACATTTCATTTTTACTTTCTCTACTGATAAGTAGAGTGAGTATTGTATTCCACACAAAAACTCGATGTCGAGATTTTACCGAAAATATTTTTGAGACCTTCTGAACCCAAAAAATAATTTTTAGCAAAAGATCCGTTTGTGTGTGTGTGTGTGTGTGTGTGTGTGTGTGTGTGTGTGTGTGTGTGTGTGTGTGTGTGTGTGTGTGTGTGCAGCATAACTTAAAAATGAAAAGTCAGTTACAGATCAAAGTTGGTATGATGCGACATGAAGATTTTGAAGTAAATTGCTCCAACCTAAACTACCTTTTGCATGGAAAATTTTTATTTTCTTGAAAATGACTAACGATTTTGATTTAAATGAAACTTATATTCAAGATATTTTTATGACAAATGAAATGTATATTTTGAATTTTCTGGCTATAGCCTATGTAGTCTTGTTTACTCTGGATGACTTGCATAACCGGGAATCTTAAGAGATAGACAAAATCTTAGTGTACAAAAAACATACATCTCGTTAAAACACATAATTTATGTCCAAATACATTTTTTTTTTGTAGAGTGAACCGTTTCGTAAATATTCCTTGTTATTTGTGTCAGTCAAATGCAAGATGGTTGTTCATTTTTTTATGTTAACCAAGCAAGGAAAACGGACTCTCAAAACTTTAAATGATTTGACAATTGCTCAAAACCTTCTGTATTCTAATATTCCCCTTGCACCTACAAGGAAATAAGCAATGAGATAATTTCTGCAAATGTTTGTCTCAACTAACACGTAGAAGATATAGGAATAAAAGTTTGTAAGAATGGTTAGTACAAGAGTAGAGAAAGTCATGTGAGTGCAGCACATCAGATTTTAAATATATGTATTTTGTTGTAGGTACAAGAAGAGATGAATGTGGCAAGTGATAATCAGCTCTTTAAAAAGCGGCTCGCTGGCTTTGAAATTCCATTCATTGCATAATTTCGAGAAACAAGTGAATGCTGGCAGCACTTTTAATAACAACAAATGGTGAGTCCTGTTACCTTTTCTGTCACTTTACTTCTCTTCTAAAACTGAATCACAAAAACACGTCCTCTATTTCATAGTTAACACAATAAACAATTCGTTCATGACAATACTGCTATCCGCTAGTCAAATGCGCGCCTGTTCATAACGATACTGCTATCCACTAGTCAAATGCGCGCCTGTTCATAACGATACTGCTATCCGCTAGTCAAATGCGCGCCTGTTCATAACGATACTGCTATCCGCTAATCAAATGCGCGCCTGTTCATAACGATACTGCTATCCGCTAGTCAAATGCGCGCCTGTTCATGACGATACTGCTATCCGCTAGTCAAATGCGCGCCTGTTCATGACAATACTGCTATCCGCTAGTCAAATGCGCGCCTGTTCATAACGATACTGCTATCCGCTAGTCAAATGCGCGCCTGTTCATGACGATACTGCTATCCGCTAGTCAAATGCGCGCCTGTTCATAACGATACTGCTATGCGCTAGTCAAATGCGCGCCTGTTCATAACGATACTGCTATCCGCTAGTCAAATGCGCGCCTGTTCATAACGATACTGCTATCCGCTAGTCAAATGCACGCCAGTAGTAGTAATATGTTCCTTTTGGCTCAAGAAGTGGCATAAGTGACATGTTCCCTTTGGCTCAAAAAGTGGCATAAGGGACATATCAGTCACGCCCCCCCTCCCCACCTCCCCCTCCCCTCCCCCCTTAAGTGACACGGGTATTTCTTTGGACACGTGGGAATTCCGAAAACAGAGAGGGTGGATGGTCTGTCGCGATCAGGATGACAAAGGAAGTGTAATTTATGACCCCCCGTCCCCCCTGACCCTCCTATTCTAGTGTCTGCATGTGTTTTCGAATGTGACAGTTGGAAATGTTCCCCTCTGACAGTTTTGAAAAGAACACGATACAACTTGCAAGGGGGCGAGCATAGAGGATGACAAAGGAAGGGAAACAGAGAGGGCGGATGGTCTGTCGCGAATAGGATGACAAAGGAAGGATAATTAATGACCCCCCGTCCCCCCTGACCCTCCTATTCTAGTGTCTGCAGGTGTTTTCGAAAGAAGAACGCGAGGGTAAGAAACCCTACAATGAATGGCCCCTTTCAGATCTTGATATATTTATGTGACAGTTGGAAATGTTTCCCTCTGACAGTTTTGAAAAGAACAAGGCTTCATCTTGCAAGGGGGCGAGCATAGACATCCCCATTTTCCTGTCTGAACAGGCCTAGTGTTTTTCTCTTAACAAAGCAGCCAAAGATCGCCCACCTGCAGGAAGAAACCTTTTCAATAGCGAAAGAATACTTCTGTATTGACACGAGGACCACCCATGTGGTTCCCCACTGAGAGGGTTCCCTGCCTTCCCTCACAATGACCGTATTGTGCGGAAATGGCCATCCAACCCCCCCAACACTTCAATGCGTTCCCACACAGTGGGGACAAAAGGAAACCTGTAACATAACTCTTAGCAGAAAAAACAAACTTGCAGTTCGACATAACGAAACTTTTACTGATCAAAATCTACCCCCCACACACGCATTCTTCCGAAGAAAAACCTATTCTCACTGAAATTTTCGGACCGCACACATCTTTGACTTTGCACTTTCCATTAAGCGGAAGGGTAACTCATTCTCCCTATTGTACTTGCAGGTGGCTGCTTCAAGCATTATTTAAGCATTGACAATGACGACAAAAAGTTAAGGGGTTTCTCTTACACATAGAGGCAAAGACAGCAACAGTATTGTATTGAGAAAGGACAGTGTTGTTTGCTTCTTAGGGAGCATCGCCCAATAACGTTATTTTATACTTGCAACATTCATTTTGTGTATAGTATCATGTTCGACGATCAGAGAGGCTGTTTCTCGTTTCTTTCAAGCAAATTTAAGCTTTGACAACATGTTACTTAAGCTGAAAATATTGTCTCGTCTGTTACCCTCACGCAACTTTCTCTACTCTTGCCCTAACAATTATTACAAAATGTTATTTGCACTAACATCTTCGTGTTAGCTGAGATAAACGTTTTCACAAATTATCTCCATGCTTATTTCCTTTTATGTGCAAGGAGGTATATTAGAGTAAGGAAGGCTTTGTGTACTGATCAAAAGCTACATGCAATTCTACTGAAAAAGCATTCACAAGGGAATTTTTTTGGGTCCATCCACATCTCTTGACTTCGCATTTGTTTATGTTCCCAAAACTCAACTAAAATCATGGAAATATCTCCAAAAAATCATACAGGCACACACACATACTCACACGTAAACACACACACACACACATACACCCCGCACACATGCACACAAATACACATGCACACCTACACACATGAATGCACAACCACACACACATACACACACACACACACACACACACACACACACACACACAAACAGACATACATACATACGCGCAAACACACGCACAAAACCGCATAAGCTTCATTTATAATTTCCTTAAATTAAGGACTTTATGTTAGCCAATGCATCACTTTTCACAAGGATACTCTACTCAGTTTTCTTTGTGAAATATCCGGGTGTTTAAGAGGACACTTATTTATACATTTATTTTCTTGTTTATAGTATCTTACGAGATTACTATGCTTGTTTAATCCTAGCAAGTAATATTTTTTAAATCGCACCAAAGAATAACGATACCACAATGCAGGAACAGTAAGCACCCGAGGAACGTAGCTGAATCATTGAACCATCAGCAATACAGGTTTCAAAGTAATGGGCAAATTTCAAACACTAAGTAATATCTCGCCTTATTATTAGTTTCTTTATTGACAAATTCGAGAGTTCTGGTCAAAGTAATTACTGCAATAACACATGTTAACATATATAATAACCCCTTTCAATCATACAGAAAATTCTTTTGACTTCATTTCTACATAAACACAAATATTTAAAATCTGATGTGTTACACTCACGTGACTTCTACCCTCTTGTACTTCCCATTCTTACAAAATCTTATTCCTATATCTTCTTCGTGTTAGTTGAGATAAACATTTGTACAAATTATCTTATTGCTTATTTCCTTGCAGGTGCAAGGAGAATGTTAGAATACTGCAGGCTTTTCTGCCATAGTCTAATGTTTAAAAGCTTTGAGATTCTGTTGTCTTTGCACACTTAAGATATAAAAAATGAACAACAATGATCCATTTCACGAAAGTTCTAAGTTTTTCCGAAACTCACACACATAACAAGGAATATCTCCGAAATGATTCACACTACAAGAAAATTTATTCAGTCGAAAATTGTGTATTTTAGCAAGATCTATATTCTCTATAGTATGATTTGGTCCATCTCTAACGGTTTACCAGTTATGCAAAAGTTGCCCAGAATAAATACGACTACAGGGGCTTCACCCAGAAAATTCAAGAAATTAATAAACGTATGACATTGTAATCAAATCGTTAGAGCAATTTCCAAGAAAGTCAAAATTTTCGAAAAATGTTCCATGTAAAGGGTAGTTAAGGGGGATATTTTCTTTTCAAATTCTTCGTGGCGCATCCTTGAAAGACATTAAACTTAAATACTAACTTTGGTTTAACCGACTTTTCGTTTTGAGTTATGCTGAGCACAGACTGACACACACACACACACACACATGCCTACACATACACACACACACACATTTTAGCAAACACCCCTACACTCACACACACATTTAGACATGCACACACACGCACACATACACACACGAGCATACACACACATACACACCCTCACACACGCGCAGACACCCACACTTACACACATACACTCACACACATGCACCCCAAGCACACACATACACGCACCTTTTTGTAAACCTGCTTTTTTGGATTCAGGGGGCCTCGAACATATATTTCCGGTGAAATCTTGACTTCGAATTTTTGGCTGGAGTACGATACTTCCCCTATTGACCAGTAGAGAAAGTAAAAATAGAGGTTGCGACAACTGAGCATAAAAAATACACAACGCTAATTTCATTTCAATATATGAAACTCCTGATATTATTCTTTGTTATCAAATGATTAAAAATTGAAGAGACAGAATAATGAAATTTCATTCATCTTACCCTTGCTATTGAATAAAGTTAGTGAATGAGACCTGATGCTCTGAAAGTATTTATTTTTTCTCAAGTAGTAATAGATAAGGGGTTAATAAAATATCAACAGGAACTTTTTGTCACTAGATGTAAGTTTATTTAATAAGTTTGCCAGTTTATAGCAGGTTTGTATAAAACAATTGTACTATTAAATCTTACAATCCAGAGGCTTTTAAGGGGAGAATATGTTTGGAAACAACTCAAAGAATGAGTGAAAACTGCGTACCAATATTCATTACAAATACAAACCAAAACGGATAAGTGGGGCTTGTAGACAGAATACAAAACGAGCTCTATGGTGTTAAAGGAAATTAAAGGCGCAAAACTCCTTATGTGACTTAATCCCTGGGAATGACTGATGGTAGCATGGAGATGGGAACAATAACAATGATAATGAATAGGAATCCCGCCAGCCTATATTTTAAACATTTTGCTCGGTGTTATTCATCTTTATTTTTTTATTGAAGCATAACATTTCTTGTCATTTCTTACTGAACCTTCAGCATTCAGTTCATTGAATAAGAAAAGAGAATAAAGACATCATTCAGATGTTCATACATTCATTTTAAATTACATTAAAGGCTGGCTTTGTCACTTTCATTATAAAACAAGCTATTATGTATATCATTTCACAGTATCCAAATATTGGAAAGAAAGCTAACTTCATAGTTTAGCCAATAGAAACAAAGTTCGGCGGGTGGGGGGTAGCTGTTTCTACTACGCAGCTGCACAGGTGTGGTGGGGGGAAAGCATTCTAACCTATAAAAGGGTACACCGGCCGCAGGAGTGATTGCAGTTCTAGAGGGCGAAACATCAGTTGGCATTTACACATCACTGCAACAATAACATACATTCCATAATGGCAGGTAAGCCCATTTTATTATACTTTAAAGAAACATTTTGGTGTCTTTCTACGAGTGAAAGTCATTAAATAGGAACAAAATACGCAGAAAAAAGTTTTTATATGTTAAATGGCATGTATTTCCTTACAATGGACTTGAAATTATCAGCTCATCATTCATTGCCTTTACACATTGAAAGATTAAGTCAAAGTGGAAATCCGAACTAACGATGAAATTGCCAAATGTAGGAAAACACGATAACTTTTTTTTCCCACTATTCATTAAATGTTTTCTTTTGTTGTTATTTTTATTATTATTCTTTTATTCTTTTGTAGGAAACATCGACAGGGCAAATGAATCTAACACGAGCATCAATGGCTCGCCCCCTGGACGTTGCACAACACGACTTGACAAAGTTACAATGCCAGTTAGGCCCAATAAATGCAGTTGTGATAGTTGTAAAAATATTTCATCACTGAAAAGTCTACTGGGGGAAATTCAAGGTAAGAATTATTAAATATTGAAATGCTAGTTTATATTGTTCCTTATTTGTCTCATTGTAGGAATTCCATCGTAAGCAATTTTTGTGTACATTCTGTCTTCCAGCGTTAGCATTTCAGCTCCAAACCATATGTTCAATCGAAATATCATATATGATATTTTGTTTTTCATCATTCATCTGACTTATAGTATCCCTTTTAATACTCTCTTCTTCATATCAAAGTGACTTATCTCAAATAATCTGTCTCTAAGCCAAAAACATTTTCTTTTATACCTGAATTAAATATAGTCTTTTATTCAATCTTTAATAAATGTTCACTTGCTGAATATGAATATCCACTTCAAATATTATAACACCATTAATTAATTTTTTTGTTTCATCTTACTTCAGGCCCATATGAACCAATGGACCTTTCATTGAATCGCCAGCCTAAGGAGCAGCACACCATGAGACCTTCACAATCAGCTTTACACAGAGAATCAGCGCAAAAGAGGGAATTATACCATAAATCACTTTGCGATTGCAAGATCGCTAATCAAGCTGGAAAGAGCACATCTTCTTCAATATCGCAGAGTAATAAGCAGTCGCATGAAAACACCCATCAGATTACAGATGAACAATTATATCAACAACGCAAGTACAGCTGGGAACCTTCAAATAAAAGATGTCATACTCATACAAGGGAGCAATTCAACAGCCCGCAGCAAAGAACTCAACAAAACTTAAAGGAATTGATCGAAAACAAGACAAGGATATGTATTCATACCTGTGAAACTATGAAATGTGATACTTTGAAAATTGCCATAGAACTTATTTTATAATTCAATAAGATTTCTTAGAACAGATAACCAGCTCTTATTGAGATACGTTATTGACTTTGGCAGGGACTCTAGGTCATATCTAACGACAGTAACAATCATTCATCATGTAATTCATGCTTAGCCTGCAGAGTCGCAGTTATCAGAAGTAACAGGTATTCTATTTTATTCCAAGGGCGGAAAAACAGAGTGATAGACACAGAGAGAGAGAGAGAGAGACTGCCCGTTATGTGCAGGTGTTTTACCATATTTATGAATTCTGAATAATATCCACAGGCATTTAGCCTGAAGCAGTATCTACTTATATTGTGAAATCATCAATTATGTTGAAATGTAAAACGATTTTGATTCATTTAATAAAATTTATGAATAGAAATATCAGCGTTATCATTTAACCTGTCGTAACCTATCCTAGCCTAAGCAAGCCTACCCTATCCAAATTTAGCCTATCTTAACTAGGAATGCATGCAGGAATAACATAATGCATGATATAAATTAACAAAAGAACATAATTACAATCAGATAATTTTATTTAACTTATAAAGATGAATACACTACCATTACCATTCAGAAAGCAAGCATATACTATTGAAAGACAATACATATATATTCATTTCATTTCTTAATCATTCAATGATGCCAGTCGATTTCAGTTCATTGATAATTCCTTGAATTTCCTTATAGTGATTCTGTCCGGTCGATTCTTGTGACATGATTAATAATCGTAAACGTTTTACTAATTCATTTGGATCGAACCAAGGATATTCCATGCGAAAAGCAGCACTTGATGAAGGAGCATCTTGCATGTTATCGGAGACTTGGAGATTATTACTTTCTTCCAATGAAGTCATGTTTCCAGATGTTTTTACAAGGACGCTTAGCGTTGATTTTCCATCTTCATTATTAGATGTTTCATCAATCCCAGACTTTTCACTCTCTTGCAACGGAAATGCCCCTGATTCAGAATTAGCTATATTGTTCACAGGAGCATTAGAAACTTCTTTCTTGCATACTTTATTATGGCGTTCAAGCCTACTTGTTGTCCTATTCTTTAAAGTCTGCCCACACTCACAGCATTTGAGGAAACGATGCTTTCCAAGACTAATATATGAAAAATTAAGTCTTGCATATTTTGAGCAATACAACCTTTTACTGTGATCACTCATAGTGAAATGCAGCTGAAGCTGACAATAACCGCTTTAAGCAAAAGTTAGAGATGCTCGATATTTTATACATTGATTGTTCATATGTCAAATATAAACTCGCAACAATGCAAAACAATTTAGTGTAAGCAGACACCCTAAGTAACCACGGGTGACCAAGGGTGACCATGGGTGACCACGGGTGACCACGGGTGACCAAGGGTGACCATGGGTGACCACGGGTGACCATGGGTGACCACGGGTGACCAAGGGTGACCATGGGTGACCACGGGTGACCACGGGTGACCACGGGTGACCATGGGTGACCACGGGTGACCACGGGTGACCACGGGTGTCCAAGGGTGACCATGGGTGACCACGGGTGATCAAGGGTGACCACGGGTGACCAAGGGTGACCATGGGTGACCACGGGTGACCAAGGGTGACCATGGGTGACCAAGGGTGACCAGATTAGGTGACCACGGGTGACCAAGGGTGACCATGGGCGACCACGGGTGACCAAGGGTGACCATGGGTGACCACGGGTGACCAAGGGTGACCATGGGTGACCAAGGGTGACCAGATTAGGTGACCAAATAGGTGGCCTGTGACCCAAGCACGTACGTGAGCAAAATAAGTGCAAGCTAATGTGAGACTATCAAACATTCAAAATATATAACCTAAACCTAACCTAAGCTAACATAATGTTACCTGAACCTGCTTGCTTGAATCTACACACTGTAACTATTTTAATTGAGGATTTCATTCTGCTTGCACCAACAAATATAACATTACCTAAGCTGAATTCTTCTATTTCAAACTTTTATTCTTGTAACACATGCACTAAGTCATCCCATCCCATACAAATATTCAATTTCCGTATAACATAGTCTAATCTACTCTTAATGTGTTTCATGTCTCTTAAGACACGATTCAACATTCAGAGAACAATGTCTCAGGTCGATTCTATAGACACAATTAACAAATCATTTCTGGAAAGTAATGTTATTCCACTATTCTTCCATACATCACCCCTACAGGTTATTCACACCAATCAGATAAACATATATCCTACACTCACCTAACTCTAATCTAAATTCAAGCAAACTATTAAGAGAATGCTATTGTATTGTAGATGCTCTGATGAAGTCAATGTGATCATTTCCTCTCATATACAAGTATTCAATACTCTGAACACCAAACCTGGCTTAATATTCTTGATAGCACATAAAATCAAGCACGCCAGAAGATAATCGAAACACCTTGCTCTCAAGATAATTAATTGTGATTTATTTTATGTGCCATCAAGAATATTAAGCCAGGTTTGGTGTTCAGAGTATTGAATACTTGTATATGAGAGGAAATGATCACATTGACTTCATCAGAGCATCTACAATACAATAGCATTCTCTTAATAGTTTGCTTGAATTTAGATTAGAGTTAGGTGAGTGTAGGATATATGTTTATCTGATTGGTGTGAATAACCTGTAGGGGTGATGTATGGAAGAATAGTGGAATAACATTACTTTCCAGAAATGATTTGTTAATTGTGTCTATAGAATCGACCTGAGACATTGTTCTCTGAATGTTGAATCGTGTCTTAAGAGACATGAAACACATTAAGAGTAGATTAGACTATGTTATACGGAAATTGAATATTTGTATGGGATGGGATGACTTAGTGCATGTGTTACAAGAATAAAAGTTTGAAATAGAAGAATTCAGCTTAGGTAATGTTATATTTGTTGGTGCAAGCAGAATGAAATCCTCAATTAAAATAGTTACAGTGTGTAGATTCAAGCAAGCAGGTTCAGGTAACATTATGTTAGCTTAGGTTAGGTTTAGGTTATATATTTTGAATGTTTGATAGTCTCACATTAGCTTGCACTTATTTTGCTCACGTACGTGCTTGGGTCACAGGCCACCTATTTGGTCACCTAATCTGGTCACCCTTGGTCACCCATGGTCACCCTTGGTCACCCGTGGTCACCCATGGTCACCCTTGGTCACCCGTGGTCGCCCATGGTCACCCTTGGTCACCCGTGGTCACCTAATCTGGTCACCCTTGGTCACCCATGGTCACCCTTGGTCACCCGTGGTCACCCATGGTCACCCTTGGTCACCCGTGGTCACCCTTGATCACCCGTGGTCACCCATGGTCACCCTTGGACACCCGTGGTCACCCGTGGTCACCCGTGGTCACCCATGGTCACCCGTGGTCACCCGTGGTCACCCGTGGTCACCCATGGTCACCCTTGGTCACCCGTGGTCACCCATGGTCACCCGTGGTCACCCATGGTCACCCTTGGTCACCCGTGGTCACCCGTGGTCACCCATGGTCACCCTTGGTCACCCGTGGTTACTTAGGGTGTCTGCTTACACTAAATTGTTTTGCATTGTTGCGAGTTTATATTTGACATATGAACAATCAATGTATAAAATATCGAGCATCTCTAACTTTTGCTTAAAGCGGTTATTGTCAGCTTCAGCTGCATTTCACTATGAGTGATCACAGTAAAAGGTTGTATTGCTCAAAATATGCAAGACTTAATTTTTCATATATTAGTCTTGGAAAGCATCGTTTCCTCAAATGCTGTGAGTGTGGGCAGACTTTAAAGAATAGGACAACAAGTAGGCTTGAACGCCATAATAAAGTATGCAAGAAAGAAGTTTCTAATGCTCCTGTGAACAATATAGCTAATTCTGAATCAGGGGCATTTCCGTTGCAAGAGAGTGAAAAGTCTGGGATTGATGAAACATCTAATAATGAAGATGGAAAATCAACGCTAAGCGTCCTTGTAAAAACATCTGGAAACATGACTTCATTGGAAGAAAGTAATAATCTCCAAGTCTCCGATAACATGCAAGATGCTCCTTCATCAAGTGCTGCTTTTCGCATGGAATATCCTTGGTTCGATCCAAATGAATTAGTAAAACGTTTACGATTATTAATCATGTCACAAGAATCGACCGGACAGAATCACTATAAGGAAATTCAAGGAATTATCAATGAACTGAAATCGACTGGCATCATTGAATGATTAAGAAATGAAATGAATATATATGTATTGTCTTTCAATAGTATATGCTTGCTTTCTGAATGGTAATGGTAGTGTATTCATCTTTATAAGTTAAATAAAATTATCTGATTGTAATTATGTTCTTTTGTTAATTTATATCATGCATTATGTTATTCCTGCATGCATTCCTAGTTAAGATAGGCTAAATTTGGATAGGGTAGGCTTGCTTAGGCTAGGATAGGTTACGACAGGTTAAATGATAACGCTGATATTTCTATTCATAAATTTTATTAAATGAATCAAAATCGTTTTACATTTCAACATAATTGATGATTTCACAATATAAGTAGATACTGCTTCAGGCTAAATGCCTGTGGATATTATTCAGAATTCATAAATATGGTAAAACACCTGCACATAACGGGCAGTCTCTCTCTCTCTCTCTCTGTGTCTATCACGCTGTTTTTCCGCCCTTGGAATAAAATAGAATACCTGTTACTTCTGATAACTGCGACTCTGCAGGCTAAGCATGAATTACATGATGAATGATTGTTACTGTCGTTAGATATGACCTAGAGTCCCTGCCAAAGTCAATAACGTATCTCAATAAGAGCTGGTTATCTGTTCTAAGAAATCTTATTGAATTATAAAATAAGTTCTATGGCAATTTTCAAAGTATCACATTTCATAGTTTCACAGGTATGAATACATATCCTTGTCTTGTTTTCGATCAATTCCTTTAAGTTTTGTTGAGTTCTTTGCTGCGGGCTGTTGAATTGCTCCCTTGTATGAGTATGACATCTTTTATTTGAAGGTTCCCAGCTGTACTTGCGTTGTTGATATAATTGTTCATCTGTAATCTGATGGGTGTTTTCATGCGACTGCTTATTACTCTGCGATATTGAAGAAGATGTGCTCTTTCCAGCTTGATTAGCGATCTTGCAATCGCAAAGTGATTTATGGTATAATTCCCTCTTTTGCGCTGATTCTCTGTGTAAAGCTGATTGTGAAGGTCTCATGGTGTGCTGCTCCTTAGGCTGGCGATTCAATGAAAGGTCCATTGGTTCATATGGGCCTGAAGTAAGATGAAACAAAAAAATTAATTAATGGTGTTATAATATTTGAAGTGGATATTCATATTCAGCAAGTGAACATTTATTAAAGATTGAATAAAAGACTATATTTAATTCAGGTATAAAAGAAAATGTTTTTGGCTTAGAGACAGATTATTTGAGATAAGTCACTTTGATATGAAGAAGAGAGTATTAAAAGGGATACTATAAGTCAGATGAATGATGAAAAACAAAATATCATATATGATATTTCGATTGAACATATGGTTTGGAGCTGAAATGCTAACGCTGGAAGACAGAATGTACACAAAAATTGCTTACGATGGAATTCCTACAATGAGACAAATAAGGAACAATATAAACTAGCATTTCAATATTTAATAATTCTTACCTTGAATTTCCCCCAGTAGACTTTTCAGTGATGAAATATTTTTACAACTATCACAACTGCATTTATTGGGCCTAACTGGCATTGTAACTTTGTCAAGTCGTGTTGTGCAACGTCCAGGGGGCGAGCCATTGATGCTCGTGTTAGATTCATTTGCCCTGTCGATGTTTCCTACAAAAGAATAAAAGAATAATAATAAAAATAACAACAAAAGAAAACATTTAATGAATAGTGGGAAAAAAAAGTTATCGTGTTTTCCTACATTTGGCAATTTCATCGTTAGTTCGGATTTCCACTTTGACTTAATCTTTCAATGTGTAAAGGCAATGAATGATGAGCTGATAATTTCAAGTCCATTGTAAGGAAATACATGCCATTTAACATATAAAAACTTTTTTCTGCGTATTTTGTTCCTATTTAATGACTTTCACTCGTAGAAAGACACCAAAATGTTTCTTTAAAGTATAATAAAATGGGCTTACCTGCCATTATGGAATGTATGTTATTGTTGCAGTGATGTGTAAATGCCAACTGATGTTTCGCCCTCTAGAACTGCAATCACTCCTGCGGCCGGTGTACCCTTTTATAGGTTAGAATGCTTTCCCCCCACCACACCTGTGCAGCTGCGTAGTAGAAACAGCTACCCCCCACCCGCCGAACTTTGTTTCTATTGGCTAAACTATGAAGTTAGCTTTCTTTCCAATATTTGGATACTGTGAAATGATATACATAATAGCTTGTTTTATAATGAAAGTGACAAAGCCAGCCTTTAATGTAATTTAAAATGAATGTATGAACATCTGAATGATGTCTTTATTCTCTTTTCTTATTCAATGAACTGAATGCTGAAGGTTCAGTAAGAAATGACAAGAAATGTTATGCTTCAATAAAAAAATAAAGATGAATAACACCGAGCAAAATGTTTAAAATATAGGCTGGCGGGATTCCTATTCATTATCATTGTTATTGTTCCCATCTCCATGCTACCATCAGTCATTCCCAGGGATTAAGTCACATAAGGAGTTTTGCGCCTTTAATTTCCTTTAACACCATAGAGCTCGTTTTGTATTCTGTCTACAAGCCCCACTTATCCGTTTTGGTTTGTATTTGTAATGAATATTGGTACGCAGTTTTCACTCATTCTTTGAGTTGTTTCCAAACATATTCTCCCCTTAAAAGCCTCTGGATTGTAAGATTTAATAGTACAATTGTTTTATACAAACCTGCTATAAACTGGCAAACTTATTAAATAAACTTACATCTAGTGACAAAAAGTTCCTGTTGATATTTTATTAACCCCTTATCTATTACTACTTGAGAAAAAATAAATACTTTCAGAGCATCAGGTCTCATTCACTAACTTTATTCAATAGCAAGGGTAAGATGAATGAAATTTCATTATTCTGTCTCTTCAATTTTTAATCATTTGATAACAAAGAATAATATCAGGAGTTTCATATATTGAAATGAAATTAGCGTTGTGTATTTTTTATGCTCAGTTGTCGCAACCTCTATTTTTACTTTCTCTACTGGTCAATAGGGGAAGTATCGTACTCCAGCCAAAAATTCGAAGTCAAGATTTCACCGGAAATATATGTTCGAGGCCCCCTGAATCCAAAAAAGCAGGTTTACAAAAAGGTGCGTGTATGTGTGTGCTTGGGGTGCATGTGTGTGAGTGTATGTGTGTAAGTGTGGGTGTCTGCGCGTGTGTGAGGGTGTGTATGTGTGTGTATGCTCGTGTGTGTATGTGTGCGTGTGTGTGCATGTCTAAATGTGTGTGTGAGTGTAGGGGTGTTTGCTAAAATGTGTGTGTGTGTGTATGTGTAGGCATGTGTGTGTGTGTGTGTGTGTCAGTCTGTGCTCAGCATAACTCAAAACGAAAAGTCGGTTAAACCAAAGTTAGTATTTAAGTTTAATGTCTTTCAAGGATGCGCCACGAAGAATTTGAAAAGAAAATATCCCCCTTAACTACCCTTTACATGGAACATTTTTCGAAAATTTTGACTTTCTTGGAAATTGCTCTAACGATTTGATTACAATGTCATACGTTTATTAATTTCTTGAATTTTCTGGGTGAAGCCCCTGTAGTCGTATTTATTCTGGGCAACTTTTGCATAACTGGTAAACCGTTAGAGATGGACCAAATCATACTATAGAGAATATAGATCTTGCTAAAATACACAATTTTCGACTGAATAAATTTTCTTGTAGTGTGAATCATTTCGGAGATATTCCTTGTTATGTGTGTGAGTTTCGGAAAAACTTAGAACTTTCGTGAAATGGATCATTGTTGTTCATTTTTTATATCTTAAGTGTGCAAAGACAACAGAATCTCAAAGCTTTTAAACATTAGACTATGGCAGAAAAGCCTGCAGTATTCTAACATTCTCCTTGCACCTGCAAGGAAATAAGCAATAAGATAATTTGTACAAATGTTTATCTCAACTAACACGAAGAAGATATAGGAATAAGATTTTGTAAGAATGGGAAGTACAAGAGGGTAGAAGTCACGTGAGTGTAACACATCAGATTTTAAATATTTGTGTTTATGTAGAAATGAAGTCAAAAGAATTTTCTGTATGATTGAAAGGGGTTATTATATATGTTAACATGTGTTATTGCAGTAATTACTTTGACCAGAACTCTCGAATTTGTCAATAAAGAAACTAATAATAAGGCGAGATATTACTTAGTGTTTGAAATTTGCCCATTACTTTGAAACCTGTATTGCTGATGGTTCAATGATTCAGCTACGTTCCTCGGGTGCTTACTGTTCCTGCATTGTGGTATCGTTATTCTTTGGTGCGATTTAAAAAATATTACTTGCTAGGATTAAACAAGCATAGTAATCTCGTAAGATACTATAAACAAGAAAATAAATGTATAAATAAGTGTCCTCTTAAACACCCGGATATTTCACAAAGAAAACTGAGTAGAGTATCCTTGTGAAAAGTGATGCATTGGCTAACATAAAGTCCTTAATTTAAGGAAATTATAAATGAAGCTTATGCGGTTTTGTGCGTGTGTTTGCGCGTATGTATGTATGTCTGTTTGTGTGTGTGTGTGTGTGTGTGTGTGTGTGTGTGTGTGTGTATGTGTGTGTGGTTGTGCATTCATGTGTGTAGGTGTGCATGTGTATTTGTGTGCATGTGTGCGGGGTGTATGTGTGTGTGTGTGTGTTTACGTGTGAGTATGTGTGTGTGCCTGTATGATTTTTTGGAGATATTTCCATGATTTTAGTTGAGTTTTGGGAACATAAACAAATGCGAAGTCAAGAGATGTGGATGGACCCAAAAAAATTCCCTTGTGAATGCTTTTTCAGTAGAATTGCATGTAGCTTTTGATCAGTACACAAAGCCTTCCTTACTCTAATATACCTCCTTGCACATAAAAGGAAATAAGCATGGAGATAATTTGTGAAAACGTTTATCTCAGCTAACACGAAGATGTTAGTGCAAATAACATTTTGTAATAATTGTTAGGGCAAGAGTAGAGAAAGTTGCGTGAGGGTAACAGACGAGACAATATTTTCAGCTTAAGTAACATGTTGTCAAAGCTTAAATTTGCTTGAAAGAAACGAGAAACAGCCTCTCTGATCGTCGAACATGATACTATACACAAAATGAATGTTGCAAGTATAAAATAACGTTATTGGGCGATGCTCCCTAAGAAGCAAACAACACTGTCCTTTCTCAATACAATACTGTTGCTGTCTTTGCCTCTATGTGTAAGAGAAACCCCTTAACTTTTTGTCGTCATTGTCAATGCTTAAATAATGCTTGAAGCAGCCACCTGCAAGTACAATAGGGAGAATGAGTTACCCTTCCGCTTAATGGAAAGTGCAAAGTCAAAGATGTGTGCGGTCCGAAAATTTCAGTGAGAATAGGTTTTTCTTCGGAAGAATGCGTGTGTGGGGGGTAGATTTTGATCAGTAAAAGTTTCGTTATGTCGAACTGCAAGTTTGTTTTTTCTGCTAAGAGTTATGTTACAGGTTTCCTTTTGTCCCCACTGTGTGGGAACGCATTGAAGTGTTGGGGGGGTTGGATGGCCATTTCCGCACAATACGGTCATTGTGAGGGAAGGCAGGGAACCCTCTCAGTGGGGAACCACATGGGTGGTCCTCGTGTCAATACAGAAGTATTCTTTCGCTATTGAAAAGGTTTCTTCCTGCAGGTGGGCGATCTTTGGCTGCTTTGTTAAGAGAAAAACACTAGGCCTGTTCAGACAGGAAAATGGGGATGTCTATGCTCGCCCCCTTGCAAGATGAAGCCTTGTTCTTTTCAAAACTGTCAGAGGGAAACATTTCCAACTGTCACATAAATATATCAAGATCTGAAAGGGGCCATTCATTGTAGGGTTTCTTACCCTCGCGTTCTTCTTTCGAAAACACCTGCAGACACTAGAATAGGAGGGTCAGGGGGGACGGGGGGTCATTAATTATCCTTCCTTTGTCATCCTATTCGCGACAGACCATCCGCCCTCTCTGTTTCCCTTCCTTTGTCATCCTCTATGCTCGCCCCCTTGCAAGTTGTATCGTGTTCTTTTCAAAACTGTCAGAGGGGAACATTTCCAACTGTCACATTCGAAAACACATGCAGACACTAGAATAGGAGGGTCAGGGGGGACGGGGGGTCATAAATTACACTTCCTTTGTCATCCTGATCGCGACAGACCATCCACCCTCTCTGTTTTCGGAATTCCCACGTGTCCAAAGAAATACCCGTGTCACTTAAGGGGGGAGGGGAGGGGGAGGTGGGGAGGGGGGGCGTGACTGATATGTCCCTTATGCCACTTTTTGAGCCAAAGGGAACATGTCACTTATGCCACTTCTTGAGCCAAAAGGAACATATTACTACTACTCACGCCTGTTCATAACGATACTGCTATCCACTAGTCAAATGCGCGCCTGTTCATAACGATACTGCTATCCGCTAGTCAAATGCACGCCTGTTCATAACGATACTGCTAGTCAAATGCGCGCCTGTTCATAACGATACTGCTATCCGCTAGTCAAATGCGCGCCTGTTCATAACGATACTGCTATCCGCTAGTCAAATGCACGCCTGTTCATAACGATACTGCTATCCGCTAGTCAAATGCGCGCCTGTTCATAACGATACTGCTATCCGCTAGTCAAATGCGCGCCTGTTCATAACGATACTGCTATCCGCTAGTCAAATGCGCGCCTGTTCATAACGATACCAGGCGCGGCTCCTCAGGGTAGGCAGGGTAGGCACTGCCTACCCTATCGTAATACATCAACAAATAATGTTTAAGTATGATTCTGCATTTTATCATTTGAACCGTCATTTTCCCCTAAATTCCAGTTCAAGAAAAGTTTTCTCGGTTATAATGACCAGCGCATGGTCAAATCCTTTAATCTCAATTCCGATTCATCAAAACTGCGCTGCGTGTTTGAAACGCGCGGCAGAAATGATACGCATGGAACCTGGGTAGTGGAGAGCAGGCTAGCTTAACCTCTGCCTGCCCGGCCCCCTTTCCTCAGTACGAGGCCCTTGAACAGGGATAAGGAAACATTCGGTCTGTATATGCACTCCGAGCATGCGTAGACGCGTCTGCCAGCAGTCCGAGCACTTGCCGGCCCAAATCCGAATTTATGCGACATTTTCCGAACAGCCATACTCCACGAACGAAGATCTCAGAGATCTGAATCTGTCGTTATCTCTGTGTAATACCAGTATGACCGACTTAATTAGTGAACTATTACAAATTTCGCTTTCGCGGCGCACTAACAATGAAAAGAGGAGTGATTTAGCTATTTAACACAAAGCTGCAGTCAGACAATTTTTCAATTTCTTAATCTATTTTAGTCATGGGTGTAGCGAAACGGGGGCAAGGGGGGCCACGGCTCCCCCTTGGAAGTTGGTGAACTTAATGTGCAGTCAGTTACTGACCTTTAAACTATTATTTTAATTTTGATGTAAAGAACAATTTTTGTTTAGCACAAATTAATACGGTTATCTGCAACAAATACTATAAATTTTGACAGTAAAATAATGATTTAATATTATATGATTGCAAATTTCCAACATGTGCCCCCCCCCCCCTGGAAAAAAGTCTGCCGACACTCGTGATTTTAGTTTTGGCGGTAATTCGTCCGTAAGTCACACTCATTCACTCTGCTCTTATTAAACAACCAAACAATATATTGTTTGCGTTATCCGCAATGACATCGCCCCCTATATTTGGATAAACGGGGTTTATTATTATTATTATTATTATTATTATTATTATTATTATTATTATTATTATTATTATTATTATTATTATTATTATTATTATTATTATTATTATTATTATTATTATTATTATTATTATTATTATTATTATTATTATTATTATTATTATTATTATTATTATTATTATTATTATTATTATTATTATTATTATTATTATTATTATTATTATTATTATTATTATTATTATTTATTGTTATTATTGTTATTATTGTTATTATTGTTATTATTGTTATTATTGTTATTATTGTTGTTGTTTGTTGTTACTGTTACGCTTTGCCTACCCTAAAATTTTGACTGCGAGCCGCCACTGAACGATACTGCTATCCGCCAATCAAAAGACCCACAAGTAGCAATAATACTTTGCCGTCTGCACACATTCCCGCGCAGCTACCATTCGAATAAAAACTAGTTCGAGTGTAGAAAAACTAAACATTCTAATACATTCAATTTAGCCTTTTTAAAAGTCTACTTTTTAAAGGTTATCTGTAGCATTGAGTGAAGCTCAACATAACAATAAGCTCAATAATTTCGCGGTTGAAGGCGCAGCTATTGGCACTATATGTACAACAAAATAACAAATACATGAATAAAATGTCGGACACCAATGACAATAACATACAGTGTAGGATGTATAATGACAACTAAGCTCTCTCTTTTTGCTAGTGATGGGGAAAAAAGGTACTTACGCCCTTACCGCAGGCAAGCCTCAAGTATAAGACTCCTACCCGGATTCGAACCAGGGCAGCACTACTCACTGAAAAACCCCACCGGAAGTCTCACTGCTGCATTAAAACACCTGCACATTCTGTGCTGGTAGATGGAAGCTGCCTGCCAGTGGCAGTACAGCGAGTATATTACTGAAGTGCCGGAGGAAAAACATGATATAAGTCCTGAATGCCATCTGGTAGAAGTTAATGGTGACGTGTTTGTTAGTTAATGGTGAACTTTGCAATGATTAGTCATCCACATGGCGTCGTTAATTGGTGAATGGTGTAGATGGACGTGAGGGGTGATTGAATGAGCATGTTTGAAGTTTGGTGTAGCCCACCCGAAGGTTTCGTTTGCTTGTCCTTAGAGTATATGATTTTTTTCCATGTCGTATAATATACTATAATGGTTATTAGCGGGTTATTGCGGTTCAGTTTTCTTCTGCATAAAGTTATAAACGTTGTCATGGATAGTTCTGCCGATTTATACGCTTCTTCGTATTGCTTTACTTTTCTAGAGTCCGGTATATTATATTTTTAAAATGATAATTGCATAAATTGTGTTAATAATTGAAAAGTGTAATCTTACGTTATGAAACGGAGTTCAAGGGTTTTAAATCCAAGTAATGATCACGGCGCCGCCCTACGTTTAAAGAGTTGAAGGAGAAAATCACGAGACAAATACAAACATGAACTTTTGCGAGTAAGCCAGAACCGTTTTCGAAGATATAAGAAATGTGTTCGCGTTAAAGATCATAATTTTCAACATCTGATGTGATGCAGGCAAGTTTAATGCAGTAGTGGAGTAGTTAGTGTTCCGTACCCGTGACTTGCCGGTCCTTTACACATAACTCTGGCGGAGAGCGCGCCGACCCTCGCCCGGCCCCTTGGCGCCGCAGGGCGGCCCGGTTGCTCAAAGGACGCACAGTATGTATAGTTGCTACATATGACGTACAACGGAAAGACTATGTATGCTATGCAGTTTGTATGTTAATGCCAGAATTGATTTACCTATTTATGGTCACCGGGTCTACGTACTGTTTACTCCTGGATCACTCTCCACATTCCTTTCAAGAGATTTTGAATGAAAGCGATAGTATGTCCAGGGCAACCCTGAACAGTTTGACGCAGTTCCGGCAACAGTTGAATAACTTCCTCAGTGTAGGAAACCCGACAAGTGCTCCTAAGCTTATAAGGGTGAAAGTTTTTACACCTCGGACTTGTTAAATCACCACGTTCCGCCAATCTCACCCGATTACTACTAGCTCTAGTAGTCGATAATATGTTAAAACACGTAAGTATACGAAAGCGAATATTTCGGAAATAGTTAATGCCATGAAAATATTGGATTAGGCATTTGTCAGACTCCTTTATTTACTTTCTCTACTGGTAAGTAGAGAGTATTGTATTCCACCCAAAAATTCGATGTCGAGGTTTCACCGGAAATGTATGTTTTAAGACCCACTGAATCCAAAAAAAAAAAAAAATGCATTTTTAGAAAAACGTCCGTGTGTCTGTCAGTCTGTTGACAGCATAGCTAAAAAACGAAAAATTTTCAAAAAAATATCCATGTAAAGGGTAGTTTAGGATGGGGCTGTTTTGTTCAACATGTTTGTGTCGCATCCTTAAAAGAAATTAAACTTAAATACGAACTTTGGTTTTTAACCGACTTTTCGTTTTTGAGTTATGCTGTACACAGACAGACACACAGACACACACGGACCTTTTTTCAATACTTTTTTTTTTATTCAGGGAGTGTCAAAACATATATTTCCGGTGAAATTTCGACATCGAATTTTTGAGTGGAATACAATACTTTCCCTACTTACTAGTAGAGAAAGTAAAAAAGTGCACCGGAACTGAAAATATCTGATGTGTTACACTCGCATGACTTTCTCTACTCTTGTACTAACCATTCTTACAAACTCTTATTCCTATATCTTCTTCGTGTTAGTTAAAATAAACATTTGTACAAATTATCTTATTGCTTATTTCCTTGTAGGTGCAAGGGGAATATTAGAATACAGTAGGCTTTGTGCGATAGTCAAATGTTTTAAAGCTTTGGGAATCTGTTACCTTTGCCCACTTAACATATAAAAAATAAACAACGATGATCCTTTTCACGAAAGTTCTAAGTTTTCCGAAACTCACACACATAACAAGGAATATCTCCGAAATGGTTCACCCTACAAGAAAATTTATTCAGACATAAATTGTGTATTTTAGCAAGATCTACATTTTTTGTATAGTATGATGTGGTCTATCTCTAACGGTTTACCAGTTATGCAAAAGTCGTCCAGAGTAAATACGACTACAGGGGCTACAGCCAGAAAATTCAAGATATACATTTCATTTGTCATAAAAATACCTCAAACATATCGCATTTTAATCAAAATCGTTAGAGCCATTTCCAAGAAAATCAACATTTTCGAAAAATTTTCCATGTAAAGAGTAGTTTAGGGTGGAAGTATTTTGTTCAAAATGTTCGCGTCGCATCCTTAAAAGACATTAAACTTAAATACCAATTTTGGTTTTTAACCGACTTTTCGTTTTTGAGTTATGCTGTCCACAGACACACCTTTTTCCAAAAGTTCTTTTTTTTTTTAAATTAAATTCAGGAGTGTGGCAACAACTTAACACTCACTTATATAATAAGTATATTAGGGATAAAATATAGCTCCAATGAACTTTTTAACTATATACTCGTAATCTAGAGGGATCAAATTATAATAAAATATAAAAATAAAAAATGTGAATTTTGACTCCTAAGTGAAGTACTTTCTTACCTTAAGTTGATATTACGTCGCTTTGAATAATCGTATTGAAATAAAATATTTCAAAACACACTAAT
Organism: Tenodera sinensis; assembly: GCA_030765045.1. Classification (NCBI taxonomy): domain Eukaryota; kingdom Metazoa; phylum Arthropoda; class Insecta; order Mantodea; family Mantidae; genus Tenodera; species Tenodera sinensis. The sequence continues at coordinate 112,695,056 of CM060969.1, forward strand.
TACGTTTCTGTGGGTTTGCCATAACTCGTTAAAAACGTCTTTAATAACAACACAATTTAAAAGCAAACATTCAGATGTAACCTGTCTGCTTAATATTCAACAATGATCCCATACCGACAATTACAAACCTGCGAATTTGTCCATTGTTGTCCATTGTTGACATACACAAAAAAATATAAAATATTTGAGTTTTTCATTCGAATTTCATCAATTTTTTTAAGTATGACTATCCAAAGTTATGCAATACCAGTTTAAAGTAAGTTATGGATATACTGTACAATAATTTATATGGTTATTAATTTATTATAATTACATCAACAATTATCTTCAAATATATTAAAATAAATGGTAACGTCAAGAAAGGAAATTTTTCGTCTCAGAAAAACGGCAGCCAATAAGAGATGACTAGTCACGTGACAGTTAAGTTTAATGTAATAATAAGAAAGTGTTACCAACCAAAGGTTGAAATAGTATGGGCATTTAAAGGCTCACGTGTTGAAACTTTAAAAGGCTCTGAGAGAAAAAATTATAGCATGTAATTCAAGATGAAGTTAAAAAGTAATTTTTGATTATTAAAACTAATTTTTCCGCCAAATTTCAGTTTCGCATAATTTTGCAGTTTTAAATGCGTTTGTATTATGTGAAATTTGTTTGGTTTCCGATTCGAACACGAGGAAGAGAAGGGATTGCGTAACAAAACGCAGGACCACGTGGTGATAATTTGATGATCCAAGTGGAATCGCCACCCCTTGGGTAGTTCAGGGGAGGTCCGAAACATGTGACGTCACGTGGGTTGGTGGGCCGGTCCGCGCGGCAGCCAGCCAGCGAGCTACCTCCCCTCCATCCCCTCTCCTTCAGCAGTTGGTTACTATACTGGCGGGCAAACTACTCACAGAAGGTGCTGGGAGACGAACGTAATAGGAACAGCGTGCTCGTGTGTTCTCCAGAACAGTGACGACGCATTTTGCGTACTACGTCGTAACGAACTGAACTCATCCCATGAGAAGTACGACCTCTGTTAGTGAAGACGACACCTTGGCTGTGTTTCTGCTGCAGTGTTAGTGTGTGTCAGCGAGCACTTTTGTTGGTTGTGACGCATGTTTCAAATGGGACGAGGGAAGTGCGTGTGACTGGAAGAATACCGTGGCATGTGCTGCTGTGTTTTTATCGCAACAAAACACCTGTTTAGCGAAAAGGGGGCGTGTACTCTAGACACATACGTAGCATGATGGAACCTCCTCTCTCGGAGCTGGACACCGGGTTCGAGCCCCAGCAACGTGCTCGCTCAAACACGTGGCCTCTGCCGCGCCCGGACAACTTCGTCGAGATCAAGGAGGAGTCCAAGTGTCCGGGAAGCGTGCTGGGGGCGGGAGCGGGTGTCGTTCTCCCATGTGGCACCGTCATGGGCCCCGACGGCACACTTCAGACGGGGCTCCAGCTCCCGACCACGGCGAAGAAGAACTCGAGTCGTCGTAATGCCTGGGGGAACTTGTCCTACGCCGACCTCATCACGCAGGCAATCACATCGGCGCCAGAGAAACGTCTCACGCTGTCGCAGATCTACGAGTGGATGGTCCAGAATGTACCGTACTTCAAGGACAAGGGGGACAGCAACAGCTCTGCAGGATGGAAGGTGAGTATGGTAATCAGCTGACTCAGTTTTAGATTTACACGAATACCAATCGTGGGCAAAGTAAACCATTTCACCTAATAATTGATACCAACTTTTTATTGGGAATATGAATTTTGAGACTTCCTAAACTTTCCCCTCCCACCAAAGTTTGTTTGGATAATATTGCGTATTTACCAAAACACTTAAAATGGATTTTCGCGCACTTTTAACTGTTGTATTGCACAGGTATTAAGAATCCACCTTTAGGAACAATTGACACACACAGTGTTATTTATTTCTCTACGTTCTGTAAACCACACGAGGGGTGCAGAAATGCCAGATATTGTGTATTTGCTAAAACGCATACCTATGTCAGCCTGTTGAATGTTGGGTACCTGTATAAATAGCGTGAGTGCATTAATATTACTGATATTGCATCGTTAAGCTCTTAGAAATACACAGCTAACCGTTTTACGAAAAGGTTATTTGCATGCTGTAAGAGTTTGAGGAGGCAATACCACGATCTGAAAACAATAATAATGTATTGACGTTATTTATCAAGATGCCCAACATTCCCAACATAAGTATTTGTGACGAAAATTGCGTTAAATACCAAACCTGGTTTAAGTTCAGTGTCATCTTTGTTTGTAACACGATTTTAAGTCTTCCTAACCTAACCTACCTTTTATATGGAACATTTTTGCTCAAAAACGACTCAACGATTTTGACTAAACTCTCACATGTTCAGGATATCTGCATGGCTAATGAAATACACATACATTTTAAGTTTCAGGGAATACTGTTTACTGTCGATCGTTAAAACACAATGTACGAGATATTGTTATTGGTTTGAATTTTTAAATACTAACACCTTTTGAAGTGTTAGTCGTTATTCGTGTTTTTCTCACGGTCATGCAAAAAGCATGAAATTCCAAGCGACGTGCTTATAAAAATGCGACATCGCTTCAGGCTATCCTTATACTTACAACGAAAAACATTACGAAAATGTATCTCTGTTAATATGAAGCAGATAGAATATGCTTTTGTATTTGTAAGAATAGTGGAAAAGTGAGGAGGAAGAGTCAAGTGAATGTGACACTTGAACTGTTTATTCAGAGAAAATGGGCCAAATCTGCACATCGTTGACATAGTCTTAACGCTACAAACAATTGCATGTGTCAAACAAAACAGGAGCGAAGGCTAGCTAATGTTTTGTTTATTTTGTTTTTAACTCTTAAAAGCCCATTATTTCGGAAATGGTCGTATATCGGTCTACATTTTAGAACCTTGGCACACCTTTCGTTCTTTTATTTCTCATTGTTGCAAGGTTTTAAGGCGCAAATACAGCAATTGTTAACAGAATTATATAAAGTGTTTATTTAAGATTTATTAGGTTATCCTTGTGGTGTTTGTGCTTAGGGTTCCTGGATGCCCTTCTATGTATTACACAATATTTATGTTCATAAATGTTTCAAGCAAACGAATATGCGAGAATGTCAGCTCCCAAGGTTGGCCAGTGCTGCCGCGCACAACACCATTTGTACTGCGCCGTAAACACTACCTAACCTCAAACTGTTTTCACATACGCAATGCATAGATTTCCATTTTTTTCTCCTACATTGTTGTTTTCTATTATTATTGCTTCGATTAGATTGTAGTTCACAAATAAATTAGAAGCCAAAATCGACATTATGAGATTCTGTAGCCGAAAACAGCTTTCGTGAGGAATTTGGATTTCCTCAAATGTCTTATCGCAGGTCTGCTAGGAAAATCTGCTTTTCATCGGAAGGATCAAAGAGTACGTTTGGATAACATCTGTTATCGCAAGATAGCAGACCGCGAAATTTTTACAGTCGGCCATTGTATCCTGATTAAATAAACAATTGACTACGGATTACAAGTCGAGAAAAATAGAGCGAAATTGGAAAGTCAAATCAGATTTGAAAAATTCAGTGCCGCGACGGACGCGAAAAACAGTTCTTCGACAGCTTTCCAGCGGCAATGTGAAATCACAATACATAATTATATTATGGCGAAATTTATACTCTCTGATTGCGTATTTAGATCTTGCGTATTGAAAGAAACAACCCAGAAAATGACTGCCTGAGGATTATATCCTGCGTTACTGTGGTAGAATTAACTGCACATTCAGTTACTTTATATGTTTTTAATTTTAACATATGTTTTACAAACTCGGCGATGCCTTTGTAGGAGTTAAGTACTGTGCGAGAAATGGATTTATAGTAACCGTGAAAATGTTACAATGTTTTATGTGATTCGAGATGAACTACTGTGTGCACGCTATCAGCGAAAAATAAAACGATGTTGATTGTTCACATGATTTTCCGTACCACTATAATTACAATTTAGTTATAGATACAGGGAACCCAAATGTTTAAAATCCACTTTATGCTTATATTCTGGTCCAGAATTTTCACACACTTTCCATGACACTGCGATATTTCGGAAATGTTTGTTGCTGCAGAAAGCTTTGCGAAATAATTTGTTTTAAATAGATGATTTTTTGTATGATAGGCCTTTGTTGATCTCTTTTAGCTTACAAATTATAATTAATTCCTTCTGAATAAAGGATCTTCTGAGGGTGTTAGAAGAATTTTCGAGATGTATGTAGTACGTTTTATGTCATGTATAAGGCTAGGAACTTGGAACCTGGTGTGCCCTGCGGTCATTTGGGGCTATAGGTATGACATAAACAAATTTAACAGAACACGTACCTCTGTGTTGGTGTTAGGTGTTTGTTGACATTGAATCCCGGTTGCTTCGGCATATAAGGCTCCAACATCCAAGCCTTAATGTAAGTACGAGTAGGTATATGACATTTAAATCAAAATCGTTCGAGCAGTCATTTTTGGGAAAATAAATAACAGACATTTTCTATGCAGTGGGTAGCTTGGTTGGTGGTAGGGTTCTTGAAGATATTCGTGTTGCATCTACGACAAATATTGCATTTATGAAGTTTAGTTTTTTCCTAAAATGTTACGTTTAGGTTCAGGGAACTCAAAACATACATTTCAAATTAAATCTTGGCCATGACTTTTTGAGTAGAATTCAACATTTTTTTACCGAGAAAGCAAAAAACTGACGAACCGGCTGCGCGGTGTTTGGCCTCTCGGCATCCTCGGCCCTCGTTGCTGCCATGGAAAGGTGCAGATGAAACCATACAATATTTTTAAAACTGCTTTTAAAGGCTTTACTTACCAACTTTATGAAAGAGATATTGAACCTGACCACCGCCATTGTCCATACATTTTTGGTAGCTCTTTAGGAAACTATCCATCATTCGCCGCATTGTATTCCGTATGTACGGACGTCACTGTTGACTCGAAAAAAAAATGGCTCTATAACTCTTTGTCCGCTGGTATATTAAGTTTCGTCTTGATCCAACACTTAGTTTTTTCTAAAAATGTTACTTTTTAGGTTCAGCTACCTCAAAACATACATTTCAAATTAAATCTTGGCGACGAATTTTTGGTTTTAATCTAATATTTAATTTGAGACAGCAAATAATGCCCCGAAAAGCCAACAAATGAATGGCGGGAGGTTGTTTATAATATGATCTATAGCATGTGGTAATATATGCAGGAATTCTATAAAATGTATGATTTATGACATTTTAAAAATCTACGTTACATAGGGATATTTGAAAATAACTTCGTATCTTGCCTTTTTATTACCTTGTTTTGCAAATTCTGCTTTTTACGCAAGCACGTTAACTTCCAAATTCAGTCGCAGCTGAATTTTCTCACTATATTTTCAGGATTCTTAATATAACCTGTCCTCCCCCCCCCAAAGTGTTTACTTTATATTTTTCATTACAACTATTTAACCAAATTTCTCGGCGCAGAAAATGCATGTGCAATCTGTCCTAAAATACCTTACGTTTCTATGTATGATTTTCTACCTCCGTTAAACGAGACTAAATACATATTTAAGACTTTATTACAATTAGCAGGCTGGCATCCTTCAATTACGTACCATAATGGAATGAGACTTTGACATGCAGTTTGTGTGGGCTACATTTGTCAAATGCTTTCACAATAATTAATGTCAACGTGGGATGCAAGTCTGTTTTTGTAATCTGTATCACAAATTAATACGAGACAAATGATTCTGTAGGAGTAAATTAGGAACACGTACAAGCGAATTTGAAATGGATTATGCAAAAACTTTAATGATAAATATACTGCATTTTTACTTTCTATACTGGTAAGTATGGGAAGTATGTATTGTATTCCACCCTAAAATTCGATGTCGAGATTTCACCGGAAATATATGTTTTGAGACCCCCTCAATCCAAAAATAGCATTTTTAGAAAAAGATCCGTGTGTGTCTGTGGACAGCATAACTCAAAAACGAAAAGTCGGTTAAAAACCAAATTTGGTAATTAAGTATAATGTCTTTCAAGGATGCGACACGAAGATTTTGAAGAACATAGCCCCACCCTAAACTACCCTTTTCATGGCAAATTTTGATTTTCTTGAAAATAGCTCTAACGATTTTGATTAAAATGTCATATGTTTGAGATATTTTTATGACAAATGAAATGTATATTTTGAATTTTCTGGCTATAGCCCCTGTAGTCATATTTACTCTGGACGACTTTTGCATAACTGGTAAACCGTTAGAGATAGACCAAATCTTAGTGTACAAAAAGTATAGAGCTTGCTAAAATATGCAATTTATGTCTGAATAAATTTTCTTGTAGGGTGAACCATTTCGGGGATATTCTTTGTTAAGTGTGTGAGTTTCGGAAAACTTAGAACTTTCGTGAAATGGAACATCGTTGTTGATTTTTTTATATGTTAAGTGTGCAAAGACAACGGAATCTCAAATATTTGACTATCGCTCAAAGCCTACTGTATTCTAATATTCCCCTTGCATCTACAAGGAAATAAGCAATAAGATAATTTGTACGAATGTTTATCTTAACTAACATGGAGATAATAAGAGTTTATTAGAATGGTTAGTACAAGAGTAGAGAAAGTTATGTGAGTGCAAAATACTTTTTTTTTTTTGTATGGGTAAAAAGTTTGATTTGTACTTATGGATAGCAAAAAAGTTTCGAAGGGTTGCACTGTGTTTTGCCTGTACGAATCCTCGGCGCCCGTTGCCGTCTGCCGCTATCATAGAAAGGCTCGCATAAAACCATACATTTCTAGAAGTACTTTTGAAAGGCTTTACTTCCCAACATTAAGAAAGAAGATGCTGAAACTGGTCACCGTCTTTATCTATACATTTTTGACACCTCTGTAGGAAACTATCCATCACTCGCCGTAGTTCGCGTTGAGAAATGCAGGCAATTTCCTGGCGGATATTTTGTTTTAATTCTTCCAGAGTTTGTGGGTTTGTCTTGTACATTTTGCCCCCCCCCCCAAAGTGGGGCAAAATTGTATTCATGTATGGGCGTCAACTGTTGACTCAAAAAATGGCCCTATAACTCAGAACCTAATATTGTTCATGAAGTACTCTTTCATGACGAACAAATTGGTGTATGGTGCGCCAATAACGGAGAAAGGTTTCTCAGAGCTCCAATAAGAGATTTTTGCGTTCTCTCCATAGTGTAAGTTCTGAATGACCAGGTACTCTGATGCTTTTAGAAAATTTGGGATGTAAATTGTATTTTTAAAATTATTTTCTTCCAATCTTTGGTACCGTACTCCATTGATTTTTATAAAATTAATGCAGGGACTTCCAACCTTGTCTCTTCGGAGATCCTGTACCTCACTCCACTCCTCAGTCGGAGGGACAGACAGTCATTATCCAGTGACGGACACTAATAGGCAATTCCATGGCCATTTGTAAGTCATGCCTTGAATTTTCTGGGAATGCCCTCAGAAGACCTTCATTCTACATGATTTTTGCTAAATGCTAAACAGTGAGAAACCGACAAAAGTTTACTAAATAAAAAATATGGATTTCGTTAAAACACACAATTTATGTCAAATACTTAGTTTTTCTTTTGAGTGAACCATTTCCGAGATGTTCTTTCTCATTTGTTTAAACTTGCCAATACTTATACTTTTTTTTTAAAATAGGAATATGTTATTCGTTTTTTCGTCTCTTGGCCTTGCAAAGAGAACGGAATTTCAAAGAGCAGCCAGCTCTTAAAACATTTGACTATCGCTTAAAGCCTACTGTATTCCCATATTCCCCTTGTACCTGCAAGAAAATTAGCAATAAGATAATTTCTGAAAATGCGTATGTCAATTAAAATGTAGTAGATAGGGAAATAAGTATTTGCAAGAAAAGTGTGTATAAGAGTGAGTGTAGCTCTACATATATTTGTAAACAGAACAAAGTCCGCGTATAGGGAAAGGAGGTAAAACCAACATCCTCTCTTTCGCTAAAGTTGGACATTGCTGATCTAATGATCGATTTAATGTTTAGCCCGTTACAGTCATGGGCGAAACGTTATATTTTATAATTCAAGATATACTTTTCATTTGTCAAGTAAATGTCTTCGAAAAGATTAGTATTTCTGAAAAAATCAAAATTTAAAAAAAAAATGTCCTATATAAAGAACTTTCTGAGATGGATTTTCTTTAAAATGTGTTGCATCCTTGGAAGATGCCGAGGTTAAATAAAACACACACGCACACGCACAGCCACGCGTGCGCAATGAATATTTTTCTGAAAATGCTCTTTTAGGTTTATGTATTTCCGGCGAAATCTCGATATAAAATTTTTGGTTGGAATACAAAAATAGACTGGCCGTAATGCTTACCTATTTAATTATATTGTTACCTGGCGGTTAACGTTTGGTGTTTTATGAATAGTTGTGCAAATAATTGGCTGAAAACCCATCTGCTATGATTGCGAAGGTAGACCAATTTATTCACCCTTACTACTTCTATCAAATTCACCTGTATCATATATGTATAGCGTTATTCATGTTCTAGTTGCATTTTAGGCTAGAAATTATTTCAAATTAAACTTGTATACTTATAGTCCATTTTATAATTACACTGACGTAACCAAGGTGTTCACAGCAGTAAAACGGTTCAGTGGAACGAGAGATAAGCTATCTTTTAGTAAGGTAAGGATTTTGGCGTGTATATCGGCACCATTTCGCCGGCGACTCCCGGTTCTCTCATGCAATAGATGGAAGCTCGCGAATGGGTTACCATACATTTTAATACACAATTCTTGATAAAAATCAAGAGGTACAGTTTATTCCGAATGTGAATATTTCGAACATTTGCTATGGCAATTAAATAACGTGCTTTTTCTGCACATAAAAATAATTTTATCTTCGTAATCTGATTTCTAGAGTTTTTAAGTGAAGGCGAACCCTAAACAAAACTGATACGAACACTCCATTATTCATATCTATAATCGTCAACAGTTCGTGGCCCTTAGAAGTGTTTTGTTTGAATAAATATGTATGTTGACGTGGAAGTCTTGTAAGCCGTAAAAACTTCAAGGTTTTCATACATATTTCTACTGTGATTTTCTGCCAAAAGAGCGAGCTATATTTGGCTGTACCAGCGATATTATGCCGAGTTTACAAGGACGAATGAAGAATATTTTGGGAGAGAAAGTTTAGAAAGGCTGCTTCCAAGGGTGACACTGGGTTTCAAGACGGGAACATAATTAGTACGGGGCCCATTACTGTTCACGAAGGAATGAATAACAAATATTCAAAGCATTGCATCTGTGAAAATCCCCCCAAAAATCTATAGTTTTCTCCTGGTTAATTTTACTTTTTTTTTTAGCATATGTTCGGAACATAAAAGGCATTAAACATCTTAACGAGCTATGTCAAACCGTTAAGATATTAATTTTATGTTCATAATTAGCATGCTCCTTAGAACCCACAGGAATGTTAGCTTAGTACACAAACTTAAACCTAATTTAAGGGAAAAACATCTAAAGCATCAAAATGTTTTATTGTAAGTTATGAAAAATAATTAATTTCAAGTGCCGTTTAATGTTTTAGGTAGTGCACAATAATTCCTAAAGCTCTCCTGAAGCTTTCAACCTAACAGGTCATAATTTACTAAATGGTAAAGGACGTCTAAACAGCCAATTGTGGCTTTGAAGCTCTTGATTTTAAAAAATCGATTGTATTGCATGCAAGTCAAGTGATATTAAAGATTAAAAAATTGAACATTTTTCATCTTTTGTACCATGCTTTTCGGATACATGCCTTAAGAATATATATGACTGAAATTTCATGAAAATCGAGAAGGCACAACTTATTTATTTTAATTCTATAAAATATTTGAGACCTTCAAGAATGCAAAACATACATTAATAATACATTTCACAAATAAAAATCGTGCTAGGTTTTATCGTTAGATGTGTTTAAACATAATTTTTAAATTTAAAACAAAAATTGCGTTTTTAGGTAAAAACATTTGTTTAAGCATTTTTGGAGCCAAAAATAAGATACAGAAATCTACCGCAATTTTAAAAAATGGATGTATTTTGAACTTAGGGTTAAAATATTGGATCAAAATTTAAATGTAAGGGACTTTATTTTAGGGACATCATCAAAATAAAGAAATTTCATCATAATTTCCAAGCTGTTACAGCAAATTGGATGAAATTTAGGCTGTAACGTTATTGCATTGCAGTATACGTATGGTATTTATTAAAAAAAAAAAAAAAGAAGAAAAAACACGTTATTAGTTCAGAATTTCAAAATTTTCAGTCATGCTAGTGAGCGACAAGATTTTTTACGAAATATACTGCCGTTTGTAAGGACTTCAGTGCGTCTATGACGGCAAAATGTTCCCGGCGTTAATCGGTTCTCTCGCGTAGTGGAGAGTGTCCGCGGAACGGGTTACCATATATGTAAAAGACCCTGCTTTTATTGTTACTTTATTTTTTATTACAATTAGAAGCTTAGTAAAGCATGAGCTCCAGGTCACTGGCCAAAGCGCTGCTAGAGTTAAAAATACTCCTATTCCAAATAGTGTGTAGTGTAGTGGTTTGTGCACTCTCTTGTTAAGCCCTAAGTCGGGCTTATCAACTCGAATGAAGGAGAATGCTATGCGCTTTATTTTACATTTTTAGACAAGAATAAGCACGTTTAAAAATATTTCAGTTCACTGATATTCCCCAGAAATAACGTTTTGCCCGAACACCCCTTAAGACTCGTGAAATAGCTTGAGCGACCTTCATTTTCTTACCTGCCAAACATACGGGTAACAGTGCAAGGCCGTGAGCGGGCTGCGCTCATAGAGTATCGGTTTCCCAGATATCTTCACACATTAAAACAATATACATATAAGTTACTATTAATAGAAAGTAAAACTCATTGCTTTATCATGGAATGCCATGATATCTCTTAGTTTCATAATTTTTAAATGACGAAAAAGCAAGTGAAGATGGGAAAGAAAGATTATTAAGAAATGCTAAGCGAATCTAATTTATTAGAAATGTATATGACTTTAAGAGGAATCTGCAGAAAAGGTACAATATTTAGGATTGCTTGATAAAATTAAACACCAGAACGCAAGGCAACGTATTTTGCGAATGAATCCGAAATTTGACGCTAATGTTGATTTTGTTAGTATGGGAAATAATCCACAGATTTACTCCCACACTGAGGAGAGTAAGCATGGATTCTAATTAAGAGAAAATTCCTGCTCTTCAAGTGGATAATAAACTGGGAACCTCTGCGTTGAGAAGCATTATTGGAACATCAAGAAGACAAGCGCTTTTAAAATAAGTTAAACTGTTTCCTGGAATTGGTGATTATTAGAGGAAGCTTTAAAAATTATTTTGTTTGTTAACTGCTTCTTTTTCTTCATGTGCTTAGGGTAATATTCTGTTTATTTCCCCTTTTAATCCTCGGATGAATTGTAGATGATGTGAATCCATCTGCTAGCGGGTCTTCCTCGTGTCCTTTTCCCATCTAAAGGCCTGCCATCTGTGGCTGTAGACGGTTGTTTCCCATCTGTTAACGTATTTCCGTCGCTCATTAATACATTTTGTTATATCTTGAATTTGGCAATTTTCTCTGTGTAGTTCATCTAATTAGTTTTCCCTTGAATTGTTTATTAGCATGTATTTGTTTTGACTGTATCTGCTCGGTTACTGCTCCACAAGTTAAATTCTGTGTTAACAACGCTGTCAATGGTTAGGATCATATCAGCTGATATACCGGAATTTCGTTCCACAGGAGTTCTTTTACATGCCATTGGGTCTCTTACGCACATTTAAAAACCATCTATCTGGGCCGGATATGAACCCACGACCTTGCGGTTAGTAGGCGAGCTATGCGTCTTAAAACTTTCTGTCCTACGTAAGTAGAAGTATCGATTGTATTTCATGCAAAAATTCGATACCGAGATTTCACCGAAAATAAGCATTTTTGAGCCCCAGAACCCAAAATAAGCATTTTCAAACACTCGGCCCTTTACATGGGACACTTTTCGAAAGTTCTTTTGTTTTCTCAAAAAGATCTTAACGATTTTGATTACAATTTCATACATTTAATATATTTACTACATGGCAAATCCAATTCAAATCTCCAAGTATTTGTGAATATTGTGTGAAGTCCTCTTCATTGGAAACTATTTTGTATAACTTTGTGTAATAACTGGTCAACAATTGAGCTCGGGCGGTAAAGTCTGTAGCTCGCATTTGGGAGGTCGCGTGTTCGATACCCAGGCCGCCCTTCCTGATCTATGGGTTTTTCGGAGGTTTCCCCTGATCGTCAAGTGAATGCTAGGGGGATTTCTATATCCTCCAAATATCTTGTCCCTCCTTTTCTTTACATTAATCATTGTATTTCACTCTTCATCCAGTTAGGTTTCTTTCAGGGTTGGAAGCGTCGGCGAGCGTCGCAGCAGCAGCGAGGCAGGGAAACAAATGCGTTCTGGAAATCTCATCCCCCGGATTGGAAGGCGAGTCTGCTGGATTCCGGGCCACGATGGTGCAAGCCCGAAGGGGTGGGGGGTGCCGGTTTGCGAGTCACGCGCCCCCTTGGGAGTACGAACCGAAGGGTGTACTTCTAACTGGGGAAATTTAGGGACCCTGCCCTCTGCTCTGTTGTGACAACGTTCCGGGTGCCTGTTGGGTTCATTCGCCTCATCCATTCTCCCGGTTGCCCCGTCATGAGGCATAGACACAAAAGATCGCCTTTCGGTCGAGGTGTTAAATCTCCTCCCTCGAGTTGTCACTGGCAAACATTAAGAGAGAAACAAAAGCATGCTACATAATGTAGAACACTTTAAAACACACATTGTAAAGTAACCTCTTCTTGTGGCGCCAGGTATCCATTATTATTATTGGCCAGCATATAGCATCCGGTTTTAAACATTTTGACTATGGAACCGTGCAAATCTTTATCTCGATTGACACAAAGTGGATGGAAAAATAAGCTGTTGTAATGACAGTCTGTAGAAGTATACATAAATATACACGGTAGAAAGAAAGTCTTGTGGCCTCGAAAGCAGTTTTATATGTCCACACGATTTTTTGTATCAACATTAGAGAAGTACTGAATATAAATGAGCTCGAGGAAGTAAAAGGCATTTTTAATGCAAGTAGAGCATTTTAAGCTCTCGTTTTAGCTTTGATAAGACATTTTTTTGCAATAAAGTTGCAGATAAAATTGAGCGGAAGTGGTTAAATAACCGAATTTGTACCGTTACACGCGTTACGTAACTTAGCAAGGCGGTGCGGCGGTCAGTGGCGGCCAAAGAGTCCTCGTGGCTTCAGCGCACGTGTTGCCGGAAACCAGTTACTGTAGGGCCGAGGAACTCGTGGAATAGCTTGAGCGACCCTCAAGTGCGGATCCATAAAATAATATTGCAAATCACATTTTGTAGGGCATAATTAATAAACCACGGACACTTAGGCATTGTACGTGTGTTTTGAAATACCTGAATAATAAAAATGCGTTATAAATAAAAAAGGTTCGCGCGCCTGCATGAAAACTCAACAAACTCTTTCAAGGATACGACACGATCACCGCAACCCAATATTACACATAAAATCATTTTCTTACTTTTTATGTTTTCAAAAACGAGCGTTAACGATTTTAATCAAAATGTCACATGTTTAATAAATTGACTTGAGAAATAAAATTAATTTCTTGAATTCTATGTCAATATTCCGTGAACTTCCATTTATTAGAATGTACTTTATGTAAACTGATATGTTAGCAAATGGACGAAAGTTACTGCAGAGAAAACGTAGATAAAGCTCATTAAAATACCCAATTATTTTTCTTAGCGTTAGTCGTTTTCAAAATATTTCAGGTTGCAAGTTTAGACCTTTTATAACCTAACGGAAATGCTTGAAACTTAGCGTTTCTCCTCACCCCCTCTTTTCCTCCCTGCCTTCGCTATGGTAAATAAACATTTGAATGCTGTTTCCGCACGTAGAAATCTTTGAAATAATTCCCAGTTAAAAATATCTTACGATGAAACGCGAAATGGATAGAACAATCACGTTGGTTAGACACTGGCCTACTGATCCTAAGGTGCGGGATCAAATCCGGCCCAAATCGATAATTTTTAAGTGTGCTTAATAATGACAGCTGTATTTCACATTTACTGACATGTAAAAGAACTCCTGCGGGACGAAATTCCTGCACACCGGCGACGCTGATGTGATCCTGGCAATTGACAGCGTCGTTAAACAACAAAATATTATTATTAGAAGAATCACTTTATGTGAATAGCAGCTATAATAATAGGGAAGAAATAGACATTTCACAAGAGTTAAGCAATGTAAACATACATTAAATGTTCGTAATAATGAATAATGTTAGCTTTAGTTAGCTTTCCACGCTCTACTGCCGACCGCACGGAGAGTGGAGTGTTGGTAGACGGGCATTGTGTGCCCCGGGTCAAGGTACCGCTAGGAGCGGGCCCGTTTAAATTGATAGCACGGTGTGAGGAATATATTGTAAATTTATCGTGGGTGGGGAAAGTCATTTAAATTCATATCTGATTTTTACTTTCTCTACTGGTAAGTAGGGGAAGTATTGTATTCCACCCAAAAATTCGATCTCGAGATTTCACCGGAAATATATGTTTTGAGGCCCCCTGAATCCAAAAAAAGCATTTTTAGAAAAAGGTCCGTGTGTGTGTCTGTGGACAGCATAACTCAAAAACGAAAAGTTGGTTGAAAGCCAAACTTGGTATTTAAGTTTAATGTCTTTCAAGGATGCGACACGAAGATTTTGAAGAAAATAGTCCCACCCAATACTACCCTTTACATGGAAAATTTTTCGAAAATTTTGATTTTCTTGAAAATGGCTCTAACGATTTTGATTAAATTGCAATGTTTGAGATATTTTTATGACAAATGAAATGTATATCTTGAATTTTCTGGTTATAGCCCCTGTAGTCGTATTTACTCTGGACGAATTTTGCATAACTGGTAAACCGTTAGAGATAGACCAAATTATACTATACAAAAAATGTAGATCTTGCTAAAATACACAATTTATGTCTAAATACATTTTCTTATAGGGTGAACCATTTCGGAGATATTCCTTGTTATGTGTGTGAGTTTCGGAAAACTTAGAACTTTGGCGAAATGCAAGAACGTTGTTCATTTTTCTATATGTTACTCGTGCAAAGAGAACGGAATCTCAAAGGTGTAAAAGATTTGATTGTCGCTCAAAGCCTTCTGTATTCTAATATTCCCCTGCACATACAAGGACATAAGCATTAAGATAATTTGTACGAATGTTTATCTTAACACGAAGAAGATATAGGAATAAGAGTTTGTTAGAATGGTTAGTACAAGAGTAGAGAAAGTCATGTGAGTGCAACACATCAGATTTTTTTTTAACATTTTCCGCTTGGTAAATGTTGTTTCTGTCAAATTTATTTATGCAAACGTATCAGCTTTTTTAAAACCGTTATTTTTCTGTATGCTTATTGGGATGCCTTAACTTCTTCGTATATATTTATCATGATGAAGTTACACCTGACAGAAGTGTGTTGTTTTATTTTTTTAATGAATCAAAGGCATTGTTTGAATCGATTTATTATACTATAAAGTACCTATGTGCTTTCAGGCAGTAGAGATGAAATTCTGTATTTTGTCGTCGGTCGAATTTGAGATTTTTAGGGTTAAGGAAAAGAATAAAAAAGAAAGAAAGAAAGGTGGAGTTATGTTTTACTTTGCCCAGCTCCTGCCGCAACTTTTGGAAAGTTAGTGATCGTTCAACCCAAGAAACAGCGTTACTAAGGCTTCGTATTAGGCTTTCTGGATTTCTTACAGGGCTCAAAGTGACGCTTTGTCTGCTGTTGGAAGTTAAAGGTTGTGCGCGCGTGTGTGTGTGTTCAAGTAAACCATATTAACTTCATGTTGACGAATGACATTGCATAACTGTTGTGTTTATTTGCCTTTGCGATTTGCTGAGTATTATGATTTGTTGAGATTTTGATGTCACGAGGCCTTGAAGGCAAAATACTGAACTTCACCCTAGGAGATGATCAAGGAAGTTGTCAGCGTAATTTTTTGCCTTCTTCCGCGCTCTCAGCGACAGTGTTGGTCATACATTTAAATTCAAATATCAAGGAAATTAAGAATGAAATGTTATACGATCCGATACAGACGGAGGTCTTGCTTTAATATCATGGAATATAATGTATTTTTGTTTGTAATTTCAAGATGTTTTGATGTTTTTCAGCAAAAATCTAACCTCTAGTTGGGATTTAAGCAGAAATGTCTGTCAGTCTGTCCATATGCATGAAATAGTCGAGGTTTTTCTAGGTAAAAATGATGGAACAAAATATGTGAAGTGACTGCTGCAGCGGTCGAGTAGTCAGGTTGTGGCTTCTAAGTCAGAGGCTGCGGGTTTGATTCCTGGCTAGCGTTGGGAATTTTTCTTTAACCTGAATAATTTCCTAACCCTAAGAGTCTGGAAGTATGATTGTAGGAGCAAATGGGCGTTAAACGTTACAACTGATAAAAATCAACCCTACAGTTCTGCAAGGAATAACACCATCAGATGTTTCTCAGGTCAAAGTCCCCGATATAACCACAGAAGTTAAAATGGGGCTCTATGCAAATGAAACAATAAAAAGCAATTGTGAACATATTCCAAATTTGGCTAAAATCGCCACGTATTAAAAGCTAGCTATGTTAAATCTGCGAGGCTCATTGCAGATGATTATTTCCGAACATAATAATAATAATAATAATAATAATAATAATAATAATAATAATAATAATAATAATAATAATAATAATAATAATAATAATAATAATAATAATAATAATAATAATAATAATAATAACAATAATGATGATGATGATAATGATAATAATGATGATTATATTATTATTATTTTTATTATTATTTACTACTACTACTACTACTACTACTACTACTACTACTACTACTACTACTACTACTACTACTACTACTACTACTACTACTACTACGATTAGCATCACGACCACTACTACTATTTACGTAGTAGAGAAAGTGACCACCTCCATAGCGCAGTTGGGTTCGATCCCCGGTACCAGCATGGGAATTTTACCCCCTCTGGGAGGTCTGGGACGGGGTGCACTCAGCCTCCTTAGGTCGCAAAGGGATCAATTGAGGAGCTACTTGATGGAGAAGTAGCAGTCCCAGGTCGAGAAGGCCGTATAACTGGCCGGGAGGGCTCGGGGCGCTGACCACGTCCCATCCTCCAGTACTACACCCCACTAATGACGCCTGTAGTTGGCAGAGGTGGGGGACGCAGCGGCTGGGCGGCAAGCCTTGGCCCTTCATGGGCTGTTGCACTAGGGGTTTAGTAGAGAAAGTAAAAAAAATCTGATGTTACACTCACATGACTTTCTCCACTTTTGTGCTACCTATTCTTACAAATTCTTATTACTCTATCTTCATGTTAATCGAAATAAGATAGTTTCTGCAAATGTTTATTGCTGATTTTCTTGTAGGTACAAGGAGAATACGGGAACTCTTTGCACCGCCAAGAGGCAAGGAAGTGAATAGCGACGTTTCATTTGAGAAAAGTTTAAGTATTGCAAAACTCCCGGAATATCTCCGAAATGTTCACTCTACAAAAACATGCATTGAACGTAACTTGTGTTTTGATGAGATTAGATTTGGTCTATCTCTTACGGTTTACCAATAAGCAAAGGCCTTCAAGAGTAAACAGGACCATATAGGCTATAGCCAGAAAATTCAAAATATACATTTAATTTGCCATAACAATATCTTAAATATATGGCATTTTATTCAAAATCGTTAGAGCAATTTTTGAGAAAATCAAAATCTTCGTGTCGCATCCTTGAAAGATATTAAACTTAAATACCAACTTTGGTTTTTAACCAAATTTTCGTTTTTGAGTTATGTTGTTCACAAATAGTCGCACACGTGCGGGCGGACCTTTTTCTAAAACTGCTACATACTTCCCCTGCGTACTATACGTAGCAGAGAAAGTAGAAAAAACAGTTGAAGTAATATTGCCATTCAGGCTTCAGCCAAAACTGATTTACGATGGTATCTTTGCTTTCATTTGATAATATTCATGTGATACCAATGCTGAAGTACTGTTGAAGATAAAGTTAAAAGTTGACGATCTATATAATGAGATAATTTCTTCGTTTTAGAGTCGAAGATGGACAAATGTTCATGCGCCTCCCATTCTGCGCTTTTACTGCAGATGACTACATGAAGCTCGATTCAGAAACACGTAGTATTAACGCTTCATAACATGTCCAAAGATTAACTGCTTTAGGCGCATAAGCGGAAAGTAAACAAGGAGAAAATTAGCCTTGAAGGAGAAAAACCTGTAGGTAAAGAAGTGGCACGTGACTGGGTACGATGGCACTCTGTGAGTTACCGGATTCCTTCCTGCTTCGCTCACACCACTTGATGGCAATTTTGGCGCTAGTGTAGTGCATTTATAGGACGCATCCACCCAAAGCTATTCTAAAAGTATTCATATAAGACCTCACAATTCTATCAGTAAGTAAATATTCGCTAAAAATGATATCTAGGAATTTCAAGCCTGATAGAGGCCTTTGAGCAAAAGCAAGTGGTCTTGAATAAGCGAATATAAAAGATAGGTTCGCGGTAATGTGAGGCTCGGACTCCAGAGGTCCTAGATTCGACTCCCGTCGGGCCGGCCACTGACTTTTTTTCGTGGTTTCCCCGAGTCGATTGAGCGAGTTTAGCACTGCTGTGTGGGGACTTTGCAAACTGTAACTGCTGTCCTCGGCGGATTTGTGGCGTTGTAATCACCTGACCGGTGGCTGCTTGGCGAACCCTGTTGTCGAGCAACACCCTCACTGCCTCGCGCTACTTGCCGGTCCCAACACGCCCGTAGAGCGCTTTCATTTCATCCCTTCCTCCCGGGGTCTGACATACAATAGCCTCAACAGTTGGCCGAGTGTGGAATCCCCTCCATCCATACGTTACCTCTGTGTACTTAAACTGGTTAAATATTAAAATTTACTTTAAATTTTTAATACTAAATTAAGAATGAAAAACACAATGTAAAGCATTTGTTGTGTTATTATGAAAAAGGACTAATATTAAATGCTTCCGTTGAAGACATTTTAAAAATAAATTTCTGTACGATATTGCGATGTTAATTTTGAAAGATATACTAATACCAAAAAAAAATTAGGGTATATTGACATCTCGAAGCAAAACCCCTCAAACAATTGAGCACGTTTAACTGAAATTTTCATTATGTGAAGTGTGATAATAAATATGAGGTTCATCATTCAGAAATTTTTGAAATGAAAGTAGTTTTAACTTGCGTTCAACTTTTCAAATGCTGCAAATTTTAGTTTAAATGCGCAAGAATCTGTGCTATACATAACGTTATACGTCTATCACAGATGTTTCTTAAATTATTACGGGCTCAAATGACCTTGTCTGTGGGCCCTTAAACCCCACTCACTCCTTTTTAATTGTTATACTTTTGTGTTGAATTTTACAATGTTGACCAGTAGTGTCAACCGTTTCTTATACGGTATGAAAATAGCCAATATATTCGAGGAATGTCTCTGTGGTCGACATCTGTGGCGTCTTCATCCAGCGGTCCCGGGTTCGATTCAGATGGAGTTCTCTTTGGTGCTGCAGGTCAAATCAAAGCCAGATCCCCAACATTACCACAGAAGTTAAAGGAAACTAGGAGTGAAACAATAATTAACAAAGAAAACATAAATAAAATCTAGGAAACTGTGCTCAGTACCACGTAAGTAAATTCTTGTAGATTTTGAAAGCGTAATAAATTTAAAGGCAACATTTGACATTTTTAAAACTCTTCATGACAAATTAACCATATTTCAGTAATACACAAAAATTCTGGCAGCATTTTTATAAGAATAAATTACAATTAGTTTAATTTGTATTTGTAAATTGCACATCATATTAATCATATTGTTTTATGTTCAATATTCAGGTCTAATATTTATGACCATTTGCACTATATTTCCATTGACATCTTCAATGTTCGTTACCCTTTCAGGCTACTGTGAACTCTCTGAACGAAATCCAACCCAATACACGTTTCAATATTAGCATTATCCCTCTTATGAAGGTATTTGCCAAACTTTAGATATTACTATTTCTAGTTTTCATGGCAAGGTTCACTATCCGGGCCAGAGGAGCAGAAATAAAAATAATTTCGCAGAGAGGGCAAGGATACACATTCACATGCTTGTTTTCCCCCGCAGATAGTTTCTCAGTTGGCAGCATCTAATTCACTTTCGCCAGTCGTAAAATGCACATAAAACGAGAAACGCTAAAAATAGAGGAGTCAGGATTGAGTTACGCAAAAGGGCGTTGAAAATGATCCTTAAAGTAAATGCACAAAGAGAGAAAATAAACATAACAATAATGCTTATTTTATTTTCTTTCTGAAGCATAGATTTTTTTAGTCTCTTTGCCCAACGTTCTAGTTATCAGGCTTCATTTTTTTTAACATGGCAACCTCCTCATAATGGTTACATACGACATAAAATGTTGACATAAATTGTGTGATTTAACGAGATTTACATGTTTTATAGAGTACGTTTTTGTATGTCTCGTACGGTTTATCAGTTATACAAAGGTCATTAGAATGAATTTATTTGCCATGCAAATATTTATCTAAATAGTTCACGTTTGAGAAAATAAAATTACGAAAAAAAAATTTCCATGTAAATGTCAGTTTGAGGTGGAAGGATTTTCTTGAAAATCTTTGGGCCGCACCGTTGAAGAACGCAGAACTTAAAACAACAAGTTTTTATTATTTGACGGACCTTTCGTGTTTGAGTTATGATCCGGAGACCTAAAAACACATATTTGCATCTGGGTATCGAATTTTTGTGTGGAATGCAATAAATACTTCCTCTATTTGCTATAAGTAAGGTTTGTTAACAGCAGTAAAGCGCAACCAACTCCTATTACGTGATTACTCCGCGTGGGAAAGATATTCTGATGTCTCTGATGGGCTAAAGTTTGATATTAATCCATTCCTGTTTTGAGAGCCAGGTAGTAACGAACTCCTCCAGCCAGTAAAGGATGCAACCACTACTTTTCTCTATTTCATATTAAATATCTCGGAAGTGGCTAATGCCAGACAAAAACTGAAATAATCTTTGTAATGAAACATCTTTGTAACGTACTGAGCTTAAACACTTTGCGAAGGAAAATAACGTTCGTGAACGTTTAAGTTATGCAAACGCAGTGAATGTACAATGCAACTGAAATCTGCTTTTTTAATGTTTCATTTATATGTCGCCCTTGACATCGGTGGCCATATCGGCGGCTTTTTGACCTCTTGCAACAGTTCAACAACACAGCGGTGTTCACTCGCTTAACGATTGGGTTTCTATTACTTTGGATTAGCTTATTACATTAAACTTACGCACCCATTTATACCTCCAGACTCTCGAAAGGATGGGGAATAATCCTAGCTAAAGAAAGCTTGCCACCCTCCAGCCGGGAATCGAACCTGGGACTACTTGCACTGCAGGCAAGTGCTCTACTGACTTGGCTACGGGACCAGCCCTGCTTTTGTTATGTTAGATTAACAGTGTCGCCAACTTAGCCTTTTTAAGGCTAGATCTGGCCTTTTTGAGAACCTATCTAGCTATAAATTTTCCAAAAAGCTACAAGTAGCTTTCCTGGCCTTTTTTCTAAGCTTCATTAGCCTTTTCTAGCCTTTTTCATTTTTTACTTATCTACCAGTACCTTTAAAATAATACATCATTTAATCTCGCTACTGCAGCTATTCCACATAATGATATAATCCTTTTGGCGAATTCATGAATCTTTTGAATCTGGGAGTATGGATTCCACCAAGTTGTTAGATTCTTTGGCACTTTTTAGAAAAAGGTCTGTGCGTGTATCTCGAGCCTGTGGATAACATAACCCAAAAACGAAAAGTTGGTTAAAAACCAAAGTTGGTATTTAAGTTTAATGTCTTTCATGGATGCGATACGAAAATTTTGAAGAAAATTCTTCACCCTAAACTACCCTTTACATGGAAAGTTTATCGAAAATTTAGATTTTCTCGAAAGTGTCTAACGATTTTGATTAAAATGCCATAGGTTTGAAATATCTTTATGACAAATGAAATGTATATTTTGAATTTTCTGGCTATAACCTCTGTACTCCTATTTACTCTGGACGACTTTTGCATAACTGGTAAACGGTTACAGATAGACCAAATCTTACTATGAAAAACTGTAGATCTTTCTAAAATACACAATTTATGTCTGAATATTTTTTTATAAATTGGACCATTTCGGAGATATGCCTTGTTATTTGTATTTCTGTCAAATGGAACATCGTTATTCAATTTGTTATGTTAATCCTGCAATGAGAACGGAATTTGAAAGCTTTAAAAGATTTGACTATCGCACAAAGCCTACTGTACACTAATATTCCCCTTGCACCTACAAGGAAATAAGCAATAAGATAATTTGTACAAATGTTTATCTTAACTAACACAAAGAAGATATAGGAATAAGAGTTTGTAAGAATGGTTAGTACAAGAGTAGAGAAAGTCATGTGATTGCAACATATCAGATTTTTCATGCGCAGTCCCAGACGAAATATTGAAGCTTGTTGGTACAAATGCTGCATACATGTAAGAGCCTAAGGGAAATCCCAGCTGCAGCAGTAGAAATGAGGCAGAGGGGGATGACGAAGACTACGTTTATTTTTGCTAGGTGATCCATGCGTACTTTTTAATAATCTAGTTTTCTAATATTTATATAGGTATTAAAATATAATCTTGCCTTTTCTAGTCTTTTTGGCAAGCCGATTTAGCTTGTTTTATTGAATTATAGTTGGCAACACTGGTTAGATATGATGACCGAGTGTTGCCAAAATATTGCAATGGTGGTAACAATAGGTGAGAACGCGACATTCCTGGAGACCAATGTGGTTAGGAGAACAAAGGTAAGCGAGTTCTAAGTATCGTACACACACACGCACATTTACTGCATTTGGCATGTCCATTTTCAGTTATATCACACGGCTCAACAACAATCATACGGCTTTTTCGTTATTTCATTTCAGAAATATCTCACTGTGTCTCTCCATTTCCGTTCTGTCGCTCGCATAGCTTCGATAAAATCGGCCACGGAGCAAGAAATCGGTAGTCAGCTATCAATCTCAACTGCCATCTATTGGCATTTTTCTCAAATAAAACAAAACTCCTGCTGAATGTGATTAACTGCGGCGGGAATGCCTCGCATGCCGTTTCCAAGCATGATGGCCAAATTTGAAATCAGTATTCAAGGGCAACTAAGGATTATGTAAAGTAGTGTTTATTAAGTTTCTTGAATTTTTAAAGTGATGTACGAATTCCAGCTGCCATGGTAAAATGTCATGCTATTCCACAGAAAAGCTGAATATCGAATATCGTTTTTCGATTGTTATAGTTCCACTACTACCGGCAGTGACGTCAGTAGTGAGTGAACGAAACGGAACAAGTGAATATTCAATCACTTTACTTGCAAGTCAGTGGATTTGATGCACCTTTTGTGACGACGAGTGAAAAGTTCAGGCGGTGGGGGACAATTTATGTGCATACAGCAGAGGTGATCAACCTCTTCATTGATAATATCTCACTTTGTCTGACTCCTTGGTGCCAACTACGTCTCAATACATTGCGGTCTAGGGTTCGAAGCCTTGAACGAATCTCATTCTAAGATTTGTCTTCCCGGGAAAAAGAACTAGCTGTAAATAGCAACAGTTGGCTACTTTATTAGCTTCTTTTTCTCGGGCCACCAACCTTGGGTACTCTCATTCTCTTCATATGTTCCTTCCAAATTATTCACATGTTTTTCATTCTTCTCATCTTCACGTGTAACCACCTGTTTGCACCATTTTGTACATTTCACAACCGTCAAAAAACTCATTTCAGCGCTTTCTGTTTTCTATCCCTGTTTAAGTATCCATGATTCTTTTCCATATAATAAAACTGGTACTCACTTTGTTTCACATAATTTGACCGTTGTTTCCTTTCACATCTAATCTTTAAAATTATTTATTGTTTCGCAAATTTGACGGAATTTATTAGTTTTATATTATAAATCATC
Source organism: Tenodera sinensis (assembly GCA_030765045.1). Lineage (NCBI taxonomy): Eukaryota > Metazoa > Arthropoda > Insecta > Mantodea > Mantidae > Tenodera > Tenodera sinensis. The sequence continues at coordinate 112,719,180 of CM060969.1, forward strand.
TCGATCTACACTTAATGTGTTTAAATATGTACTTAAAATGGGAAACCTGTTCCGACGTTTTCTTGTATGCTTACCGACAATGTTAAGCTTCAGAATTAAAGTCCTATAAATGACAACAATACGCCTAATTAGTAATTGCCTACGTTTACAGCGCTGTGACAGTGGTAATTGTTTCATTCGTAGTCTTTAGATACATGTAAGCGTATATTTTGACTATTCCACTCATATGTGACTTTGTTGAAATCAACCAACTATGTGCATAACAATTTCAAATTTCAACCAATGACAGCCTTCACTCGCGAAAAAATTATCACATTTCATAATCACCTCCTCTGCTTTTCTAATGTTATGATCAGCTTAGAGAATCTATAAATCGCTCCACCCCTAGATCCACACTTGATGTAAGCACAAGCCATCAACAACCAACCCATAATACGCCGAAACCAAAGCACACCGTAAAATATAGTACCTTAAATATTGCCGATTATCTATGAGTCTTCAAGATGTATGATAATCAAACATAGTTTGAGACTTTTAATTAATGTAAAATAGCAAATAATATTAATAAGAACAGTGTCCATGTGGCGTTTGTTTATTTGTGTTAGTCGCAGCTGATACGAACACGAGCTTATCGCGGAGGGATACAAGGTCTGGATCTAAGGCTGGATGGAGCATAACTTCATTGTGCTATAGATGCACAACAGCTGACTTAATTTGACGCAATAGAGCCGCTATTCAAATCTCAAATATGGAATTATCCCAGAAGTCCTCTGCATTCCGGATGACTTTTGCTAATGTAATAAACCGTAAGAGGTAGATAAGTTCTCATTACGCAAAAAATCTAGAACTCATTTAAGCACTCACTTTAGGACTTTGTGATATAATTTTTTTTAAATAACCATTTCTAAAGATTCCTTATTATGATTGAATTATAAAATACTTAGTGTAAGACATAACCTCGTGGCATAACAGCCCATCCAGGCCAAGGCCTACCGCCCGACCGCTGTGTTCCCCACCTCTGCCCGCCACAGGCGTCATGAGTGGGGTACAGTACTGCAGGTGGGACGTGGTCAGCGCCCCGGTCCCTCCCGGCCGCTTATGCGGCCTTCTCGACCAGGGGCTGCTACTTTTCAATCAAGTAGTTCCTCAATTGGCCCTTCAGGGATCTAATGAGGCTGAGTGCACCCCGGACCGGGTCTCTCAGCGGGAGAAAATCCGTACGCCGATACCAGAAATCGAACCCGGGTCCCCAGCGTGGTAAGCAGCAGCACTACCACGCCGCTAAGGAACCAAAATGCTAAATCTATTTTACTGAAATGGGAAGTCGCTGTTTATTTCTTTCTTTTTTACTGGCCATGCAAACAGAATCCACTTTTAAAACGTCGCTTAAGCCTACTGTATTCCCTTATTCCTGTTGTATCTGCAAGGAAATATGTAATAAAAGCATTTCTACAATGCTTATCTTGATTAAGGCAGATAGAACAATAAGCCTTTTAAGAATAGTTTGTTGAAAAATGGTTACAGTCATGTGACTAACAGATTCGAGAGAGGAACTTCCTCGTGGAGTGTTTCTTAGAAATTGGGGAAAATGAGGAAAGGGGAATGGAAACCGCCTATTCCCTTATTAGCACTCAAGTAGACGGACTGACCTAAGATGTCTGTTTCTTTTTTTTTTTTTTTTAAATTAACGTCCTGCAACATAATGTCATGTTGGACGGTGAATAAAATGGGTGAAATGATGCTCAAATGAGCCCAGGTCCATGGAGCTTTAAGTTACCCGACATTCGTATTCTCAGGATAAGGGAAAACCTCGGTAAAAAACCTTCTCCGGATAACTTACCGTAAGCGAGATTCGAACTCGCGACCAGGAACGTGAGACAGGCACGCTAACCATCACACAGATGCCCTTTTCATGTTTGTTGTATAGATAGAATTTGCAGCGTTCACCATTTTTCTCCCCACTTAATTTCCAGAAAATATTTTTCTAATGGAAATCGAAAAATAAACAAATTCTGCGAATTATAAATTTAAAAATCTCATTCGATGGAAAATGACATGTTTAATTAAACAGATAAACTGAACTGGTCCTGTAACATGTGATACAATGCGCTCTTCCTACCTTTCCATCTCTCTTTTGAGTGAGAATAAAGCAATCTAAAAACCAATATCTGCAGTCAATTCAAAAGCTTTTTATTATCTTCCTTGCGTGGGTGTCTTTGAATCCATATAAAACCCTCTTGAAAAAGGCTACGATCAGATACACAGATGTACTGTAATATGTATGAAACGCTTCGGCAAGAGTAGTAAACGAAAATCTGTATTACTTATGCCCTTTACTCTGCTCTTTACTGTAGCAATTCTACACTCTTCTGTCTCGTTTCGGGGATTAGGCAAATTCACCTGTTCTGGTTTCTAATGCGAAGCATCTTTCGTGGTCTACTGGGCCCAAATGACTTAGTAATGGACAGGCCCTTAAACCTCACTCACTCACTCAGTACTTAACCCGTGGTCTACCAAACTCTTATAGTTGAAGATAGTTCATCATCTCCTTGAGTTGGGAGTTTGAGTTGAAGGGGACATTTACGCTGGTGGGCTTTTATAACGCCACGAATTTTTGTCTCTGATTTCGTCTCCTCTTGTTTCCTTTAATATAGCCGGATATTAGGGTCAGGCGCGGTGAACGGTGGTGTGCGGTGGATGCGTTTTGTTTCTTTCATGGCCCTAAGACTTCCGAAGCCTTTCCACGAAGATAAGAAGGAATTGAAAGGCGACAGACGATATCCAAGTTGTAAACCGTTGTTCCTACCATCAGATCCGTTTACCCTGCATACTCTCGCCTCATCTTCTCCTCCCGGAGGCTTAAAGTGCTAAAATCTTTAACGTCTACGTGACTCTGGACCGGTGAGTGATGGTGCAACGCTATTAGGGGATTTAACGCTGTTGCTTTTTTTTTTTTTTTTTTTTTTTCTTCTACAGCTGTCCGTTGAATATGCCATAAAAAGGTTAACAAATATTGTTGTGAAATTAAATGCTGAAGACATGGCATAATTTATATTCCATTTAAAATGGCAGGGCGGCAAACCTTGGCTCTTCATGGGTAGTTTTAAGGAAAAAAAAAAAAGAAATATTATGAAAATTACATTAAGCCTAAGTTCTAAAAATGTCGAATAGATGCACCACAAACCACAAAATAACCTCGACCCTGGAAATACTCTGAACCATTTATTTACCACAGCTGAAATTTTGCAAAAGGCATTAACTTAAAGTCTATTTTAGATGACAGAAAATTGAACCGCCCCCCCCCCAAAAAAAAATGCAAGGTTCCCTGCTGCCCGAAATGAAATAGCCAAATAAGAGGAGTTTGTTGTATTGCGCATGAGAGTAGACATGAGACAAAGTTACATATAACAGTGTTTGTGAGAGCGTGAACCACTATTCAAAATGTTTCCACTGAACATCTCTGAGCAGCAGGCAAGACTTGTATGGAGCCGTACACCGCGTCCCAGAGTTGACCATGTTCCATGTCTCCAGGAATGTTATCTTCCGAGTTTGAATACTCTTGGCATGTAAAACCCCTTGTCTCCACCAAAAACAAATGCAATTAGAGGACGTTCGGCGGCCTCCAAGGTTGATTCACAGTTATTGTTGAAGTGAAACGTGCTAGGGATCAAGACAAGGCTATCGGGCTCATCATCTGCCTTGAAGAATGTTCATGACGTCACCAAATGGCCAGAAGATGGTAAATCGACCGGGATTCCCAAGAGAATAGCAGCATTTATTTGCTTTTTATACGTTGTTACTTGATGCCAGATGTCGCGGACAAGACCAGCCAATGAATTGAGTGTGTTTAGAGACGAAGTTAAATTGCAGATTTGTGGTTCTTTTAATTGACACAAATTGATGGCGCACAAAAACTGTCACTGTATGAGGTAACCGGCATACACACTTCTGGGGTAGCCAATCTCTGAATTACTGATGGAAACTCCATTAACGGGGCAGATACAGCTTAGTGTTGTTCAATAATCCATTCCTCTGTATGGATTAACCATATAGATTTCTTATTGAACTCTTAAAACATACTACTTTTTCATCCCAGATGAATGTAATTTCAATTTCATGTAATTCATTTGCATGTCTAATTTAATTATTCAAAGTGGCAACACCTTTGCAAGACTTCCGTAATATATATTTTTAAAGATATTTCAATTCTGCTATGTTTATTTCAAACATTTGGTTTTGTTTATAGGAAATGAACAGGAGTGCAAAAACAATACTATACATTTATTTTCGAATTAGTAAACCAGTTTTCTAGATAATTGAATCATCTTTTTTTAGAATATCAAACAGGGGAACATACTTATGCTCAGTTCCCTAGATTATAACATGTACAGGACGTTTCATTTAAATCCTTTCAGTTATGTTTGAATTGCCAAGGATAAGTTTAAAAAAGCACTTTGTGGGGAAATGAACCTTTAAACCTAGGTATCAACTTTTAGGTTAATTATAGCAAATCTAGAACATGGTGCAGCATCTTGCCTTTTAAATCATTACTCTGAAGCTAATGCTGGTACTTAAATTATACTTTCTGTAAAATATACTTATATGTTTGGTGCATCCAATTACATTTTTAAACATTGATTTTTTGTCAATTTTTGGCTGTACCTACTCCATTACTTTCTTTAACCTTAACTTCAATCTTGGTAAGCACTCCATTGTTAATTTCAATCGAATAACATTGAATTCTTACTTACTTACATGCCATCGCATAATTACAAATAGTGCCCAGTTCAGTGATTTAGTGATCTATTTAATAGGCCACTTTTTCATGCCTAAATTTTTGAGGTTCGATGTTATCCTTTTCAGAGAAGCAATGGTAAAAAAAGATCGAATTTGTAAACCATTAATTTCGAATGGTACCTCTGTTCATCAAGTATGTACTCCTGATGAAGACATTTTAAACAGATTTACTCAATTTCGGAATATTTTTTAAAAATTCTTAGGGCAGAATATTTGTATACCTAACATCAAAACCAGAAATGATGTTTACGTAAGAAGAAAATGAGCCTAAATATAACGCATACAGAACTAGATAACGCCATACGTCACGCAGCTGAAATTTACTGCGTGTTGGCATTAAGAATTATTGTGATACAGTCTTCACACTATCGACTGTTTTGCACCGTTACCAACGTAATCATATTTAACTCTGGGGTTGAGTACTAGACGGTCATTTGTTTACTACAGTCTATGAATGCGAACGTTTCTCCTCACTTGTCATAAGACAGTGATGCCAAAATGAAATGTGACCTCTCACATCCCTACTGACCTCGCACGATTTTAGTGTTACTGACCGCGAAATGATCTAAATAGCTTGACGCTTGGCGCATCTGTCGAAGGTTCGCACTGTATATACATATTATGTCGTGTACAATATTTTTACTTTGGGCTGCTTAAACTTCCATTAAAGGTAGTAATGAAGCCTGTGTTTTAAAGTATAGCTATTCTTTGTTCAAATATGGATGTGTTGCATTCACATTACTTTTTCGACCCATTATCGTTTTTTTTATATGCTTCTATGCCGAGTTTTTAAGTGATGTTAGCAGACACGCGAGTACCATGCACACACACTTCAATTTTTTTACTGGTCCAGGTGGATTTAAAATGAGTATTTCCGATGAATTTTTGAATTGACTACTAGGCTTCCTCTACTTATTCGGGGCGGGCAACAGAGAAAGTAATACGAATGTAAACATAGGTTGTTTTATACATGTTGATAAACATATTTACCCCATTTGGGGATAATTTTCTAATTATTTCCCTATTTTTCTTTTTTACTTTTACTTTTCATCGGAAATATATGTTATGAGGTCCCCTTAATCCAGAAGAAGCATTTTTAGAAAAAGGTCCTATGTTCGTGTGTGTGCGCGCGCGCGTGTGTCCGTGAACAAGACTAAAAAACGAGAAGTCGGTTAAAACTCAGTTGGTATATAAGTTCAATATTTTTCAAGGATGCGACACGAAGTTTTTGAAGAAAATTCCTCCATCCTAAACTACCCTTTACATGGAATTTTTTTAAAAAAATTTGATTTTCTCAAAAATGGCTCCAACGATCTGATTACAATACCATATGTTTGAGATAATTTTATGCACCCTTGCACCTACAAGAAAATTACCAATAGAATAATTACCACAAATTTTATTCTGACTCGAAGATAGAGGAATAGGAGTTTGTAAGAATAAGTTAATAGTAGAGTAGAGAAAGTCATGTGAGTGCAACATATCAGAGCTTTTTAAAATTGTAATTTATTATTATTATTATTATTATTATTATTATTATTATTATTATTATTATTATTATTATTATTATTATTATTATTATTATTATTATGATTATTATTATTATGGTCATCGTCACATCTTTATTAAGATAAATGCCGTTGAAACAAGATAGATCAAACAAGTTTAACTATCGTCTTGTGGATTGGTCAGCATAACCCAAGAACGTAAGGTCGACTGGAAGTGAGATTTCCGCGGAAGATGTGCTCATGTGCCCACGTGAGCTCCAGCTGGTTGTCACATGTGATGCTGCTGCATAAGTGATGCATGTGTGTATATAGGTCGCATTCATTAATGTAAACAGTCACATAATTAGTACTATACCATTATCTCATGCTTTTTATCACCTGTCAAACATAGTGCAGATAGCGAAGTGGCAAGTAATAAAAGACCATATGAATTTGAGCCACATCTTGATAATTTAGAAAAACATTTTTAAAGTAATCATCTGGATCCGGTTAATAATGAGATCTTTTAATTGTTGCGTCATAGACATGCTAAATGTAAACAAACCTTTATCATGAGTCTCAGATATCGAAAATGTATATTTATTAGATCATATTTTGGTAATTTTATGCCATTTTCGTCCCCTTTGTGTCTTTATTTAATTAATGCCTAGTATTTACCTACATTCAGCATATAGTGTACTTACTGGTTTTTTTATTTAACCTTTTAGTGGTCGCGCGGGGAGTTCAGAACACCCCAGTCATTCTTATCGATGTATTATTACCTGATGGATGCCTTTATAGGAAGTAATGTGCGAGCCTTTAGTAAAAATAGAATGCATAATGGAGGAAAATACGCAACAATGTGCCCTGGGGTGTTGTCAACACCCCGCGCGGCTCTTTGCGTTATTGTGTGCAGAGTGTATGTTTACGAAGTGGAATAAGAAAGAATGCGGAAGCTTCAACAAGGGGTATTAAATGGATAAAGACATACAAGTTAAATCGCACTGTGATCGATGTGTGAAAGCCATATGTCTAAAGCACACGAAAAATGTATGTGAAAAGTTTTAGTTTTGGTATCATTTGACAAATGTTTAGCGTTATGTGTAATGGGTTAAATCAGTAGTACAGAACAAAGAATACCAGAAACAAACAATCTTACCAAAGGTTGTAAGCAAATAGGAAATATTGTATGTAGTTCAACAAAAAATGAATTTGATACTTTATTTTAAAAAATGCTGCCATAAAAGGTGAGTCATTTATTCAGTAAACATATTTATATTAATGAAGTGCTGCACAAATATCGTTTTTGTTTGGGGTGTCAGGAACACCCCGCGCGACTGGTAACATTATGAAAACGCGCGACTACAAGGGTTAAGAATAACTAATAACAATAGTAATTCTTCTTGAATAATTCCGGGGAAGACGTCCTTACGGGGGAGATTGGCTCTCATTGTCGCAACTATGACGTCATAATTTTGAAATTCTGCTGCGGAAAGCTTTCAGTCCTTGTTATCGATTATTGATCACGTGCACTTCTTAGTCTATTGTTGATCTAGTGCACTGCTTATGGTTACATGGGCCGAAAATCCAACTTAACTTTTAAGGCAGCAATTGTTGGAAATATTGTGAACATTGGTCATTTTACTGACCTTGTTTCATGATTATAGCGTAACGTTCCAGCGGTTTCTTTCTTTCTCGAAAGGTCCGTATGTGTGTATTCGCATAACCTCAAAACGAAAAGTCGGTCAAATAGCTTAAGTACCCTAGCATAACCAGGGGGGAGTTACTTTATGCCCACCTTTGTATTGTTTTTAAATTCTGTCTTTTAATTTCATAATTAAGGGCATGTAGTTAATAGTTACTGTCAATTACAATTTTGATTTTCTTGAAAATGGCTCTAACAATTTTGATTAAAATGACACATGTTTAAGATATTTTTATGACAAATTATATACTTTGAATTATCTGGCTGTAGCCTATGTAGTCCTGTTTACTCTGGATGACTTTTGAATAACTCCTAAACCGTAAGACATAGACCAAATCTTACTATACAAAAATGTAGATCGATAAAAGACAATTTATGTCCGAATAAAGTTTTTTTGTAGAGTGAACTATTTCGGAGGTATTCCTTTTATTTGTGTCTGCTTCGGAAAACGAACTTTCGTCAGATGTAACATTATTGTTCATTTGTTTATGTTAGCCATGCAAAAACAACGGAATCTCAAAGCTTTAAAATATTTGACTATCGCTTAAGCGTACTGTATTCTAGCTATAAGGAATAAGTAATAAACCATTTCTACAAAACGTGTTTCTGTGGATTAACATGAAGCAGAGAGAAGAATTAGGTTTATGAGAATAGTTTTAGTTTGTACAAGGGCGAATAGATAGTCATCCGAGTACAACACATCAGCTTCTTTAGGTCTGGTGTTCACATAGAAATGTCTTTTTTGTGGAATGCAATACTTCCCTCCTACCTACCATAGATAAGTGTTTGATAATGCAAAATGTTGTTGCTGCGAGTTTTCAATAGGGCAATGAGCATTAAGGTCAATCTAATGCTGCGGCCCTCAGGTCAGAGACATTAGACTAGAACCGCGCAAGAACATGTTTCTGTTCAGTTGGAAACCCACATGGTACAGTATATATTTCCAAAACATCTCGGCTGAAAATCCTGTGGTTGAGCGATGACGTATCAGTTGTTGCATGTCCCTTCCGTGCGGACTCAGTTCTCCAGGGTTTATTCCGTCAACAGAGAATCAACCAGTTCAACATTTGCATTAGCCAGCATATTCATGGACAGAAGAAAACCATTACAACTCTCATATCAGTGGACATATAACTGGCGTTGACTTTTTAAACCTCAAGTGTCGTTTTTATTTACACTCTCTTCTTCTTTATGAAATTATTAGGTGGTTAACCCGACGTTGCACAGTTGGTTTAATAAATTATAGTGAATTAATTTATACATTATTGTACAATGATAAAGACCCTCCCCTTTACTCCTTATTTGAAACTTTGTGTAGTTCTATTCCTAATAACGGATTGAAAATCCCCTGATATTTGCGCAAAACGACGTGAAACATTGGCAGAACGTCTGACTTCTTTATCCCCCCGACGATCTTCAGGTTCTCCAAACGCTGCATAGCCAAGCTAATTAATAACAAAACCTACAGTACGTTTACTACAAAACTTGGCACGAAAGCGCCCGGCCCATCTCCCGGTCACACGTGCATGCACGTCAAATCAAATATCAAATCATATTAACAATTATCAGAATAAATACAAAACACACCTTATCACAGGAAATGCCGTCCATCTGCATCAACATATCCACGGTATCTTCTGAGGAAATGTTCATTCACACGCAGTAGTTCAGCTTCTGAAATAGCGTTAATTTCTCTCGTGATATTTTGTTTTAATTCTGTTTTGTGTAAGCCGCCTAAGAGATTTTCGAAGTGCCATTCTAACCATTCTCAGATTTCGTCTTAATTTCTGTACCGTAAGCACACGCCATTTTACCCTTTCCTATCCCGTCTCCCTGAATATAGTTACAAGCAAACGAACGTTGCCTCTTCTCGGAACACGCACGCCGGAAAATTTAATTTCAGATTGCCTTACAATTTCCCTAAAAGACGACGCAAGCGCATGTATCGTACCTAAACACTCATTGTATTGTATACTGCAATCGATTCATTTTGAAAACACTTCAAGCAAAACTACATACTTGTAAACGCTCATGATGTTATTCACGTGTGAAAGGGACTGTAGAACAGCACAGAACACCTACCTAACAGAAGTAAGACTGGCGCATGTGTGACGATAGCTGGCGCGCGCAGGAGATGTAGTGGAGGTCACACGGACCGTGAACCTGCCGGCCAAGTTTTGTGGTAAACGTACTGTACACTAAGTAAAAATCTGATATGCCTTTCTCTAACCAATCTCGTTTATTACTTCCTCTACCACGTAAATAGTGCCACCGCAGCGCGAGGCTGCCGCCTGAGCACACCGGCTCGGCTACCTGATCTTAGGTGCGGCTAATGGCACTTCTTCCACAAGGCAATTGTTCGTGCAGAATAGTAGCCATTAGTAGCCGCCTCCCTGCTCTCGCTAGTTTTGCCTGTTTCCAGTAAGTTCCTTTTTATTTTCTCCACTACGAATAGTAAATAGGGGAAGTATTGCATTTCACATACAAATTCGATATCGTGATTTCACCCTGAATTTAAAAATAAAAGGAGCACGCATGTGCAAGTCTAAGGGCGCACGCGCGCCTATGTTTGAACAGCATGACTCAAAAACGAAAAGTTGGTTAAAACCAAACCTGGCGTTTAGTTCAGTAAACATACGACACGAAGGTTTTTCAAGACTACTTTTTACTGGGAATATTTTTATTTTATAAAATGGGCTATAACTATTTTGATTAAAATATCATACGTTTAAGATCTCCTTATAACAAATAAAATGTACTACCGATATCTTATTCTCTGGGAATATCCCCAGAAGTTTATTCTTATTCTGGATGACTTTTGCATAAGTGGTAAACTGCAAGATAGATAATATCTACTTCTACATCCAAAATATGTAGATCTTGTTAAAACACATGGTATAGGTCAAACCCATTTTTTGTAAAGTAAACCATTTCGGAGATATTGTTATTTTTCTGAATTTTGCAATACTAATATTTTTCTTAAGTCGCAGGTCGTTATTCAGTTTTTTAATCTCTTAGCCTGCAAAGAGAACGAAATTTCAAAGGAGTCTTATAGCGACCAGCTTCAAAAGATTTTTGACTATCGCTTTAAGCCTTCTTACCAGATTTGACTCGTTTAAGCCTACTGTGTTTCCCTATTTCCATTGTATCTAAAACAAAATATGCAATACAAGCATTTCTACAAATGTATATCTCGATTAAAGTGAAGTAGATATATGAATAGTTTGTTGAAGAATGGGTGGAGAAGATTATGTGAATGCAACATAACTTTTTTAATGGAGATGCTTGGTTATATAAATTCAGTACGATTGAAGAGGGTTTCACTGAATATTTACAACACATTAAGTACAGATTCCATTATCTATGCCAGTATAGCATGTTAAACAGAATCGTTAGGTATTTTTGAGAAAATTAACCTTAGAAGTAGTGATATAAGTATGAAATGTGTCTCTCTAACCTTGTACTTTTGTACTTGTACCCCCCCCCCCCCCAACGCACGCACAATAATTTTTTCTATACAAATGGAGGACCTCAAATGGTACTTGGGGTAAAGACCAGCTTCTCTGTGTTTAAAACCGAAGCAGTAAACAAATATGGTTACACAGTTTGGCAGGAAACTATTCAGATACCTAGAAATGTTTCGAGATCTGAGGAAAATGCTTTCATTAGTCAGGGATTTCCCTAACCAAACGAGCGAGGTGAAAGGAGATTGACCACATTTTTATGTAGCACTAAGAACTGGCCAATGAACTCTTTTGGAAGTTCCGGGCATTTATTGTTTAACAAACTGGTATCAGGTTATATTCTGGCACGTGGATTAGGAATACGGACGTTATGGTAACGTATGTAGCTAATTTGGAATTCGTGAACGTTGAATTAGGGCCGATTGTAGATTGCACTGAAGGTGCACTGTGTAAGCCACCACCACCGCCACCACCACCGTCACCACCACCACCACCACCACCACCACTAGGGGTCAGATCAGCTTAATGCTTTAAATATCGAATTAAATTTTAATACAAATTATTGCCGGATCAAAAAATGGCGAACTTTCGCCCATAAGGGCTACGTATTAAATTTTTTTTCTGTATATAATTGCTGCCTTTCCCTTGCCGCGGCGCTGCGATCGGGACTTGGCCCCTGTTGCGGAACTGCAGCAGCAGGTTTTCAGAGTTTTTACCCCTGAGTGTGCTTCACAAACCCCCAAGGATGACAGTAATAGAATCGAAACGCCTTTTTTTCGGGGCATTTATTCTCACTGCATGTTTAACTTAACCATAAAATGAGACCTGTGCTGTAGGCAAGTGTCGTCAGGATCGAGGTGGATGGCCGAGGTCGTTAAGGCATGCACCAATGAGTGGGAGATGCCTGCGAATGTTGAATGAAATAGAAAACTTAGTCATTGTTTGTTACTGAGGACCAAATATTAATCAATTAATCAACGTTTAGCAATACGTTTCACATTCCTTTGTTTTGTTTTGGGAATGATGCCCAAATTAGTGAGGAAATTTTTCCTAAAAGATCTGAAATTTTTTAGTCTCCATCTCCAATATTCATAGCTTTTTGCTGACTTCAACTAAATCTGAAATGCGTAAAATTTTCTGTAAAAATGTAATATACTTGACCATTTTTACACGCTGATGTGTACTATATGTACTATGCTAATCGAAAGAAATGGTTACTTAATAATGGAATAGAATAAACAGTTGAATGATTTCAGAAGAAACAAACAAATGGCGACCTAGCTTTTCAGAAATATGCAGAGGTATTGAAAAATGCAAACTAATAGCAACGGATATCTCGAAAATGCTTAATTGCCACAAACATTTGAGCTGAATCGTGTGCTTGAACAAGATTTACCATTTCGATGTGGTAAGTTTTGTGCATTTCTCTTATAGTTCACAAGTAATAATTATAACAGATTCATTCAGAATGAAGAATATCTTTAGAAAGTTAAATACACACACATGCGCCCGTTTTATTTATTATGCAAGTATTTGAAACATAATTATGATAGTTTTGAGGGAAAAAAACGAATAATTACCCTTGTAGAAGCAGTTTGGGGGAGGGTTTTTCATGGAAATCCTCTTCACTAGGTACTTAAGTATGTTTGACTGAAATTTTTTAGTTAATGCTGTTCACACGCACAATTAAACCATACTTAAAATATGTATTTCGCGTGAAATCTCTTATCAATTTATTGATGGAATACAGTAGATATTTGGTGATAGAGGAAGTAGGCGGAGCTGTGGCCAAACTGTTAGGCCGTTCGCCTACCACCTAGGCGACCCGGGTTCGATCCTAGGGACCGCCTGCATTTCATATCATCCTCTTCCTCACTCTCATACCTGGTGCTGGATTGACCATCCGCTTCTTGGTCTTCACTTTGTCCGGTTCATAGGTTCTCCCGCTCCCTGACAGGCGTCTGGCCCTGTAAGTCCTACACAAGGGGAGGGTAATCAGGTAAAGAAGAAGAAGATAAAGTAAAAGCATTCAATCTCACTATGGGATATATATCAACCGAAGCTCTAATGACCTAGTTGTCGATGGGCCCTTAAACACCACAAACACACATTCATTCAAACTCCTCTATACAAAGTATTTCAATTTCGCATGCAACATTCCTTGTACAACAGCAGCACACAATTCATTTTACTTATTTTTAACGCTCCTCCATCACTACTAAATGTTAATAATTGCACAAAGTCTTAAAAAAGTGCATTAATATACAGAACGTTGGATGTGATGTCTTCACTTAAACCGTGGCCAGTGAGTGACCTAATCAGAATTCGAACCCACGCCTTCCGGATTCATGCGTATGTATATACCCGCTAGGAGTCGAGTTCAGTGCCCGTATAAGACTAATAAAAGCGATCACAGAAACTTAATGACCTATCAGGGCATGCAAATGCACCTGATGCTTCATCACAACATTTTGCATCTTACTGTACTGCATACTGATGGACCACAAGGCAGTAATTGCCACTTTTATGTAATTGGATCGAAAAGGATTAATAGCTAGTCTGGTAGGCTAATCGGAATTTTATGTTAATTTTTTGCTAGCTATACAGCTCTGAAAAATGCCGTTACAAGCTCCCATCAGGTAAAACCTGATCTGAAACTTGGGCTTTTTGTCATTGCCCTAAGAGTAAGTTAAAAGTTAGGGTTTCAGTTGTCTTCAAATGTATCAAATGTGTACTAAATGTTGCAAGATGTTTCCCATTACGTGCAAATACTCCTTATAATGGATCTGTAGGTGTTGATCTTGCCATAAGTGGAAGAGAGGCGTATGTCATTTTCGACGTCTCCTTGGAATATTTGGTACAAAATTGTAACGGAGGAATCATGGTAGGAAGAGAAAAGTTAAGTGTACATTTTCTAGTGTGCTTCTTGCATAAGGAGAAAATATCTTAAAAAATCTGATGTGTTGCACTCACATGACTTTCTCTACTCTTATACTAACCATTCTAACAAACTCTTATTCCTATATCTTCTTTGTGTTAGTTAAGATAAACATTTGTACAAATTATTTTATTGCTTATTTCCTTGTAGGTGCAAGGGGAATGTTAGAATACAGTAGGCTTTGTGCGATAGTCAAATATTTTAAAGCTTTGAGATTCTGTTGTATTTGCACACTTAACATATAAAAAAAAATGAACAACCATGATCCATTTCACGAAAGTTCTAAGTTTTCCGAAACTCACACACATAACAAGGAACATCTCCGAAATGGTTCACCCTACAAGAAAATTTATTGGGACATAAATTGTGAATTTTAGCAAGATCTACATTTGTTGTATAGTATAATTCCGTCTATCTCTAACGGTTTACCAGTTATGCAAAAGTCGCCCAGAGTAAATACGACTACAGGGGCTATAGCCAGAAAATTCAAGATATACATTTCATTTGTCATCAAAATATCTCAAACATATGACATTTTAATCAAAATCGTTAGAGCCATTTTCAAGAAAATCAAAATTTTCGAAAAATTTTCCATGTAAAAGGTAGTTTAGGGTGGGGCTATTTTCTTCAAAATCTTCGTGTCGCATCCTTGAAAGACATTAAACTTAAATACCAACTTTGGTTTTTAACCGACTTTTCGTTTTTGAGTTATGCTGACACATGCTTTTTTTTTATTCAGGGGGCCTCAAAACATGTATTTCCGGTGAAATCTCGACATCGAATTTTTGGGTGGAATACAATACTTCCCTACTTACCAGTAGAGAAAGTAAAAAGATCTGACGTGCCTCACTCACATGACTTTCTCTACTCTTGTACAACTATTCTATCTTCTTCATCTCAATTGAGATAAACATTTGCAGGAATTATCTTATTCCTTATCTCCTTGTAGGCGAAAGGACAGTATGGGAATACAATAGCTTTGACCGGTAGACTAGTCTTTTAAATTTGGTCACGCCCGCCTCTGTAGCTTGATGGTTAGCGTGTCTGCCTCACGTTCAAGAGGTCGCGAGTTCGAATCTCGCCTAGGGTAAGTTATCCGGATAAGGTTTTTTTCCGAGGTTTTCCCTTATCCTGAGAAGACGAATGTCGGGTAACTTAAAGCTCCATGGACCTCGGGCTCATTTGAGCATCATTTCACCCATTTCATTTCATTCATTCGTCCTATATGACACAATGTTGGAGGACGTTAATTTAAAAAAAAAAATTTTTGGTCACAATACGAAGTCTTTGAAATTCCGTTCCCTTTGCACTGGCAAGAGATAAAAAAGTGAATAACGACCTTACGTTTGAGAAAAGTGTTGCAAAACTCACACAAGCAAACTGTTTACCAGTTATGCAAAGAGTAAACAGGACTACATAGACTATAGCCAGAAAATTAAAAATATACATTTCATAAAAATATCTTAAACATGGGGCATTTTAATCACAATCCTTAGAGCCTTTATGAGAAAATAAAAATGTTCAATTAATTTTCCACGTAAAGGGTAGTTTAGGGTGGATGACTTTTCTTCAAAATCTTCGTATCGCATTCTTGAAAAATACCTGTATTACTTAGTATTTAAATACCAACTTGGTTTTAACCGACTTTTCGTTTTTCAGTTATACTGTCACAAACACACGGATATTTTTCTAAAAATGCTTTCTTTAATTCGGGGGGCTTTAAAATATATAACTCGACAAGGAATTTTTGGGTGGAATATATTTCCCAATTAAAAAGCTATTGCCGGCGCGACGGAATCGATTCCGGGACTTCCCACAGGCCGTAGAGGCCTGCACCGGCCGACATTCTCAGGTTCTGGCCGGTCCAGCCCGGTCTCAACCAATCCCGAGCCCTCAATTTGGTTTTTATTATTATTTTTATTATTATGTGAAATGTTTTAGCAGAATAGTCATATGGAATTACCAGTAAAAAGATTAGGGCCACACCCAGCCAGGCCCCCGGGCTGGGCCTAGGCCCGAAGGCTTTTTTCGCAGCCCGTGCAGACCTCTAACAGACTGGAGCCGTCGCATAACTTTCACTGTATATAGGGAAGAGTATGTGGTACATTTTTAGCCCAGAATAGCAGTTAATTGAAACAACGAACTACATATTTATAGTAACAGCTAATTGGGGTAGAAGAACTACAATTGCCATTCAAATTGTAATCCCATATAGTTTTGTTTCTCCAACAATAAGTATTACTCTATTTGAAGAGTAACACTGATAACTTGCTTTTATATTTAATAATAATAATAATAATAATAATAATAATAATAATAATAATAATAATAATAATAATAATAATAATAATAATAATAATAATAATAATAATAATAATAATAATAATAATAATAATAATAATAATGATGATGATGATGATGATGATGATGATGATAATAATAATAATGATAATGAGGGTGTGTGTGTCTGTGTCTGCCTGTCGGTCTGTGGGCAGCATAACTCAAAAATGAAAAGTAGGATATAAACTAAAGTTGATATTTAAGTTTAATATTTTTCAAGGATGCGACGAAGATTTTGGAGAAAATTCTCCACCCTAAATACCCTTTACATGACAATTTTTTCGAAAACTTTGATTTTCTCGAAAATGGCTCCAACGATTTTAATTAAAATGCCGCATGTTTGAGATATTTTTGTGGCAAACGAAATATATATTTTGAATTTTCAGGCTATAGCCTATGTAGTCCTGTTTATTCTGGACCACTTTTGCATAACTGGTAAACCGTAAGATATGGACCAAATCTTAGTATACAAAAAAGGTAGATCTTCCTAAAACACACAATGTATGTCCAAATAACTTTTTTTTTTTTTTGTAGAGTGAACCATTTCAGAGATATTCCTTATTAGTTGTGTGAGTTGTAGAATACTTAAACTGTCCTCAGATGCAAGATCATTTTGGTATATCTCAAGACGTGCAGAGAGAGAGAGAACGGGATCTCTAAGCTTAAAAGATTCTACCATCGCTCAAATTCCATATTGCAAGAAAATGAGCAATAAGATAATTTCTGCAAATGTTTATCTCGACTAACACAAAGAAGATATAGGAACAAGTGTTCGTAAGAATAGTTAGCACAAGAATAGAGAAAGTCATGTGAGTGCAACACATCAGATTTCTCTTATTACTTTTATTAGTATCATATTTGTATTTATTACACGAAGTAAAAGTGACATAAAAAAAACACTTAACTAAGCATATCACACAATTCATGGACTTTCACAAACTCCTTGTTAAATGTTGGAATGGTTATTTCCCTTCTAAAGAAAAGAGTAGGAAAACATAATATTCGTATTCAAGCGACTGAAACATCTGCCTGCGAAATACATTAGTGAGCGCATAAGGAAATATGCAAGATAAGCTAAGATGAATAAAGGAAAATAACCTGTTTCGTGGAGGATAGAAATGTTTTATTTTAATTCTTCCTTTATTAGCTTTACCAGCTCATAATTAAAATTGCATTCCTGTACGTTAGTAATAAAGTTACCGTCCTTCATTACTGGGGTTAGTCCATGAACTTCTAAAATGAGCTTAGGTCGCCAAAAGATTGAAAGTTCTAAGGTTTACAGAACTATTCCTCGCTCGTAGATCAAACCGGAAAAATCCTCACGCGTTTCCTTTTTGCTGAGTGGTATCTAAATTAACGTCCAACACACACGTGAATCGAAGGTCGCTTGCATGTAACCGTTACCGTTTATTTTGTGTCAAGTTTCTCTGCATTACAAGCAGAATGTGGTTATTTGGCATTAGATTGCATTTCTGCCTAACAATCTCTCGCGTATGAAAAGTAAGCTCTAAAATGATTATTCTTTTGAATAAAATGATAAATTAATTGCAACTAGAGCTTAAGCTAGGGTGTGTTTAATTTATTAAAATTAAAATGCAGAAATTAATTTATGCACTAATTTAAAAGTAGAAAAAGTAGAGAGACATAGGTAGAGTATTTACGGAGGGGATTCCTCACTGAGCCAACTGTTGGGGCTATTGTATGTCAGACCCTGGGAGGAAGGGATAAAATGAGAGCGCTCTACGGGCGTCTTGGAACCTGAGCGAGTAGCGCAAGGCACCGTGAGGGTCCCTAGCGTGTGCTGGAGATTCTTCATCGGTCAGGCTATTCCAATGCCAACCATTCGCCGAGAATAGCAGTTAATGTTTGCAAAGTCCTCCTACAGTAGCGCCAAACTCGCCCATCGCCAACACTTCCGACTCTGAAAGACCGGATTGAAATTGCTGCCATGAAAGGAGGGATGGGAAATTTGGGGATGTAATTATCCCTCCCAGCGTTTGTCCGGTCACCAGGGTAAACCCCGAAAAAAAACTATGGGTCAAGAAGGTCTGAAATCAAAATTAATGAATCGGGTAGCATTAACTCTTTAGTTCTCAAGATTATAGAAAATTTAGGAGTGAACAGGACTTCACAGCCTGTGGCACACGCAACATAATACAATTACGCACTCATTAATGCGAAGTGGGGAAAATTGATCTGGATTATCCCTAGTTTAGAGCATAAATATATAAATGTAGTTATATTTATGTAATTATATTTGCTGGCAACAGCCATCCCTCCAACCATAGACTAACCAGTAAATGGGAATTTTTTTCCCCTCGGAGAATGCGAGTAAGGATGTACAAATTTTATTTTATTTTTCGGCTGATGCTTGAAAAGCTGTACTTTACGTACCTAAATTTTGGCGTCAAGGGCGCAGCAAAATTCTTAACCTACTCGTAGATGCTGCGAAATGTTGATCTACTCACAAGCAGAAGAAGATCTTGTAATAATTTTCTCGCTCACTCGCCAAAGTTCAGCACCAAGGTTCTTGTGATTTCTTGCATGATGTTATCACTTAGTTCCTGTAGTGTACTAGGGTTGGAACAGAAGATTCCCGCTTCATAATGTTGTCATACATAAAGTTGTCATTGTTCATAAGTTAACAACCTCGCGTCCAATCTGGTAGCGCGCGCAAAAAAAAAAATAGGGTTTAAGAGCCCGTCGAGATCTAGGTCATTTGGACCCGAAGTCAATGGAACTCTCACAAACTGCTCAGCTCCTCAGTTAAAAGTTAAAAAATGGAACTTAAAACAGTTAAAACCTATATTCTGATTATTAAAAATAGTAGTCGAAGCGCTAAGGAAAGGTACACCAGTAGAATTTAAAAGTGACATAATCACACCGGAATAATTAAAACGTCCCTAATTCAAGTTAAACTTGTGGAGCAAACCCAATATTGGCGACGAACCGCAGTGGCGTATCCCCAGCACCTGGATCGGCGGCCACAATGGAACGCAGTGTAGAACCCAGACCAAGGGACTGGTATTCTTGAGCGTATCGCGGATAATAAAAAAAAACGTGCAATGCAGAGAGAGTACACCGCACGTCGGACACACAGGGGCCGGGTCGCCACGCACAAGATGTGCACGAGTGACCTATTCTTAATCGAATTACAAAAACCTCTCAAACTATTAGTCATATATTTATTATAATATATTAAAGGTAAGAGTACAACACAATTCATACTACTTGTATATGTTATTGGGCCTTCAGTATCCATTTTATTCAAAATATGCTCGGTTATTAATTTATGCAGGAGTAGACTTACTCATTGCAGACGAATTTTAAGTGTTCCTTTTCATAGCAATTATTTGCATGAAATTTTTCATTTATTTCTGCAGCCTCCAAAAATTACATGCAATACAGAAGTATAAATACTCGACTAGACATTCTGGAATCCGTTATAAAACTTCCCGCCGTATCGTATTATTTCATGGTGGCACTATTACCACCATCAAAACTAACACAATAGAGATTAAGATACATCTGACAGGAAAAAAGCTACCTGCTAGGATTTATGATCTAGAGATAAAATCAGGGTCATGATCACCTGTTCCGAGTAAGCTAATACCAGCAATTAACAATTTAAACAAGGCCCCCCTCTAACTGCAGTTAGATGATCTAACAGGCAGTGCGATTGTTCACTTATCCAAGAGTTTAAACAGGAAGGGTGATATAAATTCATGTTATCTGTATTTATGTAACATATTATAAAGATAAATTGAACAGAGAGAGATAATCTGGAGCGTTGTTGTATTAATTTTGGCAGTATAATGAATTAAATAAAATAACATAACACGCACTTATAAAATATTACTCTGGTTATTATAATAATGATTACGAGGCAGTTCCACGTTTCAGGCGCTCTGGGCTGATAGATCTAACCATTGACACTCCTTTTTTAGTTTCCTCTAGACATCATACAATTTTAGACAGTCAATCTTATTTATTGTGATTTTTAAATTAGCAGATTAACTGTAGTTGCACTGCCCTAGAGATGGTTATGGAATTAGGCAGCAGATCCGCTATTCAAATGTCAAACATTGCTGACTCTCGCTTCGGTGAACCATCTAATGCTGAAATACATGGAATTATTCGAAGAGGGAAACCTCGAAACACAGAAGACAACAGGAAATATGTTTGGAATCAGTTTGAAAAAATTGTATTAAACGAAATGAGAAATTAACACCACATACGCCAACATCTTAAAGTCAGTATGACAACCTTGCAGGCGTACCAATGGACGCGATGTATGTAAGCCTACTATATGTTTCTTTTAAGAGATAAATACTTACAATGCAGCATTTAAGTAACAGTTAATAGGCTATATCATACTTCAAAAAAATCTTAATAATTGCAACTCGTAATAGTCAAATTCTGTAGATAAATTCTCTCGTCACTTCGTGATCAGAGAATTTATCGTTAATTTTTCAATCACTCCTGGCATTACTTATGAAAACAATCAACACTTCAGATTCTGTTAAAAACGTATTATTAGGAATGGTTTGCTAAAATGTTTTCTAAAACCAGAACACACGTGACAAAGTATTGCGAACGCACCTGAAATGCAACGCAATGTGTACATTTAACATATTGTTTAGTTATTGCTTTTCACTTTCAGATGCAGTGGAAAAACTAATTTCGGGAATTATTTTTGCAAAACACGAAATTTATCCAGAGATTACTTTACTAAACGTAGGTATTTTTGTTCAATTTGTACTTTTTATTTGATGACAGAAAAAGCAGTGTGATGTATCTACGGCACAGAGGATGTCTAGCTACCACTTGCGGGACTGAGCTTCGATTCCCTGCGGAGGTCGATGAGGCTGGAGGTTATGCATGTGCTAACTGCGTCATCTGGGACTCGCCTTTGGGACTAAAAACCGTTATGGCCCGGGATATCGGCAGCAGCTATCTCCGGCGTATGCCAAAGGGAATACTAACCTTAGGGCTGCGATAAGCAATAAAAACGATTTGTTCTCTACTCTGTGACAATATTTAAAATTTGAACATCGCATAAAGGCTTAGCTGAAAGTTTGTGTGACCTGAATGGCGTGAAAGTTTGGGTTCGATCTAGTTAAAACTTGGATAATATGAATTAAAATATGATTTCAAGGCGATAGTGACAAATATGTTATGTAGATGTTACTAATTACACAGCTTTTTAATAAAAAAAGGTCAAACTTTTAATTTAATTTCCTTACTTCAGAGATGTTTAAGATTAAAAGTAAGGGATTAAAATCGTACATTAACCCCAACAATGCCAAGTGTTATTCCAGAATTTATATTTCCAACAGAGGGTGGTACTTTGTGACCGCCACTGGTAACAAAATGAGCAATTTAAAAAAAAAGTATTTTAAAATATAAATGTAAAGATCCTGTTTTGCTGAAATGTGGTTTTAAATGGATATGGGGATAATACTATAAAAAAAAATTGGTATATCCAAAGAGGAGAAAGAGGAAGTGCATATTTCAATTGTTTATTTGTTTACATACAAAAACTGTTGCAGCAATCAAAAGTAGTAAGGAAAGCAAATTCGACTATACATTTTGGCCGTTACTGTACTTGGCATTGTTACCCTTGGTTTAAAAAAAGGCCACAGATATTTAAAACATTCTATTTACATGATGATAACAGCGTTATTATCTTTGACGTAAAATGATAAGACAAGTGGAAATTTTCATATGATCAAGCAGCTGTTTTTTAACATCCTTAGGCTGTTACCTTTAGTTGCTATGAGCTGCAGATCTGAGGACTCTGGTTCGAATCCTTACAGGAAAGCACAGTCACTCAATGTTTTATTTTTTGCATCTGTGCTGTTTTCTGTAATAATTACTATTCCATCTGCCTCATCAAAACGTAGTTACTTTCTTCTGAATGAAATTTCAGTCTTACACCCTCTGAACACTTTGTATTTTCTATTAAGGATTTAATTTTTAAGGTTAGATGTCAATTAAAATGTAAACCATTACAAAAAGATTCATAACTTCCTTAGGTTTATCAAGGTTTCTTACGTTTGGTCACAGGTTTATACAATTTGGAAGTTTTATGTATTTAAATGTGTGTAATAAGTATTAACAAATAGTTTTACAAAACTAGATAAGAGCTTTCTCAAAATTAAAATTCCCTTGTGTGCCTTTTTTACCTATAAAATAAACTTCAGAGCTAATTGAAATTTTGTAGTTTAATTATAGTAAAATATTTCCTTGTCAGGATTTTATATCAGGTTATTTATTTTATATGCTTTTAATATTTCAAAACTGGCATTTCTTTCCAACTGTGTGCATTGATATCATTTATGAACTATATATGAAGCCTATCAAAATTTCCTTGGATGGAATTGAAACTTATCCAAAGTTTCATCATCTTATCACTAATTTGTGAAATATGGGTAGATAAAAAATGTTTAAAAATGCAATTTACGGTTAACAAAGGGCGAAGTAGTCAAAATGGCATCAGGCTATTCAAGAAAATTCAGGATGTACATGTTATTAATTATGTAAGTGTCTTAAACGCACAGTATTTTAAACAAAATTGTCAAGAGCCATTTTGAGAAAATTGGAGCAATGTGCCATAGACATAAAGAATAGTTTGAGGTGAGGGATTTTCTTGAAAAACTACCGCATCCTTGTAAGATACTAAACACGAGGACCAAGCTTGGTATGTATCCGATGCTTTTGCTGTTCAAGGACTCTTTCTCTGTCACTCTCGCTCACTCACACTTTCATTCTCACGTGCATCACAGAGCAAGCATGCACAAGCTTAATTTGTCATAATGCAACCACAATAATTCGATTGAAAAGGGTTCGATTCCAGAGACCCGCATGTAGTATTCGTGGTGGACAAAACGGCGTCTGGGCGGATTTTTTCCCGGCTCTCCGGTTTCCCCCGCCACTCATACCACCAATTTCCAATCATCCACTTCATTTGCATTTCATATCATCTTCTTCCTCACTCTCTTATCTGATGCTGGGCTGTCCATCCGCTTCCAGGTCTGTTCGGTCCATAGGTTCGTCTGCTCCCCGACAGGCGCCGACCATAGGCACATGCTTGTAAGTCCTACATAAGGGAAGGGTAATCAGGCAAAGAAGAAGAAATTTTAAATGTTAAGATTATATAAAATTTAGTATCCAACATTCGTGGATAATGTTATGACTCTTGTGGTAATTGCGCATTTAAGCGTATACTTGTGTGATAATCATGAAAATTACTTATATGTCACTGTAAGGAACCCTAAGGGACCTCATTACATCCACCTCTTCATAACAATACTGCTAACCACCAATACAAAGAACCGCTTGCAACAATCAATACTTCGCCGTCTGCGCACCCTCTGTATCATTGTAAGGCCAACATAACAACAAAAGCTGAAGGTGCAACTATCATTTCTATGTACAATTTAAGAACAGATACATATTTAAAATGTCGGACATGAATGAGAATAACATGCAGCCTAGAATATTAGGAACATTTTATTTCATAGTCGTAAGAAACTTGAGTATAATAGAAATTAAAATGCTCGTGTGAATATTATGAAACTCGCATACTAATTACTGCCATAATGTTCTCATTGCATAATATACTAATTATGAACATTTGCTCAGGGTGTTTATGGCTCTTTATTTGTTTTCTATTGAAAAGTAGGGAATGTATATCTATTTGAAAAATCTGATGTATTGCACTCACATGACTTTCTCTACTCTTGTACTAACCATTCTTACGAACTCATATTACTATATCTTCTTCGTGTTAGTTGAGATAAACATTTGTACAAATTATTTTATTATTTCCTTGTACATGCAAGGGGAATAAGGGAATACAGTAGGCTTTAAGCGATAGTCAAATCTTTTAAAGCTTTGAGATTCCGTTCTCTTTATAAAAAATGAACAACGTTGTTCCATTTCACGAAAAGTTTTCCGAAACTGACACAAATAACAAGGAATATCTCCGAAATGGTTCTCTTTACAAATAAATTTATTCAGACATAAATTGTGTGTTTTAGCAAGATCTACATTGTATAGTAAGATTTTGTCTATCTCTTACGATTTACGAGTTATTCAAGTCATCCAATGTAAACAGGACTACATAGGCTATAGCCAGAAAATTCAAAATATACATTTTGTCATACAAATATCTTAACCATGTGACATTTTAATCAAAATCGTTAGAGCCATTTTCAAGAAAACCAAGCTTTTCTATGTCAAGGGTAGACTGGCGGAGAAATTTTTCTTTTAGAACCTTCCTGTTGCACCCTTGAAAGATATTAAACTTAAATACCAACTTTGGTTTTCAACCAACTTTTCGTTTTTGAGTTATGCTGTTCACACACACATACACACACACACACACACACACACACATACACACACACACACACACACACACACACACACACACCACGGACCTTTTTCTAAAAAAAGCTTTTTTTTAGGTGGTCCCAAAACATATTTCCGGTGAAATCTTGACATCGAATTTTTGGGTGGAGTACAATTCTTCCTTCTACTTAGCAGTAGAGAAAGTAAAAAGTACTGGTACGGGTTAATAATTTAACGTTTGCAATACATATATATGCAGTAATTGAACATCTAGTTTGATGTATTTCTAATAAAGGATATAATGGAGCTCCTTTACCGAAGTGTGGGACCCGTTTGAACCCATCGTCCAATAAAAAGATTACCTAAAAGACAAAATACCTAAGCTTGAGATTGATAAATGCGCATCAGTGTTGAGCGACTGTGTTTCAATTTGTCAGTAGGACTACCGATTGCCCAGCAACGTTTACTACTGAAAAAATGCACGATAGCCGCTTTCCCCCCGCCTAGCCATTTATCGCATTTCCTTCGCGCATTTAATTGAACCAAGCCGCGCTCTGTAATGGTGTAAATGCGCTGTAGTTAGTGAAACCGGTTTAGCATGGGGTTACATAAAAAATAACTCCACTCATGTGTCTGTTAGATGTGTTTTTGTTTCGTTTTGTGTGCCATGTTGCGTACGGCCTTGTACTGACGTCACTCGACGTGTGTGTGTGTGCGCGCTATTTCTTTTTTACTTAGTTGTTAAAGTATCATACATTCTATCCTTAACGGACTGTTGTAAATCTTTGTGACGGCCATTTCTGCAAGATGCTGTGACACAAATTGCCTCATGATGCCGCAGCATACATCAGCTGCAGTTATAGTTAGCATAGGTTCGAATCCTCTGTCTATCATTTCAATTTTAACCTATTATCATGGACATCGGCATTTTTTTCCTATTTATAATGCTTTTAACGGTTTTTGTGCTGTATTCTGGTTATACTGCCCGTCACGAATTAAACATATGTATTTGAGATGTTCTGAATTGTAAACAATTAATTTTACTTTCTCTACTGGTAAGTAGGGGAAGTATTGTATTCCACCCAAAAATTCGATGTCGAGATTTCACCGGAAATAAATGTTTTGAGACCCCCTGAATCTAAAAAAAGCATTTTTAGAAAAAGGTCCGTGTGTGTGTCTGTGTGTCAGTCTGTGGACAGCATAGCTCAAAAACGAAAAGTCGGTTAAAAACCAAAGTTGGTATTTAAGTTTATTCTCATTCAGGGATGCGACACGAAGATTTTGAAGAAAATAGCCCCACCCTAAACTACCCTTTACATGGAACATTTTTCGAAAATTTTGATTTTCTAGAAAATGGCTCTAACGATTTTGATTAAAATGTCATGTTTGAGATATTTTTATGACAAATGAAATGTATATTTTGAATTTTCTGGCTATAGCCCCTGTAGTCGTATTTACTCTGGACGAATTTTGCATAACTGGTGAACCGTTAGAGATAGGCAAAATCTTGCACTACAAAAAATGTGGATCTTGCTAAAATACACAATTTATGTCTAAATAAATTTTCTTATAGGGTGAACCATTTCGGAGATATTCCTTGCTATGTGTGTGAGTTTCTGAAAACTTAAAGAGAACGGAATCTCAAAGGTCAAAAAGATTTGACTGTCGCACAAAGCCTTCTGTATTGTAATATTCCCCTTGTACCTACAAGGACATAAGCAGTAAGATAATTTGTACGAATGTTTATTTTAACTAACACGAAGAAGATATAGGAATAAGAGTTTCTAAGAATGGTTAGTACAAGAGTAGAGAAAGTTATGTGAGTGCAACACATCAGATTTTTTTTTTACAATTTACATTGTAGTGTTTGTTTTTAAAGAAAAGAAGCAAAATCCATGCAACCGCCGTCAAAAGATACTCCGTCATCATCCACGCGTGCCATCACACCGGTTATTTTACGTGGGCCCTCCCCGTCCTTTACCACACACATTTGAGAGATGCGAAGTCCCCCTCGCAAACTTACCAGTTGGAGAAAGGAATATACAAATATTATAGACTTTTGGAGCACATTTTAAACAGAGATGGTTGACAAAAGTGGGAAAAACAGTGAAGATAGAAAAAGAGGAGCATCGTTGCCCGCGCAGGAAGTTGCTCTCATGTGATACAATATAGCTAGTGATCGCCGAATGTTAATAACAAGTACGCAGCCATTAAGTTCCGCGGCCGTTGCATATGAAACACTAAATGACACTCAAACCAAGTGTGTGGTAATCGCATTGAGGCCAGCTTACAAGCAGATCCTTGTTAAACTCCATACTCCATTATGCCTAATCCTATATTCAGCCGTAAGCAGGGAAATCGGATTACAAGTCATAGTTGAGTTCTACCTCTTGGGCTGGAGTGTTGGTCAATATGGGACAGATAGCAAAACCCTCGCATTTGTTTCTCTCCACCTCAAAATTATTAACATACAAACTTCGGTACTTCTGCGGATTTGTTTCTATTTCTCATTGCCCCTATCTCTCCTACCTTTCCCCCTCCATCCTGTAACGTAAGTTTCATATTTTCAAAACCTACTCTAAAACTGCTTATGCAACCAGAGCATAATGACCGCAATTAAGATGGAGTTTCATAATATGCATACGAGTATTTAAATTACCATTATACTCCCAGTTTGATACGACTTATTGTCACTGGTGTCCCACATTTTAATCATGTATTTGTTATTCGATTGTACATACGAGAATCGATAGTTGCGCTTTCAGTTACTGATTTTATTGTTGAGTAGGCTTTGACGCATGGCACGTAGAGAACGTGTGCTATGCCTGTAAAAACGTAGACTTTCATAAACGGGAATAAAATTGAATTTATTAGAAATATTAATACCAGTTAAATAAGCAGTAGCTTTATTTCATATACAGGAATCGATAGTTTCGGCTTCATCTGCGTGGGAATGTTCGCAGCCGGCAAAGTATTGATTGCTGCATGAGGATATTTTGATTGGTGGTTAGCAATGCCGTTATGAATGGGTGTACCTTTGACTGGTGCATAGCAATGTCGTCATGAACGGGTGTACCTTTGATTGGTTGTTAGCAGTGTCGTTATGAACAGGTGCACCTTTGTTTGGTGGATAGAAATATTGTTATGGACGGATGTACCTTTGATTGGTGGTTACCAGTGTCCTTATGAACAGGTGCACCTTTTTTTGGTGGTTAGAAGTATTGTTATGGACGAGTGTGCCTTTGATTGGTGGTTAGCAGTATCGTTAAGAACAGGTACGTCACCATAGGAGTATCGTTATGAAGAGATGGATGTAATGAGTTTAATATAGTGGCGTTAAAGCTCTACGTTATGGCAGGATCGAGCATAAAGAATTTAAACAGACAATGCTGTTTAACAATGCATAAATTGTAACGCGATTGGAGCTATTCCATCTCCCATGGAAAGTGATTTACTACACTTGGGAGCAGAAAATGTGTACCGTTCTCCTTGGATAGCGATATTATTTTGTTTTTCTTCGTCTTGTGTTAGGTTTTATATAACCAACACTAGATTCCATCAATCTTTATCACATCTCGAGAAAAAAATCTAGAAACAAATGTTAACTGTACTCGATGTGAAATGAATCTGTGATAGTCAATAGTACCTATCTGTAAATTAATTCAGTTGTGATTCGCGTAAACAATTAGAGAAAGCTAGCTCAGTGGTGGGTAATTAGAGGACTTGATCTTGTAGAGGGAGGAGTAGGTGAGAAATGAGCTACTTACGCTGAAATGCACAACTGTGATATTAAATGTCAAACTTTTTCTAAAGAAGGCATGGAAATTTAAGTCTTAAAATTTTGTTTTTACCTCCACTGTATTATTGTCCGCAAAAGGTTAGGTATTGTTTATTCTTCACGGTTTAGGCATTTACTATGAGTTCCGGTCTCAAATTTATTGAAACCTTTTTGACGTCTAATTGATCTTCGTGTTTTAGGTTTGTAATAAAAGCCTTGCTTTTGGCAAGCGGTGATTGTTTCAATCCATTCGTTTGTTTTTTTTTTTTTTTTTTATTATTATTTCTTCTAGTAGTACTTGTACTTTTTGCTCTTCTCTGATTGCCTCCTTCCTGATCGTTTGTCCGCCTGGCTTGTTTCTATGAGACTGGCGAGAAATCTTGATGGTTTTCCAGCCCAGCGCAAAACCCCCAATCTGGAAGATCCAAGTTGTCTGTATTTTGATGCCTTAATTTCACTAGTTACATCGGTAACTAAGCAACTGTATCATGTCTCACGCACACAACTTTTTTAAAATTTTATGTTCATTTGCACATCAAAACATGCATTTTCGGTGATATTGCGATATCGAATTATGGGACGAAATACATAATTCCTCTTGTACATTATAGGTAAGTTGTATAGGTAGTTATTTTTATAAAACTTAAAACCTCGCTTATTACAGAAAACTACAAGAAAAATCTGATGTGTTGCACTCACATGACTTTCTCTACTCTTGTACTAACCATTCTTACAAACCCTTATTCCTATATCTTCTTCGTGTTAGTTAAGATAAACATTTGTACAAATTAGGTATCTTATTGGTTATAATTTTGTAGGTGCAAGGGGAATATTAGAATGCAGTACGCTTTGTGCGATAGTCAAATGTTTTAAAGCTTTGAGATACCGTTCTCTTTGCACACTTAACATATAAAAAATGAACAACGATGTTCCATTCGGAGACAGTTTGAAGTTTTCCGAAACCGACATACGTAACAAGGAATATCTCCGAAATGGTTTACCCTACAAGAAAATTTATTGAGACATAAATTGTGTATTTTATCAAGATCTACATTTTTTGTATAGTATGATTTGGTGTATCTCTAACGGTTTACTAGTTATGCAAAAGTCGTCCAGATTAAATACGACTACAGGGGCTATAGCCAGAAAATTCAAGATATACATTTCATTTGCCATAAAAATATCTCAAACATATGATATTTTAATAAAAATCGTTAGAGGCATTTTCAAGAAAATCAAAATTTTTGAAAAATGTTCCATGTAAAGGATAGTTTAGGGTGGGGCTATTTTCTTCAAAATCTTCGTGTCGCATCCTTGAAAGACATTAAACTTAAATACCAACTTTGGTTTCTAACTGAGTTTTCGTTTTTGAGTTATGCTGTCCACAGACTGATAGACTGACACACAGACACACACACGGACCTTTTTCTAAAAATGTTTTTTTGGATTCAAGGGATCTCAAAACATATATTTCCGGTGAAATCTCGACATCGAATTTTTGGGTGGAATACAATACTTCCCCTACTTACAAGTAGAGAAAGTAAAATATTAGTGTTAATTTTGCAAGTATAGATGAAGTGGTATATATAATGAAAACTGGGAAACTGGGAGCAGCGCTGCATCAAATGACCAGCAACGGATGTGTCTAACCTTTAGGCCTGATTTATATATATACCTACAAACAATCATCCTGAAATAATATTGTTGAGTGTGAGTGAATCGGCCAGTGTCGACGTTGCGAGTGTTCGCAACGATAGTACTACGATATAAATTAACAAGAGTCATAAACACAGACGTCCTAACAGCTGTTGTGTAACAGGTGTTTTCACTTCTCTTTTTCTCTTCTCCCTCAAAGTGGGAGGTTGTCCTGCGGATCTCTTCAACGTTTTCATACGACACTTTACGGGCGAGTCCAGAACTACACGTGAAATAGAGTAAATTCATAACTCCAGACACAAAGGAAGATAAGAGAGCTTTTTAAACTACAACATTTCAGTCACTGATATAATAAAATGAACTTATAAATTCACTTAAAGGGGAAAAAATGTCTAATTTTTAAATGTAAATGTTTAGTGTTTTTAAAAGTATTGAAGTATGAGACAGAATAATGAAAGAATCCAGCGGGATGCCTCCGGCGATAACGGAAGGTCCCGGGTTGGAATCCACTGAGTCGACCAATCTGACTGAGTTTTCTCGTGGTTTAGTTCCTACCTAGTAGTCAACGGGCCCTTGAACACCACCACGACCACGTAGTTAAAGCGGCGTAAAAGAAATAGAGGTTAAAGAAGTAAAAGAACATTTTTTACTGAACTGGCATGTCTACAATTTAGTTCATTTACGACAGCAGCAAAACCATCTAGGTTTTCTACGTAGTACTGAACTGCGGCCAATCGTGTTCCCCAGTAAGTGACCATAAGCGCAGAGGGCATTGGAGTGTTAGGAGTTTTGTTCTGGAAAAGTTCAATCCTCTTAGGAGATTTAATGAACACTTTTCCCATTAGAAATCAAATTGTGTTAAGTTCCTCAGATGTTTTATGGAATCCATGCACAACACATGTAGCTTGAATCATTTTAGGATAACTAACTGCAAGTCTTGATGCTGCCTTTTTCAAATATGGTGCAGCATCAGTAAAAAATAACAGAACATTTTCATATCGTACACCATTTGACCACAATATCTGCGTTGTTTCATTAAATACTCGTTTCCAATTTTCCTGCCAGTAGAATCTAGGGTTTCATCTATGCCCACTGATAATTTTTTATTGGTCCAAATTTTTGTGTATGGTATATTCGACACAGTTTCTTCGTAGTAATTGGAAAAACAATGTTTTCGCAAAATTGGTTCATCAGGTGTGTCAATATTTATTTCGTCAGGAATGTTTTAAACTGAGATTGGTTCACTTTCAAAATGGGCTTGTCCGCTTAACACAAATCTCTGCACAATCCTCACAATACAGTGAAAATTTGGAGTGTCCTATTGATGACTTGGCACTGAATCATTGAGACTTTTTTGTGCAAAATTTTACCATCACAACTGCATATATTGTGGCCTGCCATAGGCTAACTTGCACTACGTTTAACTCTGGGCATGTTTAATCCTCTCTAAATTCAAAACTGTAATTCATCAACGCAACAAGAACGTCGTATAAACTTTGGGGATTCACAAATGACACTATTTAGTTCAATAATATCAGTGTATATATTAGATGGGCTTTGATGCGATAACAGGTGCCTAATCAAGCCGTGGGGAATTCCCCGTTCTTATCATGTAGCAGGATGTTTATACTTTCTTCCAACTGAAGGGATCTGTAGCTGATATTTATGTGATTTATGTGAATATTCGAAAATATTTATTTACATTAAAAAAACCAGAAAATATACATTTTTATGTGAAATAAAACCGGTGTAAATATCCAGAAGAACAAACCCAGTTTCAAGTTCGTATTAGGACGCAAGCAAAATATGTATTGACCTAAAAATCCGAGGACTAGTTATGTAATACGACTCTAAATACTTTTCTTCTTCTTTTTTTTTTTTTTTTTTTCCTTACCTGATGTAGGACTTACAGCCCCTAGGACTTGCCTGTGTCACATGCCTGTCGGGGAGCACAGGAAGGGATGCTCAGCCAAACGTCAGGTATGATAGTGAGGAAGAGGATGATAGGAAATGGAGGCGAAATGGATGTTTGGAAAGGTGATAATAGAGCAATTGGTGGGCTGAGTGGCGGAGGAAACCGGAGAAAACCCGCCCTGACGTCGCTTCGTCTACGACAAATACCACATGCGGGTCGCTGAGATCGAACCCGTACCGCCTAGGTGGTAGGCGAACGCTCTAGCCGCTCGGCCACGGCGCCGCCTACGATTCTAAATACACTGGAATTCAATGCGAAAATTATTTGCTTGTAAATAATCGTTCTTGTACGTTGCATGAGAAAATCGGGTTTGGAGGTATAACAACTCCATCATGTTCTTAGAAAACGTAAACAGTCGTAAGCAATAAACGCAAAATAAAGCCAATGTTTCATATTACTTTAACCTCAGAAGCAATGAGAAATTATTTAAAAAATTGAATAACCCAAAATCACGTTCGGATTTTTGTCCTAGACTGTAGGAATTGCACACTGTGCGTAACTTGTTTGCGACCATTCCGCGCCAATGCAACTGTCTTTGTGGCAACTGTCATTTACCGCCTTCATTTGTGGGGAAGACTATAACAATAGTACAGACTTATATAGGATAGTGCCTTGTGTGCCCCTAATGACCTACGGCTATGTTAAAATGAAGGGATAAAAGAGCATTACCATGCCGCCCTTTGTGTATTGAAAGTGTCAAGAAATATCCATACCATTATTCACGCTGCTGGTACATAGTTTTCTTTCAATCATGAATATGCCATTTTTGAACGACGGTCACTTATTTACATATATGTTGTCCATATTTACGAAATGTAGGACATAATTGACTGAAAAAGGGGAACAGCTTCTTGCGGGATGTTCATAAAAATTAAACACAATTGAAACTTTTAACTCCGTACATTTTTGTACTGTTCCTCGTGGTAACCCTTTCACCTCCCCCCCCCAAAAAAAAAACAACAACAAACAAACAATAATTTATAAAGCGTGCTACAGCCTTATGTGCCCCCACAAACGTCTAACACTATTTGGTGCGTGATTTCCAGTGTTATTGGAAATTTTTCTAAAATAGTGAAGCAATGAACTTGTTATTAAACAAAGTCAAAGAAATTGTTAATGGTATACACGTTAATACATATCCAGCGAACTTAATAACTCAAATTAGCCATTTAGTATTGAATAATTCAGATAATGTAAATGTTGGAGGTAATTTTGATAAATTATCAACAGCTATTGCATAGATGTGTTAAGACTTGAATTCCAATGTCTTTAAATATGTTATTAATTTTATGTATTTGCGAATCTTTGAACTCTATGTGTAAGAGGAAGTATTGTATTCTACCCAAAATTTCGATGTCGAGATTTCACCGGAAATACATGCTTTGAGGTCCTATGAATAAAAAAGGGCACTTTTAGAAAAAGGTACGAGCGTGCGCGTGTGTGTGTAGGGCTGCATAACTCAACAACGAAAAGTGGATTAAAAACCAAAGTTGGCATTTAAGTTTATTGTCGTTCAAATGCGACACATAGAACATTTTGATTTTCTCAAAAAATGGCTATCGATTTTGATTAAAATGCTTCATGTTTCAGATATGTTTTGTAGCAAAGAATTTTTAATTTTCTGGCTATCCATGTAGTCCTGTTTACTCTTGATTTTTGTATAACTAAACCGTAAGAGACAGACCAAATGTTACTATTAAAAAATGTAGACTTCGTTGGAACACATCGGGACATAAATTATATCCGAATGCATTTTTTAGGTGAAGTGAAGCAGTTTGGAGATATTCTTTATTTGTGTGAGTTTTTCCTCGTTATTCACTTTTTTATCTCTTGGCCGTACAAAGAGAACGGAATTTTAAAGCCTTCATATAACGACCAAGTTTATTGAATAGCTCAAAACCCACTGTACTCCCATATTCTCTTTGCACCTTCAAGAAAACTAGCAACAAGATAATTTCTGCAAAGTTTGTAAGAATAGTACAAGAGGAGAGAAGGTCATGTGAGTGTAGCACCTTAGATTTTGCTCCCAGATATTTGAATACGCGTAAGACAATTGCGGTGTACAAAAATGAAGTAAATGAAATTTTACTAATTAAGATCAATTAGCATCTTGTTTCAGTATCTAATAATTTGTCAGCGTTAGTTTTAGTAACTCAGTATTTTACATGTATTATTCAAAATAGTCGATGTTTTGTAGAAAGTAAAAGGCTCTATGTGTGTTCAGATAAATATTAAATTTCCCCGAGGTGTCTGGGCTTCTGTCTACCAAAGAATTCAATAAGCAAATGTGTTTGACCTTTGGCTTGCTTTTTGAGCTATGCTGTTCTCACACAAGTGAGTGTGATTGATTTCAGTGTTGTTCGCAAGCAGGCGCCATGTGAGGATTAACTTTCATCAGAAGCAGGAACCTGTTTGGAAGTCCTTGCGTCACTGTGACACTTGCTATTAGCAGGAGCTCTGTGAGGCAGGCTTGTTTGAAATGGGCTTGTCGCATATACTCATTTACACCTCTTGCCAACTGCTCCTTCGTTTGTTATCAATTTGCCTTCTGTATCCACTCAACTTGGACCATAACTAGAATCTTCTTCTAGGTCTACCTTGTCTACTTTAGAGTATAGATAGATATTGGGAAAGTTCAGCCTTCATAAGGGTTTTAACTAGCTGTCGCACCGGCATTACACAGATGCAATAAGGATAGGGGTAGTGCTTAGGGGTAGTTTGACAGTGGAGCCTCCAGCACATCACTACACGTAGGCCATTTGTACTTCCAACATGGCCCTCTGGAGGGAGGAATGAAAGAGACTCGAAAGGCAATCAGATACGGACGACACTATGCGCTAGCAGCATAAATTCCACCATTCTGCCGCAACGCACAAACCGCCGTCGCCTGGTCCTACAACCCAGAAACAGATGAAAAACTCTGGACCTCCAGAATGCAAGCGTTAAACGTAACTGCTGGGACCTCTCGCTCGGTACTCGTCAATGCCCAAAATATATTTAAATTATTGTATTGCAGGGTAGGTTTTTTTAATGTCAATGTCATTAAATATTAAGAGTAGTATAGGTTTTAGAGCTTTTAAGGTGTGATTTTGCCAGGTCCTATAGTATTTGCACAATATTTTGACCAGGTAATTTTAAAAAAATGCATGCATATGATTTTCTTTGGGTCGTTTATTCTAAACATAGTTTTATCTAGATAGGAGAAAGTGTTGATTCGTGAGTTACGGGTTGAAAATGGGGCTTGGAAATGCGGTGGTGGAAGTTTTTGAAGTCTGTATCTATATGGCAGCTTATCATTTTTGCCAGATTCCATGTGGGAAGTTTTCTCAGTCATACTTAAAACATTCTTGATTTCAAAGTTCATTTTTTTCATATTTGAAAATGTTTTATAGCCTATGTCTGTCAAAAAGGACAGCTTTCTTGTGAAGTAAGAATGTTCAAAATCAGTTAGTGATATGCAGGTTACCTTAAACACACACACACGCACACACACACACACGCACACACACAGAGAATTCAGTGACGTATTCTCCATGAATGGAGTAAATGCACGGCGTTTGTTGCAGAATAATGCAATTTCTAACATTTGTTTATGATTAAAAAGCACCATTTAAATGACAGAAGAATCAACAATGACCCCGAAGTAAGAGAACTACGAGTTCTGTTCCAAAAAGCGTTTACTAAGCTGAATAACGGATGGCATGCTTGAACGGGTTATTGCATATTAGTTCTAATAGCCTAGGCGAGGTGCTGATATTATGACGTCACAACAGCTACCTGTAAGGTACGGAGAAATGCGTGCACCACGTGTCAGTGCATTGAAGGTGCGAGCAGTGTTTGGTTGAGTGCATTTCAGTGGATTTTGTGGTGAATATTTAAAGTGATGTGATATTAAGCGTATTTATGGCTGCCGTAAAATTTAATGGCGGGTGGCTCGATTCAAAATTCAATCATAGGCTCTCTACGTCTTGTGTTGTATATTTATACATACCGTGAAATTACACTGTAAAGCCAGATATAAATATTATTTGCACCCATAAAATTTATTTGCACAATAGGAAAAAAACAGCCGCCATTAAATTTTTCAACTATCATAATAAACCTTTCAGTGATAAGCTAGAGTTAGTTACAAAGAGAGACCTACTTCCAATTTGAAAAACTTATAAATGGACAAGAAGGTGAAGGACTTCTGGTTCTCAAATTTATCGAGAGTTGGTTTGTTTATGTAGCTCTGAAATTTTATGTAGGCGTGTGTTTCATCTTGCATGTCTTTGCGAAATTTTCAGGGTACGCCACTGACAGAAATTGTATTTGTTTGTTATAAGTTATCACATACGTTTACGAAAGAGTGACTGGGAACTGAACGCAGTGCGTAGGAAGGCGTTGGCGGTACAGCCCGGAGGTGTGTCATAGATCACGTGATGTTGGAAGCATTCCTCAGTAGCATAAAGCGGTTCGTACAGAATATGCCCTGATGTACTACATTCACTTGTTGTAATTACTTGCCTATTGTGGGCAGTGGCACGGAGTACGTGACTGTCATATAAGAATGGGAGACTTTATAATAGTAATCAAGCTCTCCTTTTTATGAATATTATTCAAATAAGCATGCCGTGTTTCACTAAGGCTTTTATTTGGATACATATAGCTTGTCGCTTTAACTAGCCAGTACACACTTTTCATGAGATAATCCTGTCAGTGAAAGATCACAGTCTATAGTCGGTGAAACATTTTTATTGCTCGAACGAAATTCTTAACGTGGTAAGAAAAACTTATTTTTCAGTAGTAGTTCCAGTCTCAGTATAATAATAGGTTTCAAATAAGCATTGTATAATAATAGTCAAACACGTTTACGAGTATTTATGCATAATAGTAACAGCAAGATAGTCTTGGTTCAGTTATTTGACTGACTCGGGTTCTTTCGCATCTAGTCGTGATTGTTCGTCTGTTACGAATATTGACAAGTCGGAAGACGGTGCTCCCCTCCTTTGGAGCATTCTACTCAGATTTTGTCTCAGGAGTTTAGCTAGGCTGGCCCCGTAGCAATGGTTAGAGCACCTGCCTGCTGTGCAAGGGGTCCCGGGTTCGATTCCCGGCAGGGGGGTAGGAATTTTTCTCCAGCCAGGATTATTCCTCATCCTTCCCTGAGCCTGGAACGTCGTGGCTGAGTGGTTAGACCGCTCGCCTACCACCTAGGCGCATGTGGTATTCGTGATGGACGAAGCGGCGTCTGGGCGGGTTTTCTCCGGTTTCCCCCGCCGTTCATTCCACAAATTGCTCCATTATCACTCATCCAATCATCCATCTTCCTCACTATCATACCTGGTACTTGGGTGACCACCTGCTTCCAGGTCTTCACTCTGTCTGGTCCAGAGGTTCCTCTGCTTCCCGACAGGCATCTGACCCTAGGCACTGGCTTCTAAATCCTAGGGGGTGTAAGTCCTACATAAGGGGAGGGTAATCAGGGAAAGAAGAAGAAGTTTAGCTATGACCTTGTGGTTGACACAAGTAAACCTGAGATATCACGCTGTTGTTTTTTCCTCTCGCGTTGACCTTTTACCTTTCTTTTCCTGTACAATAAATATTACGCGAAAGAGCATTACTAGTACATCATATCACCACATAAAACAAAGCCGTTATAATACATTCGGTGACATCACTAATGAATTAGGTTTATTGGAGACTCAAGAACCGTACGATACTGGCACTGCGTTGTAGACAGTAATAATTTTTTACTCTATTTACATAGTACCAACAAATTCCCCACTCAGCAGCGCGATTGCGCGTTCAAGGACAAAGGCATTCTCCTGAGTTAAGTTACATTCAGCACTAACGAGCAAATTCGTAGCATAGGTATGTATAATCGGCAACTACACTAATGATGCATTACTTCTTAACACTTGATCTTGCTAGGGTCTCTGCGAGTGACTCCATGCAAATTGATGGTGGGGTTAACGTCTGTGTTTCCTACTTGAAATAAACAAGAGACTGCTCATAAGTGAGCGGGCAGTGTGCTGTTCCGCGATGATTGCTACACGGAAGTTGGAGAGATACTAACCACTGCGCAACTTGCAGCCATTCGCCATGTCTAAAAAGTGTCCTTGTACTGCTTACTTATTTAAAGCAAGTCACGTCATAATTGTATTAGTTCTCATAAGACTCATGGTTAAATTTCCCCAAAAGGCATCTCATATGTGTATCGCAAGCACTCAATTGCGTAATTTCATGTGATTAGCCGGAAGATTTCTAATGGAAATCTAGCCTTCTATTGGAACTTGGAAGCGGGGCAGTTCCAAGGCTACACATGTAGGTATTTGTTATATTGTAACACAATGTAAAACGTTACTTTTGGAACCGGTCATAAAAGTACTCGAGCGATCATGTAAAGGGTAGTTTATGGCGGAGGAATTTTTCTTTAACGTCTCCCTCTTGCACCTTCGAAAGATATTAAACTTAAATACCAACTTTGGTTTTTAACCAACTTTTCGTTTTTGAGTTATGCTGTACACACACACACACACACACACACACACACACACACACACACACACACACACACACACACACACACACACGCACGTACACCTTTTTCTAATTTTTTCCGAGGGCTTCAAAACCTATCTGGTGAAATTTTGACATCGAAATTTTTGGGGTCGAATACAATACTGCCCCTATTTGCTATACGTACTAGAGGAAGTAATAAACTGTAGTAAGTAAAAAAAGTCACGCGAATGAAATACATGTTTTATAGTTATTCTATCTGATTAAATAATTTTGGGTGATTAATGGTTCAGTATAATCTCCGTGACATGCATCTAAGTGTATGGTTAGATTATACAGATTTCTGTGAAGTGATGTCAAAGGACAAAGTCTCAAGTGACAGTGGGTTGTGAATATTTACTTTAGATTCTAGTTAATGATAGGGCTCAGTTGTTAAGACTGGAGTTTGCGATAGTTAAATAAAGTTTTACCAAGAATTGGATTAATCTTTGGACTAGGTATGTGCTTGAATGTCTGTACTCTGAAGACTACACAAGCAATTATATGCTTACTAATAAATAAATTTATAAACTAAACTTATTTTTATATCAATTTTATTATTAAGTTTAAATTTGCAAGTGTATACTATTCTTATTTCTTTTGTCTTGCAGGTACGTTTTGATGTGACTTCATTTGTCTTTGCAGCAGCATTGATTTCGTAAGTTTTATATTTTGTATATTTATTTCACTTGGGATTTAATTTGACTGTTTCACGAAAAACTCTGATGTGTTGCACTCACACGACTTTCTCTACTCTTTTACTAACCATTCTTACAAACTCTTATTCCTATATCTTCTTCGTAGTTAAGATAAACATTTGTACAAATTATTTTATTGCTTATTTCCTTGTAGGTGCAAGAGGAATATTAGAATACAGAAGGCTTTATGGGACAGTCAAATCTTTTTGACCTTTGAGATTCCGTTCTCTTTGCACGATTAACATATGCATTTCGCTAAAGTTCTAAGTTTTCCGAAACTCACACACATAACAAGGAATCTCTCCGAAATGGTTCACCCTACAAGAAAATTTATTGAGACATAAATTGTGTATTTTAGCAAGACCTACATTTTTTGTATTAAAAGATTTTGTCTATCTCTAACGGTTTACCAGTTATGCAAAATTTGTCCAGAGTAAATACGACTATAGGGGCTATAGCCAGAAAATTCAAGATATACATTTAATTTGTGATCAAAATATCTGAAACATATGACATTTTAATCAAAATCGTTAGAGCCATTTTCAAGAAAATGAAAATTTTGGAAAAATGTTCCATGTAAAGGGTAGTTTAGGGTGGGACTATTTTCTTCAAAATCTTCGTGTCGCATCCTTGAATGACAATAAACTTAAATACCAACTTTGGTTTTTAACCGACTTTTCGTTTTTGAGCTATGCTGTCCACAGACTGACACACAGACACACAAACGGACCTTTTTCTAAAAATGCTTTTTTTGGATTCAGGGGGGTCTCAAAACATGTATTTCCGGTGAGATCTCGACATCGAATTTTTGGGTGGAATACAATACTTCCCCTACTTACCAGTAGAGAAAGTAAAAAAGTGAATAACGATGTTCCATTTGACGAAAGTTTAAGTTTTCCAAAACTCACACAAAAAGTTTTAAAATGACAAGAATCAAAAGAAGACTGTGGATTTAGGTTTTCCATAGATGAGTTACCTTAATTACAAATTGTCATAAAACGTAACGATTCTGTGTGCACTCGGTAGAAATGGCAATCGTTACAATAGCTTTGCAATTTGAAATTCTTGAGCTGCGAAACTAATACACCTATTACACGATGCAACAGTAAAAACTCCTTGCTTAAAAGGCCAATTAAAAACCAGCTTATGGAAGAAGGGGCGTATCACCGTTGACGTCTCTGGGAAAGATGCAGCACCTATTTTATTTTAGCTAATTTATTAGAAAATAAAGTAGAGTTGAGTTAATTAGTGATTTGAAGATGAGTTTGAGAACATACTCAGGTGGGTGAAGTCTGGCACACTGGTAATAACGTGACGTTAGCGTAAGTAATGCAATTAAATAATTTCCTGAATCTCTTACTGCAGCATCATCTCCAAATGTTCAAGGAAGCATAGTAAACGAACTTCAACACTCCAAGCTAAACATTTTCGAACTGAATTAGCAAATCTTTCTACTAGAATGATTACGTTCTATAAATAATATAGTTTCCATTGGTAGAAATACTCAGCTTTGTTTTTCTGTTAAATCGTTGTTTTTGAGAGAAGCAAAACTAACTAAATATAAATACTCATTAATTGCTAGTCATTTCCGGGATGCAAGGGGTGTTAGAGATGAATATAAGTAGTTCATCACATCATCATTTCATGTGTAAGAAGTCCGTCACTGAACAGAGGCCTCCCCCATAGACATTCACCTAGTTTGAGAATTTCCTCGAGTTTTGTTCCACTGTGGAGTTCAGTTCTTTGGTGCTGCCCTCGACTCTTTAACTTCCAGGACGTTAACACGTTGGCCAAGGTCCTTCATCTTTACTCCGAGTTCTTCCATGGCTTCCTTAACCCCGGCCAGTTGCTCGTAAATCTTCTCCAATAGCTCTATCTTCATATAGGACATTCGTGTTTTCATCTTTCTCACGCAGAATTTACATTTTTCAATTCAGCTTCCAGTTTTGTTTCCATATTTTCCATTCCGGAGTTTACCTTATTCAATTAGGCTTATATATATATATATATTTTTTTTTTTCCATATGCCACGTACCGGGTGCACTCAGCCTCGTTAAGTCCCGGAGGGGTGAGTTGAGGAGCTATTTGATAGAGAAGTAGCGACCCCAGGTTGCGAAGGCCGCATATCCGGTTCGGGATTATGTCCACGTCCCGCTCTCCAGTACTGCACCCCACTCGTGACACCTGTAGTGGGCAGAGGTGGGGGACGCAGCGGCCGGGCAGTAAACCTTAGCCTGGCTGGGCTGTTGCGCCAGGATGGTTACTTTTTTAATTATTTCTTTATTATTTTTTTATAAAGACGCGTGAATGACACTATGCAAAAGCTCTTCTAAGCAATAGCAAGTAATACAGAAAGAATAGCTAGTAGACAAATGAATGTAATACGCTGCATTTCTATCCTAAACATAAACATTGTACGAACTGTTGTAAAGGGGTAACAGAACACAAAAACAAAACGCAAACATCTCATTGTTTACAGTTAATCTCGGCTTTAATGTTCAAAGTAAATGTTGTAACGCACGCCCATTGCGATTAACACAAAGAGTGCATATATGTGTCCTATTCTGTCGTACTCTCGCAAAGACACCAGCCATTTCTCTGGTTTAAAGGGATTGTCGCTCTAATTTTGAATAGTAAAGTTGTGATTAAGTATAAACAAGGAGATGTTTGTGTTTTGTTTTGTTTCTTGGATTAAGATTGTATGTCTTACTAATATAAGTGCAATACTAATTTGCATTGTTGATTTTGCAGTAAATACTGAAACTGGGTGGGAGACAGTAATCTATGACATTAACTCGTCTAGCGCTTAAACGAAACACCGCAGCAAAAAACTTCCCTTGTCAAAAAATGTTTAAAATAATGTCATCTATCAGCTCCCAAAGTTTGTCGGTCTAATTTTGGGACACTATATACAAGAATTGCTCTGTACAAGAGGAATAAAAAACGTTATTTTTGTGTAAGATCGGGTTTTTTTCCAGGAAAGACACCTATATAGGTAAACTTAGCAAAATCTTATATGAATGCAAAATTTGATCCAAATCGTTAGAGCCGTTTTTGAGATACGCGGAACAACCACACGCACGCACACACGAATTGTTCATTTAAAGATAGAACATTTGAGATCACCTCAGCTTCATTGTACCAAATTTCTTATGACTACCAAAATTATCCAAAATACCTCCCATCTAATGTTCTACTTACTCATCCCCCAATAAAGATGATTTTTCACCTCAAAAAATTGAAGAGAATAAGCATTATCCTTTTATTATTGAAAAACATGTTCATTCATATCGAATGTCCTCATAATTAATTTAGGTAAAATATTTTCCACTCTTCAGTTGGGGTTAGCTCTAAAATAATGAAGACTACATTATTTATCTGGTCGAGAAGACCGCCTAACTGGCCGGGAGGAAGCGAGGCGCTGACCACGTCCCATCTCTAGTGCTGCATCCCACTCCTGTGGTGAGCATGGTGGGCTGTTGTGCCATGGTGTTGCATTATTTATATTTTTGTGCTCCAAAAATATTGAGAAAACACGGCCATCGTCTGAAAATCCTCAAAATTGTCACCCTTCAAACACTTTCCGCTCTTCGCACGGTTAATTTTTTATGACAGCACACATGTCCTAAGAATTTGTGTGCAATTTCCCATTTGTACTGAAAATTCTCTGAGATGCCTCCCATCGAACAATTTTCTGTCTCATATACCATTAGGGGTAGTATTTTGCATTTTCGCCCCCAAAGAATGAAGGGAGCAACATCTACCATTTTTATTTATCAAAGGTAACTGTAGTATAGGCCTATTCGTGCTGAAAATTATATAATTTTTCACCGCCCTCTATTCTTTTGGGGGTGTATCATTTCATGTTCTCACGATGTATTTTTACCTAGATAGCTTACAAATTAGTTGCAAGCATACACTCGTGAAAACCGCAAAGAAACAACCCCAAAGTCTTTAATGCCCTTTAGATACACTCACACTTCTAAATGGAATATAACATAAAGTTCGTGTGAGCTAAATTATGTGTTTTAAAGAGACTGCAGTAAGATTTTTCTATTTGTTATGGAGTTCTAGTTATACAAAGTTATTCGAAAACCAGTCAAATAAATCACGGCTATGCGCAGATAATTAAAAATAAATGTCATGCAAATACCATAAGCACACATCATTTCAATAAAAATTGTAGCATTTTTTAGAAAATAGAAGTGTAAATAGAAAATTAAAAAAGGCTGAAGCTTTCTATGCAACGCCGGTTTGAACCGACGGATGACAGATGGTAACGTCTGTGGTCCGCATTCGCGGGGTTGCGGGTTCCATCCCTGCCGACCGCGCACTCTGACTTG
Source organism: Tenodera sinensis (assembly GCA_030765045.1). Classification (NCBI taxonomy): domain Eukaryota; kingdom Metazoa; phylum Arthropoda; class Insecta; order Mantodea; family Mantidae; genus Tenodera; species Tenodera sinensis. The sequence goes on from CM060969.1 coordinate 112,763,259, forward strand.
GGATTTGTCACTTCGGCGAATGCTGCAATGCTCATTGCCCTACCTTATGAATGAGAGTGCGCATGCGCGTGTGAGGTAGTGTACGAAACCTAAAGAAGAACCATTGCATACGAATTGATACTATTTCCGATAGACTCCGAAGTAGTCTCGCTAATATGACAATAATTGTAGTTAAAACCGGTATATAAATGGAGCATTTAAAAAAGAATCAGGGGAATAAAGCTTTCATAGAAATAGTTTGTTGAAGAGCGAATAGAGAATATGAATGATATCTTGTATTTTGGAGGGGTATTGGTCGGCTTGAGCTGTTATCGCTTATTGTAACAGCTGTTGTGTCAAATATTAATAGAGCAGTAAAGCATTGCCGTGCTCTTATTAGATATATTGCGGCCTTTGGGATTGTAACGGTCTTGGGCGAAATTTGCAGCTCAAAATCCCACACCAAGACAGCTTTAGTGGCTGCCACTTCACTCAAGGAAAACAAGATTCTAAATTCAACCCAGATTCCTTCTTAGGCAAGAAATAACCTCTCGTGAGGGTGCAGCAAAATCCCTGTTAATGATTCCGGTCCCGTTAAGTCTGTTGTTAAGAGGAACTAATTTCTGCCGCGGAGTGTTTATTGTTCTTCTTCGAACTAAACGTCGGTAATGACCCAGTAGTTTACTTGGCGTTTTAAAATAACAGAGTAAAATAAGCGTTTATGTGGCCTAAGTGCTAAGGGGGTCAGTATCAACACAAACATTTTACAGCCCAAGTCACGCTGCATTATTTGTTTATTATTTCTTAATTAGTCATGTGCATGTGTTTCTCCCATTTGCTGTGCTTGCTTGACACAAATCCTTTCTTATTGCTTACTGCTGGCGGAATACGTGTCGTCACCAATGTTGGATCTCTCTTTTGTTTTAGGCATGGAGAACATTATTTTCACTTTGTCTGTAAGCATAAACAACTCCCCAGTGCTGAAAATTAAGAGTCGAGACTTTATATACTTTATATAGCCGTAACACCCAGCGTTACGATATATCCTACCTTTATAGACATAGATTTCACTTGCCCAATAGCCTTGTGCTTGTTTGAAGACATTTAGAATTTGTTACTTAACATACTTAAGCAAACCGTTAATTAAAACTCCTAGGATGCTATAGGCAACAAAAGATTAACTAAATACATAAAAACAGGGCAAGACACTGCAGAAGCACTGTTCAACAACCACAAATACCACAGGAAGAACAACAAGCAGGCAAAGCAGCGGGGATGCAATACGTTGCATTTCTATTTCAAACATACAGAAAAAGTATGAATTGTTTGTTGAAGAGGGAGTAGAGATGGACAAGTGAATGTGTTACCTTAAAGAAAAGTGAGTAGAGAAAATCGTGTGAATGTAATGTGTTTCATTTGTCATTCAAAAAATTGATGAATTGTTTGTTGTTGAGCGAATAGATAACATGAATGTGTTATGTAAAAGAGAAGCGAGTAGAGGAAACATGTGAATGTATTAAGTTCCTTAGTGAAATGGATAGCACAAAAACTTCCATGAAAAAACACTGGAATGTGCGAATTTTCATGATGTTCGGTCAACAGGTCCATTTTTATAATACATATAGACACACTAATTTCTTGAAACTATTGTAAAATGTTCTACTTATTGTAAAATGGTTTGACGAACTCAGAAATCTTCGTGGGAATGTGCACACCAACTTACTAAAGTTTTATCACAATCTGATGAATGGCATAAGAAGCCATACAGCACAAACACAGTAAAACACATCGAAAACACACACACACACACACACACACACACACACACACACACACACACACACACACACACACACACACACACACACACACACACAATCGATTCTCCAGAACGTTTTATAGTGGATATTTTTGAAATCGGAGATAAAACTATTTGCGTGGCGATTTAAGGCAATGCACCTGTGAAATTGGATGAAAATCTGGCATTTCAAATTTGATCGAAAGGGTACAAAATTAAGAATAGTTCAAATGAAAGTCCTCCTAAAATTGATTTTAATTCTTAAGCGAACCACCTATGTTGTTGAGATTTTATACATAAGAGTTTAAATAAAATTGTGAGGGCGCATTTCAAATTAGGTTAAATTCTGTACAAATTTAATAGTAGGTAGGATAAGGAACCCTAAAATTCCTTTGCTAACCAAAATAATAGTGAAATGAAATAAATACGTACGTACGTGACATCAGGTTGTGGTACAGGAAATGTTCGGGCAGGAAATAAAGATCGAAGAAACACTTTCATTCAAGGATGACCAGGATGTCTTCCCCTGAAGTTGCAGAGGACATAGAATATATGTTGAGGAATACAGGAAATGAGGAGAAAACCAAAGGTTTAGTGGCCAGTATATGTGGTGACTAGTCTTGCCTCTTATGAGATAATGACGTCACATCTTTCATTTCGTGCGCCAAGCATTAGAGACGTTTGGTTTAGAGTCCCATGAATGCGTTATTGCTCGGCGAACAGCATAGGTGGAGGCAAATCCGCCACTCCCTCTTTTGCATAAGGCTAGGCATCACTGTTAGAGACTGAACGATCGGCGTGCAAAGTTTGTGCTTCTGCGACTGCGCAACATGGGCGCCAACCTGAGCAGATGCACTACAGCTAACCTTTGCAACACATTACAAAAGTTGGCGGCTCTGAATAGAATCTAATAATTCATATATCATCAGATTCTAGTGACTTATGTCATAACGGTGGAAAAATTTTTTATGGTTTAACCTTATTCAGAATTAAAAGAGCTCTGCGGAGAGTTCAAAATATTACGGGCACTGGGAGGTTAATTTTAGCCCCACGAGGTTAACTTACACCTATATGTAAAATTTAAATATAACAGCTACTAATGATTAGAATAAACTGAAGTTTGGTGTGATTATAGTTCAAGCATTTGTGCATTTAACTACTACATAATTAAATTACATTCACAGAATTCCATGCAAAAGGGGCATAAAGCACACTATCCTGAAAAAAAATTTTACACCTCATACTTCAGGTACACTTTTCTTGTAGGATTTTGAAGCTACAGGCAACAAATTGTTATCTGAATAACATAAAGCATAGCTTGACATCGCCGGTTAAACATAAATCCTATGTAGTTTGTATTTTGCACACAAAAAATTATTTAATTCTATATAGGAAAAATATGGTAATATTTTTAAGCATTAAATTTTTTTCCTCCACATTATAGCTCTAATTCACAAAAGCTTTAACCGGCTGTAATTAACAAACATGGATAAATAAGTACTAAAAATTTGATATCAATATCTCTTATAGTTTTTGAGGAATGTGTACCTGAAGTGTGAAAAATCAAGATTTCGGGAAATTGCGATCATTCTTTTCAAATACACATACTTTCAGAATGCCTGCTCCATATTCCCGCTCACTTAAGTTTTCCTCATCTTTTCTTTTTTTCTTAGTTCTAGCTTTATTTTCAAGCAACTGAACTGCCCTTTCTGCCTCTGAGAGTCGACGTATATATTTTTTTTATACAGGCTTCCTTCATATTCTGAGTAACTTTTATACCCATTTTTCCATCAATGTAAACCTACCACTGCAACCATCATTATAACAAATAACACTATACCTATGTTATATATATATATATATATATATATATATATATATATATATATATATGTATGTATCATTTTAAAGCCGAAGAATTATATATTTTTTTAACATCAAAAACAAAGAATCAATTTTTTGAAGTTAATCGACCTTCCAGTGCCCTTAAAAAATTAGTTTAACGTCTCTTAAGGGTTTATTTCGCATCAGACGATGGGTGAAATGATGTTGCATAGAGCTTAGATTCCGACACTTCTTTTTCAGGATAAGGGAAACCTCAGGATAAAAATCTTACCCAGGCAACTCACCTTAGCCGAAATTCGAACTGGAAATGTTGCTCTCCCCACACCACAAAGGCGGGAAAACAAAAAGTGTATGTCAATACTTGTAAGGTTCTGAGTATTTGAACCCAAATGCTCCCCTTGTCTGGAAGGCATTGGCTTGTTCCAATCAGGTCGTAGATGCCTTATTAATTTTAATCTTCTGTTTGTTTGGAGGTAATGAAGGAACAGCATTCGCATTTGCGTAAGAGTTCCAGCAAAATAACAACAAACAAACGTATTGCATAGGTACTTAATTAGTGTGAAGTGTTTTAGATAAGTAGGTAAACATAATATTTTCGTAATTGTAAGGATTATCTTTAAAGCGGAAAAAATACGCACAGTACTGTCAGCAATAAATTAATGAAAGTCACATGTACATTTATATGTATAAAATGAATTCTACAACAATTATTTGAACCGGATTGCACCAAAAGGTATGTTAGGGTTATAAATATATATGCAAAATAAAACGAAGAATTTAACTTACTATTACAAATAATTATAATGATGAATATATGCCAAAAATTAAGGGTATTTAAGCAGAGATGCAGCATGATTTAGTGAATAATATTGTCAATGGCTATGAATAATTGATGTTATCATGGTAGAGGCGTCCTAGTAAAATTCTGTCGTTGGCTTTGGCAAAACATGTGAAATACTTCTTCTGACATTTTACACGTGCAAATAAAATGACCGATGATTCTAGAAAAAATTGTAGGTAAGTTTTAAATGTTTCCTTGTCCAGTAATAAAGTGTAGAAATATAATTGGTATGAGATACTTGCAAGAATGCGATTAAATACGTACTGAAGTAAATTTATTGTAAATTTACCTACAAGGAAATAAGCAATAAGATAATTTGTACAAATGTTTATCTCAACTAACACGAAGAATATATAGGAATAAGACTTTGTAAGAATGGTTAGTACAAGAGTAGAGAAAGTCATGTGAGTGCAACACATTAGTTTTTTATTCCTGCTTAACAAAATCAAACTGCTTTGTTTTAATAGCGATTTTTCAATATCATTTCATAAGAAATTACAGATATAACTTGGTATATCAGTCTTTTCTGGTGCAACAAGAAAATTTGGCAACACTGTTGTGTTTCTATTTTGGTGGTTAATGACAGTAGGTGATGCTTCTGAGTCATGAATGGGAACTATCTTTCATATTGTGTTATCAGTCACATTACTGACCTACCTCTATAAAATGCCGGGGAATACGACGGCCATTAAAAGGCTGTAAAATGATCTTGATTATTCAAACGTAATTACAGACGGCTGTGGCGCCTTATGAGAAGGCTTTTCATTTAATGGCAACCTTCACCGGCAATAATCTTATGGGAGATGCGATATTAAAAGATGAATGTGATACGGAAGTAATTTTAGCAACAGGTTATGTCTTGTTTCTTGGGTAACACGATACAGATATTTTGTGGCTTGTTTGCATTCCATGACTGATGCATTTTAAAAATTGTAGACTTTGTTGGTGGAATTTAATTATTTCCAAAAGTTCATCAGCAATACTAAGTGATAGAGTAAGCAAAATGGATTCTTGGAGAGAAGGCAATTTAAATTTCTGGCTGAAATATTTTTCGTTATTTGTGATCCTCCAGAAAACATCTGTATGCGTATTTTAAAATTATTTTTCGTTATTTTTAATCATTCAGAAAGCATATTATATTGACTGTATACATATTTTAAATTTTATGTACCCCGTAAGAAGTCTTCACCTTAGGCGCTGTAAACAAAGTGTAAAAATTCACTTTTCACCTTATCTACATTTCTCTGATCATAAGGCATTGTGAAAACCGACAGAGAAATTGAGTTAATTATGTAATCCGTAGGTAGTGGGTAGTCCACCTTGAATGCACTTGACTGTCACACCAGCGAACATAACTTCATTGGCAAAGTGTTGCAGTTCAATTTCACAACTGTATTTACATCTTGAGGTTATAAGAAGAGGATTTATTGGTTTATTGTGACAGAGCAAATACGTGAATCTGTCGGTATTTTCCCAACCTGTTTCGCTTTTTGTCTCTGAGCGTCGTTGAGAGATTTTATTACACTGGATGTGATGTGTTTATAGCCGACTTGAAACTGTTTAATACGTACTAAAGTATACCTAATTTCCAAAGAGGTAAGTGGTCTGAGTGGGGAAACATCGGTTAGTTTTACTGCACTTTTAAGCGTATCTTGTTTCTTCATGCTTGTTAAACGGATCGAGTTCATTGTTTTACTTCTCAAAGATTTGCATTATAACTATCTACGAGTACAGATTATCTTAAAATTTAAGGATATGAATCCCGGTTGGGAAGTCCAGAGTATGCAAGATATATTGTTGAACTTCGACAATTATTACATACAATAATGTTTTCCCCCATGTTCTGCGATTCGGGGTATTACTTTTTATTTACTTTCTCTACTGGTAAGTAGGGGAAGTATTGTATTCCACCCAAAAATTCGATGTCGAGATTTCATCGGAAATACATGTTTTGAGGCCCCCTGAATAAAAAAAAAAGCATTTTTAGAAAAAGGTCCGTGTATGTGTCTGTGTGTCAGTCTGTGGACAGCATAACTCAAAAACGAAAAGTAATGTCTTTCAAGGATGTGACACGAAGATTTTGAAGAAAATAGCCCCACCCTAGACTACCCTTTACATGGAACATTTTTCGAAAATTTTGATTTTCTTGAAAATGGCTTTAACGATTTTTATTAAAATGTCATATGTTTGAGATATTTTGATGACAAATGAATTGTATATTTTGAATTTTCTGGCTATAGCTCCTGTAGTCTTATTTACTCTGGACGACTTTAGCATAACTGGTAAACCGTTAGAGATAGACCAAATCATAATATACAAAAAATGTAGATCTTGGTAAAATACACAATTTATGTCTCAATAAATTTTCTGGTAGGGTGAACCATTTCGGAGATATTCCTTGTTATATGTGTGAGTTTCGGAAAACTTAGAACTTTAGCGAAATGCAACAACGTTGTTCACTTTTTTATATGTTAATCGTGCAAAGGGAACGGAATCTCAAAGGTCAAAAAGATTTGACTGTCGCACAAAGCCTTCTGTATTCTTATATTCCCCTTGCACCCACAAGGACATAAGCAATAAGATAATTTGTACGAATGTTTATCTTAACTAACACGAAGAAGATATAGGAATAAGAGTTTGTTAGAATGGTTAGTACAAGAGTAGAGAATGTCATGTGAGCGCAACACATCAGATTTTTAAAAACATATTACACATATGAGAACAGGGTATTGCGTATACCTACCCTTAAAATACTCTATTCAAAAGTAGAACATGAATTGAGTTGCAAAAGTAAAGCTAATATATATAAATGCGAGTTGTTTGTGGCTACAAGTTTCAGAAGGAAAATGGAATCACCGTGCACCTGTCGAAATATAAGCCTCAGACAGAGAGATATATTGAAGTTTTATCAATCGCTGCTACGCCGGATGCCAGATTGCAATATTTGGGGAGGACTTTTGTCCATTCAGTGTCACAAGCGGCGTTGAATTGATTCATATAAGATACCAAGGTACAGCCGAATGTTTCTCATAACTTTCCCCCCTGTCGTCAATAATAGCATGTTGCCTTGGCTGAGTTATTGTAGGTCACCAGGCAACACTTGTAGGAATTCCTTTACCAATGACGTCTTGCGTGCGAGAGGGTTGCGAGAAATACACATTGCGAAAAAGCTCCCCGCTAGCGTCTAAATCGAAGGACAAAATTACTTTTAGAAATTTCTTTGTCACATAGGTCCTCTTTCAAAATATATCCCGCCTTGAAATAGGGAATTCGTATTAATTTCGATGGGAAATAAACGAGTGAGTTTAAGGCAATGTATGTTAAAATTGAACAAATGTTTTCTCGATCTTTTTATTTATTTATTGCATTTTTTTTTTACTTTCTCAACCACGCACATAGTACGTAGAGAAAGTATATCAGAGCTGGGCATCTGTGCTCGCTGAGCGCAGCCTGCTCACAGCCTTGCACTCTAGAGATGCCCGCACCGTAGCCGAGTGGTTAGACCATTCGCTTCTCACCAAAGCGGCCCGGGTTCGATCCCAGGCAACCGCATGTGGGAATTGTGGTGGACGAAAAGGCGCTGGGTCGGGTTTCCTCCGGGTTCTCCGGTTTTCCCCGCCATTTCGTTCCACTGGTGCTCCATCTTCACCCCATGTATCGGTGCGCTGCCGTATGTAGTAATATCGGGCGTTAACACACACACACACACACACACACACACACACACACACACACACACACACACACACACACACACACACACACACACACACACACACACACACACACACACACTAGGACAACGGGGAATAATCCTAGCTAAAGAAAAATTCCCATCTCTCCAGCCGGGAATCGAACCCGGGACTTTGCACCGACTGAGCTCCGGGGCAATGCCAGCATTGTGCTCCCTTGTTAAAACAGCTTCATTATTTAATATATTTCCATTTCACACGCTGTTCACGCCCACCTTTCAGATTCGTCAAAATGTTTTACAGTTACCGTCAGGAACGAAGGCGGTAAATGATAATTGCCGGGTATACTGGTGCAAAGAGGAAGAAACATGTGATGGGCGACACATAATTGCCTTATTCTTCGCAATTGGATTCTTCATCTGAGTCCGAATTTGAAGATGAATGAAAACTGGAATATATTTTTGTAGCTCGGAATGGGCAAATTTCACTAACAACCAGGAAGCTAACTCGCACACTATGAGACAGATTACCGCTGATTGTCTAAGAAACACGTTGCTATGGCGTGCAGAGGTTAGGTGCTGCACAACAGCCTTCGTGAACGAACTCTGAAGTTGATGGAAAGCAATATGTTGACTGGAATAACTCGTAATAGTTGTTTCCTATCCTTCCACATCAGGAAGCATAGCAACAGAAATATCTGGCGTATCTGCACCCGTTATTACACTTGGTGAATGTTGAGGAGGTCAGTTCCTGGTTCACCGCATTCAAGGTGTTGGGTCTTTTATTGTAATTGACGCCATCATTATGGCTTGCTGCGCCCTAAGTGCAGTCTGCAGATCCACTGCGTATTTGCGATGTGTGAAACATGCACCTTTTCATTTGTTTTTTCTTGCTTATAAACCCTGCGACGTAGGAACATGTGCCACTTAGTATTGGCCTACTCAATGAACAAAGCTTGGTTTATGCATACCATGCTTCATTTGGTTTTTAGTGTCACTTATAGGCAGAGAAAGTATTGCATCCCATTCAAAAATTCGATAATGTGATTTCACAGAGGTATTACTATAAGTGTATAAAATAACAAGGATGCGACATTTTAAGCAAAATCCCCCTTCCCAAACTACCCTTTAGTGAGAACATTTTTTATTTCCTATTTTCTAAAACGTCTTGGTTAAAATATCACAAGATATTTTCATTATTAGGGTTCGAACCTTTATACAGATATCGCGAAATGAGGCGATCACAAGTTACCTGCCACATGGACAGAACGTGACGTCACTGCGCGTACAGTTACAGCACAAACAACTGCCTATAGTGTATAGTGTTTCTCGAGTGCGTTCATTAGTTCCACACAAATATTAAAATGCCTCCAGTATGAAAATCGAAATATTCACGTATTGCTGAACTGTAGTATAATTTGGGAGTGAATATTTACTGCAAATGGTGAATGTAAGTTGTGCAGCAACTTTATCTATAATATTGTTGCGTCGACTCTACCTGGTCTCCTCTGTGTTTTGATCATGTGACAGACTGATCCCTGCCACTTCCTATAGCTCAAACTCCGCAACCTTTTGTTTCCTGTATGAAGGTTCGCTCCCTATTTTTGAATTTTCGGGAATAGCCGGTGGAGCTCTATATTCAGAATTATTTTTCATAATTTTAATTAACGGTAAACCATAGCAAAAACTTCTTACACAAAAATGTGTATCCGTTTGTGAAGCAGCAAGTAATGTGGCATTCGCCATTTCCGAGATATTCGTGTTGTTGGTTTGTTTTTTCAATACGTTTCTCATTTCTTGAAGTGCTGTCACCATTCAGTTGTTTTTCATGTAACGTATCGAATTACACCAGTATATACATATGTAATGTATCTTCTCTATTTCTCTTGTACCCAAAATAAGCGATATGAAATCATTTTTGAAAAAGTCTAAACAGAAATAAATTATTTTATAAGAAGAGAATGGTTAGAGAAAGTCATTTGTTCAACGAACAGTGAGTATACACAAATTTTCGTATTTAAGCAGTTCTACATCTTAATTCTTTTCTCAGTTTCTTGGTATAAATAAATATTTGTTTTTTTACGATGGGCACTCTATTGTAATTTGATGAAAAGTGGTGTAGATGTTTCAAGTGAATTAAACATCGAACTGATGTCCAGTGAACAGCGTACAGACAAATACACGATCAAATTGTCTTGGGGATTTGGAGAGACCACTCAGATTTCCTGTATCCATTACTAAATCTATCTAGAGTGTGTTAATTAATGGAAATAGCAGCGTGCGCATGCGTTATTTATGTTTGGCTAACAGCATTCCTTGTATTACTTCAAACCATAGGAGGGCAAAAGTATATTTGCCTCCCCTTAATATTCCCAATTTTAACATTTTTTAAGTTACTTTAAGTACAAAATCGTATGGTATTTAAACCGAGTTATGAGGTAATATGTATGTGCAATATGAAGTTCTTATCTGAGCTTACCAGTTCAAAAGCAATCAGGCGTACTGACCTTGGGGTTCAACACTACCGTATGATTATACTTGCCAATCAGTATTCTGGCAGTGCAGTGGCGAAGATAAACGCTTTTTTGACATGTAAAAAAACTCTTGTTTCTTGTTGGCAGTGATGCCCAATATTATGCGAAAGAACAAGGCGGTTTTGCCTCCACCTACTGGGGAATTTAATGTGCTACTGGCCATGGTAGTTTAGTGGTTAAAGCAGCCGCTCGATAGCGGAAGATCGGGGGTTCAAATCCCAGCTATGGCATTGAATTTTTCAGCCCTGATTCTACCTCTTAAACATTACCCACAGACGACTTGTGTGTTTAAATACACCAGCAGTAAGCTTGTTGGCATAAATAAATAATAATTTTAACTACTTCGTTATGTACTGACTTGCGTTTCTAATTTTTGTTTTTGTTAGAGCTATTTCAGTTTTTCTCCTGTTCGTATCGTGCTGTTTCTATCATTTTCTTAATATTTCACGCTTCTGCTTACTGTATTCATTTCAATTATTAATTTGCAGAAAGTGCACTTTATCAATGATACTTGAACTCCATTTTTGTTAGAGCTATTTCAGTTTTTCTCCTGTTCGTATCGTGCTGTTTCTATCATTTTCTTAATATTTCACGCTTCTGCTTACTGTATTCATTTCAATTATTAATTTGCAGAAAGTGCACTTTATCAATGATACTTGAACTCCATTAAGTAATATTCTTATCTAAAGCTCTTCTGAGCTACTATCGTTGCAGATTTCTTCCTAAGCATAATGTCAACATTTCTTGGAAAACTCTCGCTGTGTATTGGATTACATAAACTTGGTTGTGAAATCGCTTCAAATTTTTTCCATTTGCATTTAGAAGTAAATAAGTTATTCTTCAACAAAGAATTTACATTCTTCTATTAGTGATTCGTTATAACTAAATATCCTTTGCTCCGGGGAAGTTTTCTGTCATCCCTTACCAACAACACCAATGCAGCAACAAGTCTGGTGCACTATAAAATTGTATCTTCATTCTGGTATTTGGACGACTTTCTGGAGAGGAACCCGTTAGGGCGACAAAATGTTTTAAAAAATATTTATTTTTTCTTTTCACAAAAAAGGACTCTATCTCGACCTGCTACATTAATAATATATTTGCATTCTTGATCCCCTTCACATTTTAATGTCCTTCAGCGTGATTTAAAATAGTTGAGCTATTTTTCCACTGTTTTTCATCATTGCAAATGTTGCTTAAGATGGAGTTTTCATCTTATGTTCTAGTAGAAATTTTCACCAAGTTCTTGAAATATCGACAAAGAAATCCATGGTTGATTTTTCGCAATTTCAAAATGTTCGTATTTTTAAACACTAATTTATATTTTTGGTTTTGTTTAAAAGTAGATTACACACTTTGACAATATTTTTAAGAAAAAAAATAACGTGTAAAGCTCAATTCTTATATTGTAATTTAAATTCTAAATCTCCATTCTGGGGGGTGGGAGGGGTGAATTTGCAACAGCTCCCGAAAAGTATACTTATATATTTAACTGAAATTCAAATGCCTCTTATACTAATTCAGATACAACAGTTACATGAATTTCAATTAAAGTAGTTCAAAATCATAGAATTTCTTTTGTTTTCAGTGGTTTCCCATAATACTACATTACTGCGTGACACTGTAAATTGCTCTTCATTTTGCGTATTGGTTTCATACAGACCTGAAATGTGTAATTCCAGCTTATGTGCATCTATAACATGTGCGCTCAATAGCAAACTAAAAACGCATAGTACAAAAGCTCGGAAATGGTTAATGTTACGGATATCTTTAAAGGAAGATAAATTGTGTGTTTTAAGGGGATCTACATATTTTTTGAAGTACATTTTTGTTTATATCTTAGTTTATAGGTTACATAGAGGTATACAAAATTCTTTCAGAATGAGGAGGGCATCACAACCTACATATTCTCAGAAAATTTAAGATATATACATTTTGTCATGCAAATTAAATTCGTAATATTTTAACAAAAATCGTTTGGAGCCATTTTTGGAAAAATAAAAGATAAAAATTTTCCAAGCAAAAGATAATTTGGGATAGGAGATTTTCTTGGATATTCTTCGCATCCTTTGAAGATGCTGAACTTAAATTAGTATTCATCCAACAATTTGATTTTGAATTTCGCGGCTCTCACTCTCACCCCCACCAAATGCATACATCGGCGAACCTTTTCCTAGCCTCTTCATTTTAATTAGGAAAATACAAACCAGGTATCTTTGGTGAAATCCCGTTAGCAATTTATGGTTAGAGCAGAATACTTCGACTACAATTTGTAAGCAATAGAGAAGGTACTAACAAATAATTGTTGTAGAATGTTTAAGGAAGTCTGATATTATAAACCGTAAAATTGATTTCTAAGAGTAGATCGCTGAAGAGCAAGGACATCCCGAACTCATCATGCAATTGTGTGGGTGTGTTGTGGGTGTAGTTGGGTGGGTGCGTCTGTCTGGTTTTAAAACGTCAGACGATAGATTTTGAAATTCACAGTAATTGCCGACGATTTGATTCGTATTACTCAAAACAGCGAATCTGCGTGCAAAAATCGCGTTTAAAAGTTTAATCAAAACAAAAAGAATACTGACTACTTCTGTGGTCTGGAGCATACTAGCTTCTAAATCCAGAGATTCCGAGTTCAATTCCCGGGCGGAGGATAGGGAGAAATTTTTAAAACAAATTAGGCAGACAGTCATGGCTATGCTTTAACTGTTCTATGGAAATGAACTCTGGGAATTACAACAAATATGGAACGAGAGAAGAATGCAGATTTTTAATATGAACGACAAATGCATGCGTCTCCATGGGGAATTCCAAGCGATTTGTGTTCTTATTCTGGATTGAATGCTGCATGGAAACGCGGATTCAGATCGAACTAAATCCTTGGATTTGATCATCTTGAAGTAGTATTGACTCGAAATATATGGAAACACCTCCCGGTTTCAAATCGATTTGAATCCGTCAAAGATGCTAACTTCCGCTGTACTCGTAACAAGCTGCACGCTCGTCATTTTGTTTTCTTAGTGAAAGTGGTGTAATAAAACAAAACAGCTGTTTTTATTGTTTCTATAATCTCGCAATATATTCTTCTAAACATATTTTTTTTTTTTTTTTTTTATTTATTTATTTAGAGTCGCTTTAACAATTAAGTCATATCGCGACTATTCTATGGAATACAGCGGTATACAATAAATTTAGTACAATTATTTTACCAAAAACATGAGAATACAATCAAATCAGTACAACAAGTATCTTTCATATTATATTTTCGCATGCAAGCCCGTACCTTTGAGAAATGATAACACCCTTCTGCAGTTGGATGGCGTGTTCAGAGTGATGGATAAGTCTCCAATGATGTGATGAAGCTGTCGTTGTGTAGCGTATTGCTTACATTCTGTGAGGAGATGTTTTACTGTGAGGCGGGTGTTGCAGACTTCACATTGTGGTGGCTGGCCTCTAAACATATTCATTAACCTCAAAACCTACTAAAAATACGAAGAAAACATATTTTTGAAAGTTGCCAACATAAACCATGTGACCAACATAAATGTTTGGATTATTTATGCTTGGAAATTGCGTATCCGAATTGAACATGGAAACGCGGATCGTATTGAGAATGAGATTGAACTCATATCGATTTCAATTCCCCATGGAAACGTAGTAATTGAAAGATCTTATGCGACAGTGTAAAAAATACACAGAACGAGTGCTAAATGCAAGACTATAAATATGGAGATACGTACAGTCAGGTAGGGTTTCTTGTGATCAGACCCAGAAACATGGAGAATCTTTGAGGACGCAAGATGCAATTCATTGCCTATATCCTCAAGTTCAGAAGATGATGAATTATGAATGTAGGACACAAAATCTCGTAAAAGTAGGAATGCAGTTGAAATTCTGACCTTTTGGTCTGTGTGCGTTAATATACGTCGTTAAAATATTTTCCACAAGGAAAACAACGTGTGTGTATACCTTTTTATTTGAATCTGTTGTACCACAGTGCTAATAAATTCACCAGTGGAAATCTTTAACACTTCCAATATCCAAGGACAGTTACAACTCAAGTTTACAAATGGCTGCATGTAAAGCGTTAAATTTATACGCGTTATTGAGCAATATCCCCAGTGAAAGGACAGATAAGCGACCATGGAATTTCCTTTTAGATATTTTGTGGCCTTTGTTTAGAACTGTCGGAAACGAAGCAAGGTCTGATGGGCACAGACAGTAATGAATACGTCATCACATGTTTCGGAGTATCTTTGGAGGTCCCATACTCTCCAGATAAACATAAAGCAAGGCATAATATCTTTGATTTAATTTTTTCGCCATTTAAAAATGTTTAGTGAAATTAGGGATTTAATTCAATGTTATTGAATGTTATTCTATGCTGAAATAATTGTACGATAAACTGAAATATTGATTATATTTTGAACCAAAGTGCAGTGTAAATATTTTAAAGATATCTTCAAATAAAACAAAGATTATGCCTTTAAAGAGAAGAATCTATTATATCATAAATGTTGCGTCAATTTTAGAACACATATCTCATTTAAATTACTTTGGATGTTATGCTAGTTAAGGTATCTTACAAATAAGACAAACATGATGGTAGGACTTGGCAACTGGTGCTCCGAGAGCCACCCTTGCAATCACTATGTTTAGCAGGCTAAGAAAATGAAGGTCGCTCAAGGTATCCCGCGAGTCTAATAATAATAATAATAATAATAATAATAATAATAATAATAATAATAATAATAATAATAATAATAATATAATACATTTTATTTGTATAATCATTTACATGAATAGGGCACTGTCAAAAATATATAGGATATACAAATTATAAATCAATTACACTATATCCCTTAAAAGTATTAATAGAATGAAATGACCTTTCTTCTAGCCAATTAAAAAGCTTTCTTTTAAAAACATTCATGGTCAATTATCTGTATGTAATATCTAATTTATTAGAAAATTCTACACCCTTAAAATAATAAGTTTCCATCGTCAAAGCAAGTCTACAGTCAATATTTAATTTATTTCTGGTGTCAACACCATGAGTGTCTAGTCTTAAATCATAATGATACTATATGTCAAAATGCAACATGTCTGACACGGCGTACAACAAAGGGCGGTCGGGGCTGAGCTACTTCACACCACGTACCAGGCCGGCGAGCAAAGGCGTTCAAGGTCAGGTTGCCTCATGTGACTGCTTGTGTAGGTGACCAACAATCAAGCGGCGACTCAGGGCGTTTCCAGAGCATTCTGACTACGTTGTCGGTGGGGTGTTTGTGGAAGTCGAGAAAGGTCCGTGTGATGTCATCCGCTTTTTATAAGGAGGCGAGGAAACAGCAGAGAGACAGTGTTACAATTACAGAATGAGTCGATCAGTGCGAGATAGCTATGAGTGTGTCGTCACGTCATGAAGTTTTAACGAGCGTCCAGTGATTGTATCGTCAGAGTTAGTGTATGAGAGACAGAGGAAGTGAAGGCAGTGAAAGGACTGAGTAATGGCTACGAGAAGAGAAGAATTGTGACTGTAGACTGTGTTAACGTCAGTGGAAGAGAACGGTGTTATTGCGCAAATGTTTGAAATAAAAGTAACTGGAGTGGATTTTGTCATTTTGTCACACTGGTTCAATGGGATTCCTCGAATTGTCATTGTGTTGCAATATAGACGAATTAAAAGCATTAAGTATTTTCAATTGGAGGAATAAGCTTTACAGAAGCTCATCTGTTTCTTTATTCTGATTTAGCTTGACGGTCGCTGATCACAGAAGCTAACGAAGGAAGTGGCTATGCAAGTTAAGTGTTCTATGGATTGTCCCTGGATTAATAGTGGCACGTTTCAGACATGCGGCTTCCGCTTCTGGACTTGTGTTGGAGTGTCAATTAGTGCGTTGAGCGATTCCATGTGGAGAATTGTTGCAATGCGAATTTAAGCAGTCATCGGTATTTTTTATTGGCGCCAAATCCCCTTTAATTTCACATTTTGCCAAGTGCACTCCTGTCTCTTTAATAAACCTAGAGGATATAAATATCCAATCTTCACAAATCCTACAAGCTTTCATAAAAGCACAATGAGGAAGTCAACAAACTGTTTTTCTGGTAATAAACTGTACACATTTGCCTGTAAATGCAGAGCTTGCATTATGTAAATAGAAAGAATCGTACACTGTATATAATTATCAGGGCTCGAATTTTGTTGAAAGATCAATAAATGAAAATCAGTGAAAAATTGCCTATAAAATGACTCCAAATTGTAAAAATATGACACAATTACAAAAAATTACTTTTAAACCGACTTTGTGATAGGTTATAAGTTAGCTTATAAGAAGGAAAAGTAGATACCTATAACAACATGACGGAATGTTCCATGTTCTTCTTTGAAGATAAAAGAAGAAAATCAAGAACAATGTTTTCGAAGCAAGTTTCTCAAATTATACAAAATTCACAGCAAAAGAAGTAAAAAGACTTTGCAGACTTGCTCAACACAAGGATAAGGACATATGCAACCTAACTTCATACACTTATTGATGAATAAAAAGGAAAACTGACCTGCCTCATCCCTAGTTTTGGCATGAAATCATAACTATAAAATTATACGTGCACCTTTGACAATAGCTAACCACCTATCCATATAAACCCCTTCCAGACTAATCATTAAATAGCATATGAGGTTTTTGAGGTTTTTCTCAAGAATGCTATTGTGATGTACTTTTATTTCTCAGTTGAATAGTGACGTTTTTGATGTTTAAAAAGTCTTCCTTGTGTGGAACGTCAGTAGTATAAAATTATTTATATACTCAATGTTACCAACCAAACACGTAAAGGGCTCAAACATTACATAAAACCAGGGAAAAAAAAGTTATCTGATGTGCGCACTCACATAACTTTCTCTACTCTTGTGCAAACTATTGTTAAAGAATTTATTCCTCTATCTACTCTTTTAATCTTGATAAACATTTTTAGACATTATCTTATTGCTAATTTTCTTGTAGATGCAAGGGGAATATGGAAATAATGTAGCTTTCAAGCCATAGTTTTAAAGACCTGGTCGCTATGTGATGGCTTTTGACATTCCATTCTCATTGCCTCTCCGGGACAATAGAACCTCTTCCCAGTTGAGGAAAGTAGTAGTACTGGAAACTCAAATATATAACGCGCAATATTTCGGAAATGGTTCATTCCACCAAAAATGAAAAAGTGACAATAACTGTGTATTTTTACTAGATCTATACTTCTTGTCATCTCTTATGGTTTACCAGTTGTGCAAAAGTCATCCAGAAAGAGTACTTCTGAGGACATTTTCAGAATGTTCTAGATATACATTTCATTTGTCGTGAAAAAAACCTTAAACGTATCTTAAGCATATAATACTTTAATTAAAATCGTTTTAGCCATTTTTCTAAATGTCAAACTGCTTGATACCATGTTTGGTGTTTAAGTGACTTTTCGATTTTGGGTTATACTGCTCGCTCGCGCGCACACACACACACACACACACACACACACACACACACACACACACACACCACATACTTCTTCTATAAATGTTTTTTTTTTTTTTTTGGGGGGGGGGGATTCAGGGAATCTCAAAACATGTATTTGAAATTTTGTATGGAATGCAATACTACCCCCACTTAGGGTACGTGGTAGAGGAAGTAAAATCACTAAAACAGATAATAATAATCTAATAAATATTCATTTTCATAAACTGCGAGCCAAGATAAGGCTTTGTGTACACTTGCCTGTGATCCAATAATTTATAGATTACATATTATCAGAATATGGACTGATAATTAGCAGTGGTTGACGGTGTTGTGTTCATGCTTCTGCCACCATCCGTGTGAGAGGATTTTAAAACACGAATAGCTTGCTTTAACTCGCTCGCCATCTGCAGAACAAAGTTTACGAGCATTGCCACTGCAGCAAGCCCAGTAAAACAACAAAAAAGCAAGGCGGGACATAATTACGTCGGTTACGCCAGCTTCTAGAGACGGAAGACGGGATGACAGTTTTTCAATTTCTTCGGATGATGGTGGAGCGCGTGTATAGATTACATCAACCAAGCAAGAAAATGATTGACACGCAAAGGTTATCCCTGCAGTTTCTTCGCAAAGACCTGGATATTTATGAACGCTCTCTGCTATGTTAATGGGTTTGTGCGTTCACTTATCACAGGCGTTATAATTATTTAACTGATTTGCAACAATTCTGTAGAGGATAAAAAGTCACTGAAGGCCTTGGATGCTGAAATACAAGGGCAATCTAGAAAGTAACGACGGTTTAGCTTTAATTAAGTAAAATTACCTATTTCACTAGCAAGAAAGTCTCTTTCAAACTGAATCTCACTTATTCCTCTACATAACCACCATTATTTGTAATAACTGTTCTCGAACTTTTGAATTTCCATGTTTTCAGCTGCCGCAGTCCATTAACCCAAGATGCTTGGACAGAATTTTACAAAGCAAAGAACGAGGCGTGTTTGGGAGAGAAATCTCTAACTTATCTAGGGTTAATACCTGTCTTAAACCATTTTGTTGTTCATATGATTCTTCAAACCATTTGATGAATCACGAGTAACGCCTGTTGGGGTCGAGTTTTGTCATGCACATTCATTCACCCATTGTTGAACATTATTTTATTACCGTATCGCCATACACTTCCTTTAGCTTATTAATTTTTGCCGGTTTGGTCTCACTGTCGGTGGGACTTGTATCGCCTAGTTCATTTTCTTCAATCACAGAATGCACAATGACATTTGTTTCGACTGGCACTTACAGTCATTGAGATATCATGTCGAAACTATTCTATCTTGAATGAGCGGTCCAAATGTATGCATGCAAGTCTCGCTTCCAATAAAACTGCAGTAAAAGTGCAACGTTTTGCCTACATAAATGAATTCAAGAGCAATCTTCAAATACTGGATCAGCTGCAGAGGAGCAAAAAGAGACGAGGGCCTCCATGTACCTACATAAAATGCTTTTCAAACAGCATAAAGTCATTAATCGTTATTTTACTGTAATAAATTTAATTAGCATCGTTAGTTGTGATGTGATTGAACAATAATATTAACATTGTGTCCAATTTTAAGCAAAAATTGAAATCTCTTATTGATTTCCTCCCGAACTAGGAGTTAAATTCATGTATAACATTTATTAATATAGTATTAAAGAGGTCAATTTTTATAATCTTCAAAATATAGTCATATCTTGCGAGGCAATTTTTCAGAACCCCGCCCACTCACCCACCCACCCACCCACACACACACACACACACACACACACACACACACACACACATACACACACACATATGAGCAGTTTAATATCTTGCATGAAACTTAGTGAACTTGATTCACATTTAATCTTGATTATCGTATTATATTTTCAAATTTATCATACAGAAATTAATGTTTGAAATTTCAGAGAAGCAGTTTTCTGTAATGTTGTCAGCAAAGCTTTGCAAAGGCGGGAGTGGCGGTAAAGCTAGAGGATTTAAATACTTAATCTTTGCAATTTTTGTGTTTTCATAAAAGTATTTGGTTCAATGAAACAATAACGGTGCATTTACCCACATATACCCTATGCGGTTTATCTTGTCTCTGGCCTAAAGACAGAGAAAGAGATGTTGAAAAGAGACGCAGATACCCACCCCTCCGTCTGTTCTGGGGAAGGTGGGAGAAAATTCGGCTGCTTCTATTCAATCAGTGCTAGACCGAAGAGGCATGTATGAATAGACTTATGACGTTTCTGCTCGCAAAACCGGCACCTTAACCAGCGTGGTGAAAGAGACCTTCCAGTTTTGGGTCCTAGAGACAAATTAAACCACTAGAGGTAGGTACTATATAAGTTCGACTGTTTTCCCTTCCCCTTTTCCTCGGCTGGCTAATCTACCGTTTGAATGACGAGCCGTGTGCACTGCAAAGATAGGTGATAGACGTGGTATAAACAATCGATCATGATATACGCACATGCTTTCAACCGAAGGGCCATCTATTTGTTGATAAGACTTTACATACATTTCGGATTGTTAACTTGCGTGATTAAGTTGCGCAGTGTGTTTAATTCATACGGTTATTATAATGTAAATCTATCTTCGAATATAACTAAATGATATAGTTAAATAAGGAATTATTTTGCATCGCAGAACAAACTATTCCACGATAACAGCCAATGAAAGGCGACAGTTAAGAAATACCTGACAAAACAGACCTTGGAGCTTGCATTATAATCTGTAAACTTACCAGTAGAAAAATCATTTGTGGCAGTGTTGTCGCGTTGTTTTGACCACAAAATAGTGTCAAGATGTTCAAAGGTTTTTAAAATAGTTTTGACCGTGTAATCGAAGAGACACTCGATCAACTAGCCGCTCTTCTTTCCAGATCTGCCAATCGATTTTAACGGGCAATTTAGAAAAGTGGTGTATCTAATAAACGTTATTGAAAGGGGAGAGGAGATATTTGTTCAATAATTGGGATGCAGTGTTAATTTCTGAAGATAACTCTGCTAATCACATTTGGAATGTTTACTGAAGCAATTGTGGCCTGTTAATAACGAATATTAAAAGTTGACACGTTATAGTAACCTTAATATTTAAGACAATGAAGTTTTCTCAGAATGGAATACAGCCCAGGTAATATTTTTCTCCTACACCACGCTGTCGAATAATGAAAGCACTGCGGGCGCCATTTTCTTGGGACTGTTCCAGAGAGTTGATTTCCTCGCTTAACCAGTTAGGGCACTTTCCCTACTTCATGGAAAAAATGCTATTACCTCCACGTTGAGTAAAAAATGAGAATACTTCTGACCTTCTGAACGCGTAGGTGAAGGCAGAAATCTGCGATGCAAGGTTCCATAAGGTACACGAGTGCAACACGTGGTTTTCTTTTTCACCACATCATACGTATTATTCTTCTGGTTGGTCATATAAAAGTTTCGTCTTTCTACCTAACTGCATAGACATTAGTTTAGTAAGTGTAAGAATGCAGGTGTGCAAATCTTTTAAGAGTTGCTCGCTTTGAATTTTCATTCTCTTTCCAGGAGATAAAAGAAAAAGAAACAATAATATATTCCTATTTGAGGAAAGTATAAGTATTTGAAAATTCAAACCAATAAAGAAATATGTCAGAAATGTTTTGCTGCATCAAAAAATTTCACATAAATTGTGTGCTCTAAGAGATCTACACTCTTTGTGTGGTAAGATTTTTGTCTATCTCTTAAGGTTGCAAAAGTCAGCCAGAATGAAGATTTCAGAGGCTATTCTAAGAAAACTTAAGATGCACATTTCATTTGTCATGAAAATATCTTCAACTTATGGACAGCATTTTAATCAAAATCGTTTGAGCCATTTGTGAGAAAAACGAAAATTTTTAAAAATACTCCAATGTCGCAATTCATTAAAAATAAAATGCGAAGTTCCGATAAAATACTTACAATTGTAAGTTGCCCTTGGGATATTTATTTCTGATGTGAGATTCCCTTGTGGTCTAACTGGGAAAAGTACGATTCAGCTGGGGAATTTAATGTCGTACAGGCAAGTAGGCCGTGTTTAAAACAGCCGCTCGATAAGCGGAAGATCCGTGGTTCAAATCCCGGCTATGGCATTGAATTTTTCAGTCCTGATTCCAGCTCTTAATGTTATACTATGTTTACAAACAACAGTTGAACATAACTCCGAGAACCACTAAACACCCGCCTTGTTTGTGCTGCTAGAATGATGAAACAAATCAAAGCGGGGATTTCCCGATATGACGTAGCTAAATGCACTGCAGGTTTCAGTAGCAAGTTTTTATCAGTGTTGCTAAGTTTCAAGACTGATTCGTATTTGTATGTGCAGCAAATTCACAGGAAGTAAATAAAAATGATATATGTTCTATGTAAAACAAGCAAATATGCAGCACAAACCTTCAAACCAGGGCCTCTCAAATCTTAAAAATCTCACCCGGTGCAATCAAAGTGCGGAGGTCCCTTCCGCCGTGCACCGTGGCTACTCTGTTAAGCTCGCCTAACCCGCGCGCTGCATATCGAAGAAGTGAAGACTCGAGGAAACCTGTTTTGATAGACGACTTAATTGTCAGTAAAACACATACGTGCAATAGAAATCCCTAATTATGAAGCAGCGTGCTCCAAAGTTTTTTTAACTGTCCTTAATTTTGTACCAGTTGCAATGGAATGTGAACTGTGCTGACAAATTTTGTTTAATCTTAACTATAAAATCTCTTCTTCATACTTGTAGCGGTTTCCAAGTTGTTTCACGTGTATGGACAGAGGCACAAAGCAACGCTAATAGGCGATCCCCAGAAGCTTACACACCGAAGTACTGCATTGAAAATAAAAATAGGAATATTATTTCATGTTATGTGCAAGCACTAAGCACCTGTTGTTCAGATCAAAACTTATGGAGGTTATTTATTTATTTATTTTTTTTTTTAAGCTTAAACAACCCGCATTAAAAGTGGAATGCAGGATACAGGAATGTAAGTGAACTAATGCGAGGTAATGATCTGTGCAGAAATGACTGAAAGGTCACAATGGCATTATCATGAAAGGTGACAGGCCAGCGTAGTGTGGTCAGAGTTCAGGAAGAATACTGGATCCATTACTTTGTGGATACCCCATTTGGAAAGTTCGACCTCTTTCGCCAAGTTGATAGCCCGGTTGTCGATAACCTTGTGTGTCCCTCGAGCGAGATATCGTAAAGCAGTCATCGGCAGAACCTCACCACTTCCTGCGTCATACAAGATAACTGCATAGTGTGCATATTCCATGGAGGTTATGCCGTTAATGCATCTTGAACTAGGAACAATTTCTCACCCAAATTAACTTAGTTTACCGCTAGAAGACGTGATATTGGGATTCTAGGCACTGAACGGGCGAGGCAGAAGCGTCCTAGGATTCACTTAACACTCCTTCAGCCAGCAGATGTGGCTAAACCGATTATGAGTTGAATAAGTCAATCGGTTACAGTCTGCGGTCTCTGTGTGACATGAATACGCAATATAGTTTAAAAAGACGTATCGGAAATAATGTACAGAGTCGGAGTTGTTTACGCGAGCCTATAGCGCATACATACTCTTCTTCGAATGATGCTACAGCCCCTTCTGATTCTTGGCCTCCTCCAGCAGGTGCATCCATTCCTCTCTTTCTCCAGTTCTCCTCCATTCTCGTATTCCCATATCTGTTGAGCATCTCTCTGTATGGCATCCTTCCATCTCTTCCTATTGCTCTTGTATTATAACATTTGTCATTAAGAACTCTTTTTGGTATTCTTTCTTCTTCCATTCTAATTATATGATCTGCCCCTCATTCTCTTAAATTTAATATCTTGAACAATATTTATATCTTTATATAAACTATACAGTTCTTCGTTCCATCTTATGCGCCAGCGCCCTCCTTCCTGTCTCGTGACTGTAAACAAATAACTTGCCATGCCCTTCCTTGTTTACTGTGCGGGTGCAGGTCAATCACAATCTTAGCTTCCGAAACATTACGTCACCCTGCAAGCGACTAACCTGTTTACATCCAGAAACCGGTTCAATTCCCTGACCAACCTCAACGCAACGTTGTCGAATTACTACCTTTGTACGTTTTTGTGGAATTACGCATCCTTTTGAAAAAAAAAAAAAAAAATATTTTTTCGAAATCGGCTGATCAAAGAACAATGCCTTTCGACTTTTTTGTTTGTAATGCTTCTGTGAAGTACATATTAGAAGGAATATTGTAAGGTCCCTTCCACCTGGTATGTTATTACTCAAGTTAAGACATTCGCTGTGAAAATAATGGCTACCATTGAACCATTTCCAACCCCATCATCCATTAGGGGTTGGAGTTTTGCAAGAACTTTCATGGGGCTGATTCTGCGGCCAGGTGGTCAGCGTTCTGACTTCCGATTTCTCAACCCAGAGGTCCCGGGTTCGATTCCCAGTTGGGACTGGGAATTTTTCTTTAACCAGAGTAATTCCTTATCCCTGGGGTTTGAAAGATATAAATATGGCAGCTAATGTGAGTGTGTTTAGTGTTAAAAATTATAAAGATCAAGTTTAAGAAACAGTTCAGCGAGTAACATCAATTGTTTTTCAGGTCAAAGCCCCCGATATGACAAAATAATAAAGGGGAGCCACAGAGATAAAACAGTTCAAAAATTCTTTCAATAATGCAAAATTTAAAAGAATTGATAATGTATCAAAGGTTTATCTCAAATATTAGACATACTTCGATACCACAGAGTAACGGCAACACCATATAGTATCGAAGTATCGATGTTTCCATCCTTACTATGCTGTGCTGAATAGGTTACATCATTTCTCTCCTCAGGAAGGGAAGTATAAAAGTACGGCTATAACTTCATGTCAAGTAATAAATGAAATGTAGGGAAAGAAGCCACTTATTTGTGCTATAATATCAAGATTATCAACTGTTGCATAAATTACTAATATGTGGGTATATTAACGAATGTATTGTCTTCAAAGTAGGTACAAATAGATTTTTCTTTTATTCCGCACATTGTACAAACGAAGTTTAACCGGCTCGGTTGGAGCTGCACCAAAGCTCCGATAATTGCCTTATGGAGTGTGTGCAAACTGCATCATCGAGGACTCTTGAATAAATCCCTGTGCTGATCCTGCTCCAGAGCAGACGGGAAACCCCATTAGCGCTAAGCGGATATGATTTGCTACATCACATAGTTAATATGTACACTTAAGTTCTCTTAACTTGGAGCGCGCACGGTGCATTAAAACAGCGTATAATGCACTTTGCACAACACCCTGCTTTATCAGACTAACACACCTGCAAAAAACTACAGCATCAACTTGACGGACGGACGGACGGACGGACGGACGGACGGTTTCAAAATCAGACTGACTTAATAAACAACCGCAATACCGCATTGCAAACTAAAACAGTGTGTGTTTTAGCATAAATAAGTGGTTAGTAATGAAATAGTATTTATATCGGAACAGTTTATAAGTAATAAAAATTATATTTATTAATTTATGTATATTTTATACCTTCCCTACCCAAAATAGCTAAGAACTATTGTATTTCAGCCCCAAAAAATTCCTATTGAAATTTCATTGAAAATACTGTAATAAAAACGACAAAAGCCCAGTCTAGTTATTTTTCTGATGCTTTATTCTCCTTCAAAAATTTTGCACAAGTGCTCTTTTACTGACATTTACACAGTCTACAGTCTTTCGTGATATAGTTCACAACTGTTTTCTTCTCTTAGTTATTTCACTGTCTCTGTTGGCTTTCTCGTCTCTCATACACTAACTTGATGTCAAGATTTCATTTCAGATTCAACTCCCAGCTCCCAAAAATTTAGAAAAAGGTTTGGTCTGTTTGAGAACAGCATTACTCAAAAAAGGAAAGTCTGGCAAAAACCAAACCAGCACCTTCCAAGGATGAGACACAAACATTTTTAAGAATCTCTCCCATCCCAGATTATCCTTTACTGGAACATTCTTCGAAAATGTTGATTATATCAAAATGGCTCAAACGATTGTGATTAAAATACCACATGTTTAAGATATTTTCATGAAAAATCAAATGTATAGGTATCTTGCAATTTCTGGAAATGTCCACACTTGTCTCCTTCATTCTGGATAATATTTTACACAACTGCTAAACCGTAAGACATACACATAATCTTACTGCAGAAAAAATGTAGATATCACTAAAACACGATTTATGCAAAATACTTCCTTTTTGTGGAATGAACCATTTCCGAGATATTCCTTGTTATCTCAGTACATGTTTCAATACTTTTATCAAATGAGAAGTTAGAGGCGTTATGTAAATGCAATAAAGCAAATTTATGTCGAATGACATGAAGTGAATAGAGGAATAAGTGCTCGTAAGAATAGTATGTACAGATATGGAAAAAATTATTGAGCACATTACCAGAGCAGAGTATTAAATTTCTAATTCCGTGTTGCACTGCGGTTTACACAAGCCGATATTTCCAACATGCAACTGAGTTTATTGATCATCTCTGTTCTGTATGTTATGGTGCGTCGGACGCACAAATAGACTATGTCCGACTGACGATGATATATGAAACAAAGACTGTCAATAAACTCAACTGCATGGTGGAAATATCGACTAGTGTAGACCGCACTGCAACACGACGTGGGACAAAAAAATATTCTGCTCTCCTAATGCACTCTATCATTTTTACTTTGTCTACTGGTAAGTAGGGGAAGTGTTGTATTCCACCCAAAAATTCTATGTCGAGATTTCACCGGAAATTTATGTTTTGAGACTCCTAACCCCCCCAAAAAAAGGCATTTTTAGAAAAAAGTCCGTGTGCGTGTGTTTGTGTGTCAGTCTGTGGGCACCAAATTTGGTATTTCAGTTTAATGACTTTCAAGAATGCAACACGAAGATTTTGAAGAAAATAGCCCCACCCTAAACTACCCTTTAAATGGAAAATGTTTCGAAAATTTTGATTTTCTTGAAAATGGCTCTTAACGATTTTGATTAAAATTTCATATGTTTGAGATATTTTGATGGCAAATGAAATGTATATGTTGAATTTTCTGGCTATAGCTCCTGTAGTCGTATTTACTCTGGACGACTTTTGCATAACTGGTAAACCGTTAGAGATAGACCAAATTATACTATACAAAAAATGTAGATCTTGCTAAAATACACAATTTATATCTCGATACATTTTCTTGTAGGGTGAACCATTTCGGAGATATTCCTTGTTATGTGTGTGAGTTTCGGAAAACTTAAAGCTTTCGTGAAATGGAACATCGTTCATTTTTTATATGTTAAGTGTGCAAAGACAACAGAATCTCAAATCTTTAAAAGATTTGACTATCGCTCAAACCCTACTGTATTCTGATATTCCCCTTGCACCTACAAGGAAATAAGCAATAAGATAATTTGTACAAATGTTTAACTAACACGAAGAAGATATAGGATTAAGAGTTACAAGAGTAGAGAAGGTCATGTGGGTGCAACATCACATTTTAGCCATATTAAATCGTGCATTTAAACGAAGCTCAATTTGCTACGTTTACATTGATCGTATGACTAGGTTCATTGTAAGAAACTGCAAGAGTTTGGTCGATGATGTGTTCACTGTTAGCTTTGCATCATCCTTGTACCTTATTTGGCAGCCCAGTTTTATGTCTGCGACATTTGTAGCTTTCTCACGACTTCCAAAGAAATGTTCCGCTCTTCGCCGTGCTGCTTTTGGAGCAAGAATTTTTCAAGGAAAGCACGACCGAGCTGATTTCTCATTCTCGTTACTTCTCTGACCTTGCACGCAATAATATTTATTTTTGATGGCCTTTTTATGGTGTAACTGCTGAAAACCGCCCAGGAGTTGCAGTTTAAATTGATGGTGAAGTTAAGATAACCTATGTGCAGAAAGCTTGCACCTGCGTTGTTCAAGAAAAGGTTTAATTTTTTAGGATGTGCTGAGCTCACCTTCCAGAAATCTATACTTTTCCAAATAAACTCATGTTTTAGGGAAGATTAATATAACTCAATTGTATTCCATCCACGGCCTTTTTTCAAAAAGGCATTTTTATTCATGGACCCTCGAAACAAGCATTTGCTCGTATCGAATTTTTGAATAGAGAAGCGAAGTGACAAAAAACCCAACATCTTTCAATGATGCCACACGAAGCCTTTTATGAAATCACCCTACCAACCAAATTACCTTTTATATAGATGAGCGTTCGCTGTGTCTTATTTTTTATGAAAGAATTACATGTTCTAGATATAAGATAATGAATTGTTGGTGAATTGTTAAGTCCAATTCATTCTGATGGAATCTGTGTCAGCTAGCAACCACAAGAGGCAGAGAAAAATTTATTCCACAAAACTGTGAAGGTCAGCAAAGCACGTAATTTGTGACAAATAAGTTTTTCTTTGTGTGCCATTTAAGTGTTGAAGAAATTTGCCGTCTTAAGAGGATTCTACATCGGATAAAAATACCTCCACTTAAAACTACTATTTACATATACCACATGAACTCCTCTGAATTCTGAGTGAACAACTGGTAAACAACTGGTAAACTATAAGAAAAAAGGTTTAAACTTAAGTATACAGGAAATGTAGTTCTCTTTAAAATACATAACGGAATTGTCGATTTGCATAATATTCTGTTATTGGTTTGAGTTTTCAAATACTTCGCACATTTTTCAAAGAGGATTTGTTAGAATAGTTTTTAAGAGCGTAGCTACAGAAAGGTGTGCATGCAATGTTTTCCTTGATTAGCCATTTTGGAAATACCTTTCGTTTTTCATCTGTTTGAAAGTTCGCAACATCTTAATTGTTTCTGTCTCTTCCATGAACCTAGGATAGAAGAATTACTTTTTAAACAAGTTGTATGGTATATAAGGTCCGTATGTGAATTAATAACGCGTAACGAAAGCTGTTTACTTCTCAGATGCACTTTCCTATGTCACACTAATTGTTACGCAAGATAAGATGCAATCACTCTTGCAGTGCATGGGTTGCAACGTTGCCTAAAACGCGTAGCAACGTTGCAAGTTCATTTAGCGTCTTGGCTTCCGGAAAGGAGGGATGCTTGAAAGAATTCTACTTGATGTTTGATTAGCTAATCAGTAAGTCGAGGAGCAAGCTGATAATTGTGTAAATTGCTGGCTATCGCTCGACAAGGTCGCCTTAGTTACTACTATAAATAAACCGTAAGTACACATGGGATTCGGTTGCTACGGGGTGAAATCCGAGTCTAGTTGCCAACTATAGATATTGCATATCCCTAAACATAGCAATTATTACCCTTCCAAATTTGGTAGAAATGCAGCGTTATTTTTTATTTAAAGGATGAATTTAAAATATGTAAATAAGTACCGGCATTGTTATTTGCTTATTTAATTATATGTAATCTTGCAATGAAGTCATCTATTATGAATGAGCCTGCATTCAGTTCTTTCTTCAATCTGTAGCTGACCCCGTTTAGAACTTAACCATACAATGCATACCACTTTTAATTCCACACGCTGAAAGCGGGGTCTATGCGAAACCGCATAGACTATGAAATTAACTTAGTATTTAATTCATACATTTAAGTCAAGGCACTAAACAAATGTATTATGTTGATGAATAAAGAGGAAAATTGTGCATTTTTTGACATACATGACGTCAGTTATAGAGAACCAGGAAGCAAACCAAAGCTCTGTTTATTTATTTAGAACTGGTTGGAAATAAACTCCAGACACTTACTCAATAGAAGAACACACAAAGACACGATTTTTGGAAACTATATCTACTTCTTAAGTGTTAAATTATTTAAGCTGGTGGTGGGGTCCTAACGGAGCCCGTATGCGTTCTAGGGTTAAAGAATGTGTTGGCTAATGCTTACAAAATGTCTCTACCCATCACAAATCACGTGCAAATTATTGTATACTAAAATATTCATATAAAAAGTGATTCTAATCTCGGAATGATTTCGCAATAAGCATTAAATGCTTAGTTACATAAACAAAACAGAAGAAACGACTTCGAAATGCACTGGAGAAAGGAAGGTTGTACCAGTTTTTCGCTAGTATTTCAAAGTATATTTTACCTAGGTCGTTAGAGGCATTTTTAACCAAATGAAATGGTAGATCTTATTGATGAAGGCGTGGTTTTATCTTCAAGGTCACATTTTAACTGTGAGCAATTAGATACTGGTTTACCGAAAATTCCCATATTACTCATGAAGTTCTTGCAGGAGTTGGGGTTTGGTTCTCAGTGAGTGCGCGTGGAGTTATCGCTTCCATATTATTCATTCCTTGTTCCCCTGGCCTATCTCCATGCAATTTTTGTTTATTGGGAACGTTAAATAATACAGTGTAAGCATAAAATTCGTACACATTACAAGAATTGAAGGACAAAATCACTAGAGAAGTACAGACAATCAGTCAACATGAACTTTCGCGAGCAAACCAGAATTTTTTCCGTAGATATAGGGAATGTGTTCACGTTGAAGGTCACTAATTTCAACACGCACATAAGTGTAATTAGTGTTAGTGTTCCGTACCCGTTACTTGCCTGTCCTTTACGCGTAACTCTGGCGGAGAACGCGCCGGTCCTCGACCTGTCTACGAACACTCTGTATAAGTAAACAAGTGCACTAATTTGATCTTGAAATTATTATAACTGAACGTGTTTGTTGAAACATTCTGTTTTATTGTACATTAAATATGTCGGCGAAAATATACAGAAGGATCGTTGTGTGATAGCTAATATTGATGCTATGAAGTTGTAACAATACTGCAGCGGCAGCGGAAAAAGAGCGCGCATTCTACTGCCTTACCTGTAAATTGCGATTTTCTCTTCCACCTGCAAGTGAGAGATGATTTCAGAAAGTATCTGATTTTCAAACCCTTTTTCTACAAGTTTATGAAACATAGGGAAAAGTACTAATAATACTAACCACCCGATATAAAAAATGGCACAGGTTGAACTACATATCTTCACCAGTTTCACCCCCGGTTTGCTACATATTCGCAGTCAATTTGTACTCCCATACCCTTTATTATAGCATATCTACAAGGTGCGAATTACTAATCGTTTACGGAGTATTTACCTCTATGTGCCTGCCTACAAATCCACAGATGAGAGAAGTAGTCTCAAATAAACAAATGAAGTGCGTTAAGAAACCACATGACGTACCTTACAGCTTGTGAGTGCCTCAGGGTATCATTATACAACTCTTCAGACTTTGGTTAGAAATTAAAATTGCAAATAATATTGTAAGTGGTGCTCTGAGCTTCGATAAATAACTTGCTTAACGGAGGCGTAACGGTTAATTTATTATACAACTGAAACATAAATGCATTGCTAAAGGCAACTTTGGCATTTATAATTCAATTATAAATAACTAACGCTTTTTTGGGTCACAGCAGTACCTTAATGAAAATCCTCAAATGAATGTGCACATACTTATTTTTACTTTCTCTACTGGTAAGTAGAAGGAAATATATTCCACCATTAGAGGCGTGGTTCAAATTCCGATTATGGTGATCAACTTTTCAGTCTGATTCTCTATTTTCAACCTTGTCCTATACACGGTTTATGTGAAAGATCAATAATTGGTAATTATTAATTACAATTTATCCAGATGTTTATCTCAGTATGAAGCAGATAGAAGAATTACTTTTATAAGAATAGTTTATTGTAGAATTGTTGGAGAAACTCGTGTAAAATTTTGTATATGGATTCTTATGGCTGTACGCGCTTTGCGGTAATCTGTCATTTTTTTTAAGTGCTGCTGCTGTTCAGTTGCGTGGAGTTTATTAGATAGTCGATTTGAGTTCTTTTTTTCGGGTTGAATACCTCATAGAAACTCGGATTCAAACGAAGGTCAGCCGCGGATACGCTTGTTTAGTGGGATCGGATCGAAATTGTGTTGCATGGAAACAGTTCCCGATTTGAACCCGCCAAGGATGCTATTTTCTACTGTACCGTAACACGCTGCACACCCGTATTTTGTTTTCTTAGAGAAAGTGGCGTAATAAAACAAAACAACAAAGCCAACTTTTATTGTTTATATAATCTCTCAATAGGTTCTTCTCAAAAACATTCATTAACCACAAAACCTTGTTAAAATATGCAGAAAACATGCTTCTACAGGTTTGCCAACATAAACCAAGTGACTAACATACAAGCTTGAATTACTTGTACTTGAGCTTTGCATATCCAACTCGATTTCGTTTCCGGATTGAATTCAACATAGAAATGGGAGTGGACTCATATCGAGTTCAGTTCCACATGGAAGCGGACTCTTCTTTCTGCATTCTCCCTGCACATACAACGGCAGTGCAATTAAATATTTCTGCAAACGTTTATTTGGATTAAAATTAAATACGTAGAGCCGTAAGCTTTCGTAGAAATTAGTTTGTAATAGCTGCATAAAAATAAACGACGATAGTCAGAGAAAGTAATGTGAGTGCATCAGTCTTCTAACGCTTGTCATTGCAGCTATAGAAGAAAGTAAACAAATCGGTGGCAATGTGTTTCTTATAATTCCAGGCGCAATACATCGCGGCTTACTCTCTCAGAAGTAGCTTAAAGGCAGCATTAGTTGGGAAAGCATATACAGTGCCTTATCTAGAAGTGCTATGGAACCAAAGCATGGGCGTCGGCAGACTTTTCGGGGGAGGGGGGGTGTTGGAAGTTTGTAATAATTCATTATTCTGTTGTCAATAGTTATAGTATTTATTGCGGATAACTGTATTAAGTAGTGCTGAATAAAAATTCTTCTTTAAATGAAAATTAAAGCAGTACTCCAATAGTTAGTGACTGCACATTAAATTCATTCATTTCCAAGGAGGCCCGCGACGCCCATGAACCAAAGCCTCCTGAAAAAGCTACTAGGAGAGTTTGATGTACTTGAGGAAGACGTGGAAGAACATGATATTCTGTCCGATATGTATAACCCTAAATTCTTTTCATATGACGCAGCACTAGCAATACACCATTTGGACAGTAGCCAAGGTTGTTTGACTTGTGCCACTGTTGCATGCACTGTGCCACGCTGTATAATATCGGGCTCGGATTCTTTTTATTTAAAATTACTGTAATATGCGCGAAAATGCTATTATGATTAAAATTTACTAAGATATCCAGGGTAACGTAAAAATATGACCTGCTAATGAGGAAAATGTCAGCTGTGAAATAAGTTATCGTAACTTTATGACAATTAACAATTTAACTGTAGTTTAAATTGTTCTTAAGGAAGTTCTTCTTCAGATTAAACGAAGTATCAGGCACACGTATTACATTGGACTAAGAAACCCACAGAAAAGAAGATTAAAAAGAAAAGTCCCTCAAGACTTCCTGCTCACTGGTTCAGAAAATAGTGATCTCTTTCTCAATCATTGACTAAGATCGTTATTACGGCAGGCACAACATTTAATGGCGGGTGGCAGAAGGAGCTGGTCAACACAAAATCCAACCAGAGGCTTGCCAGGTATAGTTAAATATGCTGTGAAATCACGCTGGTGATATAAATATCATTTGCATCCACACAATTAATTGGGAAACAGTATTGGAGACAAAAGATTAGTATGGTATGTTATGCAGATGATGCACTTGTGGCAGAAACAGAGGATAACCTGCAAAGACTTTTGTACGAGTTCTATGGAAAATGTAAAAGAGTTCAATATCAAAATAAAACGAAAGTATTAACGGTTATAAAGAACCGTTGAGATGTAAATTAGACATTGAAAGTTACCTGGCTGTTAATATTACTAGTGGAGGAAACAGTCAAATTGTAAAAGCAATAAAAATATCTGGATTTATTAATGCTCTGGCATGGAGAAATAAATATATGAGAAAAGAAACAAAAGTCAGAATTTGTAAAGTAGTAGTCCGACCAATGATAACTGACGAATTAGGAACAAGAGGAGAAACCATCAGAACACGACGAATGGTGGAAACAACGGAAATGAAAGTGTTAAGGAAGATAACTGGAAAGACAATGTGCGATAAAGTAAGAAATGAAGAAATCTGAGATATATGTAAGATCCAATCGGCGACTGAATGGGTAGAAGGAAGAAAGAAAGACAAAATTCCGGAAGGAAGGAGTCCAGGACGACCTAAAAAAGAGATGGCAAAATGGATTGATTCATTTATAAAACAGGCGACTAACACCAGAAAGAAGACAAAGGAAAGAGAGTAGTAGTAGCCAGGTATCAGCCGCCATTAATGTTGTGTCTGCCACAAGTCTAATACCTCATTATCATTGTTTAGCCAAAGCTGTTAATATCCCGTACTTTACCATCTATTAACGTTATGTTCTTGTTATCTATTGCACGTGTTAGAGGAATATTCTCTGTTTGTTACGAGTACATAGTTATTGTTAATGTAATTTTATCACTGGCTTGTATAGCAAGATTGCTGATCACCCAAATAAATACATTAAAAAAATCTGATGTGTTGCACTCTTCTACAAACTATTCATGTTAGTCGAGATAAACATTTGTATATATGATCTTATTGCTAATTTTCTTGTAGGTGTAAGGGGAATGTGGGAATACAGCAGGCTTTGAGCGATAGTCAAATTTTTAAAAGTTGGTCGCTATATGAAGGCTTTGAAATACCCTTCTCTTTGCACTTCCAAGAGATAAAAAGGTAAATAACGACCTTCCATTTGAGAAAATTATAAATACTGCAAAACTCTGCACAAATAACAAGGAATATCTCCAAAATGGTCCTCTCGAAAAAACTTAAAAAAATCTTTTTTGGATATACCTGATGTGTTTTAACTAGATCTACATTTTTTGCATAATAAGATTAGGTCTATCTTTTACAGCTTGCCAGTTATGCAAAAGTCATCCGGAGTAATCAGGACTACATAGGCTTCAGCTAGAAAATTCAAAATGTACATTTTAATTGCCATAAAAATATCTTAAACATATAGCATTTTAATAAAAATTGTTAACCATTTTTGAGAAAATCAAAATTTTCGAAATATTTTCCACATAAAGTGTAGTTTAGAGTGCAGAAATTTTCTTGAAAATCTACATATCGCATCCTTCAAAGATGTGTGCGCGCACACACACGCACACGTACACAGAGGAACCTTTTTCTAAAAGTGCTTTTTTATTCAGGGGGGTCTCAAAACATATTTTCGTTGGAATCTCGAATTGTTGAGTAGAATGCAATGCAATACTATACGTAGAAGAGAAAGTAAAAAAGCCTAGCAGTTTGAGTTTTGTGCACATTTGAACGAAATGTCCTCAGATGACCTTCAACGCAGAAATTAAGTTGCAACTGCATACATAGACTGGGAGATTCATGCGAACAGAAGGTTAACGCAACGGCGTCTCAGAGCGTCCCTCGGCTTATGACACACTTGATGTTGACGGTGAAATCTGGGCGCAAAGACCGACAAAGTTTCTGGAAGTGTCCCAGCGTGTCCAATATGGAGCGATTAAACGTAGTAAACAGTTAAAAGGAAAAGCAGATCTGTTGAGTCAGGGACGAGTTCTTAGAAATGAGTGCATGACTCAAGTGTTGACCATCCACAGTTTTCCTGTGCTTCGGATGCAGTTGGCACACCTGCGTTAGGAACGGGAGCACATTTAAATATACCTATTGGATACTGAGTACTAAGATACCTTTTTAAAAATTGTTATCGAAGAATTCCTAAAATCAGAATCCAATTGCAGTTTTGCCTTTCAGGACATTTAAATTGAATGTCAAGTGTGTGCAAAGAATTAAAGCAATAACTTGTGTAGTTGTTATTACTATTATTAGTATAATTATCAATAAATGTTCAAAGAAATGATTTTAAACCCATACTGCCATTTAACGATATCGAATATAAATTCTCTTTTATCATCAAGAAAAGTTCTTCAAGCTCTTAAATATTGTAAAATTGCAAAATTCTACATTTAGCTGCTTACCTATGATTCGTAAATTTTATGGGCTCTCCATAAATTAGCCTTATTTGTTATCTAATTTAAACAAAATGCAAAATGTATTAAAATACTTTTAAAACTGTTATGTATAATACTTCATTTTTACTTTCTCTACTGGTAAGTAGGGGAAGTATTGTATTCCACCCAAAAATTGATGTCAAGATTTCACCGGAAATATATGTTTTGAGACCCCCTGAATAAAAAAAAAAAAAAGAAAAAATTTTTTAAATAAAGTCCCGTTGTGTCTGTGTGTCAGTCTGGGCAGCATAACTCAAAAACGAAAAGTCGGTTAAAAGCCAAAGTTGGTATTCAAGTTTAATGTCTTTCAAGGATGCCACACGAAGATTTTGAAGAAAATAGCCCCAACCTAAACTACCCTTTACATGGAAAATTTTTCAAAAATTTTGATTTTCTTGAAAATGGCTCTAACGATTTTGATTAAAATGTCATATGTTTGAGATATTTTTATGACAAATGAAATGTATATCTTGAATTTTCTGGCTATAGCCCCTGTAGTCGTATTTACTGTGGACGACTTTTGCATAGCTGGTAAACCGTTAGAGATAGACAAAATCTTGCTCTACAAAAAATGCAGATCTTGCTAAAATACGCAATTTATGTCTCAATAAATTTTCTTGTAGGGTGAACCATTTCGGAGATATTCCTTATGTGTGTGAGTTTCGGAAAACTTAGAACTTTAGCGAAATGCAACAACGTTGTTCATTTTTTTACATGTTAATCGTGCAAAGAGAACGAAATCTCAAAACTTAGAGATTTGACTGTCGCACAAAGCCTGCTGTATTCTAATATTCCCCTTGTACCTACAAGGAAATAAGCAATAAGATAATTTGTACGAATGTTTATCTCAACTAACATGGAGATATAGGAATAAGAGTTTGTTAGAATGGTTAGTACAAGAGTAGAGAAAGTCATGTGAGTGCAACACATCAGATGCCTGTAGCAGTTCGTCAAAAATGGTATACCTATTTATACTGGGTGATCAGTATAGAGCAGAACATTTTATTTTAGTTGGGGCCAGTTTCTGTTGGAACTTTTAAATGAAATATAAGAATATGTCCTACATTAAATATATAAGAAAAAAAAGTGAGCATTCTAAAAATGAATATCCGAGAAGTCTTTGACATTGAAGCTCCTGAATTTAAAAAACAGTGCATGTTTAACACCACGGAGGTGCATTTGAGTTCAGTTTTCAATTTGGGCTTATTTACCTTAAATGGGAATAAGAAATCGCAAAGATGGAAAGCTATAATATGCAAACTTTGCTAGGTTGTGTTGTAGGGCGTTGGTTCCCAGAGAAGAGAGGGGTTTGTTGCTAAGCAGGTGATGATGAAGATCATAACAAGTCGTCACATTGGCTACATCAGCAGTCCCTGGTTCGTGCTTGCGTCAGATTAGCTCTGTGTTCCCACCAGGGCTTTCTTGACGCCAAGCGTAAATAAGTACATTTACAAATATAGGTTAAGGAGATGCAATATCTTATTTTCACAGCCATATTAACTGAACATTTAATCATTTTCCAATGTAAACATTGAACGACAATTTAACTTCGATATCTTGCATACTTGTTTTCGTGTTATGTTTTATAAAATCAACTTAGACAAGTTTTCTTTGAACACCCAGATCATATTTCTGACCATGTCGCAGAGAACAATTTCTACTCGTTTTAAAAATTATTATTGTACACTTCGTTCGATAGGCCAATAACCTAGGACAGGAAATTTGGCAGTTGTAATTACTTGATTTTTGAGAATAAGCAAGTGGTTATGCAGGAATTAGATGATTAATTATATTACAAAAGCACTCGTTGCTATTACTAGTAGTAGGGTTGGCTGCCCTTTAAAGGCACTACTTAAATAAAAAATTGAAATGCAATTTTGTGTAGAGTTTCATTATGCCACGTACAACAAACATACTTATCGTTCTCAATGAGGAGTGAAGTTATATTTTATACAACATAACATTATAGAGACGAGAATTCTAGTGGCAACACTGGCTGCCGCAAGCCTATAGTTATTTATAACGTTCCACAAAATAAAGTGATACCGAGTTATCTTGAGCGGTACGCACCGTCACGCTGCGGAGGGACTTGTT
Source organism: Tenodera sinensis (assembly GCA_030765045.1). Lineage (NCBI taxonomy): Eukaryota > Metazoa > Arthropoda > Insecta > Mantodea > Mantidae > Tenodera > Tenodera sinensis. The sequence continues at coordinate 112,801,455 of CM060969.1, forward strand.
GATAATCCTTGATTAGGTCTGTAGATAGATTTACAAAACTAATAACGTTTTTACATGAAGTTACACTTAAGTACTTCAATATGTTTCTTTTATGATAATGTAAATTAACGTACTTATTTACCCAGACAGCTAGAATAAGGATTCATATAGATTTCCACCTAACCTATAAACTTTCTGCTATTAATCTCCCAACGCTGCATTTAAATCTGTTGCCTGGATTCTGACACTGCTATTTCATACAGCAGGCTATTAACAAAAGAAGATAACAGAGCTAATTATATACATATAAAGGTGTGTCCTTGAAAGAAGATTTCCTTGTCAGCAGAAAGAACACCAAGCTCATTATGCTAACAGTATTAAAGGGTCTATTTTTGAGATCAAGAAGATTTCACCTTGAAGGTTCAAACCTCAACCGTATTTCACGGACAAACTCCAGTGATCTGACTGTTCATACCGATTAATAAATATCCTTATTTTATTTACATAGCAGATATTTGGGCATAACATTATTTATAATAAGCCACAGTGTAATTGAACCCTGCTGTATTCTGACATTTAGCATCGTTTTCTGATTATTATAGGCTTATATTTGGAAGGCTTGTTTAGGAATCCGTCTTTGTAAGGCTTATGTCCAGTTTGTTAATTCTAAGATGGACTCTACAGCTAATTGTTTTGTAATATCCACATTCCTTACATTCGTCTTGACTGAGCTTCGAAATCTCATTTCAGCTGTTTGAAGTTCACTTGTTTCTCTTCAATTTTGCCATACCTCACTTCCAGACAGAATGACTGGTTTGACCATATTTTAATATAATTTCAGCTTGATTTCATTTCTGATTGTATTTTTAAGTGTTCGGTGAATTGTTATTGAATTAATTTTCTTTTAAATATTAAAATAGTTTTAAATTTTAATGCACAATGAATATAATTGTACTACAGTTAAAATAAATACATAAGTACGCCATTGCATTGTTCTATAACAATGCTAGTATTGCAAAGAGAGAGAATTTGTGCGTAAGCAAAAGTCTTGTGTTAAATTCGCAGAGTTTTCTATACCCATCTTGCACAAAATCTTTCTATTAAAAGCTCTTCTCTCTACCTTATGTTAATCGAGATGAAGTTTATAAAATGATTTCATTACGCATGTTGTTGCTAGTACTAGAGCAGGCCTGGGCGACTCGCGGGATACCTTGAGCAATCTTCATGTTTTTTTACCTGCTAAACAGGCCGTAAACAGCTCGAGTCAATGAACACTAGTCATCCCGAAATAAGAAACAGAGTTAAAGTAAACAAATGCTTGAGGCAGCACCAAGCACGTGATCACACCGAATGCTCTCATTGGTCTCTGACCGCAACTTTCAACCTTGGAGTAAAAAATAGATCTCGTCTTATCTTCGTTTTATTTCTTTTAAAACGTGTTACTGGGTGCATTTCAAAGTGCTATATTTCCAGTATAATTTGTAAATGGAGACTAATCAGCTTAACGAAACTCAGCAGATATCGCATACGGACTGCATACGAAGAGTACGTATTGCGCGGAGTAGCATCCAGGTGTGTTTCTTACAGCGGATCCAGTAGTTTCCCAGCCCTGCACTAGAGGGATCCAGCGATAGATTGTTAAAAAGCGAGTTGCTTTCAAACTCCATCTTTATATGACCACCAGAAACAAACAAATGGCGATTTAAAAGCTAGAAAAATTTGAAAATTCAAACCAATAGCAACGAATACTTTAGAAATAATTATACAAATTGTGGTATAAGTAGAGTGTTTAAACGAGACTAACAATTTTTGAATATCGCAATTTTTCTCTATTATGGTTTACTAATAAATACAAACTTCATTGCTCATTTTTGCGCCATTAACCATTTTCAAGATATTCCTCGTTGGTTTGAGCTTTTCAAAACCCTAAGTGACTTATAGCGAATTTTGAAACATTTGTCCGTTCAGCCTTCTTTAACCTTATTATATCTATAACGAAATATGTAGTAAAAGTATTTATTGCAAACGTTTATCAAATTAACAAGACTCAAATTAAAGTTATTATGATTTGCGTTTCTGCATTTTTTTTTTTTTTTTTTTTTTTTTTTTTTTTTCATCTGTGAAATTGTGCATTGAGAATGTGGAGGTTGAAGTTCCTATGTATATTACATTTTTGTTTATGCTGCCCTTTCTTTGAATTTCCTAAATGTCTATATTACTTGGTCCTGCCTCTCGTAAGTAATTTTGAGGTTGTGTTGGTTGTGCTTGTAATGAAATGTGCAAGTTGGTATCACAGTTTGTCATACTGATGTCCGATCCAACTTGGGTATGACAACAACAACTTAATATTATGGCTGTGGAAACAAATAAAATCAGTAAAGATAAGCCAGCTAAACATTTATTTGAATACTGCCGCATTTTTACTGCAATATGAATTTCATCAAAACTATTCTGTAAATATAGTGGAATTTGAAACCTTCAAAGCACTGGACGCTATGAACGAATTGAAACCATTTGTATGCTGATACTTATCGTAGACAGGTACGTGTAGTTGTCAAAAAAAAGGTTAGGTTTTGTAAGGACAGTCTGAGTAAAAGTTTATGTTTAATGTACAAAATATGGGCAAGAATGCGGCTTTCATTAAAATACACAGGAAAAATAATGATAAGAATCTCTAAGCGCATGTTAGATTTATCGGATATGGTACAACGACAACTTGATCCATTAAAGCAATCTTGTAAGACCGTTATTCCTTGCATGTGTTGGCAGTTACATTTATAAGCAATGGTGTCTGGAAATAAGAGGTGAAATATTCCCAATCATTCCAGCAGACCTACTCGTAAATATCCAGCTGAAGGTTTTTGGCACGACTTCTACTATAAACGTCTGCAGACCTTGAACAAAACTGCGTGTCGCCCCGGAAACGATTTGCACAACCGGAGCAAATGAACACAGCATCTCTCTGTTGCTAGGTACATACATCTGTGGCTCATCAGTACAGCACTCTTTAGGAAATTATCCATCACTCGCCGTAGTTCACGTTGAGAAATGCTGGCAATTTTCCTTACGGATATTTTGTTGCAATTCTTCCAGGGTGTGTGGGCAATGTATTTCAACATTGTATGTACCGTTTGCATCTAGTTGAGAACTCTTTGTGTACATTTTGAGCCTCCCTGAATATATAACAACTTTAAAAAGGGGATTTTAGAAAAATGTTTTTGTTGCGTGTATAATTTATTAATGTTAATACATATTTATTTTTGTTGCAGGTAAGGCAATGCTGCTTACAAATTCCTCTAGACAGCTTTGGTGAGCCTGAAGCTATCATGTTGGCACGTACATTAGGGGTAGGGGTTCCATAAATAGCATTTTTAGTGAGTTTACGTAAATTTAAATTACATTATATGTAGTATTGGTCGAAAGATAGAATACTTATCAAAAGGTTGTGTGTAAAGGGAAGACTATTTAATTCCAGAAATTTGTTGTGCTCTTAATCTTGTAGAAAGCAAGACATATTGTTACTTTTTATTAGTGAAATAGTTATTGATAAGTGAACCTTGGTATTTTGAACCTACATGGATAAATACGTTCTTCACATTGCTTAAAATACCCAGGAAATAAAAAGTCAGTTTCCATAGCTAATTCAGTTCATTCAAAAACAAAATTAAGATAAACATCTTGGGAAGACAGAATACAACCTCAAATGACAAACTCTAAACTCATTATATGTACTTAGGCTTTCACGGCCGGTGTCCTGACTATTAGAAATGTTTAGTTCTTCCGGGCTTCTAGGCCGTGGTTTAGAAGGCATTGTAGATAGCAACGTTTCGCCAAGTACTGCGTTTGGCATCATCAGAGCTTGAATTTGGAAGCAGAGAAACAGTGAAAGTAAAGACCATTAACGTCTGTTAGGGTTATTTATATGATGGGGGTGGGCGGGGCATTGTTGCGCTGGCTACCGTAGGAAAATGTGTATCTCATTAAAACACAATTTATATCAATGTATCACATTAAGCATTTCCACGATTTTTTAATAGCTGTTGATTTGAATTTTTCAACACATTTTAGACAATTTTTGTGTTTCCCACGATATGCAAAGATGCGTAATTTCAAAGTCGGTCTACAAGGGGCCGCTTTTTAAAGGTGTGGTTATCTAAACTTCTACAGTTCTCTAATATGTATTTGGATGAATAGTGGAAGAATGGGTCTATGAGTCTAAGACTTTTTTTATGATTACCTTTTTACACATTGAAAGCATACACTTTTTCCATCGTGCGAGACTTTTTTAATTAAATGCCGAGAAAGACATTACTGTGTAATTTGAAGTGACTGATAATAAGAAAACTATGAATTTAGGAGTTAGAAAGTGCTAAGTAGAAGAAAGGGTATAGTCTCTGTAAACACCGCGGGACGGTAAGTGAATAAGTACTGCGCCCGCTCGCATTATCAGCGGTGTCTTGTTTGTTTCAAGTAGGAAACAATGACGTTACGCAGATCCTAGCTAAGGCATTGGTCACGTCTAAAAAATACATGAGTTTTTATCCAATTCCACATAAACGTTATGCTGACTTACACCAGCAATATTTGAGCATAATTGCCCATGTAACATATAACAGTATTGCATGTAAGTTGGATATGTTACAGTAAGCAGGTACCAAGGCTGCTGTACTGTCACGCATTCTGTACGAGTTCAGAAACAATCAACAGTCGTAGTGTGTGAGGCGTTTATCACAGGCGCGTGCAAATCATTCGCATTGTCTCTTTGATAGCTGCCAACTCAGGACACGCTATGCATCTGCAATTGACGTGGCCAAACTGCCGATGTCACGGTGTGAGTAGCTCGACTTGTACCTCCCAACAGAGCCTAATTGCCCAAATTTAGCCTTACACAGTTACTACGTATTGATATCGATCCAAAAAGAACAGCTGTATACATTTAAACAGAAATATACATTTTAAGGATATCTTGACAGGGTCCTCAGCGACCTGGAAAACAGGGGAAGGTGAGAAAATGCCAGGAAATTCCAAAATGATGACAGAAAGTCAGGGAGTATTAAAAAATTGACATATTTTAGGGAAAATCCGGGATATTATACTCTGTTCATCAAGATATTAGAGGAGATATAAACAAAGCACCGGTTTGTATCACTCCGCGGCCACGTGGTTTCACAATGACGCAACACGGTTACCTACCGCTACGCGTGGTTATAATATGCATTTTACACTACTAAAAGGATATATTTACTTGATCCAAATAACATACACCACATGGAAATTAACTGCTACTTACGTCATCTCTGTCCACAATAACACTTTTTTCATTTCCTGCTCACAATCTCGAAACCAATCTCCAGAAGCAGCTTGTGGAGGGAAGTTCGTTTTAAATCTGGAAGATCGGGATCAGAGTTAACTGCCAACAGCACTTTGTTTAAGGTGGGGGTTCATTGTTAACAAAGAACTGGTGAACTTTTCGACGAATTGCAGATCTCACAAATTCGTCGCAAACTACATCCACCATTTATCTGGTACGTGGTCGCTTTTTGCCGGTATCTTCACCAACTGACGATTTTTCTTTGGGTGTACTGTAAATACTTGCAACTGACACACCGGTAAACTCGGATGTTAATTTCATCACTTCTTCGGTAGCAAGCTCGGGATATTTCTCGCAGAACTTGTTAAACACGTTCAATATTGTTGTCTTTTCACCACTTCGCAACAGTTTGCCGCGCTTACGTTTTACAACACTCACTTGTTCCGCCATGTTACTTTCATACTGAATAATGCGCGCGCAGAATGAATTAGGCTGGTTACAGATTCACTTAACTGCGTATTCTTACACTTTAACTATGCTTAGTACACTTAGTTCATGCTTTAGCAAACATTAAGTGACATTTGAGACCTCTATAACAGTATTTCTTCAAGGGACTATTTAGACGGCGAAAGCGTCAAGAGGGCGCGCTGTGGTCAAAACGCATGTGGCTTTGTTTACGTCTCCTCTAATCTCTAGATGAACAGCGTATAGTCAAATTTATCAGTGTCTGGTATTTCATTCATTTTTGCTGCTTAAAGTCACCTTGAGCGACGCATTACAAATTACATGCATATATACCAGGTGGAAGATAGTGTCTTTTTTATTTTATTTCGATTGAATTTAGTCATAATTTAATGTTAACGTTACACTGTCAAATCTCTCTTAGAAATTAAGCTTTGCATGACATTTTAAGATTAAATTGTGACTAAAGTCATTCAATTGGTGAAAATGCATTACAGCATTATTCGCCCAATATTTGCGCAACGGTTAGTGAAATAATAAACCATTTACATCCATTGGTCAAGAAGATAGATGGCCCCAAATATTCAAATACTTGACCCTTTTTGTGCGAAAAGGTTCTTTATTAATAATAATTGTATTGGACATATTTGTCACAATGATCACGTGGAATCCCTGGTTAACATATGGCAAAGCAATATCTTCCACCCGGTATACAGAGATATCTTAGTTTTGTCGAAAATAAGAGATAGACAGTCTTTGAATATTTCAGGTTGTGGTGTCACTTTCACTAGATCAGTACATAAACAAGCACCGCAGCGGCGCGTCTCGTGAGTGTAAACAAGTACCATGCCCTGTCCATCCAGTTTTACTGTATGAGGGTAGGCCAATCAGAAAGCCAGTTGCACTCGTTATCTCCCAAAACATTACACCACCCTGCGTCATGTTTCTAAACGATACTAAGTGATTACTACCAAAACTGTGCATGTTACGAGTGACAAACTCTTATCTTCGTACATTCTTGTGGAATTACGCATCCAATTTGGAACAAAAACCAATTTTTTCAAAACCGGCTGATTAAAGAACAAAATTCCATTAGACTTGGAGAACAAATGCGCTCTGGAAACCTCGTCCTCCAGATCGGAAAGGGAGCCAGTTTCCGAATTACATGCCCCCTTTGGGCGCACAAACCGGAAGGGGTGGGGAGAAACCGAGATGAGCCAGCCTCCATCGGGGTGCTTCTACCTGGGAAAATATAGGAACCCTGGCCTCTGATCTGTCGTGGCAACATTCTGGCCGCCCTTCGGATCCATTCGCCTCATCCATCCTTCTGGGATAGAGACATAGGCACAATAGATCGGTTTTTGGTCGAGTGCTAGGTCCCTCTTGCAAGTTGTCATTGGTTTAATATTGCAAATATAGAACTCTGCGAAATAAATGTTTTAAGGGATAAAAATATTCTAAACCATCGTACACTTATACCGAATGGGATGGTTCGGTTGGTAACATCTGTGGTCCACACTCCAGAGGTATCGGGTGGTCCAATCTGAGGGTCTTTTTTTTTTTTCGTGATTTTCCTTAGTCGTCAATCTACGCAATATCATAACCCAACGTTCCAAATTGAGTCTGAAGCAGTAGTAAAAATGAAAATAAGTGATAATAGCGAATGCATTGCTATCTATCAACAGATAATGAAAGTAGGTAAATTGGATGGATCCTAATTCCGTCTGCCCGGCATATGGAGAAGAGATATGCATCTGCCTAACACTAAGGCCCCTGCATACACGTGATGAAGCAAGTTGGAAAAGCACAGGGATGAGGCCTAGAAGGCTGTTTCCACGCAGTGATCCACGAGGTGTTTTTAACATATGAGTCGCGATATGCCCAAATAGTTAAAGCGACAAATAAATAGAAGAAAAGAAATAATTTCATAGAATAGGTAGATCATTAGAGATCAAAATAGCTTCACTAAAACGCTAGGTAGGCAATTAATGCGGAAATATTTTATGCAAAAGGGGAGTTGACATTAGCGACAGTAAAGTGTAATTTAAGTATACAATAAACTAGTTATGTACCAGATAATACAAAACAGTTCAAAAGCAACTACACCCAGCAGTCCTAAAATTTATGGTTTAGTAAAACGTCTTATCAACAGTGTGGATTATTTTAAAGGTGACACTTGTAGTGTGATAGTTATGAATTATGTGTATGACAGCAGTTATGGCTAAATTATATTCTGTTAACAGCAGGCAGTACACATTTTTCATTATGATAGCTCTTTTCCTGCTTATGTTGGATCTTATGCCGTTGATTTGTCACCTTTTCTAAGGAAACTTCCCAGTACATTTAGTGGTATAGAATTTTAATGAGTATTGTTGAAGTACTTTTCACAAGGTCATAAAATAGTAATTTATGCAACAAGTGAATAGTCGTTTGTGCGACAGTTTTGTTGAGTGTCATATTAGCACTATCCACGAGATGGATAACACTTTATGCAACCATAAGTATCATAAATTAGAGGAGATAAATCGTGAAATAATTATGCATCTATACCTGGCATAAGTGAGAATGTTTACGTAAGTATGCAAATCTTTATCTCGATTAATTAGAAGAATAATCGTGTGGGAATTGTTTGTACAAAAGGAAATAGAAAACGTCATGTAGCCCAGTCGGTAGAGCATCTGCCTGCTGTGCAAGAGGTCCTGGGTTCAATTCCCGGCTGGAAGGGTGGAAAATTTTAGCTAGATTTATTCCCCATCCTCCCTAGAGTCTGGAACTATGAATGAGAGTGTGAATGTGTGTTTGTGTGCATTTAATGTAATAATAATCCAAAGTAATAGAAGCCCAAAGAACAAAACCACCAGTAAGCGAGGGAACACCATTGCTGTTGAGTAATAGTCAATTGTTACAAGAGGTCAAAAAGTCGCCAATATGACCTTCGATGTTAAAAGCGGCATATAAATTCAACAACATTAAGTTTTTAAAATGTTTTAAGCTTGCCATTTTTACTTTCTCTACTGGTAAGTAGGGGAAGTATTGTATTCCACCCAAAAATTCGATGTCGAGATTTCACCGGAAATATATGTTTTGAGGCCCCCTGAATCCAAAAAAAGCATTTTTAGAAAAAGGTCCGTGTGTGTCTCTCTGTCAGTCTGTGGACAGCATAACTCAAAAACGAAAAGGCGGTTAAAAACCAAAGTTGGTATTTAAGTTTAATGTCTTTCAATGATGTGACACGAAGATTTTGAAGAAAATAGTCCTACCCTAAACTACTCTTTACATGGAAACTTTTTCGAAAATTTTGATTTTCTTGAAAATGGCTCCAACGATTTTGATTAAAATGTCATATGTTTGAAATATTTTGATGACAAATGAAATGTATATCTTGAATTTTCTGGCTATAGCCCCTGTAGTCGTATTTACTCTGAACGACTTTTGCATATCTGGTAAACCGTTAGAGATAGATCAAATCATACTATACAAAAAATGTGGATCTTGCTAAAATACACAATTTATGTCGCAATAAATTTTCTTGTAGGGTGAACCATTTCGGAGATATTCCTTGTTATGTGTGTGAGTTTCGGAAAACTTAGAACTTTCGTGAAATGGATCATCGTTGTTCATTTGTTTATACGTTAAGTGTGCAAAGACAACAGAATCTCAAAGCTTTAAAACATTTGACTCGTACAAAGCCTGCTGTATTCTAACATTCCCCTTGCACCTACAAGGAAATAAGCAATAAGATAAGTTGCACCAATGTTTATGTTAACTAACACGAAGAAAATATGGGAATAAGAATTTGTACAAATAGTTTGTACAAGAGTAGAGAAAGTCATGTGACTGCAACACGTCAGATATGTAACCAATAGAGTAATTGAAATTCTGTAATGATATTACAGCTCCGTAAATCCCAGCAGTTCGACAACCTTTTTAAGCATGGGTACATCCGGAAGAATGACGGTTTTCAATGATGAAAGAATTATTAGCTCGGTTGAATGGTTGTCGAATTCAAATGCAGGCACGCACATATACACACATACACAGACATTTTTCTCTGTGCAACAGCTATTGCATACGGCTTCTTGTAAATACGGCCGTTTGTGCCTATCCTACATACAAGGCATCAGCTCTCCAATGGTCTTCTTACATTGTTGCTAATCTATTACTCGATACCATACAGAACTCTAAGCGAACTACTTGTAAACCTGAGTTGTTTCAGTTACCTCACAGATCCTTATTGTTTATTTCGACAAACTGCATAAAAAAGGCAACGCCATCAAGATCTCTTTTAGAATTCTTCTCTACTTCACTGCGACTTGTCACTTGTTCAAGAAGAAATGTCACTCATAAAACAAGTTAGGAATTAGATGTTAAGACTTCATTGTCCTTCGAGCGGTTCTTCACGTTCTTCTAGTTCTGTACCGTAAAGCCTACCCATCTAAGAGTAGTTAGTTAAGTTTTTGGAATTTTCCACCAAATACTGGTTTTCCTTCACACAAGTTATCGGGTCTTCTGCCGAGAACCCGTTTTAGCTCATTCTGAAGCTGATCACGATTAGAAAAGATTTGTTTCTATTTTTCTTCCTGATAATTTACTGTAGATGATGAGGTGAAGCCTCCAGGGGAACGGCTGAGGCTCGTATTCGAGAGGTTTGGGGTTCGGTTCCCAACGGGCAGCCCCGTTACATTGTTTACATTTTCCTGGGTTTCCTTGGTTGGTGTGTAGTGGATAGAAGTATAGGGTAGTTAAGTTATACTCGAACCAACCTTCGCAGCCTCTCTCTACTGCGCGAGACAGCCGGCAATCGCCGGGGAATTTACGTCGGCAGAGACGGACTAAATACCTTATAACATATGCCGGAAATGTTGACTTTCTGCTCTGAAATGGGCAGCAAATCGCTCACTCTCCAAAGCTCAGCAGCAGGAGTTCCTGTGATTTTTTGCACAATGTTTTCTCTAAGTTTCTCTAGTGTGCGAGATTGGAACGATACACTTTGTCTTTTAACGAACCCCATAAATAAAAATCACAATTCGTTAGGTCAGGAGAACGAGAGGGCCACAAGTCAACACCAATTTTATTATTCTGTCATCAAACACCTCTCTTACTGCGATTCACTTATGCGACCCGGGTTCGATTCCATCCCTGGGGGTGTGGATTTTTAAGTCTCCTGTTGTTTTGCAAATCTACTGATCTAATGCTAAAAACTAAAAGCACTTCAAAATCTCCTGCTTTTTATGCATTTTCCATTTTTAAACACAATTTTCCTTAACATCATATAGTAATTCGCTCTTCCGAAAAAGATTTTCAGGCAAGAAAAACAGAAGATTTGTATAATCACCTATATACATAAAGTAGGTACCACATCTGTTGCATTGCGAACTATCCTTGACTGCTACATTAAGCCTGGACATTTGAATTCCACTGAAATAAAGTTCAATACAGGGATCCAAAAATATCTCTTTCTGTGGAAAACACGTATTTTGGTACCAAAGTTCAAATATCTGACAAAATCATCCCTGCCCAACAAATATGTAAGGTTTTCAAATTGCGCAATGTTGACTTGAGTAACGTTGAGTCAGTTAGCGACATACTAAGTCGTTTTTCATTAAGTGACCCTCTTCTTACAATGTTGGAAGTGTTAGAACCAGCTAAACTCCAAACAATTCAGTCAATTGCACCACTTGCTTCTCAGTTTCCTAATTTGGTGAAAGCAGAAGAAATCCAACAGATACAGAATGGAGGCTATTGCGCAATACTGACATTGCATGTGGAAGTAACTACAGCGCAAGAATTATTATTATTATTATTATTATTATTATTATTATTATTATTATTATTATTATTATTATTATTATTATTATTATTATTATTATTATTATTATTATTATTATTATTATTATTATTATTATTATTATTATTATTATTATTATTACCGGTTAAAGTTTACTGTTTTCTCCTGCTTTTTTCAAATCAAATCTTCTGTTTTTACTTCGGCAGATATGGCAACACTGCTCACAGTAAGATAATTTCTGCAAATGTTTATCTCGACTAACGTGAAGAAGATAAAAGAATAAGAGTTTATAAGAATAGTGCAAGAACAGAGAAAGGCATGTGAGTGCAACACACCAGATCCCCCCCCCCACCCCCCCTGAACCAGGGAATGTGGAAGAGAACTCCAGGACACGCGTGCGCATTCGAATATACCTAAATTCATCCAAAATATTTCCAACATAATGTTGATTATATTATGTAGTTGAATGTGCTCAGGAAGCAATTTCAGGAATGTATCTTTGTCCCCGGAAGCACGTGCCGATGCTCATATAGCCAAATATACAGAAATATGAAGATGAGTTTATTTCTAGGCGGAGGTGGTGGTATGCTTGCGAGAATCACAAAGCCGTGCCAACTTCTACGTCAAAATGCAGTAAATTTTTTCGACTTCTTGGCATGGCACCGCGATGCTAATTATGAGGTTAATGTGTATCCCTAGCCAACGTAAAACTGGCGATATTTTATTCTTTTTTAGAGTGCAGTCCCCCTTGGAATTTTGCAGTAAACCTCATTCCACAGGTATCGTTTTGAGAGTGGAAGGATTGCTGAGACTTCTGTATATTACATCTGCATTCTCCCACATACGGTTTTGTCACTTAATTCTTGCTTGTATCATCTTGTTGCTTTTTAAACTTGCCTATGGTAGCTAAAGGCATATTGCATCCCATCCAAAAATTCGGTACGAGATTTCCACCGGAAATACACTTTTGGAAACCTTGGTATTTAAGTTCAACACCTTCCAAGAATAAGGTAACAAGATTTTCAAGAATTTCCCTAACCCAGATTACCTTTTATATGAAAAATAAAGATATTTGCATGATAAATATGTGTTTTATAGCAAGGAAACTATAAGAGACACACACAAACTCACTTTAGAAAGAAATTTAGAGTTGACTAAAACATTTTTTATCGTAGCATTAGCCTTTTTCGAAAGATCTTCTCAGGAAATGCTTCAAGGTTTCCAATTTTTCCTTTTACATACTCTAGCCACTACGTATTGTAGCATATAAAGCATTATATTGCATCGGAATGGAGCGATAAGCTAATATGGAGAATTCACGCTGTATGAGTGACAAAACTCGTGAAAACTGACAATAGTTAAAACTTTATCTCCAAATACTCACACGAAACATGGATCATCGTTATTTTTTTATTTCCTTTAAAATAACTCGTGAAGTTCTTTTGATTTAAATACCCTGTGTAGACCAATAAAATGTATATCTAATTTTTTGTGAATAGTCTGTGAAGTACTATTCATTCTGGCTAAAATTTGTATAATTTTGTATAAATAGGAAAGCACTGTACATTCACCAGTGTTTTAGACAGAGGAACGTCGCCCTGGCAGTCCCAATGGTGCGTCGACTAGGGAACTTTTTCACTCCTAGTGACTCGCGCCCCAAAATACGGCACTATCAACTTAATTAGCGGGACAATTTTTCAAAAATTTAATATATAGAAATAATAAACAATGTGGCAGTTCTGACGTATCGTAAATTAATTTTATAGTTTTTTAAAACGCACCCAATTCTCAATTCTTTACGCGTGCTGGTTACAGAATTATTTACCTGCGTTTAGTTCAGGAATTTGTTCATATAGACAATACCTAACAAAGTCACGAACATACTTAAACTGACGGAGTAGTTGTTGAGGCGTTAATGATGAAGCTTAGCAAAACTGACTGCGCGGTATTTGGCTGTTCATGTCCTCGGCGCTCGTTGCCGTCTACCGCTATCATAGAAAGGCGCGAAATAAGTCATACAACATTTTAAAACTACTTTTAATGGCTTTACTTACCAACTTTATGAAAGGAGATGCTAAAACTGGCCACTGTCATACATTTTTGGCTCCTCTTTAGGAAACTATCCATCACTCGCCGTAGTTCACGCTGAGAAATGCTGGCAATTTCCTGGCGGATATTTTGTTTTAATTCTTCCAGAGTGTGTGGGTTTGTCTTGTACACTTTAAGTAACCACAGAGATAAAAGTCGCTTATTGGAGCTTTGAAAATATTCCTCCGCTAATGGCGCACATACACCAATTTTTTCGTCATGAAGGGGTACTTCGGGTTCTGAGTTGTAGGACCAATTTGTTCCAAAACAACTGTTGATGCCCGTACATACGTGAATACAGTGTTGCCCCCCCCCCCTTTTTTTTAATAGAATTAACAGACAGGGGACGTGATTTTAACTCTTTTTACTTTCTCTACTGGTAAGTAGGGAAAGTATTGTATTCCACCCAAAAATTTGATGTCGAGATTTCACCGGAAATATGTTTTGAGACCCCCTGAATCCAAAAAAAAAAAAGAATTTTTAGAAAAAGGTCCGTGTGTGTGTCTGTATGTCTGTGTGTCAGTCTGTGCGTCTGTCAGTCTGTGGACAGCATAACTCAAAAACGAAAAGTCTGTTAAAAACCAAAGTTGGTATTTAAGTTTTATGTCTTTCAAGGATGCGACACGAATATTTTTAAGAAAATAACCCCACCCTAAACTACCCTTTACATGGAACATTTTTCGAAAAGTTTGATTTTCTTGAAAATGGCTCTAACGATTTTGTTTAAAATGTCATATGTTTGAGATATTTTGATGACAAATGAAGTGTATATGTTGAATTTTCTGGCTATAGCCCCTGTAGTCGTATTTACTCTGGACGACTTTTGCATAACTGGTAAACCGTTAGAGATAGACCAAATCATACTATACAAAAAATGTAGATCTTGCTAAAATACACAATTTATGTCTCAATAAATTTTCTTGTAGGGTGAACCATTTCGGAGATATTCCTTGTTATGTGTATGAATTTCGGAAAACTTAGAACTTAAGTGGATTATCGTTGTTCATGTTTTTATATGTTACGTGTGCAAAGAGAACGGGATCTTAAACGTTTGACTATCGCACAAAGCCTACTGTATTCTAACATTCCCCTTGCACCAACAAGGAAATATGTAATAAAATAATTTTTACAAATGTTTATCTTAACACGAAGAAGATATAGGAATAAGAGTTTGTAAGAATGGTTAGTACAAGAGTAGAAAAAGTCATGTGAGTGCAACACATCAGATTTTTTTTTTTTATAATTTCGTACAATGTTCAGTCAAATTAGAGTATCTATCTTAACTTCTTGCCAAATATTATAATTAGGTGGTGTAAATTTATGTTGTGATCCTTCAGCAAAGCAGAGATACGCCACTGATACCACACAAAGAACAAAGCTGTTTGCTTCTTTAATTTCTTATCCTCTTTTAGCTTAGGTCTTGTTATTTTTAATTCACCCTCGACTTTGGTCCCCGTTAAGTTTGCTAGTCAGGGAGGCGGTCTGTATATCTATGTATTGCATAGCATGCAACAGGTTGTTGCCTGGGGGCGGGTTACTCGCGTTAGCGGATCATCCCCCTGGCTTTCATCTTGCCCTTTATCAAGTGCCGCAACGCTACAGGCACTTCCTTTATACCAGGCGCGTTCACAAACTCCTTAGCTTCCATCTATTAGCCTATATACGAGTAATGATGCCGAAATATTCCTGAAATATTTTAGAATTACAGACTTACCTTCACCAAGGGGGCATATTTCTTTTTCTACTACTTATAGTATGTAGGGCAAAATCGATCCAAAATTTTGATGTCGAAACTTCACGGGAAATGTATATTTTCAGGCTTCCTGAGTAACAAATCTGATATGTTGCACTCACATGACTTTCTCTACTCTTGTACTAACTATTGTTACAAACTCTTATTCCTATATCTTCTTTGTGTTAGTTGAGCAGAAATTATCTAATTGTTTATCTTCTTGTACGAGCAAGGGGAATATGGAAATAACGATAGCTAAATCGTTTAAAGATTTCAAATTCCGTTCTCTTTGCACGGTTAACATAATATAAAAAATCTGATGTGTTGCACTCACATGACTTTCTCTACTCTTGTACTAACCATTCTTACACTCTTATCCCTATATCTTCTTCGTGTTAGTTAAGATAAACATTTGTAAAAATTATTTTATTGCTTATGTCCTTGTAGGTACAAGAGGAAATGTTAGAATACAGTAGGCTTTGTGCTATAGTCAAATGTTTTAAAGCTTTGAGATTCCGCTCTCTTTGCACACTTAACATAAAAAAATACACAGCGACGATCCATTTCACGAAAGTTCTAAGTTTTCCGAAACTCACACACATAACAAGGAATATCTCGAAATGGTTCAACCTACAAAAAATTTATTGAGACAAATTGTGTATTTTAGCAAGATCTACATTTTTTGTATAGTATGATTTCGTCTATCTCTAACGGTTTACCAGTTATGCAAAAGTCCAGAGTAAATACGACTACAGGGGTTATAGCTAGAAAATTCAATATGTACATTTCATTTGTCGTAAAAATATCTCAAACATATGACATTTTAATCAAAATCATTAGAGCCATTTTCAAGAAAATCTAAATTTTCGAAAAATCTTCCATGTAAAGGGTAGTTTAGGGTGGGGCTATTTTCTTCAAAATGTTCGTGTCGCATCCTTGAAAGACATTAAACTTAAATACCAACTTTGGTTTTTAACAGACTTTTCGTTTTTGAGTTATGCTGTCCACAGACTGACAGACTGACACACAGACACACACACGGACCTTTTTCTAAAAATGCTTTTTTGGATTCAGGGAGTCTCAAAACATATATTTCCGGTGAAATCTCGACATCGAATTTTTGGGTGGAATACAATACTTCCCCTACTTGTCAGTAGAGAAAGTAAAAATGAATAACGATGTTCCATTTGATGGAAGTATAAGTTCTCCAAAACTCACACAAATAGCAAGGATTATCTCCGAAATGCTTCACTGTACAAAAAAATTAATTCAGACATAAATTGTGTGTTTTAGCAATATCTACATTTTTTGTATACTAAGATTTGGTCTATCGTACGGTTTATCCGATACGAAAAAGTCATCCAGAGTAAATAGTACATGGGCTATAGCCAGAAAATTGAAGATATACATTTCATTTGTTATACATTTCTGTTAACAAACAGAATATGTATTTCGAAAATTCAATGTCGAGATTTTACCAACAAAATATGTTTTGAGGCACCATAAATCCCAATTGCTGTGTGAAGTATGCTAAATAAGGTGACTGATGCACGCATTGTAAACGTGTTCTCAGATTGTGGCAAATAACACTTTATTTTTGTTCTAAAACTTAGTCAGAAAAACACAGTTCGCTTTTGCATTGTTAGGACAATTTACAACTTTTCGTGTACTTTCCTAACCTTGTCACAAACTGCTCAGTTCTACCACTCTAACAAACATCTGTTTTCCACGATACACTGTCTAAAATGGCTTCACACAACAAACAACTCCGACGTAACGATTAATGTTTAAAACTGCCTCTGACGACACACAGTGAGAATCAACACTGACTGTATACAATACACACTGATAAACTAAATGTAGAAACTGGTTTCCCTGACCATTCTGACTCTCTTATATAGGCCAGGCGAATTACTGGTGAATTCTGTGGAAAATACACTTTCTGGAAATTTCTCTAAACAAGCCGGCAGTCGAAAGCTTCTCGAATCGAGAAAAATTGGCCTTCTTCCACCCTGCTCCATTGTTACCTTGTTTATTCGCAGCACAGTGCTATGAGGTACCTTGAGCATCTCTTTCATGGGCGGAAGTTTAACTCCTTACCTTCTGGTAGGTCATATCGGACGATGAATGAAATGGATGAAATGATGCTCAAGTGAGCCCTGTTCCAAAGAGTTTACCCGACATTTGTCTCCTGAGGGCAAGGAAAAGAAACCGGAAAAAAACTCGCCCTACCCAAGATTGGAACTAGGAACCTCTTAATCGTGTGGGACCCCTCATGGAAGCGGGCTTACCAACAATTCTGATCAATAGTAAACCGAAGATAACTTACTTATTTTTAAATGATGAATTGTTCTGTGGAAAATGCTAGTTAAGTTATGATTAACATAAAAAATCAATTATGCGTTATGTTTCTTGTTTTATGTTCACGTCGCCTAAGGTTTCCTGATGCTTACTTCCAACATTAAAATTTAAACGTGTTCTACGATGGCGTGGCTTCTTGAATGTAACTAACAAAGTTTTGCTTTGCAGACGAAGTTTTCCACAGTCGTATTGACCATTCAAGGAAGAGGATGCTCATGCTAAAGTTAAGGAGATGATGGCGACGATGACCTCACTGTCACGAAACAGTATGAATAATGTAGAAGCTTTGTCGACGTCGGCTCAGGTGTGACTTATACTAAATGTAGCAATACCAGGTGCCTGGCACTTCACAGGCGGTCTTTTAAATAATTACGTTGCCACGAATAACAACTAGTAGTGGTATCTGAATTACTAGAATAACTTAATTGGACAGGCATTATTACTTCCTTTATCGCTTACCTATAGAAATAGTTGTTCTATTCCACCCAAAAGTATGGTATACACATTTAACCGAAATACACATTTTGAGGTCCACTGATCGGCTCGTCTCCAAGAAAAAGATTTTAAGGAAAAAGTTACTTTTGTGTTGTGTGAACTTCGTTACTGACATATCTTGCGTGCACTCACATGACTTTCTCTTTTCATTCTTGTACAATCTTGCAAATGCTTTTTCTTTTATCTACTATTGTATAGAAATGGTTTTATGACGTATTTCTTTATAGGTAAGAGAGAATAGAAGAATACAGTAGGCGTAAACGACGCTATGTGATGACTTGAAATTCCGTTCCCTTTCCATGGCCAACAGATAAAAAAATGAAACACGACTTTCCATTAAGGAAAGTGTAAGTACTGGAAAATTCAGACGAATAATAGGAATGTCAATGGTTCACTCTATAAATAAATATTTAAATATATAACAAAGATTAAAAAAATAATTAAAAAGTCAGACATAAATTGTGACTTATCAGATTTTGTCCATATGTTTCGCAAATCATTCAGAATGAAGCGGGCCTCATAGGCTATTTTTAGAAACTTAAGATATACATTTCATTTGTCATGAAAATATCTTGCACATATGCCACTTTTGGGAAAATAAACATTTTCAAAAAAATGTGCCATTTTACTAAGTGGTAACTTTCGTATTTTCATTTCTTTTTGAAAATTCTCGTGTCACATCCTTGGAGGACTTGAGTTGTGATGCGAACGTTGTTTTAAAAAGGTCGCCTTTGGGTTCAAAGACTATCAGAGCATCTATTTTCTGTGAAATGACGTGTCTAATGTTTGAAATAGAATATCTTCTACTTACTATATGTGAGGGATAAATAATATAACAATCCACCACATCCACTTCCGATATGGGCGATGGTAGCATATTTGTGATGGCGAGCATCCTTCATTGTGGACATTTTTGAAGGAAGTTATCTTAACTGAAAGGAGTTCATCTCAAATGGGTTGCTTTAATACCCAATAGGCCAATATCATTGTCGACTTGACACTCGACATGCGCGAGAGAGGAGAAATTAAGGAGAAGTGACTGGAGTGGTGGGGAACAAGTGAGTTATTCAGAACTCAGGCAGTGACATACACAATGTCATGTCGTATGTTTACGTATTATAAACAATTATTGTATAGTTAACACAGAGCGAGCGATGCACTGATCCCCACCTCTCCAATCATGGAAGTGGGCACGCCTCTTCCATTGCGCATCTATACTTCAGGAGTGAGGGAGTGTCACGACAATCTCGACAAGCTGTACAAGGAAGCTATAAGATAAACCATGTTTCTTTTAACCTTGTCCCGCTGACATGTGTTTCCTTTCCCTTTTCCCTGACTGGCTAATGTGCACCTTCTCTTTTAGTTTCCCATTCATTAATTTTTAAAACTGAATTTTATTATTCTAAGCCAAATGCTCCACCAATGCAAATTTAAGGACTGTGTTATTTAAAATCCTGCTATTTACCTGATTATAATGCACACATCTCTCAAATGTTTCAACTTTAAGTCAAAAGAAAACGCTTAACGTCTGCCATTTAAAATGTCCAGCTTCAGCTTTAAAACTTAATGACTCAAAAACCGTTCGTAACAAACATCTATATGAAGAAGTGCTTTTATTTTTGGGATCTACATGATAAATTTCAGAAGGATTTGATGAAACTCGTGTGGAATATTTTCAAAACATCTGGTGTGTTGCACTCACATGACTTTCTCTATTGACTCTTGTACTAACTATTCTTACAAAATCTTATTCCTTTATCTTCTTCACGTTAGTCGAGATAAACATTTGCAGAAATTATTACGGATTTTCTTGGAGGTGCAAAGGGAATACGGGAATACAGTAGGCTTTGAGCAATAGTAAAATCTTATAAAGCGGCGAAATTTCGTTCTCTTTGCACGGTTAAGGGATAAAAAAAAGCAACAAGGAATATCTCCCAAATGATTCACTCCACAAAAAGTGCATTTGGGCATAAATTGTGTGTTTTAATGTGATCTACATTTTTTGTATAGTAAGATTGGGTCATGTCTTACGGTTTACCAGTTATGCAAAAATAATGAAGAACACAGAGGACTAAGTAGGCTATGTCCAGAGAATTCAAATTATACATTTCATTTGTTACAAATACATCTTAAACATGTGGCATTTTAATTAAAAGCCTTAGTCATTTTGAGACATGTAAAGGGTAGTTTAGGATGCGGGAATTTTCTTCAAAATCTTCGTGTCGCATTCTTGAAAGATACTCAACTTAAATACCAACTTTGGTTTTTAACCAACTTTTCGTTTTTAAGTTATGCTGTTCACTCTCTCTCATGTACACACACACACACACACACACACACACACACACACACACACACACACACACACACACACACACACACACACACACACGGACCTTTTTCGAAAGAAGATTTATTTTTGGATTCAGGGGGGTGAAATGTCGACATCGAAATACTTCCCCTACTTACTATAAATAGTAGAGAAAGTACTAAAAATGAAATGCACTAAAAGCAATAATTCATAAAAATCTTAAATTTGAAAACGAAAAATATTTTGTTAGTATATAAAAATGGACATTCATATTATAAAAGGTCAAAGAGCGTTTTAAGTTTATGGCACCTAGGTATTTATTAAGTCAGTGAATACAAATGCCAATTTTTGCTAGATTTGTGCAAAATTATGAAGATCTCTTTGAGGGAGTGCAGTAAAAGTTATTTCGACGAGTTCATTCTGTTTGTCATTGTGCCGAAGAGGAGGAATGGAATGTGTGTGTTACAAAGTAAAAGATTGTGGGAGTTAGTGGATTTTAATCCAGTTAGTAAACGCTGAGAAAGAGGAATAGTTGGAACGTATCCATTCTTCTGTCCTTGCTCTTGCCGGGTTGTACTTTGTATCTACTGAGAAGCAAGATTATTTCGGTAGGCCTCTACCTTATCTTATCAACAGGAGAGATGGCTTAGGTCCATGAGGTTATCTATCTGGCTTTCAGCAGTCATTTGAAAGGCAGCTGCGGCGCGTTCTGCGCAGGAATTTGAACCTGTACTCTCGTAGCGGATTGGAAAGGGTTCCCGCCACTGAAATGCGCAAAATACGGACCTTTGCGACAGTTATTACCTGTGATATGTAGTACTTGCGATACTGATAAAATATACAATACTTCTACAGCTGTTACTATTATGGATATAAAACAGGGACATTGTTTAGTATGCTGGCCCAATATGATATGCCGAAAAAAGTTATTAGTATTAGATTATTTACCCTGTAAATAGCTTGTAAAGCTCTTAAAGTGTAGATGTTACCTCGGCGAGGTCATTCGGTCCAATCTCTCCTAATTTAGAAGGGAAATAGGAAAATATTGCGTAAAGACAGCAGAAAATGACGTAAGTAGGAAACTGCGCTTGCGTGAATGAGAGTGCCAACCTAATTGAAATCCAGTGGCGTAGCATGAAATAAAAATGGGAACGCTATAACTAGTGACACTATCTTTCGTATTAACGATAAAGGCGACACATATTTCCCATTATCTTTCCGAATTAAGTGATGTTGATGAATAAATCGACATTATTGTTGAAGCGAAATTGTCATATTTTGCATATAAAAATTAGTTCTCACTTTTTTAAGTTCATTCCTTAACGAGATGAAGGGTGAAATGCCATGATTAATGTAACGAAATGGAGGGCCAGGAAATTCGCAGATTATGGAAATCCTTCCCGGGAAAACCCCCAAAAAACTTATGGGTCAGGAAGAACCCGCGACCTTCGGAATGCGGGACACAGACGTTACCGCCTGAGCCATCCCGCTGGGTTTGCAACACTTTGTAAAGCTTGTCTCGTATATTATGTTCTATAAATAGCCTTCTCGTCGACTTTTTTATACCTTGGAAACCATAAACGCTGACCAAGAATGCGTGAGCTCTAATTACTTGAGTGAAGTATTTGTTGCCAAGGTTAAACATTAACGGATAGTAAATTTCTAAAAAAAAAAAACCAATTTGTCTGTTAGTCTAGAGAATTTAATAAGGTTAAGTAAGGTTGTATGGCACGCCCATCAGTTTTTCTTATTGTTCGATTACAGCTCCCTCTGTAGAATGCAATCAGGACATTGGAATGTTAACGTATTGTTTCATAACATTCCAGAGTTATAAAGTAAAACATTTATGAGTTGAAGCAGGCAGCTTGTTAATAAAGATTGTGTGGATGCTTATCCATAATATATATAAAACTCACTCAAATAAACTGTAACTAATTACATGCACATACAATTACATAATTATAATATGCCACTGAAAGATTTGTTTCGCAAAATTTACACCTTTTCAAGAATACAGGGCGTTTAATTCCGCACGTGACATTCGACAGAAAGCTACATTTTCTAACCTGTGCCTCACTTGTTGGAGAGGGTGGTGCGGGGTTTTCCTGATGACTTTCATGCAAACAGTGGCTTAATATTTCTAAATGTGTATGCTCCGATAGGACATTTGGAAAGTCTAGTTCATTGCTAACACAGCTTTTTAAAAATTACTAATCGTAAATCTCACAAAGAATGAAGAAATATTAAAGTTTTCAGAATGCATTAATATTTTAGCAAAACATTGTAAAATATGGTATGTTTAGTTTCCGTACTACGTATAGCAGAGGAAGTATTGAATTCCACCCAAAAATTCGATGTCGAGATTTCATCGGAAATATGTTTTGAGGCCCCCTGAATACAAAACAAAGCATTTTTAGAAAAAGTTGCGCGCGCGCGTGTGTCTGTCAGTCTGTGGACAACATAACTCAAAAACGAAAAGTCGGTTAAAAACCAAAGTTGGTATTTAAGTTTCATGTCTTTCACTGGTGTGACACGAAGATTTTGAAGAAAATTCCTCCACTCTTAACTATCCTTTACACGGAAAATTTTGTTTTTCTCGAAAATTCCTCTAACGATTTTAATGTGGCATGTATTTCAGATATTTTTATGGCAAATGAAATGTATATTATGAATTTTCTGGCTATATCCAAGGAAGACCTTTGCATAAGTGGTAAACCGTAAGATATAGAGCAAATTTTTCTATACAAAAAAATTAGATCTTGGTAAAACACACAATTTATATCCAAATAAATCGCTTCGTAGACTGAACCATTTCGGAGATATTCCTTGTTATTTGTATGAGTTTACGCTTCTGTCTAATGGAACGGCCTTATTCATTTTTTATATGTTTACTGCGGAATTTGAAAGCTTTAAAAGATTTGACTATCGCTCAGTCTATTGTATTCCCATATTCTCCTTGGACCTACAAGAGGATAAACAATAAGATAATTTCTTCAAATATTTATCTTAACTAAGAGGAGGAAGATATAGGAATAAGAGTTTGTAAGAATGGTAAGTACAATAGTAGAGAAAGTCATGTGAGTGCAACACATCAGATTTTTGTCTGTGCACCGCAAAACAAAAATATGTGATCCAATTATGTATTAGAATATTAAATTTCATATGTTGCTGTCTCTCAGTAATGAGTTATGGGAAATAAGAAGCCTCAGGGTGACGAATGTGACGGGGTAAGGAAGATTTTGATTTTGGAATCATATGGGGCATAAATGCGAGTGAAAGTGGTGAAGAAGATCCTGGTAAAACCGGAGCGGAACCAGAATCTTCCTCGGCTGGGGCTGGCCAAGTGTAGGCTGCAAGCCTTGACAGCTTATAGACGGCCAAGGACATTCCTACTATTTCTAACGCGGCTGTTTAATTTTCCATTAGCGATGCAGACTCTCCATCGACCTCCAAGCCTCGCCCAAATGCGAAACCAAGAACATCCCGATCCTTCAAGTATGGCTTCGTCTACTCTAATGCAACCAGTGATGCCACTGGGAAGGGGGGGGGGGGGAGGGGGGGGGGAGCTTATAGGCTTCACATTTTAATGATACCATATTTAAAAGAAATCTGATGTGTTGCACTCACATCTACTCTTGTACTAACCATCCTTACAAACTCTTATTCCTATATCTTCTTCGTGTTAGTCGAGATAAACATTTGTACAAATTATCTTACTGCTTATTTCCTTGTAGGAGCAAGGGGAATATGGGAATACAGTAGGCTTTGTGCGATAGTTAAATTTTTTAAAGCTTTGAGATTCTGTTCTCTTTGCACACTTAACATATAAATAAATGAACAACGATGATCCATTTCACGAAATTTTTAAGTTTTCCGAAACTCACACACATAACAAGGAATATCTCCGAAATGGTTCACCCTACAAGAAAATTTATTGAGACAAATTGCGTATTTTAGCAAGATCTACATTTTTTGTATAGTATCATTTGGTCTATCTCTAACGGTTTACCAGTTATGCAAAAGTCGTTCAGAGTAAATACGACTACAGGGGCTATAGCCAGAAAATTCAAAATATACATTTCATTTGTCATACAAATATCTTAAATATATGATATTTTAATCAAAATCGTTGCAACCATTTTTAAGAAAATCAAAATTTTCGAAAACTTTTCCATGCAAAGGGTAGTTTAGGGTGGGACTATTTTCGCATCCTTGAAAGACATTAAACTGAAATACCAACTTTGGTTTTTAACCCACTTTTCGTTTTTGAGTTATGCTGTCCACAGACACACACACATACACGGAACTTTTTCTAAAAATGCTTTTTTTTTAATTATTAAAGGGATCTCAAAAAATATTTTCGGTGAAATTTCGACATTGAATTTTTGGGTGGAATACAATACTTCCCCTATTTACCAGTAGAGAAAGTAAAATACAACAAAAGGCGTTTATTTCGGCAATTAGGCATTTAAATTTTTTTAAAACTTCAGAAAAAGACAACCTAAAACGCGGCGTTTCAATCACAGTGATGTAAATAGTAGAGGTTCTTTTTTCGAAAAGATGATACATATAAGACATTAAATTTATAATGTAATATCAAGTTATGATCTCTATTTATTACACCAGTCCAGATGGTAACGTAACTGCATTCATCATTTTGGGTTTTAATGATATATACATTTACAAACAGATATGAATTTCTCGGGGGGGGGGGGAGGGGTTTCCCCTCGGACCACCCCCTGAATTCATCACTGAATGCAAAAAAAAAAAAAAAAGTATTGGGAAGGAACGGAGTTGGAAGTAGTGAGGAAAATCGATTGTGAGTAACGGTCAATAGTACAGGGAATTAGTGTGGACTCTTTTTGTTAATTGGGATAAATATTTGTAGAAATTATCTTATTAGTAATTGAGGCCACTCGAGGGATAAATACAGCAGCTCAGACGGTCCACACCTTAGACGCCACGTTAACTTCTCCGAGGAGTCTACGACCGCGGCACTGAAGATGTCCGCCGCAGCTGTGGACGAAACCTCTGTATACTTAAACTCCAGCAGACCACGGCATAACAGCCCGGAAATAACTCCTAGTTATATCACATTCACTCGTTTCTACTTTAAATTCACATATGACACCAGCAGTATTGCATATACCATTTATATGTATCGTGTCTTTTTCTAAACATATCATTTCCGCAATAAATAGATTTCATAAGTATACTGCGCATAGAAGGTATACTAAAGTAGTATAGGGTAGACACAATATGTCCCTTAATGTGGGGGTGTTCTGACTGGAGCCTCGTTACTAAATTTCTACTTTTGTATCCGTTTTACACGGACGTTGTGCCGTATTACCACAGCTTCCCTTACATTCTCTAAGTGCAGCATTGATCGCATTCTGCCTTTGTCTCTAATTTTGATACAAAGTGTAATGCAGTTTTAGCGTTAGTTACCCACACTTGCTCATTATGCACGTCGTACTCTTTGAGTGTTGTTTGCTAGTGGCGCCACCCTCGCCCCCGCTAAACGTCTACATCAGGTACTAATTCCTAGCATGTAACCACCACACTGTGTTGACAGCTAATTTAGTCACGTTAAGTTCTAATAAGAGGTCGACCTTGTGAAGTACATGTATATAGAAGTCTCCTTTCACCTTAATGGGGCAAGTGTCTCCGCCGTACATACAGTTTTAGGACTCGCACGGCGTATAATCCAATCACGCCTCTCTTTCTTACGTCTTAACCCTACCGGGGAGGGGAGGGGAGGGGGGGATTTGATCCCCTCCTATATCCCTTTCTGAACAGCAAAAAAGCTTACATTCACACTTGTTTCTCTACGAGCCATAGCTACTTTTTATAGTGTATTGTGATGTAAGGATGGCAAGTGATTATGAGTGAGTGCCGTTTAAGGGTCCGTCGACAACTAGGTCATTTGGACCCCTATTTTTACTGGACGAGGAAAATTTTGAAAAGACAGCTGCAATAGTCTTTTCAATTTCTTAGGATTAGTAAAAACACTTAACATACGTGAATACATACAATTTTTGGGGAGATAATTAGACAATTCAGACCATAAGCTACCCGGAGATATCAATACTTCAATCCTAGACAAGGAATGTATTTGTTTCCTATTTATTTCGGCTTTCTTCTCATTCAACCAAGTTTTAAAAATACTGTAACATCTTTAGATTTTTCAAACATGAGGGAAGTATAGCCTATTTTCCAATTTTCTTCGATTTGAGAGATTGATTTGAGCACGGCCTACTCTGTTTATCTCGCGGAACGTGTATTAAAATTTAGTAACTCTGCATAATATCTTCAATCGCATGCTAGAGCCCTGGGCCTTAAAAGTACGTAATATAGGAGAGTGGGTTAAATAGGTAGATGTGAATACAGGATAACTCGTTTATTTGCAATGTCAGCATAACGAAAAAGGCCATGAAATCGTATTATTTTCCAAAAAGGCTTATTTTAGCTCCATTTTAATCGAGACAAACATTAACAGAAATAGTTCGGTTGCACGTTTCATTGTAAAGGATACAGAAGGCAGTAATGATACTTAATTTTTTAAAAACTGGGATACTGTGTGTTATCATCTTTGACATGTTATACCTTCTGGATAACCTCGAGAAACAAATGAACGGTAACTTAGCACAGTTTTGGAAATTCAAATTTATAACAGAATATCTCAAAAACAGTGCCACTAAATCGAATTGGACATAAATGACATGTTTTAACAAGATCTGCATTTTATACTACGTGTTTCTGCATTGCTTATGAGTTACTCGTAATATGTTACACAAAATGTATTCAGATTGAAGAGAAATTAACTCAAGATGTACTCTTATTTGTCAGGCAGATATCTTATGTTGACAAATGAATGACATTTTAATGAAAATCGTAGTACCATTTCTAGTAAATAAAAGAACAAGGAAACATGTAGCCTATGTTGGCCTGTTCAGCCTTGATTTTTGGATAACTGGTAAACTGTAAGAGATAGACCAAATCTTACTTACTTTTATCAAATCTTATTCACTTTTATCTCTTGGCCGTGCAAAGACAACGGAATTTCAAAGCTTTAAAAAATTTTGACTATCACTCAAAGTCTACTGTATTCACAATTACCCTTGCATCGTCAGCATTAAGATAATTTCTACAAAAGTTTATCTGGGTTAATATGAAGTGGATAGAGGAATAAGTATTCTAAGAATAGTTTGTGCATGAGAAAAGAAAATTATGTGACTGTAACACATCAAATTGTTTTTTGTTTTTTTTTGGGGGGGGGGTCTCTAATGACCTAGCTATCGACGGGCCCTTAAACCCTAATCACTCACTCACTCAAATTGTTTTGTATCTTTACTCCTACAATTGTCTTAATTTTCGTTTTATTTATTTTATTAGTTTTTGTAAGCTTAGTAGTTTGAGTACAAGTCCCGCTGTAGTACTGAATACCATTTTCTGATGTTGTTTGTTTATTTTTGTCTCCCTCCTGCCAAGTTACGCCTATATTACTTTCCCTCCGTATTAAAATATATTGAGCCTTGTTTTGTTCTAATCCTATGCATATATTCAAGAACAAAAAGGATTTGCTCTTGGGATAGATGCATATTTCAGCTCTTGAACCGATGTATGATTTACAGCCGCAGAGCCCAGAAGAAGTGGAATGATAGATTTTATACTAGAAGTGTGCCTCACAAGATTATATGGATATAAATTGGAAAAAAGCTTGCAGGAAATTTAATGTAGGTGTTTGTGGTCCTATAGTGGAAATAGCGCCGCACAATCTCGAAACCAATAGCTAACCGCAAGTAATTGGAGTGGGGCATCAGAATAACTATAAAAAAAAAAAACAAATAACAGGGCTGGCTGAAGAAGAACCTTGCAAGGGCAGGCCTATCTGGTTATGCATTATAAATCATTCAGTTCACAATGTCCTGCTTATTGTGTCGTCATTCTACTGTTCCGTTACATGAGGCATCTCTTATTTTTATCTTCGTGTTGAGGCACCGTTAACTTATAAACAGTTCTTAATAGAGATTGTGAAATAGGTCTTGCAACTAACTGAAGACAACAGTTCTGGAATCTTGCAGTTTTATTTCTTCACGTTTATGGCTGCAGAAACAAAAACAGGTGACTTAGGACTTAAAAACTCAGTATATTGAATATTGGAAGATTAAAACGTAAATATCTCGGAAAATGTGACACTAATCAAGCTGTTGTATACACACAAAGCATTAGATCCGTCGCACAAAGTGTAAACAGCCGTGGCTATGAGTCACAGATATGGAAGAAGGCATGATCACGTGACCGCTACAATGGGGTGAATAAACAACTACAGCATGCAATGCTATCGACAGTAGAGCATATACTACTTGGCAAAGCGTTGAGACGTATTGACCATGGCGGTCGGGCGCCATGATCGTTTCTTGTCTTGTTTATTAGAAGAGCGAAATAATAGTGACTTGGCGTATAGTCAGTGATAAAACACAAATAATGATCTCTCGCGCCTTCCGATATGAGACGTTGAAGATATGATTGCATCTGTACCGAGTGTATGCACACCGTCTGGGAAGGGGGATTTTCTTGAGTATCTTGGTGGCCCATCCTTGTAAGATGCTGAATTTATACCCAATGTGGCATTTATCCGACACTTGGTTTGTGAGTTATGGTAATCATTGGGTTTGGGTCCCGGTTGAATGTGGTCAGCATTCAAGTTATGTTTGCAGGGAGGTTTTGTGACGTGGCATACGTTGGGTAGTGGCAGTACAGTCGCGTCGCCTCGCCTTACAAGCAGGTTGCTGAACGGTATGTCAGTTCCCCCTCCCCCCCCCCCCTCTTCTACTGTCAACAAATGAACACAGTAAAGTAGCTCTCAAGGAAACGTCGTTTGCAACCCGAACTGCAGCCTAGTAATCATACACGAACGTGCGTGTATTTAGGGCACATCAAAGCATATTTTCTCTCATTCCACCAAATGCTCCATTGTTACCTTTCCAATCATCCATTTCACCTGCATTTCATATCTTCTTTCTCAGTCTCTTAGCTGGTGTTTGGCTGACCACCCGCTTCCAGGTCTTCACTCTGTCGGTCCAGGAGCTCCTGTGCTCCCCGACAGGCGTCTGACCTTAGGCTTAGGGGTGTAACTCCTACAGAATGGCAGGGTAATCAGGTAAAGGAAAAAAAAAATCGATATTCGAACTTTTGGGTGGATCGCACTAGTTCATCAGCCTATTGCAAGTATTTGGTAAAGAAAATAATATTGTTTTATGTGGATTACATGTAGAAGCCTTATAAAATGGCGATGTCACTGTTACAAATTAGTTATTTACTTTCTTCGCCCATATTAAGGCAATTAAAGCTTCATTAACTATGGCGTCAGACATAAATAATCATATCAACAATGATATTTGATAACAGGGTTTGTGGTCTAGTAATCGAATTAATGTTCTGTTCTGAAGGAAAGAAACCAAGTCTGGTGCATGTGAACTAACCTGAAGTGTGTAATTAATTTTCTCGTTGGATACTTATCGCAGCGAGTTGGCCAGGGTCGTCGAGATAGTGGTGATCGATGTGATAGTGTTATCACCAATATTAACGCTGTGTTTCGCAGGACATTTTTGACTGCCTCGGACTTTGATAAGCGTGGCACCCGGGTTCGTTCACAGCTGTTCCTTAGGAGAGAAAACGGATGGGAGATTGTCACTGAATTAACCCTCCCCCACCCCCGTGGCACAACAGTCCATCCGGGCCAAGACTAACCGCCCGACCGCTGCGTCCCCCACCTCTGCCGATCCCTACAGCTGGGAATGGTTTTTTTTTTCCATAGTAAGGTTGCCAAAGATTTCAAATTGATGATTCTTTACCTGATTAAGCTAAAATGAGAGGAAATTGCGAAACAAAACATGCATAAAATGATCCATTAAATACTCCTTTTAACATCGAAGGAACAAATGCTCAACTGCAATGGCGTTCATTCCTTTTACGGTGGTTTTGAACTTTGGGCTTCTATTTGGATTATTATTATTAAATTCACACACGCACACGTTCACACTTCCAGACTCTAGGGGGGAGGGGATGGGGAATAATCCTAATTAAAGAAAACTTCCCCCTCTGCAGCAAGCAGGTGCTCTGCTCACTGAGCTACGGGACCAGCCAACATTTCATAGATTTTGTAAAACATAAATAAAAAGATTGCGAGGGGTTTTTATAAATAATATTATGCACAGTTTATAATTATAACACAGAGAGACAGAGACAGCCTGTATGTTTGACCAGCACAACCCAATACCAAAAATTAGTTAATTATAAAATTGAGTCGAACTAATTACTCCAGGCTCCATTTATTGCCAGTATTTACCACACCATGTTTGACAACCCGAAGTTCAAGTTCATTAGGTCACCGAGAGAGGCGTTTCAATCGTCAGCAGAGTTCGTTAAATCAAAATCCAACAGCCGACATAAGCTGATGAAGCGATGACGTTAGGAAGCACATAACAAAATGCGTTCTAGATAAACACTAGAATGGAGTATAGTTCGACTCAAATTAAATCAGATTTGTGTCACAGTCGTATATACAGGAAGAACAAAAAGCTTGCGAATTGGCTGCGCGGTGTTTTGCCTGTCCGCATCTTCGACGCTCGTTGCCGCTATCATAGAAAGGCGCGGATGAAACCACACATCTTCATAACTACTTTTAAAGGCTTTACTTACCAACTTTAAGAAAGAAGATGCTTACGAACTGCATTTGGTAATCAAAACCAGCATTTTCCAAGGATGTGAAGAAATTAATGAAACTACGCTTACCGAATTATCTTATATATGGAAATCTCGTAATTTTTTTAACGTTTCCAATAACGGTTCATGTAATATGCAATTTCAAAGCCATCAAATAGGGGCCAGCTCTTAAAATTTCGACTATTGCTTGAGCCAACTGTATCCTATTCCCATTGTACTTACAAATATTAATCGCGATTAAGATGAACTAGATAGAACAATCATGTGTAAGATACCAGAGAAAGTTATGTTTGTACATACGTAAGATTTTTCCATTACATTTGTTGAAGTTTAAGGTAAGCACCTAACGAACTGCTTTTTACGTCTAATGTGTGCGTTTTATGAAAGAAAATGACACCTCATTTACATTTGCATGAGCGCGCAGGTGCCAATGTGCTGGAAAGTTTGGTTTCAAATCATTAACATGAGAAAGGGGATCTGTGTAGGAACGGCTTCAGTTTCATGACGTCAAAAGCCAGATAACCTACATTCAGCACTTGAAGTGTTACAAGAATCGGCTTGTCAAACAAGACAAATGACTGCGTAATTATAGCCGCGTTTCATTACCCAACACAGTTTAGCAGGTTCTTAATTCGCAAAACAACATGCTGTTTCCTACTGGAATTGAACACAAATGTTGCCATTTTTCCACAGTAAGTCACTGTTAGGAACTGTGCAGAAATACATAACACGGCACAAGTAACGACATCTGTAGTGCAAGTAATTGCAATAAATTCCTTACACTCACTTTCATTAAACATCTGAAGGTATGCCTCAGCCATACGTTAATCAGCGATTCTGCCTACGCGAGAGTGTAACAAATATGTTCAGTACAATTACTGCCAATAGCGAACCGTTCCATTTATCTTGTTGACAAATAGACAAATGCTTTGTTATTTCACTAACTGTCGCGCAAATTGTGTAAGCAATGCTGTAGTAATGTTTTTAAATCTCAAATTGAATGAATTTACCCACAGTTTAATGTTAAAATAGCATTCAAAGTTTAATTTCTATGAGAAACATGGCAACATCATGTTGAACCGCGTCACATTTGGATGGAGGTGAGGTTATGGGAGATATCGCCCAGGTACCCAAAAGTGAAGGGGGGGGGGGGCGAAAGGAAGGGCAAGAGACAAGTTCATGCGCTAGGTATAAGCATTGATGAGTGAGGTGGCGGTTTTAGCTATCATTTACGACAAGGAGGTCATTAGTTTTATTTCAGCCTGGTAAACTACAAAATAACGTAATTGTTTTAGGAAAATGAGGAGCACGTTTATTTATTATTGTATTTAAAACAGCTGCTATTGTTTTAGCTCGTAATTGATGACGATGATAATAATAATAATAATAATAATAATAATAATAATAATAATAATAATAATAATAATAATAATAATAATAATAATAATAATAATAATAATATGCATTATTAGGAAAATCTGTATCCCCTTATGTCACCATAATTTTATTTTCTCTTTCCTTAACTATGGAAAACTGAATCTTCATTATTACTTAAACGTATAGCTCATTCACACCTGTCGGGCATAATATTTCGATTCGTGTGGATCTGCCCAATATAGCGGCCGCCTCAGCGATACGGTAAACGCACTGTGCCAGTGTTTTGTTTACACCTTGTCTCGAAGCACACGCCAGTCGGGCACAACACAAGCCGCTGACGTGTGCGAAGACTAATCCCATCAGCTCAGCATTACCATTTACATTGCCGAAAAAAAATGAAAATTTTTACAAAAGGATTCAGGCTATCGAAACGAAACTTAGTACTTTATATTTGTTATACCTGTATCTATTAACCAGGTTATTCTGAACCTCCTTGTATGTTACACTCATATGACTCTCTATTCACTATCTTATTTTTATGTAGTTGCACTATTTTTATGAAAATCATCCATTTCATGTTAATCGAAATAAACCTTTGTAGAAATAGTTTGATTGCAAATTTCGTTGACGATGGGCATACAGGAAACCAAAACGATAGCCCTCTATATATTGACCTTAAAATTCCGTATTCTTTCCCTGGCATCGTGAGAAACTAATAATGGATATCTCGGAAATGGCTGATGCCATAATTAATTATGTTTTAAATATTTTTTAATGCCTACGTCTTTGTCCGCGTTGTTTTATCAGTTGTAGGAAATTACACAAAATTCAAATAGGTTGTTCCTAGAAAGTTGACATATTTTATTTATAATATAAATGCACTAAATCTAATGCATTTGACTTAATATTCGTTAGTCATTTTGAGAAAATCCAAAATTTCGGAAATTTTCCATGTAAACCATCAGGGGATTTTCTTGAAAAAACTTCATGTCGTATCTTTGCAAGATACTGAACTTAAATATCAAGTTTGTACTTGTCCGATCTTTGATCTTAAGGATATGTTGTTAACAAATGCACTCAACCAATACCTGTGTATTCCACAAATTATACCTCTGAATTGATGAATTTAGACCAGCAAGTCCACTGAATCTCAGACGATTGGAATACAGGAATGCAACCGCTTATAAAGCACCATAGGCAAAACTAGTAGCGAGGATCTAGAAAAACGATGCGGAAAGGATAAAGAATATTTTAAAACTAATGTAATGTAATATTTTTTATTTTACATTTCTGCACCAGATACCTATAAATATGTTGTGATTACCACCCCTCAGGAGGAATGGATTAAATGAAGGAATCCAGGAGGCCAGGCCACAGAGACCGCAGAAGACGCGACTCACAACGTCAACTTCCCAGAGAGGGCGATAAGGGACCCTTGCAATCAGGCAGCCCACTGGTGTCCTGCGAACACCCCTTCGTGAGAAAAAAACCTGCGCCATCTGTCTGGCACCACCACACCCCAGGCATTATTGAAGCATACCTGAAATATGAGAAGGAATTGAAACGAAATAGAAATGAGCGAAGAGAAATTTGGATAGAATATAAACTACTACAACATTCGCTAACTGGCCGGGTAAAACCATAAGAAATACCAAAGGTCAGATGGACGGTTTACGGAAATTGAATCTGGAACATCTGAATTCTGTCACGCCGTATTTGCATCCTTCAGTTTCAGAGTTCGGCATTTGGTTGTGCAGAGAACTGCGGTGTGCATGAGGAAGTTAGTAAATTACTCTATGAAATTCTGCGGTTTTTGCCTCTTCTAATTAAATCAAAGTTACCTTTGATCATGTATTCCGGCAAGATTACCGTGAACCTCAGGTGCTCAGTCTTCTACAAGTTTCTCAGAAGAATGTGCAGATATGAAGCTTTAAAATCTGGCGATTAAAAGGAAGCAGAAATACCATTTATGAATTCGCTTATTGTTCTTGAGATATCGTAAAACAGGCCAAAAATCGGCCACCTTGAATAACTTTGGCCATTAGGGGTTGAACTTTACTTTTTATTCTGTCATCAAGAATATTAATATTGTAACGATTTCTTCAGGTTTATTGTGCAGCCAATGGTGTGAATTTTCAGGATAACTTCGGCCATGCCAAATACCAAAGAATATATATAATAGAATAATCAAAGAGGTTGAATGTAAAATTTGGAAAGAGTGTACAGTAAGAATCACCCTTTCAAGGGAAATGGAACCTGAAGAAATCCGTTCTATGTTAGAAGAAACAGGTGGTTTCGTCTAAATTGAGTCTTTTTGTCCTACGGTTCCAAGGCTAGCGTTTTCCCACTATATTTTTTTTCGTAGCCTATTTTCTAGGATACTTAGGCCAATTGGCCAGTTTCAATATTTTATATAATAAACAATAATACACATAGCAATTATTTTCTGTAAGATAAAGTGCAGCAGACATCAGGGAATCTTCTCAAATTTAATTAGAAATTTTAGTCCACATCTTCTTACTAAAATTAGCAAGAGCGCTTAAAAACGGCCGAAGTTAGCCCGTTCTACGGTACAGGGGCCTCTACAGAACATTCGCTTTGCGTATTGGTATGCAAGACACACCTCGTAAACCTCTGTAAGTATGGAGATATTTCATATAGCCAGGTGCAGAAGGTGTAAGCAGGGTTGCAGTTTGTCTCACATATTGTTTTCAAGTTTTGTGGGCGATATGATCAACTAAGGGAAATTTGAAAGTAATGGAGGCATATTTTATATTTAAGATAATGTTACTTGCAGATGATTCTGTATGCAGCAGAACTCCTATTCCAACTATCCTGATCACTTTGAGGGGAAAATATTTTATGACC
Source organism: Tenodera sinensis (assembly GCA_030765045.1). NCBI lineage: Eukaryota > Metazoa > Arthropoda > Insecta > Mantodea > Mantidae > Tenodera > Tenodera sinensis. Next base: position 112,836,955 of record CM060969.1, read on the forward strand.
ATAATTACATTAAACCAACAAGTTTTTTTGACGATTAGTCTTATAGCAATCTTCCAAAATCGTTTCAATGCAGAATGGGAAGTCATAACGATAAAGCAATAAATATGTGAACAGAAACAAGATTGCTATCACATTGTAATACATAAATTTGAATCCACAAGAATCTATATAGTATTTTTAACATGGAAAGATTGTTGAAGACAATATAAATCCAGCCTGCTTTGAAATGGTTAAATGTTTTATTATACACAAGTATACTTTGTTTCTTTTTAAAGAAATGATATTTTCATTATTTATTTAATATCCGGTTATTTGATTACCTGGATCGGGTCCTGCACCAATTAATCTGGATAATTGGTGTTCTGCTGTAAGGTTAGTAAAATGTCCTATAGAGCGTGACCGAGCGAGATGCTCCGTGGTAACGTGTGAGGATCGCATTCAGGAGGTTCCGGGTTCGATTTTCCGTAGATCGCTCCCTCTGGGCTTGGGTTTTTCATGGTTTTCCCTGACTGGTAGGCGAATGGTGGGTGGTTTCTATCACGTGTTCCTTTCCACTTCGTTTTCATTCGATTTCCACCACCACCACCAGCACCACCACCACTTTCCAGCCTGGTACTCTTCTTCACTTCGTCGCTATTTACCTGGGGGGTTGATAGTCACAATACATGACGTAGATTGCAGTATGCGAGGTGTCCCCTTTTTCTACAACCTATACGTATACCCTATAAAGTGCGTGCAAATGCCAGGCAGTTAAGTTAAGAAAAGTACATTTTTGATCATGGGATACCAGTTCTCCTGCTTTACCCGTTGTACATGCAAGGGCATTTTGTGCTCTCATAAGAAATGTCATTTTTCTTGTTAACATTAGCCCAGAGCGACAATTTTGTTTTGTAGTAATTTCCATTTGGAACGAGACTCACGTAGCCCAAGGCGCAAACAGTGATACATAAGCTCGTGCCAACCTTTCACAGCTTTGCTTTGCTCGTCATCGTAGGAGGGCATTTAATATTCCACCTGCATGCGAGAAGGAAATATAAAAATCTGACTCTGGCACTCATGACTTTCTCTACTCTTGAATAACTATTCTTACAAAGCTAATTCCTGTATATAGTTGAAGTTAGTCAACATTTGCAGAAATTATCTTATTGCTAATTTTATTGTGGAACGGTTGGTCTAGCTTGGAACCGTTAGAATCTTCCGCGTATATCAGTGGCGTATATTGTGGGCTATCAAAGCTATCACCGAAGCCCATATCTAAAGTAAACTAGAGATTAATAAGTAATGCTAATAATAAGTGTAATACTAGCCAGTTTCCCTCAGGAAGAATTAAGCGTAGGACTATCGACTAGAGGGCTTCGGATGTTTGATGTCGCAGCCTTTGCTAAGAGAGAGGTGAGGTGACGGAATACAGGAATAAGCACGCCAAGGCTTCGGAATCCCATGTCGCTATACTCACACGAGTGTCTCCGAAATGTGCCGTGTGAGCACGAATGGCTGCAGTTGCTAGTGCTAATGCTTAGAAATGGATGAACACTGTGTAGTGAAACGACCATACTCGCAGTTGAAATACGAGGATAATTCTTTGTTTCTCTTAATGATTATCCCGCCTTTTCATAGACGTATCTTTGTGGCCTATAGTCCCATGCTATTCATTTTCTTCAGCCCTTCCTGCTTCGAGTATGCATAGGTTGTGGTTGCGAGGTGTCCCCCTATGTTGTACGTATAACCTATAGCCGATCTCTCAAATCCACTCTCGTTTGTAGACTTTGCAACATAAACATTCCCTTGGCTATCTTTCTTGATAACGTATCAGTGAAGACCCCATCTCAATTCAGATTCCATTATCACTTCTAAGAATTTTACGCTCTTATGGAAATTATCATAATTCCTGTTTGAAGTAAATTTTAAATCCGTAATCTTATTTTCCCTCACACTAAAAGTTAGCACAACAATCTTTTATTAATACATGGTGACGTTCATTGAATTCAGAGAACAAAACTTGTGTTGCTATTTGCATTTCGGAAGAATATTTAGAATGTTTTATTTTTTTTTCGTTACCATTCGCTCCGTAATTATTGATAAAAAAGTATACAGCTTCAATCGCATCACAAGCCGAAGGACAACCGCATGGCGCTGGTCAAGAAGTGTTACTCGCATTCGGAGGTACCAGGTTCGGCTGTTGCAAGGGCTTATCTCGATTAAATGAAAAGAAAAATAGCGCTTAGTAAGAACAAGTAGTACGATATACCTATTAATAAACCATAGATAAAGAATGTACGAATTTTTTCCCATAGTTGTAATGTAAACACACACACACGCACACACACACACACACACACACACACACACACACACGCACACACACACACACACACACACACACACACACACACACACACCAAAAGCAGGCTCATTTCTTTGCCAGGACTACTTGTATTCATAACTGTGTCGTATATATTGAGGTCTTGTATAAACACTGCCTTCCTCCCTTGAGCACAGTCCTTCTATAAGAGTGGTCGTTGCCATAGTAACTCTTGCTTTTCTGAGCCCTTTCGTTGCTTGCAATTAATGCAGCATCTCTCAGTTTGAGGTCGTTAATAGCTATTGTTCAACGGAGTCCTAATGGCACATATCGTATGCAAGAGAAAGAAATATCAGTTTAAATAAATGGTCATCACCTGATATTCACTACATTAAAGATATTTTTCTTTTTTAAGGATACTCCTGTGACCGTAAGCTTTAAAAGGTAGCTTTTTTTAAATTTACACCAGATGTGTAATATTGCAAACATGTTACAGCCTAAATTTCATCCATTTTGCGTTAATAGTTTAGAAATTATGATTAAATTTGTTTATTTTTTGTTAGTTACTAAAAAGCTCCTTCGCGACAAACGTTTTTGCTTTCTCTACTGGTATAATGCAGTATTACATCCAAAAATTCGATGTCGAAATTTCACCGGAAATATATGTTTTCCCCTAATGGATCTATTTTGATTAAAATTTCATGTTTGACATATTTTGATGACAAATGAAATGTATATCTTGAATTTTCTGGCTATAGCCCCTATAGCCGTGTTTACTCTGGACGACTTTTGCATAACTGGTAAACCGTTAGAGATACACCAACTCATACTATACAAAAATGTAGATCTTGCTAAAATACACAACTTATGTCTCTATGAATTTTCTTGTAGGGTGTTTCATGTCGGAGATATTCCTTGTTATATGTGCCAGGTTCGGAAAACATAGAACTTTCGTGAAATGCATCATCGTTGTACATTTTTTATACCTATGCTAATTGTGCAAAGACAACAGAATCTCAAAGTTTTAAAAGATTCGACTATCGCTCAATGCCTACTGTATTCCCATATTCTCCTTCCACCCACAAGGAAATAAGCAAATAAGATAATTTTTGCAAATGTTTATCTCAACTAACACGAAGAAGATGGGATGCTTGTAGGAATGATTAGTTCAAGAGTAGAGAAAGTCATGTGAGTGCAACCATCAGACTTTTTAAAATTGGTTTGAAGTTGGTATTTAAATTTAATGTCTTTCAAGGATGCGACACGAAGATTTTGAAGAAAATAGCCCCACCCTAAACTAACCTTTACATGGAAGATTTTTCTAAAATTTTGATTTTCTTGAAAATGGCTCTAACGGTTGTTTGTGATATTTTTATGACAAATGAGATGTATATCTTGAATTTTCTGGCTATAGCCCCTGTAGTCGTATTTACTCTGGACGACTTTTGCATAACTCATAAACCGTAAGAGATAGGCAAAATCTTACTATTAAAAAAATGTAGCTCTCGCTAAAACACACAATTTATGTCTGAATAATTTTTTTGTATAGTGAATCATTTCGGAGATATTTGTTATTTGTGTTAATTTCGAAAAACCGTGAAATGGAACATCGTTGTTCATTTTTTTATATGTTAGCGTGCAAAGAGAACAGAATCTCAAAGCTTTAAAAGATCTGACTATCGCACAAAGCCTACTGTATTCTAATATTCCCCTTGCACCTACAAGGAAATAAGCAATAAGATAATTTGTACAAATGTTTATCTTAACTAACACGAAGAAGATATAGGAATAAGAGTTTGTAAGAATGGTTAGCACAAGAGTAGAGAAAGTCATGTGAGATGTTTACCTTTGCAAGCTATGTTTCCATTACTATTAGGAAGCAATGAGGCTTGCTTTTGTAAGTGTGGAGTAACTTGTGGAATAAGACATGGTAGTGAATAGCTCATTGTGAACACAGTGCTCTAGTAATGAATGAGAACATAGCCAAGATCATGAATATGGGTCATGTTCTATATAGGGAACCCAGACAAGGTGCGATCGGCAGAATGCAGATAACTGCGCAGCGCAGGAGACGGTAAAGTTGCCGGTAATAAGAAATGTGAGCGAGGAAAGAAAACAAGAATATTCGAGATCCTAATTCAATATTTCAATTTGTTCACGAACCTTGTCACATCCATTGTATACCTGCTACCTTTTCTTTTCGCTCTGCATCGTTTTGACGCAGTAGCCTCAAACCTTTCCTTTTTCTTTCTGACAATACGGTATCGAAGACGTCTTCACAAAAGGAAGTTATAACGAGACCCAACTCGCATTTTACCACTACCGCCAACTTAAGGAAAAAGGGGGAATTTTTGCCAAAGAAATGTGAACATGATTCGTAATGTTCAAGCATCAAAGTATCAGCCGGTGTGTCACATAGCAATGGACAGGACTAGAATTTCTAGGTTTAAGGCTCCATTTGTACAAGCAATTTCCTGCCGCACGACAGTGGTCTATTTATGCCTAAGAAACGCCCCACTGTGTATTGCTGGGAAATCAGTTCCGCATTTGTTATCCTCCGACACAAAGTACTAATAATATTCCTTTCTTCTGTGAAACATTCCGTATCTGTACGCAATAAATATGTAATGATATGGTCAGATCACTCGCCGCGGCGCACAACAAAGAACTGTCAGGGCTGTCCTCCCACTGACGTTGCGTGTATCAAAGACGCTCAAGGTCAGACTGCTTCACAGAGCAAACACGTGACAACAATTAGAGCAGCAGAACCAAAAGAGGGTTTTCCAGATTATTCGAGAAGTATCGGGCAGCCGGCGTATTTGTAGAAATTCTAGAAAGGTCCGTGTTACGTGATGCTCGCTCAATAAGCAGGCGAAACGAGCAGAGTGACTTGCAAACAGTTCTTAGATGTGCGTGTCTTGTCGTGACGGACGATAGCGAAGGAGTTATGAGTGTTGAGTTATTGTATCGTTAGTGTTTGAGACAGAGAAAGTGAAGAAATACAGCGAAAGGCGTGAGTCAAGTTAACGAGAAGAAAACAGTTTGTTGTAATATTACGAAAGATTAAAGACTGTTAACATCAGTAGAACATAACTCTATTTGTGCATTCAGTTAGAGGCAAATAAAGTGAGACAAAGGTAACTGGACTGCATTTTTATAATTTTTGTCACTTGGTGTCAGGAGTGGGATTCTTCGAATTGTCTAATTGTCACAGTGCCTTATATTATGTATCCACATCAGCGTGTTTGTTGTTTTCTCTCTTCGTCTGTTTTCCCACAAACCAATCACAAAGCTTACTTCCTGGTGTATTTTTGCATGATCGTAACTGGACCACAAAACAAATAACACCTGCCGTATATATATATATATATATATATATATATATATATATATATATAGATATAGATATAGATATATATATAGATATATATATATATATAGATATATATATATATATTATACCAGCGATGTCCAACGTTTGCCGTATTGAGGGCTTTTAAACTTCAAACATTAATTCGGTTTTACTCTCTTCCAGTTTTACAATGAAAGTATTCCTGTGAAGGTTTATGTCAGTTAACTAAAAGCCCATATACTGCTAAAAAATAATAGGTAGAGAAAGTCATACGAGTGTTCTACATTTAAGGTTTTTCTTCAAGAGTACTGGTTATTCTACTTGGCATCTGAAGTATAAATGACTGTATGTGTTAAATACAAAAGATATACCAAGTGCAATGTTCTGTGATGGGCAATTATTTAGGAAGTGAAAGCCCAAATATCCTAAATGTCATAGGACATTAATGATGGAAGAAAATAGCGCATGTTTACGTATGCAACGCACTGGCTAATTTCAAGGACAGTCAGCAAGTTTAACAGATGTTTTAGACGTCACCATTGAGATCATTACACACACGGTTTGCGTAAGCGAACGGTAACTTAATGAACGCTAATTGTATCATGTGTTTATCTGGTTTTTTTCTTCGTCTTAATAGATTTCTTTAATTTACATAAATATCTAACCTCTTAGGCATCTTGTGCACAGTCTGTCCATTTTCCCCAGTTTCTTTTTGTAATTTTAGTTTGTTCTACTGCTTAAATAATGTAGAGGAGAATTACTACTTCGTCCTTTCATCCAGTATCACATGCTAACAAGCTCAATTTCATGAAGAACCACGGAAGAATGTGCATTTTCACATTTTTACACCATATGCCCGCTTTTCATGATCTGCCTAGGATCTGAGCAAGAGCCAGGTGCAAAGAAAATTCTGATAGTTTTTAATCAAATACCCAAAAGAAAGAAAGAAAAGCGTTTGTCTCTAAATAGTCTATCTCAAAAAAGAATGCCTTACATAAACATGGGTCACTTTTTCTTAAACTTAACTTTAATGGGTTTGATCAAGACATCAATTAAGATTAAACATTACGGCTCTTTGTTGTACGTTTACATTTTCCCAAATAGAAGTGTTCCTCAGTGCGACATCTGGGAACATTCTCGGTGGTTTTCCCTTTCACACGAATTCTTCACCAATAAGGTAGTTATAGATCCATGGTCCACTGCTCTTTTCATATTCTGCATGTAATAAAATTCGCACTACGGAGTCACAGCTCCCAGAGTATGAAAATCCATATTTATCAGGTGATTTTTGGCACTTCTATGCCTGTTTTTTGTTTAGGGGAATTTGGGCTGGATTTGATTCTCTTGTCCTCTTCATTCGCAATTAATTATGTAACGTATGAGCTCAAAAGAGTTAATTGTATAGTTTTATAAGACCGTTTGCTTAATGTTTTCTTACGATTATTCAAACACGAAAGTGGAACAAATTAATATTTTGTATTAATTTCTAACTTATTTCATTATTATTGTTATAGCTATTACTTCTACTTTTACGGTAGTTATTTAATGTATTATGTAATTTATAGTTTTCTGTGTACTAATTTTAAGAAATTAAATACCAGTTTTTGTTTATTTCTTCTTTATTATTATTTTTTTTTAATTTCAGTCATTTTATATGTACATTTTCAAACATTTTTAGCTCATCAAAAACCTTGAAAGATCTGGAATATATAAAATATAGCAAGACATTGAATTTTTTCCCAGGAATTTTCAACAATACGGTTTCTTTTACTTTGTTTCAGGTAAGAATCGTGTACAATCGACTGACTAGCCATAGGCAAAGCAGTGGACTGAGCAGACATGCGTACGTTCTTTTAAGGTAACACTTAAGACGTTTGAGGTTAAGTTTTCAAGCATGTTTTTAAATATAATTAATACATTATAGGATTTAATGCACGGACAGTTATATGAAAATTGAGAAATATCTTCACTTTTACTTGGTAGGAATTGACGGAATACTCGCATGAGAAGCTATTCACATCTATTCACATAGCTATTCACATCACACCGCTAGGGTAGCATTGTTTTCGATCTATCGATATTTCACTGAAAATGTGCTTGAACCAGAGTCGTGGAGAACCCTTAGACACTGCATATAGTATTCGAAGCGGACGTTTTAAAATTACTGTATCTTCTTTACCAATTTAAACCACATTTGAAATATCAACAAATGCACAAACATAACCTCACTCCGAGTTATTTAATGCGTGCAGACAAGGAAAGTGACGAAAATATATTCTCTGCTGCAGTGTACTCATCGAAAAGCTAAACAGTGATATTAAAACATTGTTATATAGTTGATAACCCCATCTTTTCAACAGAGCTTTGAACTTTTCCACTCCGTAAGGTTATGTCCAGGTCGTGTAATAATTTTACCTCTGGGAATGAAAGGAGCAATGTCCTTACCTTAACAAGGAAATAGTTTAAAGTTAATCTGAAGAGTGAAATAGTTCTACCTCTAATTGGAAGCATCAGCAATTATCACGCCAAGCACCTAGATTGCCTGAAGTTACAAGGTATTACCACCCTTAATTGGAAGAGGCTTACGATCCAAAACAAGAAGAAAGAAATACAAGATTCCCTTGAGTTAACCTTTAATTTTACACCTGTACATCAGAAAGGGACACCTCGCGCACTTAGATCCATGTAGACTCTTTGCGGCTACCCTACCAGGGAGGAAGAAACCAAGTATAATATATAATATATTACATCTTTAACAAGGATTTGTGAAGTGAAAGAGCTGAACGCCCCCCCCCCTCCCAAATTATTAGCACCTTTCGTATCTTCAACGTGTAGAATTGTCCGATTAGGTGAACGATCGGAGAGGAGTTAATTACATGTTTTTGGGCATATTTTCTAGCAAGAGCAGTTACTTGAAGGTCGCGTGGATCAAGGTTTTAAGGGAATTAATTGGCAGTAATTTATTTTCGCGGGAGAAGAAAGGAGAGCACGCAGAACTCGCAATAAATTACCGCTCCCAAGAAATCTCGGGATCTCTTTTATGGCGTCCAGTTATTCCACTGCTGGTAGTCGTAAACTCGTAACGATTTGGCGGCGTTCCCAACCAGGTGTCCCTTTAATCTGTCCATCCATCGGCACCCCACTCTGGCCAAAATTGCAATTGTTCTCACATCAATTTACAATATGTAATGCTGTCAAAGCTTATCCGGTATGGAGGACTAATTCCCACAGAAATAACTATTTTCATGCCCGATTCTTGGTCTGAAACTTGTATCTAATCCTCTCCAGTGAAAAGCATTTTCAGAAGGTATATATGCGTGTCTGTCTAAAAAATGTCTGCAAAAGTATTTTATATTTGAGTCGGATGTTGTTGCTAACAAATTCACCATTTAACTGAGGAAAAATTAGAGGAGACGTGGGTTGTCGTGGAATAAAATCGCTGCTTCCATTTACCACATGTTTTTGCTGACACTACCCAGCTTGCCCTTCAGATCCAAGATTATCTGTGGAGAATGCTTAACTGTGCACAACGTATCCCCTAATGCTCTACTGAGTAAGTAGGGTTTAAGGGCCCGTCGACAGCTAGGCCATTAGGGTCCCCACATGCTTGAGGAATTAATTTGCCGCAGATATTCGTATTTCCAACAGCGTTTATAGGAGAGGTATTCACATCGTTGGCGTTATGTGGAGCAGAAACGCTCTGTGCAGATCTGTATAGCAGGCCCCAGAAGCAGCGGGTGGCTAGTCGCAGCATCCGTAGTTCTACAAATACAGCATTTCTGTTTTCTTTACTGTCGGTTCCCACTTTAAATTAAGTTAATGCAACGGAAAGTCATCAGGAGTGTAAGGCACTACTGTGAAGTTCTTGCTCAAAGTTTAGGTTGAAGGAAAGCAACGTTTAACGCTGTGGAATGAGGATTTTATCAGAAGTTTTAGGTCAGTTTTTAGATTGGAGGAAAGCAAGGCTTAACACCCTGAATTCCTGGCATGGGGATTATATATCAGCTCAGCTCCCATAGAAGCAATATTCCCAATGACCCTCTGGTATTGTGACCGTTTTCACTCAGGCAGAAGAGTGTTGACCACATGCGGCACAAGAAGGCGGAGTTTTTGCTTCCTGTCTCTGCCTTTGTATCTGCAACCTTTTGTCATTAGATCAAGTGGACCGTTAGTCGCGAACACGGGGGTTCAGTACAGCTTACAATACAGAGAGTGATAAAACCGACTGGCCGGAATGTGTTGCAGGTTCGGAATACTACACAATTATACGAGTTTCAGTCCTGATTATCTTGATTGATGTCATACCTACTGGTGTGTACCATAGACATCTATTTTATTTCGTTTTAAATTTTACATTTTTATTGTAGCTTTGCACGTTCTACGCAAGAAGCAGCTCCTCAAAAGCAACACGTTTGCAGCTTACATTTTAAAGAGTATTTGTAGAAATTTAAAATTTGGTTAAAATTGGTGCAAAATTAAGGGGGTAGCGTTTCTTAGTAGATTCTCAATTTTCAGGCATACAACTACAGGTATGGAATTAAACTTTTACGCCCAATAATATGTCGGAGCAAAATTAAGATCAGTTAATTTAAAATAATTCTAATTTTGGTTACAACTAAATAATTCCAAACCTATGTTATACATTTGAAAATATTGCTGTTAAAAGAAAAAGAAAGAATGATGTGTAGGACACCCACCGAAAACGCCTGTTTCTTTTTTCTTTTTTTAACTTTTTATTTAATTAAAAGCCTTTTCCAAATAGGTGCTGTGTGACCTATAATATAATGGTGTGTGCTTTCGTTTACGTCCAAGAGGTCGCGAGTTTGAATCTTGCTTAGGGTGACTTATCCGGATAAGGTTTTTTCCTAGGTTTTCCCTTATCCTGAGAAGACTATTGTCGGGTAACTTAAAGCTCTATGAACCTCGAGCTCATTTTTGAGCAGTGGTCCCGATAAGACCTAAAGGGTTAAAGTGACCTTAAATAAAAGCTTTATATATATATTAGAAAAATCAACTTTTTATTGTAAATGTGTTGTGAATTTTGAAACACTTTATATGCATCATATCAGGTTTGCCTTCTTATATAACTTAAAGCAGCACAAAAACTACCATTAAACGTAGATAAAACCTTACGGAGTCTCGTAGATTTACAAACCAGTTAGACATTTGCAAGAACATTATTTTATATTTTATGTTTCCGTTTTAGGGATCAGTAGCCAACGCGAAGGTTTTCAAAATAAAAGAACTATTTACTTGTGTTGCAGTTCATTTTTTGTGTGTACTTACAAGGGTGACTGACTCTTTCCACGAAATCGTGAGAAAATCTTGATTAGCAATCACTGAAAACATGACAAATTATAGAAAAGTTCAAACCAGTAACGACGAATATATCGAAAATTGCTTATGCCACGGAAAAGCTATTTGAAATAAGTTGTATTTTAAAGAGCTCTACATCTTTTATGTATACCTCCGGTGGTTTAACTTGTCTCAAGGACCATAAAACTGGAAGGTCTCTTCCACCACGCCGATTAGAAAACATGTTTTGCGTTCAGAAACGTCAGAAGTCTATTCATACGTGTATTACACAAAGTTTCGTCCGAATGAACAGGACTTCATTGCCTGTTCAAGTAAAATGTATTCTAAATATACATTTTATGTATTAATTATGAATCAATGGTCGTTTTAAATATATGCCATTATAATCAAAATAATTTCAACAATTTGTGAGAAAATCGAATGTTTTGAAACATGTTCCATATAAAAGGTAGGTTGGAGTGGGGGAATTTTCCTGAAACTTTAAGTGTCTAATATTTGGAAAATGTTGAACATAAAATAACGAGACTGGTATTTACCGAACTTTCGTTTTTGTACTATTCTGTTTAAACACACGCACGGACCTTCTTCGACAAGGTACACGGTACAGAAGATAAAAACAACACGGGAAAAACCCCTCCAGAAGTGTAAAACGTCACTATTTACATAAGTTGAATTCATTTGCTGAGGCGATATCACATGTTAAATGGCTGTTCTGATTCTCGTTATGTTTATATACGGGAATATTTATGTTTAGATGAACCTCGGCACTCAGCTGACCCGAAGTGCGCCGTCCGCTTTTTGCGGCTGGTTTTGGACGTATGCCATTACCAATGCGCCATGGAGGTAGACCGTTAACGTGGAATTCGAACCACGTGGGTTCCGGATTTACCGCCAGGCTAAATACTTTCGTTTAATATACCTAACCGTAATAAAAGGAAAGGAAAAAGAGGAAGAGAAGGAACTTCTTAAAGACAGCCTCTTCATGCACTTTTGTTATATTCGGGGTTTTGAATTGAGAGACAACTGCTGGTGTTAAGTCTTTAAACTGTACGGTTTCTTAATGTTGATTTTAACATTAAATACACTCACATTCGCTTCCACATTCATATTTCCATACTTTAGGAGTTAGGCAGTTATTCTGGTTAAAGAAAAATTCCCAATCACTGCCAGAGATCGAACCCGGAGCCTCCAGATTGATAAACCTCTGACGCTGATTATTGTACCGCAGACGCAGTCTCTGTTTTTCTTGAAATTATAGCAGTTTTACCATTTTTTCACGGCTAACATCACTTATTTCTCCAGTTGCGAGTGCAATGCAATATCTTTCGAGGCACGAACCCGTGAACAGAAGGCCCCGCAAATACCAACCTCCCTGAGATTGTGCGTAGGTTTTCCCCAGTAAACGCCGACGAAAAACCTTAAATTTAAGTCTATAGGTGGTTTAACTTGTGTATACTACCATAAAGGTAGCAGGTCACTCCCACCACGCAAGTCAGGGCAGCGGGTAGAAAATATGCTTAGCGGACAGAAACATCGGAGGTCTACTCATACTTGCCTCGTCAGTCAAGCACTGATTGGACAGAAAGAGCCGAAACTTCTCCCACCTTACCCATAACAAACGTCAGAAGGGTGAATATCTGTATCTCTTTTCCCATATCGGTTTCTCTTTCTCTTGGCATGGGACAAATTACACCAAATACTCTATAAAATGTTTCCTTCACAAATTTGCTTTCCGAATTACAGTTTCATTTTGTGCATCAAAATGATGTGGTGTAATAAAATAGATCTTAAACAACACACACGCGCGCGCGCGCGCGCGCGCGCACACACACACACACACACACACACACACACACACACACAGAGGGAGAGAGAGAGAGATTCATTCAGAATGAACAGAACTATAGAATTCATTTGTTCACAGAAAATTTAAGGTATACATTTTATTCGTCATGCAACATCTTAAGCATATGGTATTTAAATCAAAATCGTTTGTCGCTTTCTGAGAAAATAAAAATTTAACGTAACATTTTACTTAAGATATTTGATAGGGAGAATTTCTGGAAAATGGTCCCATGCTTAATAGACACTGAATTTAAATACCAGATTTGGCATTTATTCAAAGATTTGTTTAAGTAGTATTATTAATAGACACACGCAATAGACCTATTCTGGTCGCGATGCATAAGACCCTAGTTTCGTTCTTCTTCTTTTCTAAAATAATAATAATAATAATAATAATAATAATAATAATAATAATAATAATAATAATAATAATAATAATAATAATAATAATAATAATAATAATAATAATAATAATAATAATAATAATAATAATAATAATAATAATAATAATAATAATAATAATTAATAATAACAACAACATTTGAATAATCTTTACGTCTTCTATTTTCTATCGTTGCCCTCACCCTCTCCAGGTACATTTGGATTTATTGCATTATGTTTGAGGTCAAAAAATTGCAACAGGTGAGAGAAGATAGATCAGGGTAGAGGCGAGAAGAAAGAAATACCAAGTAGGTAAATAAAGTCTGGAGGAAGCAAAGAAATGTTAAGTAAACTTAGTAGACAGGTAAATAAGCAGAAGAAAAGTGATTAGATGAAAAAGAGAAAGGGACATTGCGCTATCCTTGTTTTATGCTTCTCCTTATGGAAAGGAAGTAAGATAGACAGAAAGACTGGGCGAAAGGGAAAGCACGAGAGACGAAATAATTTGTGCAGTAGTAAATACATAAAACGTGGATGCATCGCGACGCCTAGCGTCACTTGAGGGCTTCTTCCACTCACAAGCGTCTTCCTCGCCGAGCTCCAAATTAAGTTCCCAGCCAGTGACCGACCGGTCACCTCACAAAATTCTTTTTGTTCGTTTGCTTCTTGGAAACCTAGCGTGTTCCTCCACCACAGGAACATGCAGCTCTCTTCACCAAATATTTTAGAAATTAAGGAAAGGGCAAAGGGAAACTAACTGCAGTATTTTAATTAATTTCTCTAATTAATGATAACGACCAGTGTTGAAGTTCTCCAGTATTGTTAATTATTTAGGCGTTTACTATTTACTATTACTTAACCCTTAACCCTCTATTGCATAGTTAGCCTTGTGTAAACAAATGTTTAGTCAAAGTGCGTGGGTATTTTAATAGTGTTTTTTGCTGCTTTAAATTACACTAGCATTTAACATTAGAATAAAAGTATTGTAGCTCTTATATATTTAACATATTTTATTTCAATACTATTGTAGTGTGCTTTTAGAATAAAAAGCAAAATTCGTGCAACTGCAGTTAAACATAATTTGCTAATGTCATTTCACCGACTATTTTATGTGGATCCTCACCATCCTATAGGTTATTTTATGGGCGATCCCAGTTCTTTAGACACATTTGACTGCCATCGCTGAGATTCAAACTCGGAACGTTTGGCTTTGAACGGCTGGCCTGTTTGCATTTCATCTCATCGTTATTCGAATCCTGGCACCGAAGTTCCTGAAGATTGGATTTAAAAAGTTGTAAGAATCAGAGGAATAGCGGCTAAAAGAAAAAAATTGAACACAAATGGTAAGTAATAATGACAGTCATCTGTTGAATTAAATGCCATGCCGGCATGTTGACACAGTAGCTAAGTTGGTTAGAACAGCCGGACGAAAACCGAAGTGCGTGGTTCCAATCCCGGCTATACTATTTCATTTTTCAATCTGATTCCGTCTTTCGAAATAAAACACGAAGAATTTGAAGTATCCTTTGCAACAGGCGTGGGGAACTGGTACTCAATGAGTGCAGTCCGCTAACGGCCTTGCGCTGTTGACTGTGTGTAGCAGGTTAAATTAAAAAGAAAGAAAAGAAACAAACTAGGATCATTCAAGTTATTTCGCGAGTTTCCCGGCCTTGCCGTACAGAAAATGTGTTTTATTTTTTATTTTCCAGAAATGTCTTACAGTTTTTATAAACATATATTTAAAAGATATTTATTTCGAATAAAACACACATCGCGAATACGGTAAAGTCCTTTTAATTCGCCATGAATTTTGTGTAACTTGAAGATAGAAGATATAGACAAATGCTAGCCTCTCAAAACATCTGTATGTTACTTTTATTTTATCAGGATTTCGTTTGAAAACAAGCCATTGACTAACGGTATGCGAGAAGATGTGTTCATGTTGCTAATTCAAAATCAGTTGCCCATTTATCATGACTAATGTAATGTAATTAGAAGAATAATGTGTAACTAATTCCATTTTATTCGAGAGTAAAGGAGTAAGTGACATAATTGGGAAAATCGCACGAGACCCATAACATTTAATATAACACAGAACACAACCGTAATATTGCATATTTTTAATGAATTCATTAGAAAGATAAGAACTACCGCTTAATACTGGAATTTGTCATGAAATCGTATCTCTAATGTGTACTTCATTTTAAAGAAGTCTATAGTTTGTAGATGACAAGAATGCCTTGCATTATCTTTTCCTACTGTTAATGCAAACAACATACACACAGAGTCAGTTGTCAGCCTAATAATTTAGAGCTCGCCAGGGGCTGCAGTTACATAGTAGTAAACGAATTGTTAACGTGAATACATTTCGCTACAGTTGGCCATGTGACACATATTACACAAAGCTTTTCACTGGGAAAGATAGACTTACCTTGCCCCTTAACCCCGTATAGCATTCTTATCACGTGTGCACTGTTTCTCCTGAACTAAGATATTGTCTGTTTTTCTTGCACATTCCGATAGAAGTGTAACTGTCAAATAGATCAAAGGATGAAGCTATTAATAGTAGCAATATAATCCACAAATAACAAAGTATCTAGAGACTAATAACTTCACTTCAACTTGGGGTGGCCAAGGTCAGTTTACCTTGATAATGGCACAGAGGTGTGTAGAAACGTACGCTGGTGGTGTATTGAGTTTGACTCAATTGCTGTTAAGATATTCACTTAATTTATCAGGGCATCTTAAATGTGTTGTATTTTAATCAAAATATGTCCTTGGACAGCGAAACGTATGTACAAAAGGTCTGGAATGCTTAAAATTTACCTTGTTTGAGTTTGAAATGAATATTTAAATTCAATATATCAAACTGAAAAATAATTTTTATTTAGACTTTCAGACTCCTGGGATGGTTGTATCAACTTGTTTGTGAACATGGTTTAAATGTAAAAAAAGTGCTCTTTGGGATCCCGTGAATTTCCGCGTAGGCTGGAAGATGTCTTTTATCAGATAAATAAGAGACAGCTTAACCTTTTTGATGTTTTGAATTAGCTTTTAAGAAGCTAAAGCAGAGGTATTGTGGGAAGAAATTTTTTTTCTCCTTCCAAAATTGACGTTTATGCATGATTACATCTATACATCAAATTTCAATAGAGATCTTTTGATAGGTTCACGGAAAAGATACAGCATCTTATAGAAGACTGTATTCAAAGAAGATCTCCAATATCAAAGCCACGGATGGTGTGTTAAAAAGTTTTTCCTTGACGAGAAAGAGAGATCAACAGGAAGAAGGAATCATAACATTCGCGAGGAAGAGAGTACAGAAATAGCTGTGATGGATTGACATGGTCATAAGAAATGCACAAGGAATCAATTTCGAATTAACGAGGCCAAGTGACACTCAGTAACAAAGTTGGATAAAAAAGAGGAGGGGGACTGAATAAGACGAAGAAACTGGAAAGGCGCCAGTCTATCCTGTTGTGTATAAGTGGACTATGTCGCAAACGTGTGTAATTAAATAGGATGGTTTCGCCAGCCGTTAATATTACATTAACTACCTAGTGTTTAGCGTCGTTATAATTTGTAGAGTTCAAAATAAAATTCCACAAGATAGCACGCGGATGTAATTTCTTGGCAGTGGAAAATATGCGTTGTTTATAAACATTTCAATGCTACGCAGCGCGCGCATGTGTGCGAGAGAGAGAGTTCTAAAAGCAACACTATGAACATAGTTATGTTGCGTTGGATTACAAGAGCTGCAGTAGATTTGTATATGACGTGAAATTTTGTAATACCCTTGGAAGTTCCAATGGAGAGTAACGCACTCAAGAAACCTTCCGGCCAATTAGATTTAATTACGTTGCTGAGCTTTTGCAGTACAACAGTTAGACAAAGACAATTACGTAAATGAGTTTTTTTGGGAATACCCTAGCGCAACAGTCCATGAAGGGCCAAGGCTTGCCGCCCAACCGCTGCGTCCCCCACCTCTGTCCACTACAGGCAGTACTGGAGGGTGGGACGTGGTCAGCGCTCCCCCCGAGCCCTTCCGGCCAGTTATGCGGCCTTCTCGACCTGGGGAAACTACTCCATCAAGTAGCTTCTCAATTGGTCCCCTCGGCACCTAACGAGGCTGAGTGCACCCCGTGCTAGACCTCCCAAAGAGGATAAAATCGCCATGCTAGTACTCGGGTCCTCTGCGTCAGTCGGCCATTTTATCATTTTCCTTTTTTCTTACGAATATAATATGCAAATACAATAAAATACACGTTTTAAGCACTTGGTTCTCATATTGTGAATCTAAAACAAAATAATTTGAAAACACTTTAGCAGCCATGTTTACGGATGAAATAGAAAAAGAAGTATGACGCATATATGACTTTCTCTATCCATTCTTAAAACAACTTAATTTTCTGTTTAATTCATGTTATGGAGATAAACATTTACAGAAATTAACTTGCTGCCAAGTTTCTTGTGGATGCAAGGGGAATATGATGATACAGAAGGCTTTAAGCGATAATAAAATGTTTTAAGAGCTGATGGCTATGTAATGGCACGAAATTTTATTCTCTTTGCATGGCCAGGACATTAAAAACTAAACGAATAACAACTTCCTATTTGAGAAATGTATAGGTTAGAAGATTCAAATCAATAACAAGGAATATGTCGAAAATTGTTATTACTACGAGTAATTGTGTACTGAACTTTATTTTTTGTGTAGTAATATTTTGTCTATCTCTTACAGATTAGTAAGTCATTCACTATGAAGGGCACTTGATGCTGTTCCCAGAAAATTCAAGATATAGATTTAATTTTTCATGCAAATCTGTTAAACTTGTTAGTTTAAGAAAGTCAAAATTTTCTGTAATGTTTCCATTTATAGGGTAGTTTGGCATGGGTGGATTTTCCTGGTAATGTATTGTTACATTCTTGTAAAATGCTGAACTTAAATCCCAAGTTTAGTGTTTAATCCACTTTTCGTCTATGAGTTATGTTGTTCAAACACACGTTTTATTAAGGGTCCTCATAAGGTGTATTTCTAGTGAATTGTGGATGTAGTTCTTGGGTGGAACCAATACCTTCTCTGCCTATTATGTTTGGGTTGCTTTGCAGGAAAATTAAAGCTGTTGGTGCCGACGACAGTTAAGGAGTGGCCATAAATAAAACTCAATTGCAGTTGTCTTGTATGTAGGTGGTAGAGACAGTGAAAATAAACACAGAGACGGCAGATTGACAGACATAGATCTTTTCTTGGTATTCAGGGGACTGAAATGTATATTTCCGTGGAAATCTCGTGTCAACTTCAAATGTTCGGTTGGAATATTATAGTTCCCGTACTTAGGATAGGTAAATGTAGTAAATGGTATAAAATGTGTGATTGCTACACTTATATATGTAGTTTGTTTAGGAAGTATAACCTTGGCCAAGAGCACAAAGAAACAACAAACACAGACAGGCTACTGCCGAGCCACCCACGCCAGGCCAGGAGTGGCGACAGTTTTAGAAATATCAACCAGCACATAACTTTCATCACCACTGCCCTTGCTCATGTTGCTGGTATTTCGGGAACAATCATAAGCGTCTCTCTTCGACCTGAATTCGGACTTCTTTTTCGGCAATACATTACGTCCTATGTCTTGGCGAAAGAAGTGCAAATTAACCCCGTAACCTCAAACGATGAATTATTTAGACGGAAATGGGGGCATGGTCAATGAAAAACTGAACATTTCAAATGTGATGGTTTGGTGCTTTCCCCTGCCCCCCCCCCCCCCTTTTCATACATAACCATGTACTGCCTGTGACTCCGAACTAACTTGATTTAGGAGAAAAGGCAGATAAAAGCCACAGATGTTTTGAACCCAATTAATCATATACATATACCTACATTAAAATATCGCTTAACCGAAACATTGCAGAGAATAAAGAATGGGGGAAAAGAAAGAAAAATGAACTAAATAATTTAATTGATTGCAATTAATTAGATCCCACTAAGAAAACTTGCTGTATGTCATCTTAATTCCCTCAGGTTGTTATGGGGCGAAAATTAAAAATAGGGGCAAATGCGAATGTGTGAACCTAACTCCCAAATATTGCTTCTGAGAAGGGTCCTTTATGCATTTAATTAGAGAAATGTTTGTGATTGACAAAATAATAAAGCAGTATGAGTATATATTTTTGTAGGAAGAAAGAAATGGAGGAGATTTAAATTAATTTGTAAACCTATTCATGCTCCGAACATGAGAAAAATTAAACAATGCAGTGTAAACTTTTAAATGTTTACTAAATGGAAGTTAATGTTAACAATAATGAGACGTAGAATTGGAACTCAAAAATGCAATGGCACAGCTGAGATAAATTTTTCATTTTCAATTCTACCTCTCAATGCCTACACACGACTTGCACCTGCAAGGAAATGACCAATAAGATGATCTTATATCTGGAAATATTTATCTCAACCAACAGGACGAAGATGTAGGAATAAGAATTTGTAAGAATAGTTAGTACAAGAGTGGAGAAAGTCATGTGAGTGCAGCACATCAGATTTTGTAATTTTCACATTTACATTTTAATCCCAGGAAAGTGGACTTAGTAAATTTGAAAGTACTCCTTGAGCCGAAAAGAGGACCTTTAACCTCCCATGCATAATCTTCTATGTTGTATCTCTCAGTTAAATGAGGAATGCATGGACTGCAAACTGAGATATTTTTGGTATTTACTCGGACTGCATGTTCTGTCAATTGGATCACTGATGAGCCTATATTGACTAACAGAACATATGATGCGTCAACTTCATCTGAAAAATGCAATGCCATAATATAACTAATAGGTCACAGAGTCCCAAGCGGTTTCCGGCTTTAAGACCTCTGGCACTGCTGATGCGATAAATGACCCTCGACAAAGCAGCCCTGCATTGTCCTGGACTGGACTGGATTGGACTAAGTAGTGATGGAATCGGTTTACAACTTCTCTTAACACTGAGACCTTATTTCCTCTGGCTATTGCTTTAGTCAAATAACCTCGTCCCTTTGATCAGGGACAGTAGCTTATTGACTACGTTGTGTTTAGGAAGATTATCATCCGGTTTTATTAAACCCAAAAGTTCATATCTTTGCTGCCCATTACTTCACATTTGAAGATTATGTGGAAGGCAGTTTCTTGCCCTTCATTATATAATGGTTTATCTTAAAAATACCCATTACATGTAGGCGTTCCCGTGATCTACAATGTTCTGTCCGAAGCCCAGTTATCGGGGTTATCTTGGATCTATTGAGATTAAATACTTCAGTGAGTGCTGATGATAATCTACTCATCATTCCTTCTATTTCAGCCCATTTCAACTGGTGGTGACAATTTATGCATATGCCATAAAACGTATCCACTAGGAGTGCTCTTTCCTTTGCTGTTTTTGTTGTAGTGTTTAACGCCCGCTTTTACTACTACGGCACCGCAGGCGATGACACTGATGATACATGGAATGAAGATGGAGCACCGGTGGAATGAGATGGCGGGGGAAACCGGAGCACCCGGAGAAAACCCGCCCCGACGCCGCTTCGTCCACCACGAATACCACATGCGGGTCCCTGGGATCGAACCCGGGCCGCCTAGGTGGTAGGCCAGGCTTTCTTTTGCGAAAGCATCTGGCCACGAAACCAGAAGTACAACTGAAGGATGGGGAAAGACATGGAGTGAAACGGAAATGATAGAAAGGAAATCGTGGTAGATGATAAAGCATCCCAGCAACGCCATGAGACAGGCACTAGGGGCCTTACTACCAGGGGAAACCCAAGGTGGTCGACGGGAATTGAACCCGAACCTCCCAGATGCGAGTCTTGCTCGTTACCGCGAAGCCATCTCACTCGTCTTTTTGAACACGTGATAAACTGTGTTTATGGGGAGTGAAAAGTGGAGGAAAAAAAGCATAAAAGCGCATCAAAGCTCTGTCTTCGTTTGTTTTCCAGATTGGTGATTAAGAACTGTGAAAAATCTGAATTGAAGTATGACCGTCTGCAGCTACGTGTCCACAGCTTCGTCTATCCTCCCGAATGTCACATTATACATGCAACAGGTTCCAAATGCATGCATTGGAAAATTCCATGCAGAAGCTGAAGACACGTTCAAGTGGTCTCTACTTCGCCCCTGGTGCACGTCTCATTATGGCGTTGGTAATTTTACCAATTAACACAAATTTGGGGCACAAGGCAGGATGACCCTTAAAACATAATGTTGTGAGCCAGCTGTTTCATATTTATGTGCTGGATGACGTCAGTACCGCGCCACCTTCACGCCGTGTGACATATGCATGAGCCTGCATCTACAGCAGGAGATGGTGCATTCATTGGCCTCTGGCTGGTAGTCTCGACCTCACAATTTGGATATTGTCATTTCATAGAAAGTAACATTTTCGAGGTTCTCTAAACAGGAAAGACATCAACAGATTATTTATACACATCTCTGACTTGTAATTAAAAAATCTGATGATTACATTCATGTGACTTTCTCTACATATATTTTACGTAGTTTCTACTACTATCCTTATACAATGTATCTACTTCATGTAAACGAGATAAACAGTTTCAGAAATATTTATATTACACATTTCAATGTAGATACAAGGTGAATACAGGAAACCTAGCTAGAGATGCATGTTTATAAAGGGGTCACTATCCTTGATATTCCTTCTGCTTCTTTACCTGATTACCCTCCCCGTATGTCACTGCCTAGGGTCCAGATGCCTCTCGGGGAGCGGAGGAACCTATGAACCTGCCCAGTACCAGGTATGAGAGTAAGAGGATGACAAGAAATGTAGGCAAAATGGATTGTTGGAAAGGTGATGGAGCAGTTGGTGGAATGAGTGGCAGGGGAAACTAGAGAACCCGGAGAAAACCCACCTAAACGCCGCTTCTTCCGTCACAAATACCACAAGCGGATCTCTGAGATCGAACCCGGGCCGCCTCGGTCTAACCGCTCGGCCACGACGCCCTCTTGAAATTCCACTCTTTAAAATTTACGGGATACAACGGACATATGTTTTGGAAAAAAATACGAATAACGGATATCTAGGGGCGGAAAGTAGAAAGGGGGAAAAAAAAACACCTACATTTCCTACTTTTTTGTCTTTACAGTTTTTTCTTTCTTTTTTGTCTTATTTTTTTTATGGTTTACGAAGTTATACAAAATTTATTCTAAGTAAAGAATTCCTAGGCTATTTGCAGAATATTCAAAATGCAATATTACGTCAATGTAAACTTTTCCAAGTAAATTGTAGTTGAAAATCTTCGTGTCATATCTTCGAAAGATGCTGATGTTATATACGAAGTTTGGTATTTATAAGACATTTCTTTTCCGTTTTATGTTGTTCACTCACTCACTCACTCACTCACTCACTCACTCACTCACTCACTCACTCACTCACTCACTCACTCACTCACTCTATCCCTCCCACATACGCTCTCCCTCTTACACATGCGCGCATACTAATAATTTAATTCTTTTTAAGGGAGCTAAAACAAGTATATATGTCGAATATTTTGGTAGAATACAATATTACCTCTATGGTGGAGAAAGAAAATGTCTGTGACAGACCTGACGTGAAGTTGGTGCGTACCCACGTGTCGTGGCGTATGAGGCAGTCCGTCTGTCTGGCCGGGTGCCCGTCGTTTCGTCCGGCGCCGCGACGACCGCCTCCGTCGCCCATCACGTCCAATTTCACCCCCAATTACCCAGCATGGAGCTTCCCATTTAAAAAGCTGTACCACACACGAGCGAGGAAGGAAGAATGGAGTGTAATGAATGATTGTAGTGGCATAGGCCCAACCTTTCCTAACATCCTGATGCGAGGTCTCTCCCTGGGTCATCGTTATACAGGATGATCTGATCGTACCGCCTCCAGCACAGAATCTTGTGTCCTTTCGTACTGGTCATTGGCATATTAAAACCCTGACTAACTCCATACCTACTTATGGATCGGATCCACAGAAATGAAGCCACGTAATAATTGCAGTGGACATGGTCCTTTGAAACGTTACAACGCCCATTACAAGTTCCACATTTTGAACAGACAAGAAATTTGATGTGTTGTGGTCACGTGATTTTCCTTACTCTTGTATAAACTATTCTTGCAAACACTTATTCAACTATTTATTTCATCCTAATCAAGATAAATCATCATTAACTCCTTGTGGTGTTGGAGAGTTTTGCTGTTCCAGCCTCGTACATCGAGATGAATATTTGCAGTAATTATCTTAATGCTAATTTTCTTGTAGTTGCAAAGAGAACACGAGAATACAGTAATAGGCTTTAAACGTTACTCAAATCTTTTAAGAGTTGGTCACGATGATGGCTTTGAAATTCGCTCTCCCTTTGAATAGCCAAGACATAAGAGTATATTCCTGTTTTTTAAAAGTATGGGTAAGTATTGAAAAATGCAGACAAATAACAGGGAGTATCTCCAAAATGGTTCAGTGCAAAAAAAGGCATAAATTGTGCGTTTTAACGAGATTATATACATATTTTGTATTTCATATTTATGTCAAATTCATCCAGAAAGGACTTTGGGAACAGTCCCAGAATATTTAAGATATGCATTTCATTTGTCATAAAAATATGTTAAACTTGTGCTATTTTAATCAAAATTGTTAGAGCCATTTTTTATATATTCAAGATGTACGAAAAATGTTCCATGTAAAGAGTAATCAGGAGATGGGGAATTTTCTTCAAATGTTCATGCCGCACCCTTGGAAGATGTTATTTAAATACCAAATTTGGTATTTACCTAGGGTGGTTTAGGGTGGAGGAATTTTCTTCAAAATCTTCGTATCGAAGATGTTAGACTTAAATACCAACCTTAGTTTTTAACCGACTTTTCGTTTTTGAGTTATGCTGTCCACGAACTTACACACACACACACACACACACACGCTCGCGCGCTGACCTTTTTCTAAAAATGGTTTTTTTTTTTTTTTTTTTTTTTAATTCAGGGATCTCAAAACATATTTCCGGTGAAACCTCGACGTCGAATTTTTGGATGGAATACAATACTTTCCCTACTTACCAGTAGAGAAAGTAAAAATGACAATTTCATTGACGTTTCTCATGAATTATTAATTGAAATGCACAAAATAATAAGGTTGTTCCAAACCGGTAGAAGAATCATGTCTAATTTTGCACGGGGATCTCTCACGCTCAGGTCATCACCCCTGAGAACGAAAAACAATAATTGTGAACATTTGGAATGCCATTACTAAAAACAGCCCTGTTTCGGATTAGCACGCTGTCGTCAGCACGGAAGGGCACAAAGCGGATGTCAAATGCTTCAACAGCACTAAACATTTGGTCTTTTTCTATCGGTGAAGTCATGCTGATATTCCGCTTGCATGTCTCTTTTACAGAAACGCATTGGCCTTTGACAGGAAGAGATCCTTGGGACACCTCCTTCCTGCTTTCTTGTGCCTTGGCATTGGTTTCTCAGTGGTCGTAACTTTTAACTCCTCCTGTGGTGAACCTCAAGTTCTCGCACTGAGGGATACCGCACTTCTGATAGCGTATTTCTATTCAATTCTCAACATTTGCCCTCTGCACATGTTATGTGATGTTTGAAAAACGGATACAGTGGAATTCGGATAATTCGAATGTTTATAATTTGAAATCGTCGCTAATACGAAGATTTTTCTTGTCCCTTGAATTTTGTATTAAATCAAGGTAAAAAAAATCAATGCAATGTAATTCAAATTTCATTTTCGTGATTCGAAGTTTTTGTTCAGAAATATCAGTAGAAAGTTAATCTAAACGTGGAAATTTAACTTGCCCATATGTTTCTCGAAAAGACGTCATCGCTCAGGGGATGTTTGTTTCGTCGGAGGAGCCGGCCTTGAGCGTCTTTACGTGCTCCCACATCCCCTTGTTTAAAACACGTGCGCCTAGTTGTCGCGTTGCAAATCAATGCCACTGTTAGTAAACCTCGTGTCCAGCACAAGACTAACTTTTGTGGAAAGAGTCGTCATTTGAGAAGTTGAAAAGGGGTTGAAGAAAAAAAATCTGATGTGTTGCACTCACATGACTTTCTCTACTCTTGTACTAACAATTCTTACAAACTCTTATTCCTATATCTTCTTCGTGTTAGTTAAGAAATATTTGTACAAATTATCTTATTGCTTATTTTCTTGTAGGTGCAAGGGGAATATTGGAATACAGTAGGCTTTGTGCGATAGTCAAATCTTTTAAAGCTTTGAGATTCCGTTCTCTTTGTACACGTAACATAAAAAAATGAACAACGATGACCCATTTCACGAAAGTTCCAAGTTTTCCGAAACTCACACACATAACAAGGTATATCTCCGAAATGGTTCACCCTACAAGAAAATTTATTGAGACATAAATTGTGTATTTTAGCAAGATCTACATTTTTTGTGTAGTATAATTTGGTCTATCTCTAACGGTTTACCAGTTATGCAAAAGTCGTCCAGAGTAAATACGACTACAGGGGCTATAGCCAGAAAATTCAAGATATACATTTCATTTGTCATAAAAATATCTCAAACATATGACATTTTAATCAAAATCGTTAGAGTCATTTTCAAGAAAATCAAAATTTTCCATGTAAAGGGTAGTTTAGGGTGGGGCTATTTTCTTCAAAATCTTCGTGTCACATCCTTGAACGACATTAAACTTAAATACCAACTTTGGTTTTTAACCGACTTTTCTTTTTTGAGCTATGCTGTCCACAGACTGACAGACTGACACACACACAGACCTTTCTCTAAAAATGCTTTTTTTGGATTCAGGGGGCCTCAAAACATGTATTTCCGGTGAAATCTCGACTTCGAATTTTTGGGTTGAATACAATACTTCCCCTACTTACCAGTAGAGAAAGTAAAAATTGAAAGCGCGAAAGAATACAGGTACCACCGAACATTGTCAACTTATTTGAAGAATAAGGAGAAAATTTTAAGCAGTAAAAATGGAAAGACTCGAAAAAGAGTGAGACAACCGGAAAATCCTGGTGGATGTGTATCTGTATTGCTAAAATGTCAATTTAGGGAGTAACTTCTGTAATTCGAAATTTTTTTATATTTCGATTTTTTCAGCTTTGAACTATCCAAGTTTCACTACAATGAAACTTCTCTTGGAGTAAATTAAATACAAATAAAACATTAACAGTTGGTACTAGAATTACTGACGGGTAAGATTTATAATTTTATCAGAAAATAATATGGAATTAGATAAACAATTGCAATAAAAAATTAAAATCAATGCATAATGTAACAAGCTGAATTACAGTTATTAGCTAAATTATGTAAGTTTCGTGGATGGAAGTATTTTCGATGCAATTTAGGTCAGGTAAACGCACTTAAGCTAGTGTATGTGGTTAATTAAGTTATGACGAAAATCAGTCGACCAAACTTAGCTCGAATTGTAAGTGAAATTTGCTGTTTAGCTGTCGCAGACGTTGCTGGGCTTGTAGATATTTTCGTAATACTGAAAATGAGAGGCAGTTAAACTCTCAGAATTTTAGCGTGATACATATAACTCATGGTTTAAGAGTTACCAATATGGTAAAAGTGCTGGTGATGCTTCGCAAACGGGACTTAGTTTACTAAAACAGTTTCTAAAATTGGCGTTTTTTCCCTCGTGTTTTACAGTCTTAGAGACCTGTATATTGTGGTCGATTGTGGGCATTCCTCAGCGCTTAAAGACCCCGCTCGAGTTATGTAGATTTAACGCAACTTCTGATGAACATTTTGTTGCCTTACTTCTGTACTGTCTTTTGTCTTCTTTGGATATCCTGTTTTGTGCCGCCATAGTGCATGTTTTGGTTCTAAAAGTTATTGTACGAACTGCCATCGTCTTGTATAATTTCATTATAGAGAATTTTCTACCTTTATGTTCTATTTAATGTTCCGATTATGTATGTAATTAAACTTATTTAGTTTATTTTTATATATATTTCCATTGTTCCTATATAGTAGCATTCACAAACTCGGCAACTCAGTTCAGATAGGCTATTATTAGCTTACATTAAATTTATCGTCAACTTAACTGGTATTTTTATCCCCATACCCGCCCACGTATATCCTGAGATAAATATCTCAGTTCTGCACTGGAGCCGCTGGCAGCAGATGCACTGACGAAGGAGACGGACATATCGGCATCACGATACACAGCTAAGGAAATTTACTTTTGTGCATATTCAACATTGTATACCGGGTGTCCGTATGTTTATGCGGCTGTTAGTGAAATAATAAACAATTTATATCCATTAATCAAGAAACTAGATGGCCTCAAATATTTGACACATTTTTTTTTTCGGTGAAACGGTTCTTTATCGACAATAATTGAATTGGACATATTTGTTACACTCATGTCGAATCCTTGCTTAATGTACCTTCCACCTGGTATACAGGTTCGAAAGAATGGTCTGTGATGGTGTCTGTTCTATACAAGGGAAGGTGATGAAAAACAAGAAATCCGAAGCAACGCCTCTAAAGTAAAAAATAACATTCAACTGTCTTGCTTTAATTCTCCAAGACGTAACCTTTTGTGTGCCTTCTGCAAATAAGAAAGCCTTTAAATGACATTATTTTACACTTTTGGACCGTTATGACATTTAACAAGGAATAATAATAAACCCGTAAGAAAACATGCTTAAAATCTCTTTTCCACACGAAATGTAATTATCCAACATTAATTAGTTTAAGGAATTATAAGACAAAAAGGAATGTCGAGGGAGAATATCCATTATTATCCCGTTGCTTCTTCTTCGGATGGAATAATTGGAAGTGACAGAGATGAAAATCATTCAGGTAAAGCAGAATTAGTTGCTAAGGAAACCTGCACACTTGTTAGTGTACCTACTTTACAAATTACAAAGTTAGTCTTCGGTGCAAGACTGGCAGGGAGAGCGATGATGACACAGGGGAATGAATGTGTGAACCAGCAGAGCATGGCTTCATTAAGGTCGGCGCAGAAACTCAGAGATCATCGTACAAAAATTTCCAAGCTCACGGTTTATGATAATTGTGTTTGGTTAGAATTATTCGCGAGCACTACCGTAAAAAACACCGCTTAAGATTTAATCGCTTCTTAAATCTTGCTACAGAAAAAAATAAAAGGTTGCATAATGTGCATTTGTCTTAATTTGTCACCTTCCCGTCCCCATCGTTAAGTTACATCTTCTTGCTTCTTTGCCATTTTTCCTTTGCATATTATACCATCTTGTAACTCTTCTTTGCTTCTCATATGTTTGCTAATATTTAAATTCATTGTAATAACAAACTAATTTGTCTGCGAACGTCAGACTGTCGAATATTTTTATCTGGACTGTTTAATAAATAAAATATGAATTTTAATACTACATCGCAAAGATTTCACCAGAAGATGTGCAATTCTATAAAAATAACATAATTTCGATTGATATAGTTCGATTTGCTCAGCACTGCCAAATCAGGGAAACGATCTTCTCTTGTTATAATTGAAAACCAGTTTTAATCTCGAATAAATCTAATTTTATTTGTAACATTAACAGTAAATATTAAGAACAATTCCAGGAAAAACTTTATTAGAGAAAATAAACGATACAGAAATTAGAGAAAATTGCCAAATTTTATTAATGAGCGATGGAAATAGTGTAAATAACACATTAACAGGATAGAAAGCAACCTTCTAGTAAAAGGAGCCAAAGAAGGCAGACCTTTAGATGGGAAAAGGAGAAGAGGAAGACTCGCTAGGAGATGGATTAGCAGTATTTATAACTCATCGAAGAATAAAAGGGGAAATGAACAGTATATTATCTTACACACAAAGTAGAAGAAGGACAAATTATCTTTCCGCTGGAAAAATACACCAATTTTTAAAAGAATACTTAAAATGATATTTTGAGTTTTAATCGATAAATTATTTTTAGGGATTTATGAGAAACAGTTGGCGCCGCTGAGTAAACGAAATTGATAGTTTGTATAAAAGAAAAGAATGACCAGGTGATAATTCGTATATAATTCAACGCCCCTTATACTCTATTAAATGAATACATTAGGTATATAAAAAATTATGGAGTTATAAAATACAGGGTGAAAGTGAAATGATCCGCCAGACTTTAACAGCGAATTTCTCACGTTGTGAATAATAAGAAAATCTAATACCAAAATGTTGAAAAGTTTATAGTTTTCTAGAAAAAAACTATTTTTATCAAAAAATGTTATCACCTGGCTGAATTATTATTGATTGAAGGTTCTTGATTAATGGCTATATTCATAGAAAATTGAATAAATGACAACTTTTTCCTTTGGCGTATTTCAATAGATTCAACTGTTTTAGTGTAAATTAAATTATGTTTTTCTCAAATTGGCAGTCGTTACTCTTTTTGCTCCCTTTCTTTCCTGGCACGTGAACGTAATGGGCTTTCTAGACTATCACATTGCGACTAGCTGTTAAAAGATTTGACTATCGCTCAGGCCTACTGTATTCCCAACAAATGTTCATCTTGATTAACATGAAGTAGATGGAATAACCGTTTGTAATTGTAGTTTGTTGAGTGAGTAGCGAAAGTCATGTGGTGTTTTCATGTTCTGGCTACTTGTTCATCTGTAGAAGCCAATAGTATGGCAGTAGTGTGCCACGAACCACGTAAGTGACCGCGTAAGCAACAAGATAAAACAAACCCATACAAAAGAAAGCGACTGGAATGTAAACAAGAAGGAAAGGTTTTGCTCCCATGTGTTTCGCTGGAATATATTTCAATCAAGTCTCCACATGTGGGATGCGTTTTACCTTGCTGATACATGCCAAGGTTACTTTCCGATCAAAACAATGCTATCATGTAGGATCTGTCTCCTGCACCAGCTGACTTTTTCGAGTAATGCTATCAGAACTCTTAGAACACATGGAGTAACGGCAGGGTGTAGTCGGCCAGTCGGATTTTATCAGTTTTCACCACGTCTGATAGGCATTTAACATACTTTCCTGGTGACTGAAATAACCAAAGGTGTATGCGTTTAGTGCAACACCAATTTTTCTTAAGCTGTTGCAGTAATAGCCTTTGCCCTTGCACACGCTCAATAGCCTAACCGAGCGAGGTGGCGCCGCGGTAGCGTGTGCGACTCGCATTCGGATGGTCCCAGGTTCAATCCCCAGCGAGCGAGTACTCTGACTTGAGAACTTCCGTGGTTTCCCCATGTCACTTAGGCGATTGCTGGGGTGCTATGCTTCATACCAAGGTTTCCTTCCCTTCATTCCATTTCGTTACCTTCCATGTGTGCTTTCAGGGGTGTGGTGTTTGGCGGTGCCGGACAGATGGCGCGGATGCTAGTGTATTGTAACTGCTGTTCTCGGCGCTAGATGGCGTTGGGCACCGGAATGAAGAGATCTCAGCACTTGTTAGGGACTTCCGCGCATCTGTGACCAGCCTGGTTGCGGCCCTGTGGCACCTTGCGGTTCCATCACTTCACCCCTGCCTCCTAGGGGTAGCATAAATTTCTGAACGTTGTCCATAAAAATACTCGAGGGTGGTTAAATCAAAAGTTGCCTGAGTGACCACTATATATCTGTGTAGGTCTCAGTGCGTGAGGTGTCCCCCTGCATTACATTCTTTACCCTTTTCACCTTTTGCCCAATAGGAGACATTTTCTCTGGAGGCATTTAAAAATATCCCACAGGACTCCTAAAGTATTTGTTAAAACTCATGACACTGTAAAGATACACTCACACACACACGCGCGCGTCGAGGAAACATGCAAAAGCACCGCTAAGCAACTACAAATACCATAGTTTGTAATGATTTCTCGTTAATGCAGCTTTTTTCTACGTTGTTGCATTCGAATTACCTCTTCCTAGTTACAGAGAAAATCTCATTGGGCTGCCCATGTACATAGTGTCTAGCCCCTCTGTAATTGGTCAGCCCTCTGATATTCTCTAAATATACTTACTTTTTTGACGTGCACTGTTGTTTGTTCTTTAACTACTGTTAATAACCTTCAAATTTGGCTTTTCTTTTTACTTTCCTCTTTTGATTCACTTATTCTCACCAACTTTCCTTATACTTTCTATTTTCTTAAATTCTTTTTTATTATTCTGAGTAACCAACATACTTCAAATACTGAGAAAACACAAGAAAGGCATAACAAAAGAGGCAAAATTTGTCTGCGTTGTTACTTAAAGGTCGATGTCGGAGGGATAAACGAGTATTACATGAGCTCGCTGTTCCTTTTTTATTTTGAGGGATGGCTCTGGGGTAACGTGAGGCTTGCATTCGGGAAGTCTGGGGTTCAATTTCCATTCACCTTGGATTTCTTGTTTTTGTGCCCTGTAGGTGAAATGATGGTGATTCCCCATCTATCACGATTTACTTTCCATCATTTTCCTTTCGTTCTGTTTCCCTTTCAGCTTTTTCAGTTGATTCACGTATTCAACACTGGCCTGTTTCTTTTCTTGTAATATTTTTGGCGGTTAAAATAACCAAGGTAATCACTTGGCAGGTCACAGATAATGTAACAACGCCTTTGAGAATACATGCATTGCTTTATTATAAATGAGGGGTGGAAAAAATAATAGTAGCTGAAAATTAAATTAAAAATTAACTTTATTTCATTAATCCACTGCCTTTTGAGTTGCATGTAACGACTGCGTACACAACAGTTCTTGACCATAGCAAGCCTTAGGCCATACGTGCATAAGTCCTGCAGGGAAAACGAAAAAGGGAATTTATGATGGGTGGTGAAGTGAAAATAAATTCAAGTACATTTTGGAAAAGAACTGTTGGTTTTTCTGGTCTCAGAGGTGCAGCGAATCTGCGGGTGCGAACAGGAAACATGTTCAGATCTGAATCTTCCCTAAGGATTGATTTACATGAAGTGAAATTCAGGTTTGTATCCCGGAGAGCTTTGTACCCAAAGGAAATATACCGCATCCTGCTAGAAACTAAAAGAGGTGGGATCCTAATTGGTATTTCTCGATTTTTTTGAATATCTATGCAGAGTTCAAAACTGTCCCTGTGGAAAGCATATTTTGCAATAACGTGGCAGTTCTTTGGCTTCGAAAATAACGATCTTTTAGAGTATTTCGGAAGCATCCTACCTTTTGTGAGATTCAGTAGTGAAACAGCCACGAGGAAAAGGCAAAGATAGGATGAGAAACTTGAAGAGAAATCAACATACCGCACGAAATCTCGATCCATTCCCGAACCTTAACGACTATGGCACACATTTTTGGGCTATTTAGCATTTGCTTTGCTTTAGCGAGTTGTGACAAATGACTAGTTACTTTTAATGTCACTTTATTTGTTCTAAAACTGAGCCACAAAAACATTACCTGTTTTATCGTTAACACAATCTGCAATTCATCATGATCTTGCAACTCACAGCTGTCCTGTTCTATCTTAACCGTGACACAAATACTTTTCTCTGTACACAAACTACAGCACTCAAACAAAAACCTGACTAATTTGCTCACCGGCTCGCCTGTATAGTGCAAGCGAACTACCGGCGAATTTTCTGGAAATGATGTTTTCGACACTACAGCTTTCGGAGCTTCTCAATTGTCTGGAACCGTCGTTCTTGCCGCTCGTTGCCAAGCAACCTAGTGCTGTGAGGTAGCTGTCTTGAAACCTCCTTTGATGTGCGGCCGCCTCTGCCATATTATGTTTGCACCAAGTGCGATATAGATAATCATTTTACCTTTTTTATTGTCCGTTTTTGCCTCCGCTTAGCTGGAATCATCGCATTGAAATTCCTTTTTACACCCAGCGATGGCGATAACAGTCATTTGGAACACATTCCCAATATTTGTTAACTTGCCTAAGAGTTTGACTAGATACGGCATGAAAAATCTACGTAGAAAAACATCTTACGTGAGTGCTCACATGGCTTTCACTGCTGCACTTTTTTATAAACGCTTATTCTATCTACTTCATGCTAATGGAGATAAAAATAATTTTATTTCACGTTTCCTTCTAGGTAAAATGGGAATATTGTTTATGAGCTGGCCGTTGTGTGACGGCTTTGAAATTCCAGTGTACATCTAGAGCATAAAAGCTTTGAGAAATGTAGATGTATTTGAAAATTCAAACCAATAATGAGTATTTCGAAAATGTTTAGCTAAAAAAGTTTGCTTTAACAAGATGCACTTTTTTTTTGTGAAGTAAAATGTCTCACGATTTACCTACCAGTCATGCAAGAGCCATCCAGAATCTAGAAGACTTCAGATGCTATTCTCAGAATATTCATTTGTCATGAAAATTAACTTAAACTTCTGGTATTGTAATCAGAATCGTTACAGCTGTGTTTAGAAAAATCAAAATTTGCCAAGACTTTCTATGTACAGAGAGTTCGTTTTTCAGTTATGCTGTTCACACGCAATACACTTGTTTCTAAAGAAAGGATTTTTTTTTCTTTTCTTTTTAGCTTCATGGGGTCGCGTAATTGCATTTCGGGTGAAATCTCGACATCGAAATTTTGGGTGGAATTCAGTACTCCCTCTACTTGCTCCAGCTAAGTGGAGAAAGTAAACATTAATAGTATCTAACCCATTGCATTTAATTCTCTGAAGTGTGCGAATATATAACAATCACTACACTTTATTGTTCCATTCTTATAATGCCGTAAGGTTGGCACTCCTCGTGGATGCTCCACCTGGAAGGTATAGTTACTCTTTCAGACGTTGCAAAAATTCAGAGTCGCACTGAAAGGGTTTGGAAGGTAAAGGAAACCCAAGTGGCAAAATGTGTAAATTTGGAAACCTTTCTTGGTTGACCTTGGCTTCAAGCAGATGGAAGAAAAGGGTTGAACGAAGCTGCTACCCTATCGCAGTCCGGCATCGCACTTTCTCCCCTCCGGCCCTGGTTATAGGATGGTCCAAAAAGTGTTCCCACATTCCTTGTCCATTTATCGCAACATTGTATCGCCTCTTTAAGATTTACGAGAGAAGAAATGGTGCCAAAAACCTGGTATTGCTGGCAAGAGCTTTGCCGTGTGCATCCAGTCATTTCATGTTTACACTTTTACTTTGTTCATTGCATACCGATTGTAGACAGCGAAAGTATCCCATAATTATTCTGCATAGAAATTTGTTACCCATCGAACTTTTATCAGAAGAATGTATATTTTGGGAATGGCCGAATAAGAAAGTACTTTTAGACGTGTCCCTGCACGCATATGTGTGAGAGGAGAGGAGGAGGAGGAGGGGGGGAGAATGACAGAAAGGGAGAGCTTAACTCATGAACAAAAGTTGGTTAATTTCAACAACTTCCAAAGACTCAATACAAAGGTTTTCAAGAATCCCTCTCACCTCCAGAAACTACGCTTTATATGGAAACATTTCCATTAAGGTTAATCCACTCAAAATAACACATTTACGATACTTGCATGAATAATGAAATAAATGTCTTGGTTGTGATTGAATTTTGTATGCTTTTGTTTAAGGTACACTGGGAGGAAAATTGGAACAAAAAGTTTTTATATATATATATATTTATTTATTTTTTTTTTTATTTTTTATTTTTTATTTTTTTTTTTTTTTTTACATTCAAATGTTCCTGGAACTTCTGTACATCCGGATCAGTTAACATTTTTCATAATCCCCACTCCATATGGTCATTACGGCCCTTTCAAATTGTGCCCTTCCCTTAACGTACACAGCATGTTCCTATATAAAAGCCTGTTTTTCTCAAAACTACATTTCTGCATATTCCAAATGTAGGTCGCGGCTCAGGTTTGCTTCAAATTCAATGAAAATTTCCAAAAGTATTCATAATTAGTAACTAAACAATTCTACGATTCAATATTGATGTTATCATTAACATGAGTTCCAAAAACATTTTTTGTGTGAAAAAAATAATTTTTAAGATTAAATTTTCTTTGTTATTAAAAAATATGTATAGTATAATCAGCAGATGTATTTGAAATAGCTCTTCATGCAATTGTTACCCATGTTATAGAGTACCATTTCTGCCAATGTAAACCAATTTTAAGAAGTCACGTATCACATTTTGAAAATGTGCCTTAATAGCATAATTGAATTCATAAAATAATTTATATATCATAATCAAATTATTCAATTTTAATGAAGTTTAGTGTATGTACATACTATTCTCATGTAACTACAAAGTAAAATGTGGAACTTTCAAGTTTCACTCCCAGTGTCTCGTAAAACCATAAGAAATGAACAAAAACTTACTGCACAACGAATGTAGATTTCTTTCAAGCCTTCATTTTATCTGGCATTAGTCATTTCAGACATGCTCCTTGGTTCTTAGTTTGAATTTTCCAAAACTATATTTTTTAAGTACTTGGTCACCATGTTTTTATTTCTCTTGATGCCATAATGGAGTGTAGAATTAAAAAACAGCGGTAGGCCACCGCTAAACCACAGCAAGTAAGTTCTGCTTTACATTCGCAGATTTTCTCTGCTCTTAATTTTTTATTTTTACATATTTTCAACCAAGCAATCTAATTTTTCCTTTCCATGACATGTTTATGGAAAATAGTCCGTGAGTAAATTATCTTACGTTTTTAACTACACGAATGTAATGTCACAGAGCACTTATTAATAGACTGGTCTCACATTGGAAACAAAATCACATATAATAAATGCATATTTCAAGATTTGTAGCCAATGTAACACAGACAAAAGTTACCCTTGATTGGTGCTACATATAACCTAAAATAATTCGGTGCACATAGACTTTATGTAGTGTTAACTATAAACATGTCTTTAAATGTGCATTCTTTAGTCACTGTGCATTTCTTATGGTAAAAGTTGGAGCCATTTCTCTCCTGAAAACTTCTCACTTCCAGGCTGATTAGTAAATAATATTGTTATTTATTTTTAATTAGGCTACTGTTTGTTAGTAATGAAATAAGTCGTAGTTATGTTCTCACCCACGGGAAGCAGGAAACAATCACTCCAACATGTTAACAAAGCGATGTAATACCTTAAATTACCGATTTCACAATAGGAAAAAAATAGCTTTTTTTTGTAGTTGACCAATTATGTGCTGCTAAATACTCACGTTTTTGTTAATACGCGAAACAATGTAACAACTGACGTGAGGAAAGAAATGCCGATATTAAAAACTTCCTCAAGCAGGTTGTCAAACGTGCCATTAATAAATAACCTGAAATAACAAGAATAGTGAAATTAGATCGGCAAAAACCTTGATAAAATTTCTCATTACAAAAGGAAAAGTCATAGTTGGCCCTTAAGCTCCGAAAAGGTACGCACTATGAAAATAGGCAATTACAAGGGCATGAAATTTATTACGGTAAAAATAAGTTCTGAGTTTGAAAATAATATATAAATGTCTGAACTAAACCAACACCTTATGAGCATATCTATCGACTAAACTTTTAAATACTGATTATTTCTTTTCTTGCATAACACCATTGCATTAGTAATTTTTCTTGGTGAAACTCGTTTTTTTCCAACACAGCCTTAAAAAGTCTGCATAGGACCATAAGTACACATCTCAGAGCATATATCCAGCTTTTATTTTCAGATATGCTCTTGTATGTTCACAGATAATAAATAGTGTGGGAAAGAATTGCTGAAAACGGTCATCTATAGTCCATTTTTGGCTTGAAACCAATTTGCTTTCATTTCATTTTGAGGGGCAACCACATCTACATCTATCCAATAGTACAACAAAAAATTTGACTCATTTTACTTTTTCATATAGTCATCTGTATAACACAACAAAAGCTGCAATATCTTGGAGAGAAAACCTCGGACAGTGAATAACCACAACTTTGCTTCGAGTCTAATAATTTTCATACCTCTGTATAAAATACCATAAAATTAGTCTTGCACAACTAAGGATAAAACATATTTACTTATGCAAAAGTCTACGATTCTGAACAAAGGAACGAAATAGGCAAATAACAAATGCCGAGCTCTGGTATGACGTTTTCTATTACAC
Source organism: Tenodera sinensis (assembly GCA_030765045.1). Lineage (NCBI taxonomy): Eukaryota > Metazoa > Arthropoda > Insecta > Mantodea > Mantidae > Tenodera > Tenodera sinensis. Next base: position 112,874,047 of record CM060969.1, read on the forward strand.
AACTTCGCTTGAATATTGCCTCGGTGAATTTGTCTTGTTTTGAATCTAGGCACCGCTTTTGTTTTCTTTCATGAAGTTAGGAAGAAATAAAACAATATATTGATGGTTTGTTGTTTGGAATATCGAAGTATGGAAACAACGCAAAACCGGAAAATTGATAGAGCAAAACCTGAACTTGTAATCCATAGAGGGCAGGGTTACCACTTCTTGCTGCCTGTCTGCCGAAACAAAAAATACATTAAAACAGTGTTGCACATAAAGGCTGAGTTGTTTTTTTCATTTTCATTACTGGGTTCCCAACAGGGCTGTAACAAAAAGAGAACGGAGGCGATGTTTTGGTCAGATTTTGATTATTAAGGGAAGTGTTTTACTAGATATCCTCCAGAGGTCCATCTTTTAACGTAAATATGCAGCAGCTGAAAAAGGAGCGATATGCCACGAAGAGTTGGTACAGTACCGAAGCGCGGGACGGTTTACAACCCTTTCAGAGGGTTGAAGTAACGGTACTGTGTAGGGTAGATGGTAAGGACTTCCCAGGTCTGGTTTACACCACCAGATGCATATACCACTTCCCAGGAATTCAAACTGGCGACTTAACACTATATTAAAATACTGGGAATTACTAGTTTCATTTCAAGTCGGTAAATCAGATTTGTTTTAAGCATATTTATTAAATCACTAAATCTCACATCTAATTGCATTTAATGGGAAGCTATTGTAAAAACAGTTAAGAAGTTGGAACGCTAATGTAAGCATTAACACTATTCCAAGCAAACAAACACAAGGAACGGCCTCTACCCAACCAAGGTTTGTTTGAATTAAACTCAACAGTTGACATCCTGCAAGATAATATCTGTACTGCTAAGTTAACAACTGCAATTAACACCAAGTATGGCCATATATTTTCCATGCGTATATTTTAGGAGCAGTTGCTGATACTGATGTTAACTGGATCAGCAGAATATCACCAAAAGAAACCTGAAAGCACCACAAATAGAGGAAATAGTCATAGTTAGGTTTTGGTAAATTGTAAGACCCAAAAACTTGTACAAAGAGCGCCGAAGAAAATCATGGGCAGATTTACTATCGTTTCCTAGGTCTTTTGAGTGTGTTTTTCAACTTTCTTATAGCAGAGCGTGGTGGCTTGAAAGCAGTAATAAGAGGAAAAAGAGGGGAACCTTTACTTGCTCTGATATATATCTGGAATCTCTCTCTGTCTCACACACACACGCACGCACGCACACACACACACACACACACACACACACACACACACACACACACACACACACACACACACACACACGACACAGATGTATGCTGCAAAGGAAAATTTGTATTATGTACGTGCTTAAAACAGCTAATTAAACCAAATGGAAACAGAAATATTAAGTATCTAGAGGAAAATAATATATACTGTGTATAGAGTTATTTATGTGATACATTTATGGGGAATAAACATCTCAATGATTAAATAAACTACTTTTGTTACAATTGACTAATCATGTTTAGAAACTAGAGACCAATATATTTATGTGAGGTATGATTTACATGAATATGACCATGCATATTATGACAATAAAATCGTGTTACAATTTTGTTTACATTCCTATAATAAACAATGGGTAGTAAAGGTAAATTAATCAATTATAGTTTGAGTTAGAGGGAAATGTGCTTCTTTATTTATTTACTTTTACTTCTATTCAGCAAGGAGTTCTGTTTACTTTTTCTTATAAAGTTCTGCCTTGCTATGTATTTAATGAATACAATTAAAACTTTAATTTGCATCCGCTGAAAATCTCATACATACACAAATATTTCGCTAACCTAGGCGCTCATCATGTATTCCCCTTAGATTTTAACTTCTTCACAGGCGTGACCTACACTAGCCGATGAAGCATGGCTACCAATCATGACATGAATGTGACAAACGAATGCACACTTTCTTAGCCAATACTTCGAAAGCGTATTTCGTTTATACGCCATCTTGTATCCTTTGTTTTGGTTATTGGTTAAGGTTATTTAGCAAAAGCCTTGTATCGCAGCCTGAATCAATGAATGAAATGGTCAAGGCTTTGTGTAATGATAAACAATGTGACGTAGACGCGAGGTGCAGTGAGATTTTCTTTGGCACTTTTGTACTAAGATGTCCTCACTACATAACACTTGGCATCAGTAAGTACTTATGTACAATATTAGGGAAAGAGGGGAATTTTGGGCTATATGAATGTTGAGGTCGTTTAATGTGATAAATCATATTAATCGTATATCAATGATATTAAAAATTAAACTTCCCACTATAGTTTGTGTACCCCTTCTTCAAATATTCTTACCAAAAAATATGTACATCTGCCAATCGTGATGAACGTTAACAGAAATAGTTTATAATAAATCTCGTTCTAGGTAAAAAAGGTGTGAAACGATAATCACAGCTTTAAGAATCCATTTTCTTGTTCTCTATTAACGTCCAAAATAACGTTCAACGGGATAGAAAAGATAAAATCAGAAACCATTTCGAGATATTCCTTGTTATTGGTTTGAATTTTAAAATACTTGTCATTTTCTCAATTCATTGTACGCTTTTTATGTAATTCAAAGAGAAAACGGAGTATGAAAGCCATTACATAGCGACCAGTTTTTAGTAGATCTGACTCAGGCGTACTGCGTCTCCTTTTCCTATTGTATCTTTATGGAAATACCTATGTGGTAAAACCATTTCTACAAATATTTATTTCGATTAACATGAATTAGAAGAAAAGGATTTTAAAAACAGTTTGTACAGAGTGAGCATAGAAACTCATGAGTGCACGCATCAGTCCCCCCCTCTTCGTGTAAACTCAAGAGCTGGTGACGAATAAACATTTAGGCGAAATTTCTGTGTGTTGAAACCTTGTGTAATTTGAATTCCTAGGCATGTAAATTACCAAAGTTAGAAGAATTATTGTCAACAGCTCTCACTAATTTATATATAGACGGCATAATGACATAGAAACAACAAACAATAGGAGGAATTAATTCACGGAAATCAGTAAAAACAATGGTATACACCCATGATGACATATTAATAGCAAATAATGAACTTCGAAGTATAGCAGGCCATCCGGTTCGGTCTAAAATAGTTTTAGAAAATAACATAACTGAACAAGCCTCAAAATTTAACTTCTTCGGATGTGAAATTACGTACAGATAAGAATAGATATTGAAAACAACAATAATAAATTCAGCTACACGACAGGTACAATAAGATCAGCATTAAAACAAATAAAGCAAGGAATGATTCCATAAAAAAGCTATTTAAAACAATGGCTATCCCAATTTTAACATATGGCTCAGAAACACGATAATGATGGCACAACATAAAGGAAATGTAATAATGTAAATACAAAGAGGGGAAAATATAATTTCTTAGAGCCATAGATAGATATACAAGAGGAGAAAAAAAAAAAAAAAGACGATCAAACACGACGACAAATAAGAGTAGAAGAATTAAAAAAAAGAATAATAAAATACAGAACCATTTGTAAACCACTTTGGAGGAAAATAGAATTCCGAAAATAGCAAATAACTATCAACCACACAGAAAAAGGAACAGGACGACTGAGGAAAATGTGGAAGGAGCGAAAAGTTGGAACCGGGATAGGCAAAATGGCCAAGTCGTGTTGTAGAAGAAAAATACTCATTTTTATATGAATAATAATATATACAATATATATTGCATTTATGGGAATTTCTCCTTGGAAGGAAAGGCGCGACTGTTGGCTGCGACTTTTCCCCAAGTTGCGAATGCGTGAAATGCTACGTATTTGTGAACGCTGTGAACTTGTGCATATTAGGTGATTTTATTTGTAGAGAATACCTGTGGAGCACTACTTCAAGCTGTGTCGGACAGAATGCCAATATTACGAAACGTTTTAAGGAAGATGAAAGGCACTTCTAAGAAAAGAATATTAAACAGCGGCGCTTGACTCAACTTTATTGAGTTCTTCGCCCCAGGAGGTAAAGCTGGACATTGGATTTCGTTGCCTCCAAGTTGGGTTTAAATAAAGCACTAGATTGTGTCTCTTAACCTCCAGCAGAGACCAAACCATCAGAATTCTCTGTTCCAAACAATTGCTGAGAGTACTGGAAGTAATATACGTTAAAATGGGAAACGAAAATCTCAATGTTTGTTATTTGCAAATGTCCTTAAGGTTAGGTATACTACTAACTGACACTTTCATTGCTTTACAAAAGAAACTAAGCCTGATATTTGGCATTCATATATGTACTGCCACTTAATGCATGTTTTAGAAAGCTATTCAAAATAGATTACTTCAAATTATAACCTAAAACTTTCTATTTTGGATATGTAACTGGTAAAATTGACTACCTTGTAAAGAATATTTTAAAAGTGTGTGTATCTTTAGTGCGTTTGTATCATTTAGAACAGCCATGTCAACATTAGCACAATTTCGGGACCTTTGCAATACTCGCGGCCACGAGGCACTCCGAGACACTAGTATACACACAGATAGATAGCGGCGGCGTTAAGCAAAACATAGCAAAGTCTATGTCGACTCTTTTCATTGCGTTTCTTCTTGTTTGTTTTAGAAGTGTTTATTTACATAGATTTTGTGATCATAAGCTCGTAGTATGAATTGCAATAATAACTTAATTATTCAAAAACAAAGTAATATTTAAAATACAAACCATTAAAACCACAAAAGATCAAGAATATTTATATAACTTTTAACCTTGCGATTCAAAAGGAAACCAACATCTTCTCTAACATAAAATAAAAATAGCTGCACATTAAAACCTCTACTTTTGGTCACTTTTTGAACCTAATTACGCATTTATTAAGCCCATTTTGTGCTTCTGAAAATATTATTAAGCAAGTCCCAAGGCAAACGTAGGAAAGGAAAGTTATTCGCAGATATATGTATTGGCAAACACAACTTCTGCCGCAAGTTTGAGAAATTCTGGCTATGTCTGTGGATTAAGGGCTTTATAAGAATTGACAATATTATCATTATATGCCTTTTTAAGTTCTGAATCACAGCATAAATCAATAACTTCTAGTTGAAGTTCTACTGAACATCCTTTTAATCAACAGAACAGGACAGGCAAAAGAGATCCAGTTTAGATTCGAGAGTTTCCAAATCTGATAATCTTTGAATGTATCCAATGTTACAATACATATTAATTTCTTTGCTTGTGTTAACATACTGCAAATGTGGAAGTGGCTTCGCGTTTTCCATGGTATGCAAGTTGTACAGCCCGGACAAAAGGTACTGCTGTTACGGGCAACGTGGCCCTTCTAAGCTCCGAAGCGCGTGCCTCCGTTTGGCATCACTGACTTAGAAGTTGGATTGTAGCATTTTAATTGCTTTCCCCAAGATGGAAACTGAGGAATGAAGGAAAGAATGTGTTGAAAACTTGTCCAATAAGGGAGGGAAGATGAGACATATTTATTAGAATGTTCAGAGGCAGACCATTGCAGGAAGGAATTGATTTGTGGGAAATGGTTCAGTAGAAATGTAGATCTAACGGCGAGAATCATTTTGAAAGAGTAATCAAAACTGAGAAGTGTCTAAAAATGCTATGGAATGTAAGAAATAGGTAAATGAAGTGGAAGAATGAGACTTTTATAGTATTAAAAGTTGCTTTTGTAATAGTTATGGGATTGGCTAAGGCCAATACCAGACAAAACACATGTAACGTTATCGTAGCATGATATAACTAAGTTACTTCCCCAAGAAATTGAATTTTCGTTTAAGGACGTTCTTTAACTGCTATAGTTCTCAGCGTCCCATTCTATATTGAGCGCGAAAAACCGCTTAATTTGTTTATCCTTCATAGGTAAAACCGATTAAACAGAATTATTATTCTAATGTCAATAATGGATCTAAGTGTTGAAAATAAACGCACAGTTAAACCACAAGTGAGCAAATGTGGTTTGCTCTAGTGTTCTGAACTGGAAACCATAGTGATGGACATGAAGCTTCTGCATCACCAAAATCACTTTTCTTTCTTATTCAACAGGGTTGTTGAAGGCAAGGAATTGTTCCATCTGTGACCGTACTTTTGAATGGTAAATCTGTGTAATCCCTTCTGTGTTGCACTGGTGCCCTACGTAAATCCCTTGAAAGGGATATCTAGCATCGAGCGGACTACTTGTTGCATACGGGCATCAGCGTTAACACAACAATATTGATCCTTTCCTTGTGGTTTGTGTCGACTTCTGTAACGTCATTAAGAAAGCCGTTTGGTATATCAGTTCTCTGGTAAACTAAAACGGGATTTTATCTCGATTCTCTTGTCATTCATCTACGCTACAAAATAAAAACCGTTATTGGCATTATTGCCTTTATATTTAACTCTAATTAATTGCAACGTTTGTTTCGGCAGGGAGACCAATGCTCACAAAATCTTAACCGTTTCATCAGCATTTCCTTTGCCATTTCCTTTCTCAGCAGTTGCAGCAGAACTGTTCAGTTATCTGTTGGATTCTTTATAGCTAGTAACTATTGCAGGCAGGAAGCTCAACTTTGTATCATGGAATTAGGCGTCTTTACCCTACTTCCGGTGACATTTCAGCATCCAAATTTCGTGTGGAACACAACACTACTCATAACTGTAAAGAGGGTAATGGTGCCCTTGTTGGTGTATGATGTGGCGCTCTCAATTTCAGTGTTCAATAAGGTTCAACAGGCCAAGCAGTATAACGGGTATCGATGTTTGATGAACTTGAAGGACGTTGTAATCCTCCTGTAGGTCATCGCACTCGTGTAAGTGGTCACTTGCTAAACCTGTCCCTAACGCAGCGACCCCCTGCCAAGATCGCGATTTTATCGCCATCGGAAATTCTCGTTTACTCGCAAATTAACACCACTCCTCTGCCTCAATTACGGCATTACAAGGGGACAAAAAGAGGGTTAGCACAAGGCGGCGGCGAAGAAGAACGGCAAGAAAGCACATGGTGAGTGAATGTGGGAAATGGATTTGGGTAAAATAAACGAAGTTGTGTAAGAAACATGAAGAATGTTCTTCCTTTTATTTTTTCTACCACGTACGTCGTAGGCTCAGCAGGTAAAATTGTTGTGTGGTGTGTCTGGGAAAAGAATTTGAAATCATAGCGAGAGAGTAAAGAATTCCGAAACGGCTGCACGGTGCTTTGCCTGCCTGTGTCCTCGTTGCCGGCTGCCGCTATCATACAAAGGCACTGATGAAGCCGTATCATTTTAAAACTATTTTTAAAGGCTTTACTTACCAACCTAAATAAAGGAGATCGCTATTGGAGCTCTGAGAAACGGAATATTGTTCATGAAAATCCCCTTCATGACGAAAAAAATTGGCGGAGAAAGAGTTATAGGACCAATTTTTTTTCGAACAGTTCACGCTCGTATATACGTTAATACAATATTGCCCCCTTTTTTAGAGAATTAACAGACAGTAGTGTGATTTTGCCTTGTTAAAACAAAGCTCTGCAACAGCTCTTTCGTTGAGAACAATTGAAAAGTGTGTTTCAGGACAGAATTATTAGTAGAGATTTGTGGACCCCTCGGTCCCCAGATCTATCCCCCCCCTTAACTTAATACATAAAATGTGCAAGACAAACCCACATCCTGGAGGAATTAAAAATTTTTTTCGCCAGGAAATTGTCAGCTTTTTTTCAACGTGAACTACAGTTAGTGATGGACAGTTTCCTAAAGAAGTACCAAAAACGTATGGAAAAAGCCGGTGGGCAGTTTCAGCATTTCCTCTCATAGAGTTGGTAAAAAAGTAGTTTTAAAAAGTTGAATGGTTTCATCCGCGCCTTTATATGTTAGCGGCAGACGGCAACCAGCGCGGAGGACTTGGACAGGCAAATCACCTCGCAGCCGGTTCTGAGCTTTTTGACTCTCTCGTATTTGGTATTAATGGAAACTTGTATGCTAAGGTATGTAATTCAGTTTTTTTTTTCCCCTTCTTCATGGTTTGAACCCCGTGACAGCCTCCTTAGCGCAGTGGTAGCGCCTGCCTCTGCGCGGAGAACACAGTATCGATCCCCTGTACCGACTTGGGGATTTTTCCCCCGCTGGGAAGTCCGGCACGGGGTGCACTCAGCCTCGTTAGGTCCCGTAGGGGTCAATTGAGGAGCTACTTGCTGAAGAATTAGCGACCCTAGGTCCTAAAGGCCACATAACTGGCCGGGAGGTCTCGGGGCGCTGGCCACGTCCCACCGTCCAGTAGGTACAGCACCCTACTTATGACGCCTGTAGTGGACAGGTGGGGGTCGCAGCGGCCAGGCGGTAAGTCTTAGCTCTTCATGGACTGTTCTAGGATTTAGTTAGAACCCCTAAATATGGCACCACAGGCGTTGCACACTGATGAAACGTGAAGCGAAAGGTAATTTGGGAAGAAAGGTTGCAATCATCAGGACCAACGAAAACCTGCAGAAAAGCTGTCATGGATGGAGAGACCCCTGATTTGAAATGGCAGCTTTGTACACTTTTTAGGGCAAGTGTTTTGCGTAAACTATTTTCCATTAACAAACCTATACCGTACCTCTTTTTTTTTTTCCTACGAAATTTGTGCTTTATAGTTAGGAATGACTTTTGAAAGAATATATACCATAGCACTGCTGGAGAAACGCTGTATGTAAAGCTGGTGTAGGTAATTTTCGAGATTAGCATGTTCACACAGACAGATGGACACAAGGAAAATGTTGCCCTCCCACCTAGAAGATTGCAACACATGGTGAAGCACGTTATCATGGTTACCAAGTTGAGAAAGCATGCGTGAGTTTGACATAAAGCTAAACGTGGGAGAACAGGTGTACCGCCGATAAGAGGATGGGGTTGCATCGTGCACTATCTACCTTGAAGTGACCTGCTTATCGCTTTACTGCCCACGTTTCTCCGACAGGGCGAACTCTCGTAGCCGTCAACTTTTTACGGGTACTTTGGGAAATTCCTTATAGATTTCAGGAACACCGTATCGTCCACCCCCACCAAAAGTATTTGTTTTTTGTATGTATTTTAAAGGGAGTTAAAAATCATTATATTATTCCATATAGGTTTTACAATCATTTGTTTATGCTGGGCCATGCCACTGTAATGAACCTTATATACACCTCTGCATGGCGATACTGCTATCCACCAATCAAAGGTCCACCCGCTCATAACGCAACTACTATCCACCAATCAAGAGATAGGCATGTAGCAATTAATACTTTGCCGTCTGCGCACATTCCCGCGCAGCTGAAAGCGAAACTATCGATTCTCGTACATGAAATAAAGAATAATTAACCTTAATATTGTAAATAACACCCTAATAAATTTGCCTTCTCGTTTTTTAAAGTCTACTTTTTTTTAACGTTATGGCATATATACTGTATCATTACGTCAAGGCCAGCATAACAATAAAATCAATAATTTCGCAGTTGAAGACTCAATTATCGATTCTCATATTTAGAATCGAATAACAAATACATGATTAAAATGTCGGACACCAGTGACAACATTAGTGGGATATTAAAAACATTTTATAAATGGTTTAAACTTGACTTATGGTTGAGCATAATAGTCGTATGAAATGCGTATAATTTAATTAAGATGTTCGTATAAAATTTTGAAATCGCTATCACTGGTTTCATAATGTATACTTGCTGCCATTATGCATATGTTATTTTGTTTATAATTTTCATCTGATTACTAAGGATTGTTGGAATAAATTCTTCCTCAACAGTTACAATGTATTTCTTGCATTAAATGTGCGCGCATAACAAAGGACGGTTGGGGCTAACCTACTTCACACTGCACACCAAGCCGGCGAGCAAGAAAAGGAGTTCAAGGTCATGCAACCAGGCGCAACTATTCGTCTATACGTGACTAACAACAATGAGCCCGGCGCTTAACAAAGGATTGCTGGAACCTTCGGGAGGCATCCGGCGGCCGGCGTGTTTGTAGAAGTTCCAGAAAGCTCCGTGTGACGCCACCCCCGCTATATAAGGAAAGGAGGCAACGAGTTTGAGGAGTTATAGTTAACAGACATGAGTCGGTCAGTGAGTGTGAGACAGCTGTGTGTGTGGTACTCTCGAAGTGAAGTCTTATCAATGTCAAATTAATTAACGTAATAGCCCAGTATCCAAAAAGTAATTTAAAATAACAGACTAATGCAGGCTTTCTAGGTTCGCCGATATCAGAAGACACGCTGTTGCAAAAAGCTCTCTAGTACAACTGCTTTCTGTCGAGGATAGGCAGCTTTAATATTTCGACATCTTTATTTAATAGCGTTTAAGTACCCAGTGGACTTGAGTTCCTTAATATTACTTACTACTGGTATTAGCGCAGGCGACCAGTGAAAACCACAGGAAACCTTAGTCAGGTTGGTGGGAATAAGGGTTTCGAATGCGGGACATTTCTCTCGCTTTTCATGAAATTGATCTATCGATAGCAATTACATTTGCTGGCGTTTCCAATAGCGACCGAGTGACGTGAACACGGAGACCATAAAACCAACTCAAGAAGCACAAGAGCCTTCTTTCTTCCAAAGAAACCAGAGAACTTGTATTTCTTCGATGCCAGAGATTCGTTTACTGATCACTCAACACGGAATTTTCGATACTACAGTCTTACACAGAGGTAAGAATTATGCTCCTCTGGTTGATGGTTTTTCTTAAAGAAAAGTATGATAAACATAGACTAGAAAAATCTGATGTGTTGTACTCACATGACTCTCTCTACTCTTGTACCAACCATTCTAACAAACTCTTATTCCTATATCTCCATGTTAGTTAAGATAAACATTCGTACAAATTATCTTATTGCTTATGTCCTTGTAGGTGCAAGGGAGATATTAGAATACAGAAGGCTTTGTGCGACAGTCAAATCTTTTTGACCTTTGAGATTCCGTTCTCTTTGCACGATTAACATATACAAAAGTGAACAACCTTGTTGCATTTCGCTAAAGTTCTAAGTTTTCCGAAACTCACACACATAACAAGGAATATCTCCGAAATGGGTTCACCCTACAAGAAAATTTATTGAGCCATAAATTGTGTATTTTAGCAATATCTACATTTTTTGTATAGTATGATTTGGTCTATCTCTAACGGTTTACGAGTTATGCAAAAGTCGTCCAGAGTAAATACGACTACAGGGGCTATAGCCAGAAAATTCAAGATATACATTTCATTTGTCATAAAAATATCTCAAACATATGGCATTTTAATGAAAATCGTTAGAGCCGTTTTCAAGAAAATCAGAATTTTTGAAAAAATTTCCATGTAAAGGGTAGTTTAGAGTGGGGCAATTTTCTTCGAAATCTTCGTGTCGCATCCTTGAACGACACTAAACTTAAATACCAACTTTGGTTTTTAACGGACTTTTCGTTTTTGAGTTATGCTGTCCACAGACTGACACAGACACACACACGGACCTTTTTTCTAAAAATGCTTGTTTTGGATTCAGGGGGCCTCAAAACATATTTCCGGAGAAATCTCGACATCGAATTTTTGGGTGGAATATAATACTTCCCTTACCAGTAGAGAAAGTAAAAAGGAGAATGGTTGTTAATGAAGTATACCTAATAATTATTTTATGAAGTAACTCACACTAATAATTATTATTACCCTGTTTGAACGTTTTTTTCCCCTGTGGTTAGTAAATTTTATAGCCATCCATAAATATTTTCACGAGCTCAGATACACTGGTAAACAATGAAGTTGCTAGCGAACGCAACTAAAATTGGTGTCGCATTTTGGAATACAACGTACTTTATTTGAGGAAGTTGTTTATGGGCCGCCTCCGCAAGTGAGATGTTCACATATCTATCTGTACACTCTATCATCTGTCTAGGTCGCTATCGTCAACCACAGAAAAAAACTGCAAAAGGAATTGTTTGTGCGTGCGGCCGTGTATGAGCATTACTCGAAAAGAAAAGTTTGAGAAATACTAAATTTCATAGTTGAATGAGGTGACTTTTCAGTACGCAAGATGAAGATATTAAGGTCATTCCATGCCAAAAAGCCTTTCGCGTGGAACATTTTTCGCTATTTCAAAACGGCTCTATTTTATAAATACGAAAAGCAATATCTAAAATGATGTCCGGTTCATTGTAGAATTTTCAGTGTGACACGAGAATATGACACGGCTGTTTGGCAGATGATCTGGCAGAAACGTTTTCGGAATTACATTTTATTCCATCTTCAGGTAGATGTCGATTGCCTTGGCGAAAATTCCAGAAGGTTGGAGCTTACGGTTATTTGTAAAGCTCGTATCTAAAATAATGCCTAGTTCTTGTAGATTCGTAGTATTGGTAACACTGGAATATTGGCACTCAGCACTGGTTCGTTTTGTTCCAACTTAAGGTGGATGTCGACTAAGAGTATTCCAGTATCTACACTGCAAATTCTACAGTGCCTCATTGTTACTAAAATGTCTTACTTCAGTTGTTGGTATGGCCAAGTAAAACATTACCTAAATTATCTATGAGCAGCTTGCAATGTCCTCTGCATTTCATTAGGATTTCCATAAGTGGGAAAGAATAAGAGATATTATAGCACAATTTGAAATAATATTTTCAGCAATCATAAAGTATTCGTTTTTCAATGTTTTATCGGGTTAGAGCTCGCTTTTGAGGCCCACCATGTTTGGTACTGATGTGTTGCACTCACATGACTTTTTCTACTCTTGTAGTAACCATTCTTACAAACTCTTATTCCTATATCTTCTTCGTGTTATTTGAGATAAACATTTGTACAAATTATCTTATTACTTATTTCCTTGTAGGTGCAAGAGGAATACTAGATTACATTAGGCTAGTCAAATGTTTTAAAGCTTTAAGATCCCGTTCCCTTTGCAGGCTAACATATAAAAAATGAACGATATTCCATTTCACGAAAGTGAAATTGACACAAGTAATATCTCCGAAACGGTTCACTCTACAAAACATTTATTTCAACATAAATTGTGTGTTATAGCGAGATCTAATTTTCTGTATCATAATAGTCTGTCTCTTACGATTTAGGAGTTACACAAAAGTCATCCAGAGTAAACAGGACTACATAGGCTTTAGCCGGAAAATTCAAAATATACATTTCATTTGTAGACCGGCTTCAGACCGAATCATAGTACAAGTGAAAATGTACTCCTACTAAGCCAAGACATCAAGGAAGCTTTCAATAGAGAGGAGGATACCTTAGCAGTATTCATTGATTTTAAATCAGCATATGACTCAGTCTGGAGAAACAAATTAATTGAGAAGTTGCAATCAATAGGTGTGAAAAGTAATATGCTTAAATGGATAACTCAGTTTATTTCACAAAGATTTTGTGCCACAAAATATAATACATACATTTCCAAATATAAACAAACACACCGAGGACTTCCACAAGGTGCTGCTCTGAGCACAACACCCTTTAACATATATATAAATGACCTTCAGAAACCAAAATTGCTTTATTTATTTGCTGACGATGTCATTTGGACTCCAGGCTCTCCAAAAAAAAAAAAAAAAAAAAAAAAAAAAAAAAAAACAACCTGAATTAATTTAAGACAATAGAAACAACCCTAAGCAAAGTACATGAATGGAGCTCCCTCATGACTATCAATGTGGAAAAAAATTATGAATTATTTACTCTAAAATACAAACCAGTTAATATTAACATAAATTATAATAGTAAACCACTCAAAGCAGTTGATGATGCCAAATACTTAGGCATCACTTTCGACAGAAAGCTAAGTTGGAAAAAAAAAATAACAAACATCTCAGAAAAGGTTGAAAAGACACTGCAAATCCTGAAAAGGTTAGCTGGTGCTAAATGGGGCTGCTCAAGGAGAGTCCTTAACACAACATACAAAATGTATGTTAAACCAAACCTCTTGTACTGTTCTGAAGCTTTAATAACGGCAACAAATGCTAACATCAATAAACTTGAACAAATACAAAATCAGGCTCTTCGCCTAATCACTGGAGCAGTTAAATCCACACCTATTGATGCCATGCTTGCCTTAACACGGACCCCTTCAATAACAACAAAAATAGAAGAACAAGCATTGCTCCAACACGAGAACATGTTACGACTGCCAAACTCTAAATGGTCAGAAGAGAACCTCCCCCCTTCAATCCTTAAAACTCATAGTAGTTTCCTAGAAAAGGTAACACAGATTAAATCCAAATTGAACATTCCTAACACCAGAGAAAATCTACTTATAAGAGAAAATCCATTGGAATTGTTGCAACCTACCTTCAGTTTGGAATTAATAGAGGAAATAAGTAAATCAGACACCAAAAGAAATACAAAAACTTCTAGCTCTGGAAACAATCAATACTAGGTATCCCACAGAAGAATGGCTGCACATATATACTGATGGATCCTCGAAGGAAAACCTTACTGGAGCTGGAGTTACATGTTCACATTTTTCCTTTTATCATTCTGTTGGCAGAGACACAACAAATTATGATGGAGAAATAGAGGCTATATACATTGCTCTCCGACAATTATTAAATCTTCCCTTAAATAAATTTAACAAGGCAGTAATTCTTTCAGATTCTAAAGCTGCAATTCAGGGAATATGTTCAAATACTACAAAGAAGTCAACAAAAATTAGAGAATGCTACAAAATGTTAACACAACTCCAAAAAGTTAATAAGACTGTTCATCTCCAATGGATTCCAGCACACTGTGGAGTCATGGGGAATGAAGCTGCAGACTCACTTGCAAAGAAAGGCACAACAATAAAACAAAAATCTAAATTCAATTTCTCATATTCCTCAATAAAATCTTGATCATTAAAAAATTTTGTCATTCATACCTACAAGAAATAGAAACAAATGCCAAAGATAAAAAATGGATTACACTACTTTCCAACCCAGATATAATCCCCCAGAGACCAAGGAAAACAGCTGTTGCAGCCTTCCGACTATTGACAAATCATGACTGCTTGGCAAGTCATCTCTACAGAATAGGTATCTCAGCCTCACCGATATGTGTCCTGTGTAACGATCCAGCAGAAATGAATGAAGAACACTTGAAGACCTGTGAAGCATTAAGATCAGAAGAAACTACAGTTCAAAAGTATTGGAAAGCACGAATGCTAATGGCTTCATTGCCAGATGCAAGGCACTAGAAAACAACAACATTTTATTTGTCATACAAATATCGGCATTTTAATTAAAATCGTTAGAGCCATTTTTGGGGGGTTTGGCCCGACCCCATGCAGACCTCTAATTGAAGAAAATGTATTTGACATAAAAAGTGTTAAACATTTATGTTATTGTAATACACATTGCTAAGTCTTTTTTTTGTGAAATGTGAAATATGTTTAAGAAACCATTCCCATGCAATGGAACGGGGGGATGTTTCTGATGATCTTTGTGTCCCATTCTTGGGTGAAATTTTGATATCGAATTGTAGGGTGGATTGCAGACTATGACTATAGGAATACAGAAATAATTTGAGCAACACTGCATTACTTGAGAGCTGCTCTATAGACAGATAATGGCTATCTTTTGAAAGTGCATGTGATAACTTCACGGCACGATATACTGCATTAACAGTTTAGGTAAGACAGCTCACGAAGAGGAAGTTACACGACACGATTAAGTAAACCGTAATACATAAAGGACTGACTAAATGACACTAAAACTGATAAATTGGTGCATGGTTGTGTCAAACGTGCAGCCTTAGATAATATCCCTCTGGCATTTTGTAGAAAGGAAGTATGGACGCGATATCTGCATATAGCCCCTCTTCCTATCACAGTGTTGTATGCAAGTGGATTATTAGAGCAATAATTTGACAGACGAAGTCGAATTTTTTCAATTTTTGACACAGTTATGCATTTCACACGTGTAACATACACTGATGTATTTGAATATTTTTAAAAAAATTATTAGTTTAAATTTTTCTAATGAACTTAACCATGGTCACCTCCAATTGCTGCCAGATTAACAGAAATGGATAAGTAATACGATGACTCGGTAAGATATAGATGAAACAGCTTATTGGAATACCTCAAAAGCCAAGTTTGACATCCCCTCCCCCCATTATGACGCGGTTGTAACGGTGATCCAAAAGACTCCGAACCGGCTGTACTGTGTTTTGTCCGTACGCGGCCTCGGCCTCGGAGATGCTGAAGTTGGCCACCGTCGTTGTCCATACATTTTTGGCACCTCTTTAGGAAACTATCTATCACTCGCCGTAGTTCACCTTGAGTAATGCTGGCGGATATTTTGTGTTAATTCTTCCAGGATGTGTGGGTTTGTCTTGTAATGTCCACTTATATGTTTACTTATGAACGATTTGTTCATTCATATTCTTTTAAGTGCTACAGAAACATAAGTATCACATGTATGCATAATTCTGATGTAAGTTTTCTTTTTCTTTCAGGTAAGACAAGGGATATGAAGGCCAACCTTCCGAACAACGTCAACTAACATATTTATCTATGCAATCATAGTCGCCTTGTGTAAGTAAAATAAGACTTGAAGTTTTTGCTGTAATCGTCTGGTGTTTCTAAACGTACGAAGCAAATTTTCTTGGTCAAGTACTGGGATTTAAATTTCATAAAGCACTCTGTGTGCACATTTCGGAATTACGTTTATCGACATGCACAGTAATTATCTTTGAATTTTGTCAGTTTCTTGCAGGACATCGGAGAAATCCTCTAATTGTAGCTTTATTGCTAAATGCCAATTGAAATCGGGAGATTTTTATGCCATTGTAAACAACACTATGCTGATGTTTGCAAACAACTTTTTGCTTTATCTACTACGTATTGTAAGTAGGGTAAGTATTGTATTCCACCCAAAATTTCGATGTCGAGATTTCACCGGAAATACATGTTTTGAGGTCCGTGCTCCCGCGTGTGTCTGTGAACAGCATAATTCAACAACGAATGGGTGGTTAAAACCAAAGTTAGTATTTAATTTTAGTATCTTTTAAGGATGTGACACTAGGATTTTGAAGAAAACTCCTCCCTAAATATTCCACGTAATGTTCCATAAATGGTTAACGATTTTGTTTAAAATGTCATATGTTTAAGATATTTTTATGCCAAATGATATGTATTCTTTTTATTTATTTTTTTGCTATATCCTCTGGTTCTCTGGATCACTTTTGCATAAGTGGTAAACCGTAAGACATAGACCAAATTTTATTTTACTTTTAAGTGTTTCTCCACTCTTCAGCAGTATTCCCATTTGCTATTCTCTCCGTTTGAGCAAATCATGCCGCCCCAGGCACCGATCATTCATCATTCTATGAATCTGTCCTCTCCCAAGTTGCTCTTGGCTTTCCCCGCTTCCTTCTTCCACGATTCTAAAAAGATATCGGGCCACCTATCATCCTCCATTCTTCTAGCGTGTCCGTACCATTTCGCTTCTCTCCACCACTGTCTCACCTCTTCATTTCTCTAAATCTTACTGTACAAAACACACATACATAAATTTTTAGTGAAGTGAAACATTTCGGAGATATTCCTCATATTTCTGTGAGTTTTTCAATACTTATAGTTTTCTCAAATGGAAGGTCGTTATTCACTTTTTTTATCTCTTGGCCGTGCAAATAGAACGTAATTTAAAGGATTTGACTATCGCTCATTCCCATATTGCTTTTGTTTATTTTGACTAACATGAAGATATAGGAATAAGAGTTTGTAAGAATAGTACAATAGCAGTGAAAGTCATGTGAGTGAACACACCAGTGCAATAGAAATCATACAGCTCTGGACAAGCATTCAATGATCAATTTCGGCATGAACACTTTTGGTCGCCCCCACCCCCTTCCTCCAAAAAAAGCACGCTATGTTAAATATCAAAAGCTGTTGTTTTTGCTCCAAGGTTATGATTTCAGAGGTAGCAGATGAATATGTTGACAACAATGAAGTAAGCTATAATGTAGGTTGATATATCGCTCATCAGCAATGACAATACAGATTTCAGAGCTTAACATTTGAATGTTGAAATGTGTTGGTGTCGCTGCTATCTTGTCCGCCCCAGTGGCTTTCACCACGTGACCGATTACCCAGAAAGCTGCTGTGCTGCGTCATTATCGGTAAGTCTCGCACTCAGCACTGACCCCTGAGAAGAAGAGACCGGCACAGGAAGGAAAAGCGAACTTTAAATGAAAATCAATGTTGTCAAGGAGACTGTGCGACCAACGTACACAGTTTTGAGGCGATCCCATCGGGACTTGCTTGCTGGTCAGTACCACGTTTGACAGTCGCTCGATGGAACAGTGCTGCAAGTTAAGATGGTGGACTTTCTACTAGATGTACATAATCAAAATTAGCATGAGGTGTTCCTAACTGTCTGATTGTTATTGTGGACAATGTTCACTTTCAAGAAAGAAGCCCCAAAAGGACAGTCACAACTGTGGCAGATATAAGGGAGTTTTTGATATAATTTCGAGACAAAAGCTAGCTTTTAAAGGACTCCTTGAAAAATTCCTCATTGTGCAATCAGAATTTTCTCCTTTTAAGTGCCATAAACGATGAACTGGTGCTAGTAGCTCATGGTTGCCAACTTTTAAAAGTAAAATTATTGTACCGGCCACTCAAAATTATAGATTTGGATTCAAAAGTATCGCACATCAGAAACCAAATGCTACAACAATGAAAATATAATAGTATTGATGTTTCTCGCACTATTCATCTGAAAGTTCATCTTCCTCAAGTGTTGCGGCATTATACAAATTTGTTGCTGAGATAAACTTTAACATCTTCTCGGTAACTCGCAGATTTTCGGATCCACCACATTTTTTCATAAGCGGAGACGACCGAATAAGTCCACTCACCGTATCTAGCGCCAGTCTGTTACTAATTTTGACTTTTATTAAGCCCAGTTTAGAAAAAAGTCTTTCACAAGAAGTGTTCTGTGCGGCAACTAAATCACTGATAATGCAACCTCCGTCAGTTCTTTGAAATCAGTATTTCTACCAAGGTGACATGTACTTAACAGCACTCCAGAAACTGTCAGGTTCAGGCATGTTCTTTATTTCACATGGAATATCACGTATTTCGAGTTTTCTCCATTAATCATCAATTTTCTGAACAGTGCCTTCTTCATTGAGATTGCCAGATCTGGGCACACTGGCGATAAGAGGATAAAGGGTAGGACGATTAGTAGGATATGAAATGGTTGTCTTAGAGGGGTGGAGACAGGTCATGATAACAAAAGGATGTCGCTATTTGTAATTAATCTTATTTCGCTGGTGTAACAAACCAGTGAAAATGATATTTCTCCGGTATCTAAGTATCAAAATTCAAATTATCGTACACCCCTATAATTATCGTAGGGGTTGGTTACCAGGAGTACAGACATTAAAATTATCGTATGCCCCCAAAATTATCGTACGGGTTGGCAATCCTGCTCATGCCCCTCCCCCCAATTTCATTCCTTACCTTTTAAGGGTATCTTATTACGACAGACTTTTATTTCCTTGGCTGATACTGTCACCGTATCAATCTTTGTGTGTTGTATCGAATCAATAAGGCATACTTATGCTGGTGTTGTCACTGTATTTCAATACGTATAGCCACCTCCCTCAACTGGAACAGAAGGGTGGCGTGGGTCAACGTGTCCGCTTTCAAAGAGCCCCTACAGATTCTGTGAAGGTGTTTGAAGAGATCGGAAAAGCATTTTTCTTGTTATTATAGTTACGAATTAGCAGTTTGAGTGAGTTAATGCATGATTGCTTTTTGGAAAATTTAACTTGCTACTTCAAGAAAATTTTCCAGTTGTCCAAACTTATTTATTTATAAAGAACAACCGAAAAATATAGAGCGTTCAGAGGTTAAAGACTAAGTAGTGCAAAATATTCATGTAAATGAGGGCATTTCACATATGAGACTGTTTTCATTTTCTAAAAATTATTTTTTATAAAAATAACACACAAAGGACCATAAACATGAATTTATTATATTTATGTTGTTATAGTTATGCTATTAATAGGGCAACATGCTGTCTGTTGTGGATATCGTATCCTTTTAGGAATTATTTCATATTCATACACTTTGTAATTGAGACAAATTTTATGTTTTGTGCTTGAGACGATGACGTTGTAGTTGTCACAGTTTTCCCAGCGCCGAGCTTCGCTTGCAGACAGATTAGCTGAAGCTCTGGTAAACATTGGCATATGATGGAACGTGAAATCGCTTCTCAGCAGAAATGAACAATCATGAGAAAGGCAACAAGAGAAGTCAAGGCTGGCGTCTTGGCGGACCGACCAGAAACATTTACTGGCACTGGGAGCAAGACATCCAGGCGACAGACAGATGATATTCATGTAGAGCTCATCATGGCCACTTCCTCTAAATTACCCCATGATTCCTTAAAAAACGACTTTATTACATAATACGATTTTTTCCCTGCTGCTGATCTACGTAAGTAGAGGAAGTGTTGCATTCCATCCAAAAATTCGAAACCAAAATTTCATTAGAAATAACGTTTTGAGAAATTGCACAAGTCAAAAGAATTATCTGTGTGTTGGCGTGTGAACACAAAAACAAAAAATCCGATGTGTTGCACTCACATGACTTTCTCTGCTCTTGTACTAACCATTCTTACAAACTCTTATTCCTATATCTTCTTCGTGTTAGTTAAGATAAACATTTGTACAACTTACTGCTTATTTCCTTGTGGGTACAAGGGGAGTGTTAGAATACAGCAGGCTTTGTGCGATAGTCAAATGTTTGAGATTCTGTTGTCTTTGCACACTTAACATATAAAAAAATGAACAACGATGATCCATTGCACGAAAGTTATAATCCGTATATCCGAAACTCACACACATAACAACGAATATCTCCGAAATGGTTCACCCTACAAGAAAATTTATTGAGACATAAATTGTGTATTTTGGCAAGATCTACATTTTTTGCAGAGTATAATTTAGTCTATCTCTAACGGTTTACCAGTTATGCAAAAGTCGTTCAGAGTAAATACGACTACAGGGGCTATAGCCAGAAAATTCAAGATATATATTTCATTTGTCATAAAAATATCTCAAACATATGACATTTTAATCAAAATCGTTAGAGCCATTTTCAAGAAAATCAAAATTTTCGAAAAATTTTCCATGTAAAGGGTAGTTTAGGGTGGGGCTATTTTCTTCAAAATCTTCGTGTCGCATCCTTGAAAGACATTAAACATAAATACCAACTTTGGTTTTTAACCGACTTTTCGTTTTTGAGTTATGCTGTCCACAGACTGACACACAGACACACACACGGACCTTTTTCTAAAAATGCTTTTTTTTTGGATTCAGGGGGTCTCAAAACATATTTCCGGTGAAATCTCCACATCGAATTTTTGGGTGGAATACAATACTTCCCCTACTTACCAGTAGAGAAAGTAAAAATCTGATATATTGCGCTCACATGACATCCTCTGTTCTTATACTATTCTTACAAACTTGTATTCCTCTATCTTCTTCATTTTAGTCGAGTTAAAACATTTGCGTACATTATATATATTATTGCATATTTTCTTGTAGATGCAAGGAGAGTATAGAAATACAGTAGGCTTGGAGCGATACTCAAATCTTTTAAAGCTGATCTATATATAAAGTTTTGAAATTTCTTTCGCTTTCCACGGCGAAGAGATAAAATGTTGAATAACCATTTGAGAAAAGTGAATATCTCCGAAATGGTTCACTCCGCAACAAAATGCATTTCGACATCCTTGTGTGTTTTAACGAGATTTATATTCTTTGTATATTAAGATTTGGTCTGTCTCTTACGGTTTACCAGTTATGCAAAAGTCATCAAGAGTAAACAGGACTACATGGACTAAAGCGAGAAAATTCATAATATACATTTCATTTGCCATAAAGATATAACACGTGGCATTTTAATCCAAACCGTTAAGCCACAAAATTTTCGAAAAGTTTCCCATGCAAAGGGTAGTTTATGGTGGATGAATTTTCTTCAAAATCTTCGCGTCGCATCCTTTGAATACCAACTTCATTTTTTCGCCGAGTTTTCGTTTTTGACTTATGGTGTTCAGACATTCACAAACTACCTTTTTTCTAAAAATGCTTTTTACTTTCTCTACTGGTAAGTAGGGGAAGTATTGTATTCCACCCAAAAATTCGATGTCGAGATTTCACCGGAAATATGTTTTGAGACCCCTGAATCAAAAAAAAAAAAAAAAAAAAAAAAAAAAAAAAGCATTTTTAGAAAAAGGTCCGTGTGTGTGTGTGTGTCTGTGTGTCTGTCTGTCAGTCTGTGGACAGCATAACTCAAAAACGAAAAGTCAGTTAAAACCAAGGTTGGTATTTAAGTTTAATGTCTTTCAAGGATGCGACACGAGGATTTTGAAGAAAATAGCCCCACCCTAAACTACCCTTTACATGGAAAATTTTTCGAAAATTTTGATTTTCTTGAAAATGGCTCTAACGGTTTTGATTAAAATGTCATATGTTTGAGATATTTTGATGACAAATGAAATGTATATCTTCAATTTTCTAGCTATAGCCCCTGTAGTCGTATTTACTTTGGACGACTTTTCCATAACTGGTAAACCGTTAGAGATAGACCAAATTATACTCTACAAAACATGTAGATCTTGCTAAAATACACAATTTATGTCTCAATAAATTTTCTTGTAGGGTGAACCATTTCGGAGATATTCCTTATTATGTGTGTGAGTTTCGGAAAACTTAGAACTTTAGCGAAATGCAACAACGTTGTTCATTTTTTATATGTTAATCGTGCAAAGAGAACGGGATCTCAAAGCTTTAAGACATTTGACTATCGCTCAAAGACTACTGCATTCTAATACTCCCGTTGCACCTACAAGGAAATAACCAATAAGATAATTTGTACAAATGTTTGTCTCAGCTAACAAGAAAGAAGATATAGGAATAAGAATTTGTAAGAATGGTTAGTACAAGAGTAGAGAAAGTCATGTGAGTGCAACACGTCAGATTTTTTTATTTAGGGGTCTCAATTTATTTCCGGTGAAATCTCGACATCGAAATTTTGGGTCGAATACAATACTTCCCGTACTTATACATGGTAGAGCTTGGCAAAAGGCAGGTTAGGCTATTCTACTCCTACCTGACTTCGTTGAAATCGATCAATCAATTTAAAGTTTCAACCAATGATAGCCTTTATCCGCGAAAAAATTTATCACATTTCATTCTGAGTTTATCACCTCCTCTGCTTCTCTTTGGTTATGATGAGGTTAGACAATCTAGCTGCCCTGTGCTACAGATGCGCAAGTTCAGCTGATGTACGAGTAATTTGACGCAACCGAGGCGTTATTCAAGTGTCAAAAGTGACTGACTCGCCTATCTATCCTGTAGGCTGTGTCAATGGACGCTGTAAGCCTGCTGCATGTTTCTTTTAATACTTTTTGGAGGTTAGTAATTACAATAGAGCATTTAAATAATATATCTTGGGCTATATCATCCTCTAATTCGTGAAATAGTCTTCATAAGTGCAACTCGTGATGGTCAAATTTTCTAAGTACATTGACAATCATTCGTGACAATTTTTTCTATCATCCATTTCATTTCCTCCTTCACCGAAGAATTCAGAAGTTACTCGAAATATTTTCTTTTGTTTATCCAGAAGTAAAAGGCATGGATGGTTCTCGGAGAGATCTTTTGCAGTTGCTTTTCTGATTTTCAAAATAGCGTAATTTGGTTGCCCATTAAAATGACGAATAGCCCTTTTGTTTTAAGTAATTTATGGATGTCTTGCAGCTGTTGTCTTCTATATGGAGGTGTGATATATATGTACATCACACGTGGGCCTTAGATCTTTGCTGTTATCCTAAATGTGTGTTAAGTGTAGATGTTTGTAGCCAACGCATTCCCATGGATGCTGCGACCATCCCGTCGTCCCACACGCATGCTCGTAAAGTGACGAAACTTAATGCACGCAACATTTTTCTCCCACCTGGTGCCCTTCTGCGTTCAGCAGGGTATAGAGTCGTCACTGACATTCAGATCCTTCACAAAATTCCACCTTGCGAAAACATTCTGAAGGAGAAAGTGACGCACGATTATTTAACAGCGTAACTCGCGAAGAAGTCGGCGTTCAGGAATACAGGTCCTAGAAGGTCAGATTTTACATTGTTGACGAGGATACCGCTATCTTGTGCTGTACTCCTATATAGTACGTGAGAAAAAATCTGATGTGTTGCACTCACATAACTTTCTCCACTCTTGTACCAACCATTCTTACAAACTCTTATTCCTATATCTTCTTCGTGTTAGTTAAGATAAACATTTGTACAAATTATCTTATTGCTTATTTCCTTGTAAGTGCAAGGGGAATATTAGAATACAGTAGGCTTTGTCTTAAAGCTTTGAGATCCCGTTCTCTTTGCACGCTTAACATATAAAAAAATGAACAACGATGTTCCATTTCACGAAAGTTTTAAACTTTCCGAAACTGACACAAATAGCAAGGAATATCTCCGAAATGGTTCACTCTTAAAAAAAGTTATTTAGACATAAATTGTCTTTTAGCGAGATCTAAATTTTTTGTATAGTAAGATTTGGTTTATATCTTACGGTTTAGGAGTTATTCAAAAGTCATCCAGAGTGAACAGGTCTACATAGGCTATAATCAGAAAATTCAAAATATACATTTCATTTATCATACACATACCTTGACATATGACATTTATTTAATTTTTCATGTAAAGTGTAGTTTACGGTGGGGCTATTTTCTTCAAAATCTTCGTGTCACGTCCATGAAAGACATTGAACTTAAATACCAACTTTGGTTTTTAACCGACTTTTCGTTTTTGAGTTATGTTGTCCACTGACTGACACACACACACACACACACACACACACACACACACACACACACACACACACACACACACACACACACACACACACTTTTTTCTAAAAGTGCTTTTTTTTGGATTCAGGGGGTTTCAAAACATTTCCGGTGAATTCTCGACATCGAATTTTTGGATGAAGTACAATACTTCCTTCTGTTTACAGTAGAGAAAGTATAAATTATCACTAGGGCTCGAAGATCTATAGTTGACCAAAATACCATAAAATCCTTAAAAAGGACCTAATAACTAGATTAAAATGTTACGTTCACATGATTTCTCTATAATTCTTCAACAAACTGAGCTTTTATGATAATTCACACACACACACACACACACACACACACACACACACACACACACACACACACACACACACACACACACACACACACACACACACAATATCCTTCCATTTTAGACATAATGGGAATTGGGGAATACAGGTTTAAGCTATAGTCGCCATGTGATTGCTTTGAAATCCCATTCTCTTTTTACGCAAGGTGGGGAAAGAATAATAATGACTTCCCATTTGAAAAAGAGTGTGTCGTAAACTTCGAACATGGAATATCTCGGAAATGGTTTACTCAAAAATATAAAATCGGTAAATAAATTAGAAAAAGTATTTGTGATGTACTGTAGTTTAACAAAATTACTTACGTTTTTGTAAGATTTTATTTATCTCTTACAGTTATCAATCGTGGAAAAATCATCCGGAATGAACAGAACTTCAAATGTTATTGCCAGAAAATCAAGCTATACATGCCTTGTCTCGAGAGAGTATCTTTAAACGTTAATCAGAATCATTAGAGCCATTTTTTGAAAAATGTAAGACAGCAGAATATCGTCATATGGCTTCAAATAGTGCAGTATCAACTGCTTAATGAGGCATTGCAGCACATTTTACCTACAGTCCACACTGTTATTTTATTTAGTAGTTTTACACTTGTATGGGAAACATCAAGTGGGAATGGATTATGTACGAATATTCAAATTACACCGAGATGGTTGTCTAGGAGGAAACCCAAATATAAGAGTGGCTTGATCTACGAAGCGCTACAAAAAGCATCTTAAGTTGACACTTTTAGCATGTAAACAAAATGTTTCTGGGCGAGTTTATTAATAAACTACGATTACATGGCATTTACGCATCTTATAACATGTTCCGTTATAAAACACAGATACTTGCGTAATCTGGCAATTAAGGGGCAAAAAAGGCAGGACAGATATATTCTATAAGCTGTTTGACAAAACGCTTTCTCCAATTATTGCTAGTGTGCTAACAAAGCTTATTCTTCATCCTTCCGACTTATTGGTTTCGCAGAAAGAGCCATATGTTATCTTTTGGAAAAGGTCCTCGTTATTCCACTCAAAGAAGAGTTGTGTATACTTATCTCAATGATGAGCGCGCACATGAACAAAGAGAGCGGAAGTGCTTTGTAAGAACATCTCGATTTTTCTCATCGTGTATTTATTCATATAAAAAGCTATTCTTCTGTCCGCATTACCTTATCCACGATATACTAGTTTCTCTGCTATGTATAGTAAATAGAGGAAGTAATTGTATTCCACCCAAAAATTCCATATGTTTTGAGGCCTCCAAATCTAAAAAGCAGTGTTTGTGTTTGTCAGTCTGTGGACAACATAACTCAGAAACGAAAAGTCCATTAAAAACCAAAGTTAATATTTAAGTTTAAAATCTTTTAAGTGTGACACAAAAATTTTGAAGAAAATTGCGTGACCGTAAACTACCCTTTACATGGACAATTATTCGAAAATTTTGTTTTTCTTGAAAATGGCTCTAACGATTTTCATTAAAATGTCACATGTTTAAAACAATTTTATGAAAATGAAATATGTATTTTGAATTTTGAGGCTATAACCTGTGTAGTCATGTTTACTCTTGATGACTTCTAAATAACTCATAAACCGTACAATATTACCTTAAAAAAATGTAAATTTTGCTAAAACACACAAGTTATGTCTGAATAAATATTTTTGTAGAATGAAGCATTTCGGAGATATTCCTTGTTATTTGTGTCAGTTTCGAAAAACCTAAAACTTACGCAAAATGGAACATCGTTGTTCATTTTTTTATATGTTGAGCGTGCAAAGAGGAACGGGATCTCAAAGCTTTAAAAGATTTGACTATCGTTCAAAGCCTACTGTCGGTCTGGGTGGCTCAGTTGGTTAGACGCTGGCCTAGGAATCCCGGGTTCAAACCTGGCCCAGGCCGATGGTTTTTAAATGTGCTTAAGAACGACAGCTCCATGTCAGTAGATTTACTGGCATATAAATGAACTCCTGCGGGACAAAATTCCGGCACACCGGCGACGCTGATGTGATCCTGGCAATTGACAGCGTCGTTAAACAAGAAAATAATTTAATAAAGCCTACTGTATTCTAATATTTCCCTTGCACCTACAAGGAAATAAGCAATAAGATAATTTGTACAAATGTTTATCTCAACTAACACGAAGATATAGGAATAAGTTTGTAAGAATGGTTAGTACAAGAGTAGAGAAAGTCATATGAGTGCAAGTGGACTGCGGAAGTCAATTTTTTGGGTGGTATATATATTATATTTTTATTGGCAGTTGCTAGAATAAGCAAAGGGGGATGGTAGGGTTATATTCGAAATATAGAAATACTTTTTCCTCTTTTTTGGGGGCATCTATGCAAGGTCCATGGTAGCTCGAGGAATTTACTGGAGATATATTAATATCGATTTGAATGGGCAGACAGAATTCTGCGAATCCTCTGTGGACGGCTCATGTACATTTTGAGATAGCAAGTTAGATCTGCCTGGGGCTTCATTTGATTGAAACGGCGTGTAATTGACACCAAAATGATAGGGCCATCAGCAGTAGCGTAGCGTTGTAGGATTTCCTAACGACGTATTCCGTAAGACCCTAACCGTACAGCTCGGAATAAGTTTTGTGTTGCGTACATTCGTATCTAAGTTTATCCCCGTGTTGTCCACTTACAATTCATTTTCATACATATTCCACAAACTGCTTATACCAGAAGAATATTATTAAAAATTAATTCTGAAGAGTAATATTCACTAGACGTTCTCTACCCATTCTTCAACAAAATATTTGAAAAGCCTATTCTTCCATGTATTTCATGTTAATCCAGATTACACGGGTTTATTACATGTTTACCTGTAGGTACAATGGTATTAAGAAGATGATCAACCAGCTAATACTACAGTAGAAACCCCTGTGTTTGTTCATCCATTGAAAAAATGATTGAGCGCATTAGATCAGATCCCACGTGGTGTTGCGCGGTTTACACAAGTTGATATTTCCAACATGCAGCTATAGATCCTCCGAGCTTAAAGTGGGTACGCACATAAACATTACGACTGTATCACTCCGCCAACAAGCACGTGTTGTTCTCTGGCACAGCTGTTTACAAATGTTTCACTGCACCAGTGTGAGGTTAGAATTGCACTCGGGTCATATTTATTAAATAAACTACATTAACTAATTAAAGAAATTGGTGAAGAAAAGTTATGAAATATAATTTTGGGAGTAAAACCTTACGTTAACCTCAGTCGTCAGATTATCATTATCTACTATAGGAGGCACGTTATTTAAAAAGAAACTATGCATTTTAAACAGAATAACACTTTAACAGTCATCAACTTTGCCTAAAACACTAAATGGTCCTTCCCTTATCTTTTTAGGGACTTTTATAGTTCCTATTTAATTTCCGTTCTCACATTTGAAACAGTATACACATAAAAACACCAGTTGCTTCAGACGTCAATTTGGTTACGTCTTTCACAGCCAGAATGTCATAACGTTGAAAGAAAAAGTTGAACACGTATAATACAATAGTCTTTTTACCACTTCTTGGAGGCTTTCCGCTTTTGTTTCCTCAACTACTCTGAGGAACTGAACACTCCGTCACACTAACTGCGCGCGCATTGCTAATATTAATACAAGTGTCAGAGCATCGACAAGTTCAATTTTCTTCCAATTATGCGACGAGTTTCAAGAAAATCCCCCACCACTAAGTACCCTTTACAAGGACAAGTTTTCAAACATGATTCTTAAGGAGTTCTTTTATTTATTTATTTATTTTGAAATAGAGGATACCAGTAATCTACATTACACGAAAATGCAGGGCAATATAGAAAAACATTTTTACTTCTCAAAATGTATGCATAAGTTTTATATTTTTTAAGTAGCAGCCGTCAAAGAACATGCCTGTATGAAGACGGTTTTTCATATAAAGCACCTGGTTTTGATATATAATGGACATTTTATACAACTTAAATATTTAAAGCTCTATTTTAGTACAACAATGCCTTTGATGGGATGCTCGTCTACTGATCGTGGGTTCAAATCCGATATAGACTGATAGTTCGCAAGTGTTAAAGCGACAGTCAATTTTACTGACATGTAAAAGAACTCTTGATATGATCCTGGCAATTGATCGTTAGCGAATAAAAATATTTATTTGTCCCGTTTTTTAAGCATGTCTGGAGTTGCTAATAAAATTGAATGTTTACATTGCTCAAAATGCACGACATTCTATATTTTGTACAGGTTCCTTTGGGACGCCAGACAGGAGGTAAAAATGAGGGTATTTTTGTGAAGTGTGGTAACCCTTGTGTTATTCCATCAACATCACCTGTAAGATTTCTTCGTTCGTTTCAGGGAAATTGGCATTTATCTTATCCATGCATATACAGATAAGTAAATTAGAAGCGAGAAACCTTGTGTCAAAGCTTTATCTGTTTATTTAATCCAGTTTTGGTAGTTCTTATTGCATCGATTAGATTAAGTTGGTCGTTAACAATCCAGTAATAAGCAGTTACAGAAAAGTCCCACGTGTGTCATTAAGATGATATTCGCGGTGTGTTTAGGTAGTGATGAAATTGACGTAGCAATGCATATGCACGATATCAGTTGATCCTGGTCGTTATTTTGCAAAGGTTTCATGTTGACGCTGAATAATGGGATGATTGGGATGTGTCCAGCACATAGCAATTAAAGGCAATTTACTAAAATGGAAACAAAACCGATATTACCGTGACCTTTTCTGTATTATATTGCAGGAAATTTTCTGAACATTTGTTATTGTGAGCTTTTTTGATGACCCACTACCCAGCACGTGCAGTGACGTACCCAATAGCTATAATTTCATCAAATATTGGCAGAACCCTATCATTTAACATCCCAAACAGCTCCTTGGTGAACCAGTTGAGCCTTCTGGGTTCTCAGTTTCCTCCGACATTCCTGCCACCAACTGCTTTTCAACACATTTCGTTTCATCATTTTTCACTTTCATATCATCTTCTTCCTCACCCTCACATAGGTACGGGCCGATCCCCTGACCCCAATTGTCTGACCCAATGTCCTCTGCTACTCGACAGACCTCTGACCCCATGTGCTTACCTGGAAGTCCTGGGGGTGAAAGTGTCCTTCATACAGAGAGACCCAAAAACATATGAACCGCTGCGTGGTGTTTTTCCACTGCTTAGACGGAAACACCATAACAGCAGCTGTTGTACACAAAGTATATTATGGCTCAGCACTTGTTTTTTACTGCACAACGTGTATTTGTTTATGATTCGTATGTGTTAACTTAGTCAGCTCGCCAAGTGAAAGTGCTATTTGCTGAAAGATTTTCAAGTGATCTGCGATTGCTATCTCTGGGGTCACCTAAAGCCAAGACAAACCCATATACCGTGTGAGAATTAAAACAAAATATCCGCCAGGAAATTGCCAGCATTTCTCAACGTGAACTACGGTGAGTGATGGATAGTTCCTATCAAACATTAGAGGAAGGAGAAGACGAGAATGGAGATCGGTCAGATTTAGCGACGGCAGGTCCTTTACGTTTCCAGATTAAGCCTCCTTTGCCCTTCCGAGCTCCACTTCCCGTTGTCATGGCATGCATGCAGAAGGTTCCAGGGAAGAAACTATACTTAAACTGTCAAGGACTCTACAACCGTGGCTAGCCTCTTCTAGGGACTCTCAGCGGTCCTCAGTCATTCTAAGTCACACTCCCGACACACACGGGCACCTTTTGCGTGGAGACCCAAGTGCGACGTTCAACTCTCTGTGTCCCATGTTTTTCTCGATTGTCGCAATACGCTCGTAAACGCCAGTTTCTTGGTCTGGGTAGTACTTTGGGCTCAATTCTGGGCTTCGACACAGTCGCTGTAGATAAGACACTGCGGTTCCTTGCCAATATTCAGTTTGTTAAGCAAGTTTAGCTTCGAATTTATCTTTCGCAACTTTCTAGGGCATGGCGTTTCTTTTAGCTATTTAGTGTTTTCGTTTTAATTATTTTAACTTTCACCTTTGAGTTTTCAACTGCAGAATCTTGTGAGCTTTTAGTTTCCCCATTTTATCTTTTGACTTCAGGCCCAAATGACCTCGTCGACGAGCCCTTAAACCTCAGTCACTAAACTCGTCATTCCATGTGAAATCAACAAACTCACTATTTTAGATTTTGCTAAAATTTGGTATACTCTCAAATCGTTTCTGAAACATGAATACGTAAATTTTTCAAAAAGTGGCCAAAATGTGTGACGTTTTTCAAATCGCTCTAAAAACTGTCTTAATTGAGTTACAGGGCTGGAAAAGGTGTAATTTTGCAGCACTTTTTATGCTCTTTCCAGTGATATACTACATAACATAGGTTCCAATTAAAATATTTATTGAAAATTTGATTTTTTTTTTCCAAAATCATAACTTCACATTATCAAAATATTTCCAATCAAATGGCAAAGTATAAATGTAGCATGATGATGTGTTCATGGTTAAAAAATATTATTCCTGACCCTCATTTTCATTAGTAGCCCTGTTTTGAACACACCTACTTTTAACAAATAGGAATTTAATTAAAATACACAGAA
This sequence comes from Tenodera sinensis, assembly GCA_030765045.1. Taxonomy (NCBI): domain Eukaryota; kingdom Metazoa; phylum Arthropoda; class Insecta; order Mantodea; family Mantidae; genus Tenodera; species Tenodera sinensis. The sequence continues at coordinate 112,905,704 of CM060969.1, forward strand.
AGGTAACTAAACAATTGAACTAAACAAATCCGTCGTTCATTCCTAAAAGATGAGAGAAAGGAAGCCACTAGAAAATTCGGTTTATTATACATAATCCATTCCAAATGAATTCGAATTTGCGACGTGACAAATGCGACTGTCTGCCATCCCGATCGGTGATAGAGTTAGTGACAATTTTATCGCTTTATCGTAAAAAAATAGAGAAACATTTTTGTTGCAGATTTATTACATTTATCACAAGAGGAAGGCAAGAGAGAAACATCTATAGGCAATTAACTACTCGTATAATGCTTTTAAAGACAATCGAAGCTGCAGGTTCTGTATCTACATAAATATATAAGTGATTGTGGCAACTGCTGTTATTGAATTTACAATCGCAGTGCGAGCTACTTCATGCTTGTATTACTTTATGTAAATGTTGGTCCATATCCTTTAATAATGATGCCTTTATCAAATAAAGTGAACAGCGCTAAGAGCTTGAAAACCGGAATGTGTTGTAATTTAATTGGCCAGAGAAGCATGTAGGCAACCACATTTGACGGTTAATGCGTGCATTCTACTCTGACCTTACAATCTAAAATACGCTGTTACTGGTCTATATTACTCAATATTCTGTTGAGCGCACAAGACGATTAGGAAGGAAATGATGCTAACGCAGTTCTTACTTTTTTCGTTGATGACATCACCCCACATGGACAGATCCCGTATTCAGCGAGAATTTATTGCATGTAAACTCCTAGACCCCGCTTCGAGCTGATGGGTTTTAATTAAAAATTAACATGAATAAAATATGATGCGTAGGATTCACATGACTTTATCTTCGCATTTGCTTTATTTATATGTTTTGTTATTACAAAAGCTTACTACTTATTGCTATACGAGCTAAACTTTGCATGGGGCTATAGGGGTTCTTGTGGGGAAGGTGGGAGAAGGTTCCACTCCTATCCAATCGGTGCTGGTCTGAAGAGGCAAGTGTGAATATACTTCCGACGTTTCTGCAAGGAGGTTTGTGCCCAAACCCCAAAGTGGCCAATGTTGGAAAATGGTTAGGTCATTCTGGCAGAATGAAAACTGACATTGTTTTGTTGAGTTGGCACTTGTAGTCTAAGTACAATTTTATTATTTTAGCAGATCAAACGTGATCAAAGCTACTCAAACGAGTACTAGAACAAGAGAAATGTTTTAGCTACTTAGGATGTGATATTTCTTATCAATATGATCGAGATTTAAAACAATGCATATACATTTCAAGACATGTGGCACTATTAAAGAACAACAAGAAGAGATACCAAATTAAAATTGCTAAAACTATGGCAATGCCCATTATATCTTATGCAATCTAGACCTAAACTTTGAATAGAAATTACAAAAGAATAGTTGAAATACAATTTTTGAGGTACGTAGCTGGCTGTAGTCTTAAAGATCATATTAAAAGTGAAACAGTAAGAGAGTAACTACAAAATCAGGTAGCATAAATGAAATGGCAAGATCATATCTGTCGTATGCCAGAAGAAAGACTTTCCAAGTAGGCCTTGCAGTTCAAACCAGTTGGTAGTAGACAAGTTGGAAGACCACGAAGACACAGGGAAGATTCTTTCTTGAGCCGAAACAGACCTATCTGGTATACCTTGAAGGTTGATGATAAACCATTCCAGCATTTGCCTATCGATGAAGGAAAACCTCTAAAAATCCAAGATTAGAGTGGGCAGTCAACAGGAATCGAACTCGTAACCTCCTGCATGCTAGCGCGAAACCATCGCCCTTGCTATGGGTATATAGGATTATTCTACAATTTATAAAAATTATATTTTGTAAATTGTATTTTGTGCTTACGAGTGATAATCACTATACCCCAACTCTTGCAGTTGGAGAAGTTTCTCTTTAATCTGGAGGAATAAAATTGACTTGTAGGATATCCCAGCATCACTGTATCAGTTACATTTATCCGGGGCTCCACGACTCATCGACTGTTGGTCGTCATTGCCTGCCATTTGTCGTACACGTCCGTAGCACTATAATCGTTTGTGATCGATAACATCTAATACAGTTTGTTTTTATGTTATTGAATAAGTTTCTCCCTTCTATCAGTTCGCTGTCTCCCAGCCAACTTCTGCAATGGCCGATTTCACTGATTGAGATGATACAAGTATCCTTTGGATGTCTTAAAGGAATGTGACTTGTTTTTAGCTGGAAATATTAGGCATGGTCTCTTCTGTGTTACTGTGCCTTACGATTACGATATTGTGCTCGGATTTAAATTCTAATTGTTCCTTCACACTCGGCCTGCATAGGGCAAATGTCTTGAAGAAAAAGGAAAAATAACTTGATAATTGGAAAAAAATATGTATAACTTTTATGCATGTTTTGTGATATTGGCAGTGTATAAATTGTTTTAAATTGTGGATTTAGAAGATAAACGAATTAAAAATCTGATGTTAGTTTAAATTTCTTTACCAACAAGAAAATGACAAAAAAAAAAAAATCATGTAAAAAGTTAAGACATATTTTGATTAACGAACGTTTCAAATTAAACATGTGGAAACGGGAACTCACGTCCCAAACTAAAGATGAGATGCATAGTTTTTTTTTTCTTTTTTTTCCTTTGACAAATAGTCATTCTAGGCCCCAGAAGAAAGAAAACAATCAATGACTGAAATTTCATGAAGATCGAGAAAAAATGAACTTTTTTTTATTTTAATTGTGTAAATTGAAACATTCTTTCTGCCTTACTGCATGTTAAAATGTGACGAGAATTTTAATGTGAACTATGCATTCAAATCTTTTATCGCAGTTTTGTCTCCATTAATATTTTCAGCAAATTTATTCCTTTAAAATGTTCCTTGTGGAGCAGTTTTTGTATTGCACTAATGAAATTTGCTATACATGTTCAGATATATAAGAAATGTTGTTCTAGGTGTTACTCTAGGCATATTGATTTTCAAACACAAAATTACAGTTTTGTTAGGAAAAAATAAGAAACATGTTTACAGGTTGAAGAATACTTGAAGGCTAAACTGAAGGGGACAGAAAATCCTAAGGTAATTTTGAATAGATGTATTTTGAATCTAGAGTTAAAATATTACAACAAAATTTATTTATTTAGTTGCGAGGGGGGATTTTTAGTGGCGTAACAAAATATAAACAAATTTGATCCCACATTCTAAACAATATTAGAGCCAAATGGATAAAATTTAGGGTGCAACATGCTTATATTACATTTTAACCATGGTGTACATTTAAAAACGCTTGCATTATTAGTTCAGATTTTGAAATTTTCGGTTATACATATTATTACGCAAAAAGAGACACAAGCCGCCGCTGAAATGCACCATCAGCACCTACCGTGCGGTAGTATAACGATAACAATTGAACAGAGAGGCAGGCACAAGTGCGGGGGCGTGGCTGAAACAGTTGACAGCTACACACTCAATTAGAAGAATGGGCCAGTGAGCTCGTGACGTCACGTACAACCTTGGCGAGTCGAGGACCTCCGGCAACATTTTGATAGCAGAGCCAGTTTAAACCGTTGCAGGGCAACCATCAGGTTCCGCTAATCTCAACATACTATCACTAAGGCATGTATTAAAGTTAATGCGATCTTACAGTTTCTTTATTAAGTTCACGTTACGAAAATTATGTTGTAACTAGCTACAACTTTAATTTTTAATAAATCTAATTGTATGATGCTATGACGATCTCTAGAGGAGTAATTGCAGGATGAAGATAGGCATTATCATATAGGGAAACGCCATTTTAAACGCTTAAAGCAAAAGGAGCGGCGAAACCTGAAAATTAGGAATAGTAAAAATAATGAAACTGGTTTATAATATTATACTTTTAGTTAATATGTTATACATTACGTATGTATGCTACCGTTTACATGGAAAATTTGCTTTGCCTTTTATTTTCTAAAAATAATTGCCTATGGTGATTAAAACCATCACGTGGTAATCAATGGGTTTGTATTTTTTTTTTAATAGCAATTTCACGTTGTCATGCATACCTAAAGAATGGATGTTTTGATGTTCTCAAAAGTGGTTTTAACCATTTTGAACCAGATATTTACATGGTATATCTTGAATTTTTTGGGAACAGCCTGTTAAGCCATCATTCGGTAGAAATTTTGTACAGTGCGCTCGTTTAATTATGACGTCACAGACCACGTGCTGCAGTGAAAGTGAACCATGCATACACGTGGTCCGTGGCCTCTGCTGAGAGTTGCGTTCTACGGTTCGGCAGTTTTGATACTTTCATAAATGGCCTAGCAAACAGTACCATTACGTTGTTTTCGACTCTTGCTTGTAGTGGCAGTTGTTTGCACATTTGATGGTCGTGCTGTTCTGACGTCATACTCTGCTAACCTCTATCTCATGCGAGCGCACATCCTTCCGGCCTTTAGTGATCGTTATCAGTGTCTACGGTCTGAACTTAAAATATGTTTTTGAAGAGAATGTTCCGTGGGTTAACCGGCCCTTTATATATCCTCTCCTAATTTCGAGAAGGTTCAAAGTTCGTTTCCGATTTCTAGAGGAATTTAGTAAAACATTTATCAAAAAACGTAAACAACGCAATCGATGTGAGAAACAGATAATGTAGATCACACGCTTATGGCACTGAATTTTTCAATCTGATATTCAGCACTTCCAAATTTAGCCTTTATGCGGATTGTGTTAAAGAACAAGTAATTGTTAGTTTACCTAATTATGGTTAAATATGAAGCCCTGGACTTAAAAAGTGGACGGTATTGGGGAATTTAATGTAATCCGGAATATTGCCATATTGCAAAACTAGGCCGAAATCAAATTTAAAAAATATAAATAGAAAGAAATGGTGAGCCTGTATTAAATCAATTTACTCACAAAGTTCGAGTTAGTAAATAAAATTAAGTGCTCAAATATTCATTTGATATTCAGTATAATGAGCTCTGAAGTAAAAATTTGGTCATTTTTACAACTGTGTAAATGTCGAGTGACTTTTCTTCGTTTGAAAGACTTTGTATTAGGTCTAATATCAGTGTTTGCATCAAAGATGAAATGCTCGACTGTTCACACAAACAACTCCGACGCCACGATTAAGTGTCTAAAACTGTCTGACGATACACGCTCAAAATCTCTCAACAGTGACTGTACATACACTTGAAAACTAAAGCCACTGTCCATGTTCTCTCGATTTTTATAATCCAGGCGAAAAACCGGGTAATTCTCTACAAAAATCCACCTTTTCTTGAGAAACTTTTCGTACAGTTTGGAATCGCTTTGTTCTGCCGCTCCATTGTCATCGGGCCGCTTAATCTTGAGCGTCTCTTGCGGCTTATAGGGAACGTTAGTGCTTTTTCCCTTACTACCGCTGTTTATGCCTTAAAACTTTATTTTTGTTTATTTCTAAGTAATCAGAATTATATTCCTACATAATGTTTTTCAACGGATGTTCTTTGTTTCCGTCCAAAATACGTCGACGTAAATCCGACGTGTGCTGACATCTACCTCTATTGCGAAGTCATTAAAATAGTGATCAAGTTGAAACTTTGGTGAAATAAAACCAAATGTGGGATGTAAGATATCCTAGGACAGCAAATCGATAGCTTTATTTATTGGAAGGATATTGAGGACATGCATAGACGCCTCAAGAAGAGTTTATTAGTATTTCCACTGAGGTTAAGTGAACCAAACGCAAGAACTTTAATGCACGGTAGCTCAAAGATAGAGCGCAACATACCAAGCCAAATATCACCATTATTTTCTTGGTGTACCGCATAAGCATCCATGTTATTGGAAGAGTTTTTCTGGGCACAATGTCAATAGGTTTTTGATGGTCTCCATAAAGGGAATTTGACTAAGATTTCCAAGAATTGAAAAGATGCCCCACATATGAGCCAAAGAATGCAACTTCCCGACGCACAGTGTATCTACAGAATCTTGACTTTAATTTGGTCCCCTGTGGGCATTAAAAATAATTTATGTTGAAACAAAATTGACGGGTACGACCAGTTTCTCGCATAATTAAGTTGTTCGTGTTTTATCTACCCATAATTAACCGGGTTATTACTCGCCCAAGTATCCCCGCCAGCAAAAACAACTGGTCGAGGGAAATCTCCAGGGCTTCCGCTCCTGTAATTTAAGGAAAGACGGTAGTTATGCGGTCAAATTGAAAATAGTAACGTGTGACAGGTCTGCCTACCTGATACGCAGTACTGACACAGCAGTCGCTGACTCTTAACCTCATAAATACTCAATTGAGGGCACGATCAAGAGTCAACGGTCAAATGGGGCATATACCTTAAAGTAAGATTTTATTCAGCTCTGCAAATGTAGGCGAAATCTCCAACGTAAACCTTGATTCTTACAAACAGGGCGAGACATTTGCGTATCTGCGTCTTCAAGCTTCGTAGCCCACGAAATGCTGGGCAGCAACAACGTAAGCAGGGCTACCACGCGACGCACAGTGGCGTGCAAAGTAAACTACCTGTAGATGAGCAGCTAATCTGGAATTATGTGCATAGTAGCTATAAAATTGCACATTGAGATATGTAAGAGGGCAATACAGTACAAAATTGAAACACATCACAGATTGAATTATTTACCTATTAAACCCTTGCGCGACAGCCCACGAAGGGCCAAGGACTACCGCCCACCGCTGCGTCCACCACCTCTGCCCACTACAGGCGTCATTAGTGAGGTGCAGCACTGGAGTGTGGGACGTGGTCAGCGCCCCGAGCCCTCCCGGCCAGTTATGCGGTCTTCTAGAACTGGGGCCGCTACTTTTCCATCAAGTAGCTCCTCAATTGGTCCCCCCGGGACCTAACGAGGCTGAGTGCACCCCGTGTCATTTACCTATACCATTTATAATTTGGGTATTTTACCAACTGTAGTTCTAGGAATGATTATTCTTCTCTCTCTCTGTCACACACTGACCGTTTTCTGAAACATTTTTCTTTTATTCAGGGTCATCAAAATTGGTACTATCGGTAAAATCATAACATTTAATTTTTGAGTGTGATACCATGCTTCTTACGTATCTATTATTGACTAGAAAGTAGGAAGGAAAACCCTGGACATTTATAATAGTTCATTGATAGTCAAATGGTAATTAGGGACTTTTTCGTGCCATTTTGTGTGACTCTAACATCTACCTTGAAGATAGCAATGCGATTACGTTTAGTACTCAATGCGTGTGACATTAATTTCTACCTTGTCGGTTTTAGTGACATTTTTCTTGCCACTTGTATGCGACTTCCAGTAATTTTCCGTACCAAGAGTTGTGCTCTTCCATATATAAATGACGTAATAAATGGTAGGATTACCAGTAGTAAGGTAAGGAAAGAAATAGAATACAAAATACAACGAATTGAGAAATTTATTGAGGAATTCAAACATAGTGATTACCAAAAATTGGTTAAAATAAAAATTGTACTCAAAATAACACTACCCGTCTTTCACCTTAAAGGTAGAGGAGCTTTCAAATGTCTTCCTCAGTTTCGAGAAGATTCAAAGTTCAATGTATCCGATTTCCAGAGGAGTCTAGTAAAACATGATCACAAGGTGATCGATACGAGGTAACGTCCGATAGGTATGCAACACGTGTTCTGCACTTCCTTATGACAGCCACGTTAGTTCTGCATCTTTCTTCGCACCCCAAGTGTGTGCATTAATTTCTACCTTGGAGTTTTTAATGCGATAAGTTGACGAAACTGAGATAGATAAAGGTAGCAGGATTGAACCGGTGTGACGCTATGCATGGTATAGCGAGGTCACTTGCAGCAGGAAGTGCGTAGTAGAGATATTCCACCAAATCGCATCAAAAAGTGTAGTAGAGGTCACGTGATAAGTGTTGGTATCAGGCGATGCGATACCACCAACATTCAGCTCACATATACTCGTGAGAATGGCACGTTTTAGCTTCTGTTAAAACTACAATACAGATTCTTTTGTCTACCAATTATACTTGTATATAAGAAAGGCATAGTAATTTTATTTTTCTCTAAAGGGAAAGGCAGATATTGAATTCAAGTTGTGATAAGTAAAAGTTTGTGGCATAGACAAAAAAAGATCTGATGTGTTGTACTCATATGACTTCCTCTACTCTTGTACTAACCATTCTTACAAACTCTTATTCCTATATCTTCTTCGTGTTAGTTGAGATAAACATTTGTACAAATTATCTTATTGCTTATTTCCTTGTAGGTACAACGGGAATGTTGGAACACAGTAGGCTTTGTGCGATAGCCAAATCTTTTAAAGCTTTGAGATTCCATTCTCTTTGCACACTTAACATAAAAAATGAACCGCGATGTTCCATTTCACGTAACAAGGAATATCTCCAAAATGGTTCACCCTACAAGAAAATTTATTTAGACATAAATTGTGTATTTTAGCAAGATCTACATTTTTTGTATAGTATAATTTGGTCTATCTCTAACGGTTTACCAGTTATGCAAAAGTCGTCCAGAGTAAATACGACTACAGGGGCTATAGCCAGAAAATTCAAGATATACATTTCATTTGTCATAAAAATATCTCAAATATATGACATTTTAATCAAAATCGTTAGAGCCATTTTCAAGAAAATAAAAATTTTCGAAAAATTTTCCATGTAAAGGGTAGTTTAGGGTGGGGCTATTTTCTTCAAAATGTTCGTGTCGCATCCTTGAAAGACATTAAACTTAAATACCAACTTTGGTTTTTAATCTACTTTTCGTTTTTGAGTTATGCTGTCCACAGACACACACACGGGCGTTTTTCTAAAAATGCTTTTTTTGATTCAGGGAGTCTCAAAACATATTTCTGGTGAAATCTCGGCATCGAATTGTTGGGTGGTTGTAGGCCAAGGGTTGCATCGCCCTAGAAGGATAGAATTATGAGAGCAGAAGGTGGAGAAGTAGCTGACCTCAGGCCGAAAAACCGCCGAGAACTTGGAGAGAGATTCGAATCTTGGAATAATATTATCGTGCGAGAGTGTACGAATCTTGTGAACAATACGCCCAAAAGTGTAAAACTGTTTAGAAGCAAGTGGAGGCTCAATAAAGTATAAAATATTTTGCAGTGTATGCTTGAAGTAATATGTTATACATTTATAATGTTAGGTGTTCTTCGAAGAGAAGATTTCACAATATTAGTGAGTATCCTTAAACTTTTGGTAGAACCTGTACTTACTATACGTAGTAGAGAAAGTAAACATAACCTTTGAAGAAATTATTGTAGGATGTATGCGCAAATTCGTGGGATTTGCAAGTCTTCTGCCGTATAGGTTGCATTTGCTATGAAGGTATAATCGGAAGTTCGGCTCCTGAGGAACCAGACAACACGTGTCCTTAGGTACTTGGGTACTAACCGTGGTGACCGTGCGAACGCCCGGCGCTGCTCAGTTGTTCACTCAAGGAGGCACTTAGCGTGTATTCCATTTAGAGTCGGATGTCGCAATGGAAACCCAAGAAGTTTATTTATTCAAATAACGCATACCTTCTTCACTACAACTAATGAAATGCAGAGCCTTTGCTTGTGTTCGGTAGTCCGGGCACGCAGAGCTGCATAATTATCATAATTCATAAAGACTGAATTCTTCAGAGATCACAGCGTGTTTACATGGCATTCGAGCTAAAACTGCCCACATACATAGAACCTTATACTACCAACCTGTGAAAGTTGTACAAAGTTCTGAAAAATATAGATGTTTTTAGTAATCAATTTAATGCTTAAAAGTGAGCGAAAGTAAAATTATTTAAGTGCTATTAACATAATTAGAACCTAAATTACGTCTCTACTCTTTTAAAAGTAATTATTTGTCTTCATTATTCTTTTGCAGTGCCGCTTTCCTTGGATCACGCAAACATTTGCCAGTTGATTTGAACATTTGACCAACGTTTAAGTGCATGCTCATTTGTTTTACTAACTAAAACGTAGAAAGTGTATACTTCTGCATTTCTTTCCTTAAGTAGAATCACGCGATAAAATTTGGAACATAGATATACGTATTAAGAACACAAAATTGGAAGTTGGTTCCAGGATTTTGGAAACTGTAGCGCAAGAAGAAAAGAAAAAGAAAGGTTTCTCGTGAGCTATTCAAGAAATCGATCTTAAAGTGTGGAAGCTTGTTTAAGAAATATGATAAGTACTGCCAAAGGAAGAAGAAAAAAAAAAAAACTATTTACTTAACAAATATAGAATTTCCAATTCGCTTTTCAGTTTGATTTAATGTGCGGTTCCTGTATAAATTGTACAATAAATTATGGTAGTACATAAAACCAAACCAAACCAAACCCCAGGCAACACCCCATGAAGAGCCAAGGTCTGCGTCGCCCACTGCAGGCGTCATTGGTGGGGTGCTGTACTGGAGGGTGGTACGTGGTCAGCGTCTCTTAACACATTCTTTTATAAGCTGAGACGACAGAATAAATCCAGTTACCGTATCCAGTGCCAATCTGTTTCTATATAATTTTGGTTTTTATTAAACCCAGCTTAGAAAAAAACTCTTTCAAAGAAACGTTTCTGTGCGGCAACGAAATCACTGATAATGCAGACTCCACCAGTTCTTTGAAATCAGTATTTCCACTAAGGTGACACTTGTATTTAACAGCACTCCAGAAACTGCCAGGTTCAGGCATGTTCTTTATTCCGAGTTTTCTCCATTGATCATCAATTTTCTGAACATTGCCTTCTTCATTGAGATTACCAGATCTGGGCACACTGGCAATAAGAGGATAAAGGGTACGAGGATTAGTAGGATATGAAATGGTTGCCTTAGATGGGCGGAGACAGACCATGGGGGCAAAAGTGGTGTTGCTATTTGTAATTAATTTCGTTTCGCTGCTGTGACAAACCAGTGAAAATGATATTATCGTATGCCCCATAATTATCGTATGAGTTGGCAACCCTGACCTTCTGTTGTTTCTTATGCTTTGTTTATAGCAGCCTCCAACTTAGGGAAGCTGAATTTAGGACGATTCTCTCTCTCTGCGCTTGCGTGCGCGCCCGTTAATAATATTTAATAATTTAATAATATTTTATTATTTATTTGTATACTGGTTTCTTCATTCTCATATTTTTCTGTTGCGTCTCTTTTCTTTATTGAGTTTCCCTCGCTCGTCATCTTTGGCTTCCCTCTCCGCATTCGTAGCGCAGAGGGCGAGGTGGGGTGGGGGGGGGGGGGGGTGTTGGCGCCCAAGAAGCTTCTCCTCCACATGAAGGTGATCCTGGTTGAGTACGAAGGTCTGCAGCAACAGTTGCCACGTGGCGACCTTCAGATCGGGCTCTCCCAAGGTTACAACTCGAATTCAGATGTGCTTGTGCAAGTCTGCTTTTGCACTTACCTTACAGGTCGTGAATGGGCACGAGATCAGAACTCGGTACTTCCCCTGGAATGTGTGTAGTTCACACGCCTTGCAACCATTGTCAGAGAGCATTTACAATAGCGGACAATAGAGGACTGAAATGGCATTTAATCCGTTCCTTCGAATAAGATTGATATTTGCACTCGCATGATTTTCTCTGTTCGTGTACGAAGTATTCTTACTAACTCTTATCCTCTATTCTCTTCATGTTAGACAACAAATATTTGCAGAAATTGTTTTATTGCTAATTTTCTTATAGATCCAAGAGGACCAGAGATGAGTTTGTCAGAAATACATTTATTTAGAAAACAAATGCACAATGCTAACCTACACGTGAGCGGAGTCGTTAAGACACGAAACTATGAATGGGAGGTCCCCGCTTCAATTCCCGTCAAGACCGTCCCCCGTGACTGAGTTATCCAGGTTTTCCTCTGTATTTACATAACTGGCAAATGGCGGGAAGGTACCGCAAACTACATTATGTTTCCAAAATTCATTTCTTAATTCTCATGGCATTGCATATATCACCAAATATGTCTTCGAGGTGCAGACTACAAAAACTTCGACAGACTACAAAAAATTACATCGCCCATGTTATAATTTCGCAGCAGCATGAAAATTCAAATGGGGCTTATATATTATTTAACAAAACCTAAACAAATTAATTTTATTTTTGTATGTTGTTTCGGAATGAGAGAATTTTTTGAATCGAATTTATATGGTTTTTAATTTTGGAGTATTCATAGTTTTCTTAATAGTCGAAGACGTTAGTAAAACTGAAATCTTGACACCTTCCAAAGTGTGGTTGTGATTAATACAGCAAATATTGCAAATTCGTCTTTAGCACAAAAATATATACCTAAACACAGGGGAGGGTAGATATGTAGAGAACATGAAGGGTTTGTGGTTTCAAAAAGTGTTTTAATGCACGTATTAAAGTTACACTGTTAGACTTTCTGGTTTTCACCAACAAATTGTTCAGGATTCAGCAAAGGATACTTTGAGGTGAGGTTATGAAAAAGTAGACATATTGCTACCCTCGGGACAAAATATCTCTAGCATTGTTTAGTTGCGGCTAGCGCAGCCAACTCTGAAGCATAATTTTCCCCTAGATCACATCTGAAATCCCCTAATTGGGTCAAAATCTTCTAAATAATAGTCGAGGTGTCTTCCGCGGAAGTAATGGAAACAAATATAGAGTAGGACTTGTCCACTCTGCAACGAATAACAGGAGTTATAAATAAAAGCAAGAATTGACCTATACCTCACTATTGTAATTCCAAGCAGCTGCTCGGTTTGCGTTAGTAAAAACTTTCTCATCAACCATCCTACGAGCAACTGTTTGGTGACCTTGCCACAAATGGCATGAACAAAAACAACCCCACCAGCGAAAAGAATATTCACACTATCTTTCACAAACGTCACTAACACCATATCTTCTAAGTTGCAACAAATTTTTAGGCTGACTCCGTAATTCAATCGATACAGCACCTGCTGTGCAAGAGGTTTCAGGTTCGATTCTTGGCTGGGAGGGTGGGAATTGTTCTTCCACTAGGATTTGAGGGGTAGTGTGAATGCGTGTATGAGTTTAATGAGCTAAAGAAAACCCAAATTAACACCACCGCTAAGTGAATTTGCTCTTGAGCAATTGCTAGAAGTCGCTGGTACCTTCGATGTTGATGGAGAATGATGTAAGTTCCTCAGAAAGCAAACTTCTCCCACATTACCCCTGAAGTACTTATCCCTCCAAACTCCTGCCTCCTTAGGCCAGCTGATTTCCCCTAAATTTAGGGGGAACGCCAATTAGCAACAATCCTTGCGGCCAACGCAACCATCGCTCTTGTGCATAGTGGATACAAGCCACTTAAATGTAAACACAACAGGGCTACCAACCCAGGGTTATTGCTCAACATCCTAAGTAATTCTTTTTCGATGTAACGACAAGTGTAGTTACGTGATCCGATTAGAGGTGCGGCAGTTGGAATAGCTATTAACGTTTCAAAGTTTCACAAAGTCACCTCATTGACCACATTGGCTCCATTTACTTCAGTCGCAGTAAATTTATGTTCCAGTTTACATTCGCAATAGTTAATTAGTTGCTAATGCTCTTAAGATTTACCGGAGATCGACCTCATAAACAAGCGATAAGTCTTAGAAGCATGACAGGATTTTTTGTACTGAGCTGTACATCAGATTATAATGGTTGCATGAAATGTAGCTCTGTAGCTGTTGGTAGAATTTTTATTTTTGTTTTAATTATCTCTGCGACGTATGGAACACCTATTAATAATACACTAGCATGCTAAAAGCAGTGCCCTCCCGCTCCGCCTATATATAAGCTCACCGGACAAAAAATTAGTCACCCTTGTCAACTCAACATTAATAATGCGTAACACCACCTGTAGACCTGATAACTGCTTGGATTTGGTTAGGAAGTGAGTCCACAAGTATGGCACATCCAAATTGTGGAGATGCTGTTCAAACATATCCTACAAATTTTCGATTGGGTTCAAGTCGGGTGAGTTTGCAGGCCAATTGATAAAGTGCGTGTGTGTTTCTCAAACCAGTCCAATGCTCTTCTAGCCCGATGAACCCTGCAGTTGTCATATTGAAATATAGGGTTGGCAACAGCACAATCATGGAGATATTGTCTAAATGGTAACACCTACTCATCCTGAATGTTCCAACAAACTTGCTGGTTCATCCTAATGGTCACCTCATCAAGCGGGCCCAATCCATAGCAAGAAAAACACCCCCAAAACAGCACTGACCTACCTCGGGCTTCAACATGACTTGTACATGATCCGTTTGAAGTGCTTTATATGCCGGCGGTGCACCCGATAACGTGCATCATTCGAATAGAGGCAAAACTGTGCTTCATTGGACCACATGACATTCCGCCAATCACGTACTGTCCACTTTTGGTGATTTTTAGCTCACTAAAGTAACGCAGCTTTGTGTCTTTGTGAGCAAGGGTGTCCGTCTCCAAATGTTCATGGAATACAGTTCCTGACACAGAGTTTTCTCGCTAACACGTCGGGATGGACCTGCATTCACGGACTGGAGCAATTCCTGTTGGGTTTGGAAGCGATTTACATTTAATAGCCGTGAAACTTGCCTCCAGTCCTTCTCAGTCATGATCCTTTTCCAACCACAATTCCGACGTCGTGTTTCGTGGCCACTGCTTGTAGACCTGTTGAACAGTCCACTTCGACACACCAACAAAGCAGGACACTTCACCTACCTGGGCATGGCCAAACACAATTTTCCCTTTTTGTCACTATCACGTCCTTAAATTTCCCCATGTTGCACTGCACTGAATGCTTGACACGCCACGTCTCACAGCTTATTAGGACCCTCTAATCACGTAGAGACAGTGGACGTGCAGTTAAACACATGACTCGACTACAGCACCATCTGTTTGAGTCGTAAAGACTCAACGCTGATTTCTAAGGGTGACTAATTTTTTGTCCAGTGAGCTTATATGATATACACCGGCTGAACGTGCTTTAACCATCGATTCTACATGATTCCAATACAATTATTGTCCATAAAGGACTGTAATTTGTGTCAAATATTTGGAGCCATCCAGCTTCTTGACGAATGGATGTAAATCTTTTATTATTCCACTAACTGTCGCGCAAACATTGAGTGAACAATGCTATAATGCCTTTTTATTTCAGTTCGGTTGAATTTAGTCACAGTTGAAAGTTAACTTGATGTTGCCAAATCTCTCTTAGACACTTAATTTTGCATGACATTTTAAGATTAAATTATCACTAAATTCATTCAAATTAAGATAGAAATGTATTATAGCATTGTTGACACAAAGTTTGCGCAACAACTATAAAATCATATACTATTTATATCCATTTGTCAAGAAGCTAGATGGCTCCAAATATTTGAAGAGGTTGTATATTGACAATAATTGTATTAGGCATATTTGTTCCCTGGTTAGCGTATATAGCAGTAGATTCCATCCGGTATATGCAGTTTCCATCGCAAGAAACAAGGGAGTGTTGTCAAATGTTTTAATGCTCAATTTGTGTTATGATGCACGTGTTAAACGCTCTAATTGTAGTGCGAGCAGACTAGAAACTTAAGTACGACCTGAAGGACAGTTTATTACCGAAATTTGCACACATTTCATTTGTGGAAGTGCTAAGGTGTTGTAATCAGTTTCGCGATAACGTAATAAAAAGGTCGCAATGAGCAAAGATAGCAGATATGGGCATCCCTGGCAGGCGTGAGGCTGTGTTATTGCGTTAGAGATCGTGTTGCATGCCCCCCCCCCCCCTCTCCCTCCCTTCCACCCACCAGGAAGCAGCAACAGGTACTCTCGACATTGATCACCTTCCGCAGTGGCGTGGCGCTGTTCCGAAACAACGCAATAACAATACAGAGTGATTCACTTGTTTCATCAGCAAACCTGCGGAATTCGCCACTAAAAGTTACACATCAGTTTCTTCTGGCACATAAACTAAGCTTATTTCTTATAGCTCGTACGTAATCACATCATGGCATTGCACCAAAACGTGCCAAACATTCTTACTATGGTGTTGGAAATTTCCTACGTACCTCATAATATTCTAAATATGTTCTGCGAACGCACTTATAAATAACTGATGTATGCACTCACATGGCTTTACAATTGGGTTGAGTGTGGATAACCTGCGGCCAGCTGGTGTTTTAATTTCACATGACTTTCTCAACCACTCTTCACATTATCGTTTAATAAAGATAAACGTTTGAAGATACGGTTTCATTACACAGAACGTTGTAATTGCAAGCGATTGTAAAATGTTCCTTTGCGTGACATCACAAAAAAAAAAAAAAAAAATCTGATGTCTTGCACTCACATGACTTTCTCTACTCTTGTACTAACCAGTCTTACAAACTCTTGTTCCTATATCTTCTTCATGTTAGTTAAGATAAACATTTGTACAAATTATCTTATTGCTTATTTCCTTGTAGGTGCAAGGGGGATATTAGAATACAGTAGACTTTGTGCGATAGTCAAATGTTTTAAAGCTTTGAGAGTCTGTTGTCTTTGCACACTTAACATATAAAAAATGAACAACGATGTTCCATTTCACGAAAGTTGTTTTCCGAAACTCACACACATAACAAGGAATATCTCCGAAACGGTTCACCCTACAAGAAAATTTATTCAGACATAAATTGTGTATTTTAGCAAGATCTACATTTTTTGTATAGTATGATTTGGTCTATCTCTAACGGTTTACCAGTTATGCAAAAGTCGTCCAGAGTAAATACGACTACAGCGGCTATAGCCAGAAAATTCAAGATATACATTTCATTTGCCATCAAAATATCTCTAAACATATGACATTTTAATCAAAATCGTTAGAGTAATTTTCAAGAAAATCAAAATGTTTGAAAAATGTGCCATGTAAAGGGTAGTTTAGGGTGGGGCTATTTTCTTCAAAATCTTCGTGTCGCATCCTTGAAAGACATTAAACTTAAATACCAACTTTGGTTTTTAAGCCACTTTTGGTTTTTGAGTTACGCTGTCCACAGACACTCACACACGGACCTTTTTCTAAAAGTTTTCTTTGGATTCGGGGGTCTCAAAACATATATTTCCGATGAAATCTCGACATCGAATTTTTGGGTGGAATACAATACTTCCCCTACTTACCAGTAGAGAAAGTAAATATTTGTGCAACAGAGAGTAAAGTAAATTATGTGAACGCACACGTAAGATTTTTATAATTCGAGAACATATTTTAAGTGTCTAAGATTGGTTTAAAAGGTCCCAAAAATATGAGGCCTATTAGTGACAACTCCAAAGCGACCCGGGTTCGATCCCAGGCAACCGCACGTGTGATTTGTGATGGACGAAGCAGCGCTGGGCGGGTTTCCTCCGGGTTCTCCGGTTTCCCCCGCCATCTCCTTCCACCGGTGCTCTATCTTCATTCCATGCAGCATTAGTGTCACCGCCTGCGGTGCCGTATTTGTCTGCTTCACAGACTGGACTGTTTTTACATACGATACCAAGGTGTCTCATACTACAGTTTTGTGAGATAAAATGCATAGTTCACTAATACTGGATGCAAGGTGGGGCACGTTCATAACACCGAGACACATTTGCTGCTCCATATTCTCCGTCCGTGACTTAGCGAATATTTCGATCTTTAGTGAGTTCTTTACAACAAACTGCTAATGGGCTGAGTGGGGAACGCCTTGCCTTGTATGGAAGGCCTAACATGCGTAACAGTTATTTCAGAAATACCCAAACGGGGAGCACAGATGTTTGCAAATAGCACGTGCATTTTAAAACTTGCCACTCCAAAGTATTTCTGGCGATATTTCCTTCAGATCTTCAATACGTACATTCTTTGAAGGTATCTCAAGAATAAAATAGAATACTTCCCCTAGTTACTAACGCAGTGGAGAAGATAAATAAAATAAATAAATAAAATCTGAAATCGTCCATCCCGGTACCTAATTCCTTACACCGGGACGTAGCTTCCAAATTCCATACATTTATTAATAAACTATAAAAAATATACAAATCTACAAACAATTTTTCAGATAAGAAAATTAAAATGAAATAATAGAATAAAAGAAAATAATAAAAAAAGCTGCCAATTCAAATACAAAATAAATATACAAATAATACTGGTATCCAGTTAATCCTCTACTAAAATAAAAAGAACAAAAAGTTTAAATTCATAAACGTACAAATTTATAATTCAAAATACCGGTAACCGATATTACAAATACTGGTATCCAGTATTTAAAAAAGAATAATTTTTACAACTAATTAAATCAATTAAAATATACAAATACATAAATTACGCACAATTCTCCATAAGAATTTCAAATTATTCCAAAACATTTCTCTAAATTCATAAAATTAACCAACCACTAATTTCAACTCACTAACAATTTTCAAACCAAAATTTACTATTCTCTCAAATTCTTAAAAACCATAATCTAAAATTTAATTTATACAACATTTAAATTTTGAAATTTTGTTATATAACAAAAACATTTAAATATTAACTAACATATAAAGACTATTAGTACGCAATTAATAACAATAAATAATATCAAAAATATCAACATTATCAATTTTTAAACTTAATAATTTAAAATATTTAATAATATAAATTTTCAAATTTTAAATTAATAAAATTATAAATTTTAATATTTCAATTTTTTTTATTACTACAAAAACAGCATAATTTAAATTCAATACCTAAATAACAACAAACATTTCAAATTATTTCTAAACATTTCTCTAAATTCATAAAATTAATCCATAATTCAAAATTCATAAATTAAGTGGAGGAGATAAAAACATAAAGTACTACTTTTCTAGTCGGAGGATAACTTGTGACCTACATAATGTTTGAATGCTCGTTTCGTGCCGCCTTTGCTGGATGAAAACAAAAGGATAACATTTACCACGTGTTTTACCACTGTAAATAGTAACGCAACGCGCCCGTGCTTGTTACAGTGCTGGTACTTGGCGCATGACTTCAGTGGTTCATTAATAATGAAACGCAAGATACGCCAAACGACCTTTCTTCCTGACAGTTTTACAAGGTCGACAGAGAAAGATTTGTACCAGGAAGAGGCGAACGAAAACTGGTTTGGGTGTTGCTAGGTCGTGCAGAAGCGCTCTTAGATTCACGGAGCGATATGTGCATAGCGGCTTATCAGCGTTGCGTTGTGTTGTGTCGGGCCAAAATAACCCTCTAACAGCAAAAACCAACTTACAACTCATTCCTTCAGGAAGTTCTAAATGAGTATTCTTAAGGACTGTTTCCGAATTAATTAAGAGCTGTTTAACCCCGATATTGTCCGATCGCATAAAAATTAATCTGAGTTCAATCACCCAAAACTGATCTTCAGTCAAGCTGAACTCAGTTCATGGGATCTTGATCTAAGATCAAATCTGACTGGTGAAATTTCTCCACTCAACTTCGCAGAGCTTAGATCCGAATTGCAGAAGAGAGAAATAAATAGTAGATATTTGAATAAAATAATAAAATGGTAATGCATTTTTGGAGTTATTTGGAGAACAAACATAATTTCAAATTGTATTATGTTAAAAATATTCAGGAGGAGCAAAAGGTGATTACTCCTAACCTCGAACAAATTTTCACCAAATGCTAAAATGTGAGCGGCGCCGTGGCCGAGTGGTTAGACCGTTCACCTGTCACCAAGGCGATCCCAGAGAACCGCATGTGATATTGGTGGTGGACAAAGCGGCGTCTGGTTTCCCCGGTTTCCCCGCCTCTCACTTTTCCATTCATGTACCTTTTGTGATTTTCGTGTACCTTTTTATGTGAAAGTATAAGAGATAGAGCTGAAATGTTCAGTAAATATAGGTATACAAAACATGAACTTTCTGAACTACAACAATAATTTTATAATATATGTCAGTTATATAAGATAGCAACAACATCGCAAATTTTCCACATTTTTATTTTTTGGACTTTGCAGAAATACCGGCGATAGGCACTAAGGAAAACTAGGGGAAGGGTACTGGGCAGATTTGAACCAGATTTCCCGTTCAAGAGTCCGTGCCTCAACGACCCTGGTTATCTGTAATATCCTTAATGTATTAGACATAACCAGGGCGCGGATGCATGGACCTATGACCAATAAAACTTGCAACATTAACGACAAGTATGGCATTTTAGAAATCTTCAAAGATTTAATGTTATTTAAATTAACATATTCAAAATCTACATTAAAAGTCTAGCGCACTCAAAAATAAATAATATTAATTTTTGTTTCATTTTGAATTTATTTAATTGCCTAATCCAGAGCTAACCCTCAGCTCTCCACAGAATGAAATAAATGTCACGTTTTGAAGGGCAATCAGAAAGAAGAATTACAGTAGCAAATTACATGCATTTTGAAGTTTCTAGAAAGGAACAACGATCTTCTTTGCACGCAACATTGTAATGGGAAAAAGACTCCTAATATTACAGTCAAGAATTAGATTGAAAAATCGTCTTTGGGACGACTGCAAGCGCATATGTGAAACAAAATCTGATGTGTTGCACCCACACGATTTCTCTACCCTTGTACTAACCATTCTTACAAATCCTTATTCCTATATCTTCTTCGTGTTAATTGAGATAAACATTTGCAGAAATTATCTTATTGTTTATCTTCTTGTAGGTACACGGATAATATGGGAATACAGTAGGCTTTGAGCGATATTCAAATATTTTAAAGCTTCGAAATTTCGTTCTCTTTGCACGGCTAACATATAAAAATGAATAACGATGTTCCATTTGACAGAAGTATAAATCCTCCAAAACTCATACAAAAAACAAG
Organism: Tenodera sinensis; assembly: GCA_030765045.1. NCBI lineage: Eukaryota > Metazoa > Arthropoda > Insecta > Mantodea > Mantidae > Tenodera > Tenodera sinensis. The sequence continues at coordinate 112,926,354 of CM060969.1, forward strand.
GCATATCTCCGAAATGGTTCACTACCATTTTTTGTATAGTAAGATTTTGTCTATCTCTTACGGTTTACCAGTTATGCAAAAGTCATCCAGAGTAAATAGGACTGCATGGGCCAGAAAATTCAAGATATAAATTTCACTTGTTATAAAAATATCTCAAACATATGGTATTGTAACCAAAATCGTTATCCATTTTCAAGAAAATAAAAGTGTCGAAAAATTTTCCGTGTAAAGGGTAGTTAGCATTTTTTTTTTTCAAAATCTTCGTGTCGCATCCTTGAAAGACATTAAACTTAAATACCAAATTTGGTTTTAAACCGACTTTTTCTTTTTGAGTTATGCTGTCCACAGACTAAAACAAACACACACAAACACACATGGACCTTTTTCTAAAAAGCTTTTTTTTTTTTTTTTTTTTTTTTTTTTTTTTTTTTTTTTTTTTTTTTTTTGATTCAGGGGACCTCAAAACATTGCGGTGAAATCTCGACATCGAATTTTTGGGTGGAATACAATACTTCCTGTACTATACTATACGTAGTAGAGAAAGGAAATGACAAAAAATATGAGCCAGAATATGACTTTATATGACCATAATTTTAATCAAATAATCACCATTGATAAAATCGTGCTTTGCTTATATTTTCTATGGAAAAAGAACCACAAACAAAACAATGACGTCATAAACATCCGAGGTCTGGTCATAACAAACAGAACTTACAATTTTGAGTCATATTTCTTAAAGCACAGTATAGAAAATTGAAATCATACATATTGGTAGACAGGTTAAAAATATAAAAGAAATATGTATTGTAGTGTGCAAGAAGCGTGATAATTTGACAAGGGAGAGCAGTACCCACCATAATACTGGGCTGATGGACCTAGTACCCGCCTGCCTGCTGGTTCACCTTGACCGCCAACCGTGAAACAGTAGCTAGCGACTTGATTTGCGGCAAGACGACCTTCCTCCTTCACGCATTATCTTCACATTGCATTCTGCTCCTCGTATCACCTTTACAGCTGTCTTCCACGTTAATCTTACAACTGGTGAATTAGCCCCTGCGTTCGCATTTGTTTGAACGTGGAAGATGGCTCCAGGTAACCTGCAAGGCCCGAATTCTGCGGTCCCGTGCTCAATTTTACCTGGGGTTTTTCGTGGTTTTTCCTGGTTGGTAGGCCAATGTTGGGGTGGTTTCTCCCTACCTCGAGTAACTTTTCGTTTCCTTGTCATCTTTCATTTGTGCTGGGCGTATGGCGGTACCGGATAGATAGCACGAAAACTTGCTCAAAGGAAAAGTACCCCCCGTGGACACTAGAGGACTACTTGGGCGTTCATCGCCCTTTCTAGGCAGCTCCAACAGAGGAATGAGTCTTCGAGCTGGGACTATTAAGGACTTCCGCGCCTCTCTGTGACTCTTCTGCCTGTAGCCTCCTGTGGTTCCATCACTTCAACCGTTCCTCCTGGGCACATTAGTCTATAGATCTATGTAGGTTTAAGCCTATTGTATCATGAATGTGTTACCACAAATAACATGTTAGTTATTTATGTAATTAGTGTATAATCTGATTGTGGTGTGTGTGTGTGTGTGTGTGTGTGTGTGTGTGTGTGAGTGTGTGTGTGGCTTTATATATGTTTTATGTTTTTTACGAGTGTTACAATGAAAAGGTTATAGATGTGTTACACAGTTGTACGCAGTTTTAGCTTTAAAATATGTAAAAATAATTAATAAATTTGATAAATGAAAGGTTATAATATATTAAAGATCACATATGTATGACGTAATATGGTTTCTAAGCAGATGTGTCATTTGTTTCAACACGTATTGAAGAAAATGGTAATGATAAAACAATTGAAAATATGGACTGTATTCAGCTTGACATTTGGAATGAAGGCAAGAGTTTATTAATTCCAGAAATCTCAAAAACAGATAATTCTTGTGTTTGAATGTTGCTGCACTTGCTAAAGTAACGATTTCAGGTTTTCTTTGGGCACATAGGAGAAAATTATGTTTTTGCTGTGATGACGTCATTCATTTTCTGGCACTGGTGCCAGAAATAGGGTAATTTCTCATGATTTATGTCGGCATATTAAGCCGTTTTAATGCTAAGATTGCATAAATGTATGTTATATCCTGCTAGAGAAGTGGATTTCCATTTTACGAGTAGGAATGTTTACGAAATGATGCTGAGAGACCAATGTAGCAATGCTAAACTTTTAAAATGGCATATTCTATTTTTGAAGAGCCCTGAATTTTAGATAAAGTATTCAGCTGAAATGTTTGTGGAAATAATTCATATTCGGACATGCACAATGTTGTAAGCGGAGTGCAATATCAATTTGAGGATTTAAAAGTTTAGTTATCTCTTTATGCTTTTTGACATATTTATCCCTTGTTTCATATCTGGCTATTGCCACTGTTTTTTACTTTTTGTGTATATTTTTCATTTTTATTTTTGAGTGAAATTTATATCTGGGCATTGCCATGAATTTGATGACCTAGAAGTTGAGTGCCCTTAAACCCAAACCTAACCTAACCTAACCTGCACAATGTTGTTGTTTGGCCTTCGTTATTGTTTAACCTCCACAGCTCCAGTGCTGACAACTTGATCACCTATACAAAGAAGATGTACACTCGCATTAAATAGGATAAATGTAACAATAATATTATAAATAATATACATATTTATAACATTATCTTCCCTTTGATGTAGAATTGTTTTGCTGGTTGTGCAGTTGTTACAATTTATAATATTAATTCCATGTGTGGAGGAAGTAGTATTGGAAATTTCTTTTGTTTCTGCCAAATCCATTTTTGAGTCATTGAAATAATTCCCGTTGATCGCAATAGTGATTTTTCTTTCGCAACATGTCTCTCTAAAGCTTGAATCCCAAGCAACAAACGCGAACCACTAGGCGATGCTATACTCGTGAAACGGAGGGATCAGAAATTACCTTTCTTAATCAATTCTACTTAGTTTCGCAAATGCTAGACCACTATCAGATTAGCTACCTCGGCCTTGCAGAGGTAGAGGTAAATGAGAAACGAGTTACCTGCGGCGCTGCACAAAAGGTTTCCTCTGAAGTAAACTTGAAAACGAAGTCTGAATCTGTCGCCGCCAAGAGGATATCACCTCGATGAATAGGGTTATTAAAACACTTGGTAACCCATTCGTTACCATTGCCCGAGAGAACCGAGAGTCGCAACATATTTCATATTGTTTCATTAAAAAATGGGTCCTATTATTTTTTTAGCATTTGTTGCACAGCACACTCAAAATGTCGGACCATAGTGAGGCGCATCACGGCATCATTAATTAATTTGAACCTTCTAGGTCGGTTTTGACAGAAAATACCGTATTTTATCGCATAAGCCCCCCCCCCCCCCCTCGCATATTTCCCTCCCCTATGATTTTTCATCGCTAAAAATTATTTACCTATTAAACATCGCATAATTCCCTCTCCTGGTCCGTTCTTGTTGGAGCGGCCTTCAAATGACTTGATAATGGACAACAATCGATGCAGCTGTGCCTGTCAGGACAACAATGAACGCAGTGCTGGCCACAAAAATACTCGTATTGCCATTGTCACAACGTATCGTAAAATTGAGATGTGAAGTTGCAGACGTGTTTTGTTACAAGTCGTCATATTGTTAAGAAGAGTTAAAAAAAAAAAAAAAAAAAAAAAAAAAAAACTGGTATTTCTTGTGCCATTAATGGTTCTGACGACATGTTGTGGTATAGTGAACATGAAGATGTGTTATCTGAGCCAGATATAATGAAAATAGTGATGCTAGTGACGAAAGTGAAACCGCAGAATAGTCAGAGAAAAGAAACAATGAAACAATAAATTGTAGCCCAATGAAACCGTGGTGTGTATCCAGTTCATTCACAAATTACTGTATACCTATATAACTTTTACATAATACTACATGGTTTCCCTTCCTTTCTGAGTTCCTAGAGGCACCACTCGCATAATTCCCTCCCCAGTGTTTTCAACCAAATTTTTCGAGAAAAAAAGGGGGGGGGGGGGTAAGTATGCGATAAAATACGGTACTCCTGTTGGGCAAATGGGATTTGTATTACCGCGTTTAAAGGGTGATTTGAAAGTGTTGAACTATACTATAAATGTTATCGTTAACATATGTTAACGTATGGCACAGCAACTATCAATAAAGTCAGTTGGATGTTGGAAATATCGACTTCTGTAAACCGCGTTGCAACACGGCGTGCGACTTACAAATATTCTGCTGTCGTAATGCGCTTAATCATTTTTTTCCATGATTGTACATATTCTGGAAATTTTCGTCAGTCACATTTTGAAGTGACGAAACTAAGAAAATAAGATTATGTGAAGGTTATAAAGTTTTAAAATTTACACATTGCGTTTATAGAGATGAAAGGGTGAGACCACTGTTGGATTTTCATTCTACAAATTTTGATTTTTTTTTTTTTTTTCGAATGAAACAATTTAGAAGCTTTTTATTTTTGAGCTGAAAATTGTGTTTTGACTGCTAGTAAGTTAGAAATATACATCATATTAGCACTAGAAATGGAGAACTTGTAATATAATTTCCTTTTTGCAGATTTCCTATGAATCAAGCACAATGCCTATGTCTTCAGGGGCAAGCCGTTACTCGCGTGTTTTTCGAGTAGGACGTAATAGTCTAATAATAATTGTACGGTGTTTGCGAGTTTTCGTCACTTGCAGTGCATGGTAAGGGATTTTAATATTGTTTTGCTACAGAATAAAAGAAAAATGTGATGAAGCACGTCATACCGATGCATGTGTTAAAGTTGGTTTACGTCATCTCTATAGCGGGGGTTGTTTTACTTCACGTTCCCCACACGTGTAACTCTTTCGGCCGGACAGTAAAGTCTCCTGCAGGTTTTCCATTCCACACCGAATACTGACGTCAGAGGCACATTCAAATTCCAAGGCCCTCATGAATGACACACGTATCGTTTTGTTATGAGCATTTTTCCCTTACTTATTTACTCATGTCAGGTGCAGAAACAAGTTATATTTGTATTAATTTTTGTAGCAGACAAAACTACAATGCTAGTCACAAAAATGTGTGGCATCACACTTCCCTGGCTTCTTCAAATAATCCTTAAGATATTGTTGTATTCATTCAAAGAGCTAATTCCTCTATTTATGTCGCATTGCTTGACACATTTTTGACATCTTTTCTGTCCTAAGACCAAGGCCCGATTTTGAGACCCAAAAGTGCTTAAAATTGTACTAAAATGTTAAAACATGTCACATATGACCTAAGAATTTTTTAATTTATTAAAATGAGTGTAAAGATTGAAAAGTTGGAGCCCCTGGTCGAGAAGAACACATAACCAGCCGGGAGGGACCGGGACACTGACCACTCCCAAATCCAGTGCTGCACCCCACCAGGGTTGCCACCTACCGGCCACTCAAAATTATAGATTTGGATTCAAAATTATCGTACATCATAAGCCAAATGCTACAATAATAAAAATATCACCATAAGACTTCTGAAATGTAATAGTATTGATGTTTGTGGTATCCACTTACAAAATATATGACCTCAACTAGTATTACAACTTTAGAACTTATGTTTCTCGCACTTTTCATCTGAAAGTGCATCATCTTCCTCAACTGTTGCAGCATTATACGACTTTGCTGTTGAGATAAACTTTAACATCTGGGTGTCTTGCTGATTTTTGGACCCACCACATTCTTTTATAAGCTGAGACGACAGAATAAGTCCTTTTATCGTACCTAGCGCCAATCTGCCATATCTGCGATGCCATATGTAGTAAAAGCGGGCGCCAAAAACTACAAAACACATACAAAACAAACCTGAAGAAATGGAGCAACCTTTTGCCCCAATTTGAACATCTTGACTGGACACTGTTGAAGGCTATACCTATCTGATTGGAAAAGTGTAGAATCTTCTTTGAACTGGATGCAAGAACTACTTGCAAAGTAGTTAAGAGTTAGCTGTTTGACCAGTTAGTAACATTAGAACGTTTTCTAGGAGAGGCAAAGAATTAAAATTTGAAGATTGTGTTTCTGAACAGCAATATTCAGAACAGCTTGCAATTGTGCAATACTATTTCTCCATTCAGGGTATAGTGCTAGTGTGGAAAGAGTATTTTCTTTAGTGAATGCACAACTGACAGAAGAAAGACGCAGTCTGGCATTAACTTCTGCCGTTGCAATTCTCCAAACATGAAAAAATATGTTGCAGTGATTTTCACAGACTCGGGGCAAGTTCCTTTTTTCTGTTCAACGCTCAGAGAAATGTGCCTGACTGGTACAAAGCCTAGTGTAAAATAGATTTCAACTGTAACAACACGATATATTTCTCTACTCTTGTACTAACCATTCTTACAAACTCTTATTCCTATATCTTCTTTCTTGTTAGCGGTTACAAACATTTGTACAAATTATCTTATTCCTTATTTCCTTGTTGGTGCAAAGGGAATGTTGGAATATAGTAGGCTTTGTGCGATAGTGAAATGTTTGAGATTCTGTTGTCTTTGCACACTTGACATAAAAAAATGAACAGCGATGATCCATTTCACGACAGTTCTAAGTTTTCCGAAACTCACACACATAACAAGGAATATCTCCGAAATTGTTCACCCTACAAGAAAATTTATTGAGACATAAATTGGGTATTTCAGCAAGATCTACATTTTTTGTATAGTATAATTTGGTCTATCTCTAACGGTTTACCAGTTATGCAAAAGCCGTACAGAGTAAATACGACTACAGGGGCTATAGGCAGAAAATTCAAGATATACATTTCATTTGTCAACAAAATATCTCAAACATATGACATTTTAATCAAAATCGTTTGAGCCATTTTCAAGAAAATCCCATGTAAAGGGTAGTTTAGGGTGGAGCTATTTTCTTCAAAAGCTTCGTGTCGCATCCTTGAAAGACATTAAACTTAAATACCAACTTTGGTTTTTAACCGACTTTTCGTTTTTGAGCTATGCTGTCCACAGACTGACACACGGACCTTTTTCTAAAAATGCTTTTTTTTTTTTTTGGATTCAGGGGGCATCAAAACATATTTCCGGTGAAATCTCGACATCGAATTTTTGGGTGGAATACAATACTTCCCCTACTTACCAGTAGAGAAAGTAAAAAAGTTATTTAATGCAGACTTAAAATGCTTCGTTGAAGACAATTGCTGACAGCGTTAATGCTTGGGTTATGTCTTTGATTTTGGTTTTTGGATTATGCCAGCCCTATCTAAAAGCACCTTTGCCTGAAAGACATAGAACGCATTTCTTCCTTTACTTATAGTGGGCAAAGTAATACGCTTTTGAGAAAATGCTGGGGAGAGAAAACCGTCAGAAGGAAAGAGGTGAAAACTTGAAAGCTACTGAACTGCAATTGTTTGGGACTGACGGCACAATACCGTATATGAACAATAAGGCGTGTGACGCACGCCTGCTACCCATGCCCATGTAACAAAATATGGCTAAACAAGAAGGCCACAGCTGTTGTCACCCACAGAATAAGAGAAAATCCGTATGACGCAATTAAGCTCCATATGCAACCACTCACTAGAAAGGAACATTCTGTCGTACACACAGGTGGGCTGGGGACCAGGCAGGCAGTCAGTCCTCTGCTCCTGACAGCCCTACCTTAATTAATGTTTCCCTCCTATTTTTGCTTCTCTCACTTCATCTGGAACTACCCACTAAACGAATTAACATCATAATCGATTCATTACGGGACAATCATAGACGGAACTATCATGATCAAATAATCGCACTATTGGTGTTGGAGAAATTCCGGCCTGATTCGGCTGACTCTTCGATATATGACGTTACAAACTGGCTGCTAGTAGTTCGTTTTATTACCTTTTCTTCTACCTATAGCAAGTAGACGAAGTATTCTATTCCAAAGAAAAATTTCATGTGGAGATTTCATCGGAAATATATGTTTTGAGGCCCCTGAATAAAAAAAAAAAAAAAAAAAAAAAAAAAAAAAAAAAAAACCGACTATGAACAGCATAACTCAAAAACGAAACTAGTTTAAAAACCAAAGTTGGTATTTAAGTTTAATATCTTCAAGCATGTGGCGCAAAGATTTTGAAGAAAACCCCTCCACCTTAAACTACCCTCTACATGCAAAATTTTCCGAAAATTTTGAGATTTTCTCGAAAATGCCTCAAACAATTTTGATGAATATGTTTAAAGATATTTTTATGGAAAATTAAATGTATATTTTGAATTGTCTGCTATAGCCCACGTAGTCGTGTTTACTCTTGATAACTTTTGCATAACTGTAAACCGTAAGAGATAGACCAAATCTTACTATTCAAAATGTAGATCTCATTAAAACATATAATTTATTTACAAATGAATTTTTTTGTGGAGTGAACCATTTCGGAGATATTCCTTACTATTTGTGAGAGTTTTACGTATACTTTACACAAGGATAAGATCGTTATTCATTCTTTATATATTAACCGTGCAAAGAGAACAGAATTTCAAAGGTTTAAAAGATTTGACTATCGCTCAAAGCCTACTGTATTCCCACACTCCCCGTGCATCTATAAGAAAAATAGTAATAACATGAAGAAGATAGAGGAATAAGATTTGTAAGAATAGTAATAATAGAATTGTAAGAAGTCATGTGAGTGTAACACAACAGATTTTTAGCTAGTATTCCTTAGGGCTCGGAATTTTATGACCTATAATCTCTAAAAATATGCACGCATGCTGTAAAATTACCAAAATATGATTTATATGCTGAAAATATGACCAAAAACTTAAAACAAAGCACGGAAAAGTGCATTGAAATTTTTTTTTCTGCTTTTATAGGTATGAAATTAATACTTTGCACATTTAAGGGTCTTTATCTTATAAACTAGCGCACAGTTCCAGCACAATCTGTTTTATAATTCTTAGGGAATTAATTATTTAATTTATTCACAATGGGAAAATATAATATTCAAAATATTCCACTGGCATCAAAATGTAAAATATCAGAACTGTTTTATTATTTTATAAACTCTAATTGTCCAACAAACACCAGCAAACTTAGCAGGAAAAAAATAATTACTTTTAAGTTAATTAATTGCTTTGAAAATATGTAATGTTTTTTGCTTATTTAATTTTTGAAAGCTAAGAATTTTTCAGATTTTGAAGCTAAAGATTGAAGTTGCAGCGCATGCTGGAAAAATTCTAGGAGCATATTAAAAAAATTGATGTGCATGTAGCAGATAATGTATTGAACATGTAAAGTTGAGAAAGACCAATTTTTCCATATACGTGGAACATGATCATGAGTCAGATTACTTGTTTGCCATATCTTCCCTCTTTTGTCTACTAGTCTAGTAGATTCGTAGCTTTTTCCCTTGCGGCGATATGCCCCTTAACCACTCCTCTCCGCTGAATTTCGTTGTTTTGTTTTGTTCAAATACAAAACCTTTACAAAAGGGTGAATCTAAAATATTTCACCGACAACTGTTGACTGAAGATTTGAGGAACATTTATGTGCATAAATCTAAAAATTGTCTATTTGATAATTTTTCAGCCCAGGGTCCCTAATACTTCAGATGAATTAAGTCATACCTCACTCAACCTTCATTTTTAGCAGAATTGTACAGGAAAACGACATGCAGTTTCAGATGGTCAAACTTGAAGGACCTTCGGTTGTCAACAATGTACTTGGGGAAACTTTTTTCTACATCACATGATGTAGCGGGGGCAAACCTGTTATAAGGGAAAATCATTAGCAGAAAGTTCTGGTTCATTTTCATCAACTTCTGCTTCTTTGCCACAAAGAATGTGATTAATTTCCACAATGTTCAATATGCAGGATTTCTTTTCAAGCACGTGACGTAATGTTTCTAAAACCTTGCTAGGTACTTCTCCCTCAGTCTTCCTTCACAATGCTTAATGCACCACACAACTTCATGCCCACAGTCTGATAAAATTATACATATTTCAAAGATATCTTCAAAATTTTGGAATAGCCTGTTATTTCCATAGGGTTGTTTGTATAATCTTGAGTAAGTCGATAGACAAAACGTTTTCAACTCAAAGATCTCATACAGTTTATTTCAATTGATTTTTTTCTAGCAATAGACATTTCCAGGATGTCCGTTATTAATGGTTCGAATGGTTGAGTACGTTACTCCTTTAAGTCTCTTCGATATGCATTTGTTTATACGATTGCACGGAATGAGCACGAGTCCAGTTTGACTTTCGCTATTCCCTTTGTACCTATAACGAAATGTGCAATTTAACTATTTCTGCAATTGATTAAAACGAAGTAAATAGAAAAAAAAAATGTGTTGCACTCACATGGCTTTCTCTACTCTTGCACAAACTGCTCTTCACATTAATCGGATAAACATTTGTCGAAAATATCTTATTGCTAATTTTCTTGTAGATGCAAGGGGAGAGGTTAAGGTTAAAGAAGTCAAATGTTTTAAGAGTGGTCGCTATATGATGAATTTAAAATTCCATTCTCTTTGCATGACCAAGAGATGTATAAATGAATAACGATCTCACATTTGAGAACGGTCTATAAGTATTGCAAAATTGTACGAATAAGGAGGAATTTTCCCGAACTGGTTCACTCCACAAAGAAAGTACATTTGGACATAAATTGTGTGCTTTAGCGAGATCTACATCTTTTTGTATAGTAAGATTTGGTCTATTATAGTTTCTTAGTTATTTAAAATCATCAAAAGTAAACAGGACTAAATGGCATTTTTAGAAAAAGGTCCGTGTGTGTGTCTGTGTGTCAGTCTGTGGACAGCATAGCTCAAAAACGAAAAGTCGGTTAAAAACCAAAGTTGGTATTTATGTTTAATGTCTTTCAAGGATGCGACACGAAGATTTTGAAGAAAATAGCCCCACCCTAAACTACCCTTTACATGGAAAATTTTTCGAAAATTTTGATTTTCTTGAAAACGGCTCTAACAGTTTTGTTTAAAATGTCATATGTTTGAGATATTTTGATGGCAAATGAAATGTATATCTTGAATTTTCTGGCTATAGCCCCTGTAGTCGTGTTTACTCTGGACGACTTTTGCATAACTGGTAAACCGTTAGAGATAGACCAAATTATACTATACAAAAAATGTAGATCTTGCTAAAATACACAATTTATGTCTGAATAAATTTTCTTGCAGGGTGAACCATTTCGGAGATATTCGTTGTTATGTGTGTGAGTTTCGGAAAACTTAGAACTTTCGTGAAATGGATCATCGTTGTTCATTTTTTTATATGTTAAGTGTGCAAAGACAACAGAATCTCAAACATTTGACTATCGCACAAAGCCTACTGTATTCTAATATCTCCCTTGCACCTACAAGGAAATAAGCAATAAGATAATTTGTACAAATGTTTATCTCAACTAACAAGGAGGAAGATATAGGAATAAGAGTTTGTAAGAATGGTTAGTACAAGAGTAGAGAAAGTCATGTGAGTGCAACACATTTTTTTTTTTTCCCCCTTCTGGTTTTGTATTAATTGTGAACCTAAATACATATAGTTGTAAAGGTAGAGTTCGTTCCCGAACCAGCTATAAGCAAATATTTGAATTGCTTCTAAAGGCCATTTTGTGGAGTGTTAGTATAACATTTAACTAGGACGTCTTCCCACGACAGTGCTTTCTTCACCGGACCCTTCTTTTTCCTGTCGATGGACCAGATAGTGCTACCTAATGCGCTCGGTTGCGAATTTTCCTTGCAGGCAGTGAACGTTTTTCGAAGGAAGGAAATAGAATCCGGGGAGTGGAAGAAAAGGACCGTACGAGTTGGGACGGCAGGCAGACCGACCCTCAGGGGACGATTTTTAAACGCAGAAAATGTGGAAACGAGGGAATTGGAGCTGCCGATCCTTCCTCAACTCTTTTATGTTGGCAGTCCCGACAAATCTACCCCGGTTATTATTCCGGTCAGGCAGATGGTGTACGCCCGCCCCCACAAGTTGCCCATTGTCCCTCAACCCTTATCTCGCGACCTTGAGCTTGGTGGTGGACTTGCGAATCCTCTCTTTTCGTGGGAGTTTTGCTCTGGATGAACAATAAGCTATGCCCTGAAGGGTTGCAATTGTCAGAATGCCCAGTTAACTGACGTCAGTGGCGTGTTGTACCATTGTTTGCAAGAATTAGCCCACACGGCACTTCATACTAAGCTAATACGCGACGCTGTTAAAAGTTCAAAGACTCCTCTGGTTTTTCTCGTTTTCCTCCCTACAGACGAAGGCTTCATGTGGTTTTTACCACTCTACATTTTTAAAGTTGAAAATGTTACTTTCTTTTGTTTAACACAGTAGCTGTGGGACAATCTGGACAACGAATGTCAGCAGAGGCATTAAAGTGTTCTTGAAATAATGTAAAAAATATCTCATTAACGCCCATTGTGTGACATTGCTGAAAATTAAATTTACCGCACAACTCTTGTTGCCCTGCAATAAATAAAAAATCTGATGTGTTGCACTCACATGACTTTCCCTACTCTTGTACTAACCATTCTTACAAACTCTTATTCCTATATCTTCTTCGTGTTAGTTGAGATAAACATTTGTACAAATTATCTTATTGTTTATTTCCTTGTAGGTACAAGGGGAACGATTTGAGCAATAGTCAAATCTTTTAAAGCTTATAAATCCCGTTCTCTTTGCACACTTAACATATAAAAAATTGAACAACTATGTTGCATTTGACGAAAGTTTGTTTTCCGAAAATGACACGAGTAACAAGAAGTACCTCCGAAATGGTTCACTCTACAAAAAAGTTCATTTTTTAGGGAGATTACATTTTTGTGTAGTAAGATTTAGTCTATCTCGTACGGTTTACGAGTTATTCATTTCATTTGTCATAAAAATATCTTAAACATGACATTTTAATCAAAATTGTCAGCCATTTTCAGGAAAATCAAAATCTTCCATGTAAAGAGTAGTTTAGAGTGGAGTAACATTGCCCAAAATCTTGTGTGGCATCCTTGCAAGACATAAAATACCAACTTGGTTTTTAACCGACTTATTATGCTGACCACAGACAAACATAAACAGACCTTTGTTTAATAATGCTTTTTTGGGTTTAGGGGGGCCTCGAAACATACACTTCTGGTGAAATGTCGACTTCGAATGTTTGAGTGGAATACAATACCAGCCCTTCTTGGGCTGTTGCGCTGGGGTTTAGTTTTAGTAGAGAAACTAAAAAGTGACATTAGTATAACCTCAATTATATGTATTCAAAGGAGTCGTCTAGGATAATGCATAAATGAGAAAACATGAAGGTGAATTTTCTTATGAAATAGAAACGATATTTACTCGCGCTAATTATGTACGTATTATTTAATATAAGACTTGTCAATTTTATACACTAGTCATAGAAATGCTGTCAATACGCATTCCCGATGATAGAAATCTTGTAATTTCTAGGACCTGAATTGACTCATACACAGCGAGAATACACTCATTAAGGCCTACTTCTTCATCAGTATCATCAGATGAGAATGACCTTCCATTAATATGTTCGTGGTAATAATTGTTATCGATGCCTCATCCAACAAGTCTACTGTTGGTAATAATGTATAGTCCAATGCATAGTACACCTTTACATAGCGTGAACATAACGCTTAAACGAATAAGTCATATTTCCTAAAAGGGGAACACAAATATCTGACATATTAATGAAAAAAATGTAAAATGAAACTAAATATTATTTGACAAAGTTCGGTGCCTAAAACCTACAGCATAAGTACACAAATATTGCAGCCAAATAACGGGTTATTTATGCCTAGGTTAAATTAACTCCTCAATTTCGTAATTCCTTATGTGAGATATCTGATACATTAACTACAAAAGTAATTTTTTCCTCAAAACTATTGGAACAAAAAGCCTAACATGAGTTTTAAACCAGCGCTTTACTGAAGAACTGAAACAAAAGCAAAAGAGAGAGAGATTGGATTGTTAACTAGATTATTAGTTTTTAAAATATATAATGTTAATTCTTTTTCTTTCAAACGCGTCCGCTAAAACACCGTTCACATAGGCAATACCAGTAATAATTGTGAAATCAAACGTGGCATCAACACAATGGTTAAACGATTAAGTTCCTAGGTCATTTGACAGCGATCGTGGTACCCCTACCGGATATTTTTCTATGCAACCCGCAATGATTGTTTATTGTTGATTGCTCCGCACTCTTGCACAAAATGTTTTGTTTCTTCAAATTAACAACATGACTATTCTTGATGGTTTCTATCAAAATAAACTGTGATGGTTGGAGAAGAATATAGCTACTAGAAATTATGGTATGATGGTTGGCTGGCGCCGGAAGCTGTACGTAGCGGACAGTCTTTGAACTGTGAGGTTTGCGTATTTGGAAAGCAAGGAATTATTTGTACACATTTAAAAAGATCGGTAAATAAATAATGTTTTGCATCTTCTCTGATTGAAAAGGTTGAATCTTTTTTTTTTATCTCAACTGTTACTTAGTTGCTAGGGATCGTAAAATCAATTCTGGTATTAAAAATTCTAACATGAAATAACGCAATTCATTTTTGTACCTACTATCAGTATGCTTATTTACAACGTTAGTAATATTTATCACTATTAACAACGAACACATAATTCTGTTACAAATTTTAAATACTTCAGTAAAGTATAATGAAGTTATACTTCAAAGTAAAGTCAATTATACAAATGTCAATTAAATAATATAAATACACAGCGCATAAATACGTAAACAATTATGAAACTTCTGTGTCCTTTACCTCAGATTTGTTTAGACATTTTTAGCAAGAATCACAACTTTTACAATCATTTTATTAGTGCTTTGTTGTACTAATTAAAAGCAGGATATCGTGTTTGTACCTCACTGAAGGCAAGTTGAAGGTAACCCAGAATATTTCATTTAAAAATCTAACGTTAAATTCTTATAATTTTCTCTAACCATTATTCACAAGTTATTTATTACAGTTTCACGGGCGATCAGCCGTGTGAGGTTTAAAAATATTGAGCTTTCGGCCATTCTAAACTCCATGGCCTTCGTCCATTTTCATTCTGACGAAGGCCATGGAGTTTAGAATGGCCGAAAGCTCAATATTTTTAAACCTCACACGGCTGATCGCCCGTGAAACTGTAATAAATAACGTGCGCCGTGAAAGCTTTAAATCTTACATTACTCACAAGTTATTATTACAAAAGCTTGTTTTTCTATGTTCTTGTTGATCGAGATAGAGGTTTACAGAAATAGTTTCATTTCCTCCGGTTTAAAAACAGACAATAACAATATACAACATTGTTATGATTAAACGTATATAGGTATGTGTTTGCAAAAGAAGACAAGTGAAGCAGAAACGTCAACGTTGCCAAGAAAGAGGACTTGTTAACCGCCAAGGATCGTACAGTTATGTAGAGTGGTTTGAATAGAAATGGCTGCCTTACGTAAACTCGGGGTTGTGATGCGCAGTTCCAAAGTCACGATGTTGATGACTTGCACGTATGTATGTATGTGTAATAACTAATCTATCCTATTACACTTGAAATAAAATGCGACGCGCTGATTGCGTCTTTGCTATAGCAACGTACCTCAGCATCCTTGGACATGAGGAATACCTGCGCAGTTTCGGCCTGGGTACAGAACATGCATATCTGGTTACAAAACGCAGTTTTGTTCACTCCCATTATTGTGCAATAGGCCATTTCTTTCCCTCTCTTAATATCTTCCATTTCTCTTATACGTGCAACTTATATAGCATGTGATGTTTGGAAAGCGGTTATAAAAGCTATCTTTCCATAACTGGATAAGAACTAAAGCTTTAGTAGGAAGTTTTAACCATAGCTGTTGCTCCGGTGTCCAAGCTTAAACTCTTTCTTACCCGAATGTAAAGGAATATCAAGTGATAATTTATTTATTAATTAAACACATATATGGCGACTTTCCATGGCTGAGTGAAAGAAAAACCGCGCAGTCACACAATTAAAATGTTCTAATATTTTGAGTTCATTCTTTTTACCTAGCGCACCTGTTTGAAAGTTCGCAATTCTTCGGTTGCCTATTCTTTTCTATGCGTCGAAAGAGCTTGTAATAGTAAACAAACATTTTAAAGCTATTTCCACGTTTTGAAACATTCTTGCTCATTTTGAAACAATGCAAATAAAAATGTATCGCACGTGTGTGTGTTTGTATGTAAAGGCATAACTCTAAAATGCAATGTTCGATAAATACCAATACGTTCAAAATTTTCCAAAGATGCATCCCGAATATTTTTAAGAAAATCCATCATCCCAAACTATTCTTTACATGGAAGATTTCTTTTTTTAAGCACTGTTTGTCAGAAATGTTTAACTGCTTGGTCAAAATACCATATTTTTAGCTTATTTAATGACAAATTAAACGTATATCGTGAATTTTCAAGAAACAGCCTGTGAAGCTGTGAACTTTGTGTAACTGGCAAATCATAAGAGGATAGACATAAACTTACCGCCCAAGAAAATACAGATATTATATGTATAACCTTTTATGGGGTAGGGGGGGGGGATGGTTCGTATTGTTATTGCTGTAAAATATTCAATACTTTATTGTTGTAAAGTTCTCTGGTTGTTCTGTTCTTTCTCTGTATGTCCTGAAGGTAATTTCTAGGCCAGCGTATAGCGAATAACTTTTATACGTCTAATTTCAATTCGGTTTCCTTATCCCTCTTGTATTTTCAACGAAATGTGTAATGAAGCTTTCTGCAAAGGTAAGAAAGATTGTCTCCTAATAACAGACATCGGTATATCCCACCAACGAGGTGCTGCTACTTGCTGGAAATTCACATAATTCTTTGTTTGGAAAGCATATAGTTCTTTGTGGTGCCTGGAACACAAGCTGTAAGGGAGAAAGCTTTGTTGAAAGAATTTGAAATGACATGTTCTTTGACGCCGTGACACTCTACGAAGGGGAGTTCCAAGTACAATTAAATTACTTGTTGACAGTGTAGCTGATTTAGTAATGTCTACAATAACATTTTTAAACATAAACAACTACGAAATTTTAGTGTATTTTGGATCGTAATAAGAGACACCACGTGGTCGCAGATAAAAGACAGTAGCTGATGCAGTGATTACGTAAAGAATGCATATTTATTCTGCACTGGATTATACCTGAGGACACGTGAGGGGTAAACTGGACACGATGTGTGACATACGACAGAAGGACACATGAATGCGTTGGTGAAGAACTTTTAACATTCCTTTTTATTCTAAGAAGAATTGCTGAGTGATTATTGTTTGGAGCGATAATTATTCATTTGTTGTAAAATAACACTTGTTGACAATATCTTCGTTCTTTCCTTACGCAGGCATCATCCATTAGTGCAGTTTTTGTGTTTATCCATAAAAGTATGAAAGTTGGTGATGGTATCTCTTATTTGGGCCCCATTTTGAAAAACCTTGTTTCTTTTTAACCTTTAATTTCAACGGAATTTGTGTAAATAGCAGATAATTATCAGTCATTCACGTTATAAAATCTTAAAATAGATACTTTTAGAAATGCCAAGCACCATCCAGACAAAAATACTTATACTGGTAGATCTGAGAGCCGAATTTGAAAATGTATGGCTCATTTGGATACTTTACCTTATACCTCGGTTGATGTGACACTTTATTTAAAAACAGGCTGCAAAAGCTACTTTATAATAAGTGATAGTGGGTAGAGAAATACATGCGAGTGCAACGTCAGATTCTATTCTGTATGCTGTTGCATGGATATTGAGGATAACGCCACTGTAGTCCAAAATCCGTTACCCTGGAAACCACATAACCTTTTTAAGCCTCAGAATGTGTCCATCCAGATTTGTATGCCAGATGTGTCTCCCTCTTTCTTATTCATAATATAATAGATTCCTCTGTGTGGAGGTTAGCTGAAAAGGGAAGGTTTTGATGTATCTTTTCTGAATTCTGCACGACACCACCGCAATACCACCCTTTTTTTCTCCCATTCTTCTAGTTTCCAACCCCTAGGCACCCACGCGTTAATGCTTTCGAAAGCGTGACTGTCGAGTATTTCTTCGTGTATGGAATTCTCCCCTTTTGAGGTGAAATGTATTGCCCTCAATGGAGTGTTAAAACCTTCCGATAACACTTCTTGATTGTGCATAAGCGATTGCTTTTTATTTAGTTTTACTTTGTCTATCGCGTACCTACCTAGTAAATAGGCGGAGTGTTGCATTTCATCCAACAAATCACTACACCTAAAACAGATTACGGATTTGATGAATTAATAAAATAATAGGAATTTTTAGAAATATATCTTTCTCTGTACGCGTCTGTCTGTAAAAAGACTCTTCCAAGAATGCGACATGAAGATTTTAAAAGAAATCCCATATTTCAAACTTCCATTTACATAGACATTTTTTCGAAAATTTTGATTTCCTAAAAATACGGCTGTAACGGTTTTGATTGAATCGTGTGTTTAACATATTTTCATGGCAAAATGTTATGGGTATAATCTCTGAGCTTTTTTCATTCTGGATGACTTTACATTCGTGCGCACACACACACACATCCACATAAATACATGAATGAATGAATAAATAAATAAATAAACCGTTTGGAAGGTATTGCTTGGGCCATAACAGGATTCTACATGAGTGTAACAAAACTTTCGTGCAAACATTGTGCGAACAATGCACTTCTACCCTAATGCAACTGAAATAAATGTTAAAAATTCAAGCAATGTTCAGTTTCTAAGAGAGATTTGGCAACCTCACGTTATCGAAATTATAAACCATTGACATCCAATCGTCAAGAAGCTAAATGTTTCCAAATATTTGACAAAATTATTTCTTTTCGGCGAAACTGTTTTTTATTGACAATAATTGTACTGAACATATTTATTACTCATCATGTAAAGTCCCAGGTTAACTCTCTCTCTCTCTCTCTCTCTCTCTCTCTCTCTCTCTCTCTCTGTGTGTGTGTGTATGTGTATACACACGTTTGTGGCGTTATTTATTTTTAGATAGTTATACTTTTCACAAATGGGAAGTCGTCGTTCGGTTTTTCCCTCCTGGCTATGCTAAGAGAAAGAAATTTCAAAGCCATCACACAAGGACGCATCTTAAATAAGACTTGACTATCGCTTAAGCCTATTGTATTCCTCTATTCCCATTATATCTGCAATAAAATATGTGGTAAAACCATTTCTAGAAATTTCTACATCAATTAAATTGAAGTAAATAGAAGAATAAGCGTTTTTAAGAATAGTTCGACAACAATGAGCAGAGAAAGTTATGATTTTATTCCAAACAGTACTTATTTTAATTTTCGGTGGCAGTAGAGACTGTCGTGATTATGTTGCTGGAAAGAGAAAGATTTTGATGTAGAATGAAATTAAGAAGATGGTAAAAGAAGTGCCTTGGAAGCAAACAGAGATACGAGCTCGTACAATAATGAGCACTTTGCACAAACTCGTGCTCGCCAAATAACACACTACTGTTGCCGGGAGCTGTAGTTTGGTTTTTCTGTTAACATGTAGCAGGGAACAGATTAACACCTTGTTAAGTAACGGCTGGTTTTGTAGCCACCTGTACATTTTAAAATAGACATACGTGAAACAAACTCCAGGCATAGGAGCAAAAGATACTCTGCATCTGACGTTACGTTATCAGTTTGAGGATTGAGTACAAAATTCGCCCTCCACCGAAACACGGGTTGTAAACATTTGAGGAGCCCCGAAACTGCAGTGCATCTCATCTTCGAACGCGACCCCTTGAAGGAAGCGATGAGAGAGAGACTGTAGAGGTTACCATATCCTAAAGACATCGTGCGAAACGTGAACAGGCCCTAATGATTCCAGATCGAAGAATCCCATCTGCAAACCACGAGACCCCTGCATCCACCGCCCATTCGCAACATGCCGAACATCGTCATCTGGTCCATTAACTCTTCAACAGATTGTGATGAAGGGAATTACGGTCAGAATAGTTTTGGTGGAAGCGGAACCACCTAGCATTCCCTACCGACGCGGAGAAACTTCGAAAAAGAGATGGTCGTTGCCGGGAATTGAACCTGAGACCTTCCGGATGCGAGCCTCATACGTTACCGCGAAGCCAACTCGCTCGGTGTGTCATTGCGAAATTTAGATGTATACCATTTTGAATATACCTAGCTGGGTTATACAGATGCAGAAAAATTCAACCGCAGAACTTGTATGCCAGAGACTATATTACCACTTCGCGACTTTTGATGCTTAATTTAGCATTTTAATAGCATTATTTAACTGGCAAAAGCTATTATGCGTGTCATTTGAGATGTACGGGACTTAGTGCATGCGAAAATTTAAATCTTTGTTTAATAATATGTGCGTTTTGATTGTACGGGTGCATGGTGGATGGGGCGTGCTTCTAATTTGTGGCAACCAACCCAGTTTCTAAGTAGAAAAACCCACCATTTTCTTTTTAGTTGATATTGTAAGTGTACTGATATGATAGGTCAGTTTTAGCAGAGGCGTTTAATGAATTGCGTTGCGATGTATATTCTAATGAAAAGTCGGCTGTAATCTTGGAATTCGAAGTGTATTTTAGCGAGGAGTAACTTCTGCCCCTTAAAACGCTATTCCACTAAATTTTGCGCATTCTTCTGTCTAAGAACGTCAAGCTACCTATACGTCTTAGTAAACACAAACTGGACATGTCGTTTGACGGGCGGCCTAACTTCCAAAAATAAGGAGCGACTGACTCACCTGGTATAAAAATAAAGGATGGTGCATAAAGTGGAGATATTATAGATATATTTTTGATTGTGCCGGTAGTAACTCGCGCTAGATAAGTGGTTCAAACCGTCCCGCACTATGTTGCAGTTTTATGACCTGGGGACGTTATATCTTTAGCAACAAAGCCGTCAACAGCGCGAGGAAGTGAGAACAAGGAGGTAGTTCATGGACAATTAAGTAGTTACCGCTTTCCACACACACGCAACACTTTTTTTTCTCACTCCCCACTTCATTATCTTCCTTCCCATCTTGTCTTGCTCTTAAACAAAGAAGTCGCTAACGCTTAAACGACATGATGACATGTTTTTAAAAGAGGGTTTTCAATCCAGACAGCCTTGAGACTCTATCGAAAGCCCTCCAGGTGTGAATGAATATTTTGACTGACAAAAAGCTGCGTAACACCGAGAAAAGCCTTGAAAAGTCCAATGTTTATAGACACTCTTAACTGCTGTGATTCTTAGCGTTCCCTTGCCTGTCGGACGTGAAACATAGCTTAATTCTGCTCAGAGGTCTCTTTATCAGGCTTGAAGTTTCATGCGTGCACCGACTTTACTCCCCTTGCAAAGGAAGTCATGCTAACGACCGCTGGATTTGAACCCGCGACCGTGGCTACCAGATGTTAGCATATTACCACTAGACCAAGGAAGACAAGAAAAGCCTTGTTTTTATAAAAATCTGTCTCTCTATTTAACTAAAACATTTTGACGATTCTTTTCCACAGAAAAATAATTCTGTTGGATTTGTATGTTTTGCTACCGGTTATCTTTGATAGTTACGGAAGTATTGTGTTCGAGCCAAAAATTTAATTCTGGATTTCACCAGGAGTATACACCTTGAAGAAGCGTTGAAACCCCAAAAAATATTGCAAATATGTCAACAGAAAAGGGGTCTTTAACCAACCATTTTAAGAATCCGACCTTTTCACTAAATTCTGCCACATTCCAAACTATTATTTATACGCTTACTTATTTTTAATTTTCCAAAAAAAACGGATATAACGATTTTTTTTAAATACCATATGGCATGAATAAATTATTTCGTATTTTCTGCGAAATTCTATTCTTGCTGACGGAATGTTGTGTAAACGGAAAGCCATAAGAGATAGACGAATACTTACAGCGTGTATAATTCTACAATGAAATGTTGAAAAAAGCATGCAGATTTTGCTGCTAAATCAGTTTTTTTCCCTCTGGTTTTTAAGCCTTTTATTGCCGCCTCAGCCTTCTGCTTACACCTTTGTATTTCCAATAAAATGTATGCTAAAATCATTTATGTAATATTGTATATTTATGTACATAAAGTAAATAGCACCAAACAGTTGTATGTGAACAGTTTGTTGAACAGGGATGAAAATAAATGAGTCCGCTAAGGAACAAACCTTAAGTTAAAAAGTAAAAGTACTGTAGGCCTCAGCGCAACAGCCCATCAAGGCCCAAGGCTTACCGCCCAGCTACTGCGTCCCCCACCTCTACCTACACAGACATTGTAATAAGTACGCCCAGGGGCAAATATTTGTGGAAATTAATTTATCTTTTGTGCTTTTTAATTTATGTGGATGAATGCAAATTGCTGAAAATTATGTTTTTAAATTTTAAAATCATTACTCCAATATGTGTATTCCAAAATGTAAACTCAAATTTCTCTACCAGGATTAACAATAAAAAATTCTTTGGGTTTTGTAAAGGTGCCATATGAAATATAAAGGGGCAAAACTAACTGCGCTGTTATAAATGTAAAAATTTAACGAAGCATTGAACATGCAAGAAGGTCTAATAGGAGTAGTTTTGTAAATTTTATCTTCGCTTTTACTTTGGTATAACAATTTGGATAGGTTATCAACTGCTTTAGATTCAGTGACGTATGGAATTGCTTTTCTATTATCTAAATACAATGTTGGCAGAGAAAATATTAGTTTTTCGCCAATATGTAATGCAGACAGTGACGAATTTTTTTTTCAAGTATTATTGAACAGACCGACGCTTTGGAATGCTGGAAAGGTATTAAAACAGGTGCGTGCTCCAGTTTGGAAATGCTTAGAAGTAACTGAAGTGTGGTAAAGCAAAAGAATAAGCCAATATAACATTTACATATTGTAGTTACGGGTATATTAAATTAAATAAATATTTACTGGACAAGAGCGGCAAGTTTAAGTTAATAACTGCAACCGGAATCACACTTTTTCTAAAATGTAGCAATAATAATAATAATAATAATAATAATAATAATAATAATAATAATAATAATAATAATAATAATAATAATAATAATAATATAATAATAATAATAATAATAATAATAACAATAATATAGTAATAATAGTAGTATAGTAGTAATAATAGTAGTGTAATAATATGGCTATTATTATTGTTCTTATTGAAGGAAATGTTGGTATAAAGCGAACACACATTTCCTAAAAGTGAATTTTTCGCTTTTGGCATCCCAATTCGCGGTTTATAGCGAAACCATTACGCATGTAGTACTTATAACATCCTAATTCAGTCCAGCTTAGTGTTGTGGGATTTGCATGTGTACCAGAGTTCGAATCTCGGTAAGGGTAAGTTGTAGGTATCTTTTTTTTTTTTTTTCCCCTCGAGATTTTCATTTATTTTGGGAAGATGAATACCGGGTAATTCTATTCTCTAGGAACCACAGAACCATTTGAACATCATTTCAAACATTTAGCTTTTTCACCATCTGATATTACCCACTGGGTGGAACGACGTTATTCAATTAAGCGAATGTTAGCACAAAAAATTGCATGTAAGAACAACATGATTATTGAAATCTCGAAAACTTTCCGGCAATAAGTTTGAGAACGCTAACCTCAATAAAAAGTTTTGGCTTTGGTTAATTTCTAAGAAAAGTGTAACAAACACTAAGATTTTGAAGCTCACAGTCAACTGTTAAAGCAAAATGTACATGTATGTTAGCCATGATTTGGACTTCGGGAACCTCAGAGTATGCGAAATCTCAAAGTCGACTTTTTGGGTGGAATACCTACTTATATTCATTGTAAAGTAAAGAAAAATAAGAGTTTTCATCTAAGAAGATAGTTTGAGACCGCTTGTCGTGAATAAATTGGGGAGACGGGGAGGTAAGAATTACCTACTTGATATTTTCAACGTATTCACTGAGTACGGGAATATTACATGCCCACGTGGATATTGCGCTTGCCTATTCAGCAAAGTTGTATCCATAAATCGTCTAAATTAGAAACACTGACCAACGTGGGCTTTGAAATGATATGAATAACTTCCCTGATTCAGGGTCTCGTTCCTCCACGGCTGATTTGTCTCTTTCACTATCATTCATTCAAATGATGGGAACATATAGTATGTGCTATTAATGTGCCACAAACAAGGTAGGTACTATATTGGAAGCAAGATCCAATTGGACCACAGGCGTGCGTGGTCTGCAAATTTAGGAGCAACGTTATAATTGTAAGTGGAAATATTAATGCATTAAACATTAAAACAACATGCAAAGTGGTCCACCAGAACCTTATAATTAGATATAATATAAACCGCAGTTAGCAAACTACAAACCTGGTTCGCAGTTCTAATCTAGGATCAGTAGTACGTCATCCTAGAGAGGATTCTTAATGCACTACAGTTGTCTACGTGCGTATTTTGTTCCTTTGTTTAGAATCGTAGACTTTGTACATATGAACATGTTTCATACTAACTGAATTAAAATATAGGTAAGTAATTTTATAGTGTCTTTCCTGCCTATTTTCATAGTGTATGCCTTTTTGTAGTTAAGGGCACTCAAGAGTGAAAATCTGATGTGTTGCACTCACATGGCTTTCTCTACTCTTGTAATAATTATTCTTACAAACTCTTATTCGTATATCTTCTTCGTGTTAATTGAGATAAACATTTGTAAAAATTATCTTATTGCTTATCTTCTTGTTGGTACAAGGAGAATATGGGAATACAGTAGACTGAGCGATAGTCAAATCTTTTAAAGCTTTCAAATTCCATTCCCTTTGCACGTTTAACATATAAGAAAATGAATAACAATGTTCCATTTGACAGAAGTATAAGTTCTCCAAAACTCACACAAATAACAGGGAATACCTCCGAAATGGTTCACACCAAGAAAAAAAAAATTGTTCAGACATAGAGTGTGTGCTTTAGCAAGATCTACCTTTTTTTGTATAGGGTCATTCCATGTCAAATCGCACAAAATTTGACCTTCATGTCTCTGATTTCATTAATATTAAATTAACGTGTTCTGTGAATGAAAAAATGATACCCATATTCTTTTGTTTGTCTGTAAATGAATTATTTTGGTGAATATAAAGCATTAAATTTTCGGATATTTCTCGCACACCGTTCTACATAAACATAAATATCTCTGGTATTATTTTTCAGATAAATATGACCTGTAGCTCATTTTGAACATTGAAATGTGTACTTTATTTATACGTTAAACAAAAAACAATTAGTTTGATATTTCCTATTTTTACAAGGCAATTAACATTACCAACATCATTAACAATATTTACTATTAACTAAAAATTTCTGGGAAAATTTTTAAAATGCAGCGTGATGATGCCATATAATCCTAGAAAAAGTTCAGATTGGAATTCTAAATTCATGCAGAGAAGTTAAATATTTCATTTGCTATAAAAATATCTTAAACATATGGAATTTTAATAAAAATTTTGTGCGATTTGACATGGAATGACTCTATAGTAAGATTTGGTCTATTTCTTATGGTTCATCAGGTATGCAAAAGTCATCCAGATTAAATAGGACTACATGGGCTCAAGATGTACATTTCATTTGCCATAAAAATATCTTAAAAATATATGGCATTTTAATAAAAATCGTTTGAACCCAAAATTTTCGAAGAATTTTCCATGTAAAGGGTAGTTTAAGGTAGAGGAATTTTCTTCAAAATCTTCGTGTCGCATCCTTGAAAGACATTACATATAAATCCCAACTTTCGTTTTTAACTGACTTTTGGTTTTTGAGTTATCGACAGTTATCCGAGTCTAAACATGGCATCACAAAAAAAGAACTGTGTAAGTCTAATTTTGACATTCAGAAAAGTAAACACACTGGAGTATTTCTTTTCTCGCAGGTCTATTGTGTTTAAACTGCCATGGTTAACACAGGCATAAAACGCTGAGATGCAGGTAGGGGAGGAATTGAAACGTATATCTTTGATGTTGAGGTTTTAATGCTCTAAGTTTGGCAAACCTCTGGGATGGGTCGTTGGCCATTTGTAGGTTACATCTCAAGTGTAATGAGTTTAGAAACTCGATCCGAAGGGTCACCGGCACAAAAAAGGGAGGAGAAATCAGGTTTGCCTTGTAATCTTTTTTATCTTGTATTGGGGAAAGACTGACACGTTTTTTATGGGGGGTGTTGAGTGCTGCCACGCGACTCGCAAGGTTCACCGCCTCCTGTTTCGCTTTTTTTTATTGCGCTTCTCTTTCCTTCCCTCGCTCGTTCGATTCTCCCAAGTGTGAAACAGGGATGTGAAAATACCTCACCTTACTTCCGGGCCAGTTTTTGTTTTTGGTAGTCGAGTAACCTGCTTACTGTGAGAAACCTGAATAAAGTGTGTGTCAGATTAGTATTCCGAAACATAACACTTAAAGCTTTGTCTAAGTTGATATTACCAAGACAAAAAAGGTTTGTGTAGTCAGGGTGCTCATCGGCTTTCCAGTTCACATAAAGGACCGATTCTACCCTATTCTGTAGTAAGTGTTTACTATAGTTTCCTGTTTTAAAAAACTCGCAACCAACCCCAAAATAAATATGGCTCAAAACAGTGACTCAAAACCATAAATTATTCAAGATACACCAAGGCTAGAATCAAAGAGGCCGAGGTGGAAACGTAAACAGCAATCTTACAATACTATATTTTGCAAAACATGATAATCCTGCTCCACTCCTCTGCCAAAGATGGCATTACTTTGAGCTATTGATTTTACAAGGTTTGCTAAAGGAATCATAAGACGGCTACATTGCCCCTCTCCCTGTTTATGAGGGTTGCCTTGTCTTTGCTAATGGCTATTACTCAGTGGCAGAGAGAACGGTCCTCCTGTTCAATTTTTACTTTCTCTACTGGTAAGTAGGGGAAGTATTGTATTCCACCCAAAAATTCGATGTCGAGATTTCACCGGAAATATATGTTTTGAGACCCCCTAAATCCAAAACAAGCCATTTTTAGAAAAAGGTCCTTGTGTGTGTCTGTGTCTGTCACCAAAGTTGGTATTCAAGTTTAATGGCTGTCAAGGATGCAACACGAAGATTTTGAAGAAAATAGCCCCACATTGAACTACCCTTTACTTGGAAAATTTTTCGAAAATTTTGATTTTCTTGAAAATGGCTCTAACGATTTTGATTAAAATTTCATATGTTTGAGATATTTCTTATGAAAAATGAAAAGTGTATCTTGAATTTTCTGGTTATAGCCCCTGTAGTCGTATTTACTCTGGACGACTTTTGCGTAACTGGTAAACCGTTAGAGATAGATCAAATCATGCTGTACTAAAAATGTAGATCTTGCTAAAATACACAATTTATGTCCACATACATTTTCTTGTAGGGTGAACCATTTCAGAGATATTCCTTGTTATGTGTGTGAGTTTCGGAAAACTTAAAACTTTCGTGAAATGGATCATCGTTGTTCGTTTTTTTATGTATGTATGTATGTATGTTAGGCGTGCAAAGAGAAGAGAATCTCAAAGCTTTAAAAGAATTGAATATCGCACAAAGTCTAGTGTATTCTAATATTCCCCTTGCACCTACAAGGAAATAACCAATAAGATAATTTGTACAAATGCTTATCTCAACTAACACGAAGAAGATATAGGAATAAGAGTTTGTAAGAATGGTTAGTGCAAGAGTAGAGAAAGTCATGTGAGTGCAACACGTCATTTTTTTATGACTTGCAACAATGTATACTGTATGTGTGTATGTAGGGTAATACCGAAAAGCTGTCAACAAATTTTGATAATTCACCGTTGAAAAACCCTATTCTCTCTCATGGCCATAGCTATAAACCAATTCCTAATTTAAATTTATAAATGATCAAAATACTAAAAAGGAATTAGAAAGATTATGTACTTTAATAGGAACAAATTGGAGTTGTAAAATTGCGTCCGCGAAGAAGTCTTTTGACTATTTGTTGGTAATTTCATGGAGTAGAGAATGGGTTTTACTCCACAGAAAATACATGTCTTTAAGACCCGGTCGCAAAGTGATGACTCTGAAATTCCATTCTCTTTGCGTGCCCAGGAATAAAATACCAATGGCTTCACGTTTGAGGAAGTATCGTCCTAACGCAGCAGACCTGACGGGCCAAGGCTTACCACCCGGCCGCTGCGTCCCCCACCTCTGTCCACTACAGGCGTCATGAGTTGGGTGCACTACTGGAGGGTGGGACGTGGTTAGCGCCCCTCCCCCCCTCCCCCCCCCGGCTGAAAAAGTATAAGTGCAGGCAAATGCAATCCAATAACAAGAAATGTCTCAGAAATGGTTAACTCCATAAAAAAGTAAATAAAAAGATTAAAATACGTAAATAAGTAGTACATTGTATGTTTGTTAGGTCTACTTTTTTGTATAGTTGTCTCTTGGCCTGCCGCCCAGCCGCTGCGTCCCCCAGCTCTGCCCATTACAGGCGCCATTGGTGGGGCGCAGTACTGGAGGGTGATAAAGTAGTATGGTTTTATTTAACTACTGTATTGCATAGCGAAATATGTATATGTAAATAGAAAGTTTATCTGGATTAGTAGCTATGGCTGACACAAAATATAATGGCGGGTGGCAGGAGGAGCTGGGCAACACAAAATCCGACCAAAGGCTTGCTAAGTTGTTTCACATGCCGTGAAATTACACTGTAAAGCTTGTGATATAAATATCATTATTTATTTGTACAACAGGAAAGAATACCGGGAGAGCAAAAAACCTCCGAACGGGTTGCACGGTGTCTTCCCTGTAGGCATCCTCGGCGCTCGTTGCTGTCTGCCGCTATCACAGAAAGGCGTGGATAAATTATCCAACATTTTTGTAACTACCTTTAAAGGCTGTACTGGCCAATTTTATGAAAGAAGATATGAAACTGGTCACCCCTATCCATACATACATTTTTGACACCTCTATAGGAAACTATCCATCACTCGCCGTAGTTCACATTGAGAAATGCTGACAATTTCCTGGCAGATATGTTTTAATTCTTCCAGGTTGTGTGGGTTTGTCTTTGTGTCAAGTTACTCCAGAGATACAAATCGATTATTGGATCTCTGAGAAATCTTTCTTCGCTAATGGCACACCATAAAGGTACCAGTTTTTTGTCACGAAGGGTTACTTCATGAACAACATTAGGCTCTGGGTTATAAGGCCAAGATTTTTTCGAGGCAACAGTTGACGCCCGTGCATACGTGAATGCAATTTTGCCCCCATCCCCTCTTTTAGGGAATTAACCGGCCGGGAGCATGATTTTGCTGTAACAGTGCATAGAGGCAATGTTTCGATGAGAACAATTGAAAGTGTGTTTCAGGACAATTATTAGTAGAAATTTGTGGTCTCTCGACCTATCCTCTGCAATTTCTATCTCTGTGGCAACTTAAAACATAAAGTGTAGAATTCAAACAAAATTGCCAGGATTTCTGAGCGTGAACTACGGCGAGTGATGGATAGTTTCCTAAAGAGGTGCCAAAATGTATGGGATACCACGGACCAGTTACAGCATCTCCTTTCATAAGGTCGGTAAGTAAAGGCTTTAAAAATATGGTTTCATTCGCGCCTTTCTGTGATAGCGGCAGCGGCAACGAGCGGAGGTTTTTTGCAGTTGTAAGGCCGCCATTACATTTTGTGTCTATCATTCTATAGAATGTGTAAGAAAATGATTCTAGAAGACTCAGTAGAGACACTCATGTGGATGTAACATGCCAGATTTTTGTTTTGTTGAATTATTTACCTTCGCAATGTCTAATACTGAAGTTTCCTGGTCTCAGAAGCCGACGTTTGCGCTAGTGTAGAGCGGCCCACATAAATATATACCAACATATCGTATAATATGTGAGAAGCCGTATAAACACGGACGTTAACAATGAGCTTGTTGAAAAAGGGCAGGATCCTTGACACTGTAGAGCAGCATTGATTCCGTTCAATAATCCCTCAAAGTGATGGAGGGAGAAACCTCCATTCGTCTCAATTAGAGTGGGGTGCCTGGCCTGCCTCCCAGTCCATTGAGGTCTTCCCTCGCGGCGCCGCGCCGAGCCGCGCTCCGTACTGCTTTCTACTTGAATCGATAGCGCTTGCTGTTCCCTTTGTTGCTACCCCCACGTTAAATTGAGCTTTTTCAATAAACTTTGTTGATAAATATTGATATTCTTCATTCAGCAAACAGTAGCGGTTGGAATGAAAACACGGGACACGTCGTTACGCAGATTTTTATACCCAGCACCTATTTTTGCTTCCTCCGAAATTTATCTGTGGTAACTGAACTCCGTGTAAAAGCTTTTGATAAAGTAAAAAGAAATCTGCTATGGGAAATAATGATTAAAAATGGATTTCCTCAGCATTTAGTAAGAACAGTACAAAGTATATATATACAAAATTTAAATTGGAGGAATCCATAGAAAAAGATAACCTAGTAGAGATTAATTTAGGACTAAGACAGGGGTGTCCATTGTCACCTACCCTATATATATATATATATATATATATATATATATATATATATATAATAAAGGGGAGAAATGTCTACATATTGCTGTTTGCTGATGACTAGATTTTAATTGCGGAGATGGAAGATAACTTACAAAGAGCCATACATGAATTAAATAATATTACAAGAGAATATAATCTTCAAATTTCATATGAAAAAACAAAAATAATGACTTTTAACCATTTAAGAGCAAAAATTTGCATAAATGATAAACCCATCCAACAACAAAGTGATTTTAATTATCTTGGCTATATTGTGTCATATACCAGCAATACAGATACACAAAATAAAATAAGCAAATTCCAAACAATATGTGGCACAATAAAAAGAACTTTTAAAAATTGTAATCGTCAAACTTTGTTAAAACTGTATAAAATAATGGCGATCCCAACCCTGCTTTATGGGTGTGAAAACTGGGTCTTGACTATCTCACAACAGAAGAAAGTGGAGGCTGCTGAGATGAAATTTCTGAGACAGGCGGCAGGTTATAGACTCATAGACAAGAAAAGAAACGAGGATATTACAAGAGAATTGGAAATTCAGAGTCTAAATGAAACAATCATTGCATACAGGCAAAAATGGCAAGATCATGTGCAGAGAATGACCGAAGACCGTACACCACAAATAGTGCACAACTATAAACCTGTAGGTAGAAGAAATGTTGGCAGGCCACGAGTGAGATGGTCCGATCAATTTCCTTGAAGTCGGAACGAGCCACAAGGCTTATACCGTGATGATGATGATGATGATGATGATGATGATGA
Source organism: Tenodera sinensis (assembly GCA_030765045.1). Classification (NCBI taxonomy): domain Eukaryota; kingdom Metazoa; phylum Arthropoda; class Insecta; order Mantodea; family Mantidae; genus Tenodera; species Tenodera sinensis. Next base: position 112,957,527 of record CM060969.1, read on the forward strand.
TGATGAACTGAACTCCGAGATTACGTGCGAGACTCGCATTCGAGAGGTCCCGGTTTGATTCCGGTCGTCGCTCACTGATCTTGGGTTTTTCGTGGGTTTTCCCGGTCACTAGGCGATGCTGTGGTGGTTTCTCAACTACTATGGTTTCCTTTTCATCATTTTCGTTTCTTGCTGTTTTCCTCTCATCTTTCAGATGTTAATTTCAGGTTTTGTGGCTTATGGCGGTTACGGACAGATGGCGCGTAAGCTTACCGTGGACATACCTTTACCAAAACATTCTTGGAAATAGGTTCGCGCGCGCATGCGTGTGTGAACAGAATAAATGGAAAGCCAAAATTCATCAAGAAATCACCCCATAAAAAACCATGCTTTACGTGGAAAAAGTATCATTTAATTCTGAAAAATTATACTGTAAATTTTGAATAAAATACCTTATGTTTAAAAAATTTGCATGCCAAAAAAAAAAAAAAAAAAAAAAAAAGTAAAGAAATGTGGCACGCCTTGCACGATGGCCTAAAGTACCCTTTGTGCAACGATAAATAACGTGTCATGGAAGCGAGGTGCAGTGAGATTTTCTTTGGCTCTCTTTGTACATTCACTCCACACTTCCACGCTATGAATCGTAAGGAGTAATCTTAATTACAGTAAAATTCTCAGGCCGGGAATGTAACCTTGAATACCTTGAGTAGTTTGGGAGGAAAGTGGTACTGATCTTTGCTGTATTTTCACCCCTCACGCCTCCTGAAGTGGGTGCGGTATTTTTGTTCAAGCAATAAGTGATGTGTCTCAAGTTTGGTTGGATTCAGCCCTTTGGTTAGTGGAGAAATATGGAGCATACGCACATATAATGACTTCTATTAAGATAGGTCGGTAGAGGAAGTTTCAGGTGTTAATACCGCGGTCGTTGAACTGCGCAAGCTTCGCTAATTGTCCCTTCTCTGGAGTCGAACAAGTGTAGCGGAGAATCGAGTGTAGACTGGCAGGGAGCCAAGGAATGGACTTGCAGCACACGCCTCAAATGTGCGCGGGCTCAGTGCCAGAATATCATCTCGTGTCCACTTCTCTTCAGACAGCAGTGGTTCATGTCCACAAACCAATAACCAGCTGATATCAGTGATGAACAAACTTTCGAACCCTTTTCGGGCCTAATGACCTGGATGTCGACGGGCCCTTAAACCCCAATCACTCGCTAGCGCATGCTCTAAGGCATGTAAAAGTAACAGCTTTGCAATAATTCTTTTTTTTTCACGTAGGTATATTGTCACATTCCTGAAATTAATGGAGTAGACACTAGCGAGATTTGGACACCAGGAGCGCAGCGTGAAACATCCATCAATTTGGGAATTTAAAGCCATGGGTTGGTTGAAAGTTAGAGTCAAATTAACATTTTAAGTCATTTTAACCAAGTTTACGTAACCTTGGCGCTTTCTGCGGCGGTCAGCATGTCACTCTGAATAACTCTTCACACGCTAACACTGATAATACAGTTTTGATCCATCAATTTAAATCTTTTCGTCACCGTCAAACAACTGCAGCCACCCTGAGCGTTAACTAAACCAAAATACACAATGTTAATTTAAAGACCTTTTTGTGTGTGTATTTTTAAAACCTCAGAGTATCAGGAACCTTTAGGAACTTTCAATAACTGTTTTGTATTGTTAGTTTGTTGTAATATTGATGTATATCTACACAAATAACAAATGTAACAGAAAACTGGCAGTTTAAGGTTCTGGATAAATAATTGTTATATAGTGAGCTGTCCTTAAGCAGTAAATAATATTTTTAAAATTTGTCTGAGTGTCGGCCGACTCGATAACTAATGAGAAAGAGAGAATGGCTTTGGATTGGTATCCCAGGGTTGTACAGGAAGAAGAAGACGAAGCAACACAAGGAAGAAAACAGTTACCGAAGAAATTGCTTAAGAAGGAAGAACCTCGAATGATGCAAAGAAGTTGGCAAGAAATAGTATACCATGGAAATAGTTTATGAATGCCCGTGGTCGTCGAAAGGAGGTCCATAGATTCATTGAGATTATGACTGTGCAGTTGTAAAATATGATTTCATTGAATCATCCTGCATTTTTCATGTACATAAAATTGGTGCAGTCTGGAGGCTGCTATAGCCGGAAGAAATGTGTTCCATTTAGTTGTTATTAGCGGTTTTATTGCCGCTTTTCTAAACATTACATGGCATTTAGTTGCTCAGAAAGGAGAGCGGATCAAGGCTATAGAGGGAGAGAGAGGGTGTGGTAAGGAAAAATTGATATTCAGTTTTGTTTATGGACGCTCTTTAAAGCTGTAATTCTCAATGTCCATTCTATACTGGGCTTAATTTTGCTCAACTGTCTCTTTATCAAGCTTGAGGTTCTTGTAAGTGGCATAAATCTACTACGCAGGAAAAAGTCCGCCATACATACGTATACAAAAGTCCACTTTTTATTGTATTTTCCAGTAAAGAAGTTTGAAAGAAGGTAAGTAGGTACTGGTAGAGATAATTCAGTAGTTAATATGAGCCGCAGTTGAATACATTCGCTGAAACAGATTCTGACCCCCTGACCCAATAATTGACTGGAATTCCCTCAGCAGTACACTCGTGCCCATCCTGCACGCAGGACTGGTGTGAACGTGCGTGTGCGTGCAACTCCCGCGCCAGCCGGAGTCCGCTTTGGTATCGGAACGTTAATTTGACAACGGGAACCATGTTTTGGATCAGGTGTCTTCCCCAGTCGTATTTATTATCTCCATGTCGTGTTTGCTCCGATTTCTTCTGGCAACGCAAATTCTTGAAGCAATTTTTTGTTTCTTTCTGTACATTTGTTTTAAACGTGTTCAAAGCCAGTATTTTTGGTGTGAAGGAAGCCATACTTAATTTATCTGCTTACAATGTACTAGGGGAGAAGTTGAGAACCGCGAATATTTGTCATGCCAGTGTGACAGAGAACATGGGGTTCACACGTATTCCGGATATTTTTACCACCCTCAATGATGTATTCGGACAACAAATAATAGTGCATAATTGCAATTATAAACAATAGAAAATGTTATGTAATGTTGCAACTATATAAAACATTACTTGAAATTAAAGTCTGAGATTTAACTTGTCAGGTCCAAAAATGAAAGACAAACACTTCTCTCTTGTTACCTCTCCGGGCCCAAATGACTCGTCGACGGGCCCTTAAACCCATTCACTCACTCACTCGCCTCTCACTATGATGGGTATTTACAAAGTGTATGCAGCCATTCAACAGACAATAGAAGGGAATGTGTGCTTTCCAAGAATTCAGATGGACAGAACCAAACCGGACAAGTTAAATCTCAGCCTCTAATTATTGTATAATGAAATAATATCAGTTGACAGCTTCCAATTATTTTTGTATTATAAATTTATTGGAGCCTTATATGATAATATGCGCAGTAAGAAATTAAATAATTGTAAAACCATGATTTTTACTCAAAAATGATCTCTAGAATCAAATTATTTTACAAAGCAGGTTTGGATACAAATTAGATATTACATTTTCTGGTGGACTTCGGATGAAAATGGGACAGCTCATATTGGACTAAGGAAATATCTCGCGTCAAATAAAGAAAAATTTGATGTGTTGCACTCACATGACTTTCTCTACTCTTGTGCTAACCATTCTTAAAAACTCTTATTCCTATATCTTCTTCTTGTTAGTTAAGATAAACATTTGTACAAATTATCTTATTGCTTATTTCCTTGTAGGTACAAGGGGAATGTTAGAATATAGTAGGCTTTGTGCGATACTCAAATGTTTTAAAGCTTTGAGATTCTGTTGTCTTTGCATACTTAACATATAAAAAAATGAACAACGATGATCCATTTCACGAAAGTTGTAAGTTTTCCGAAACACGCATAACAAGGAATATCTCCGAAATGGTTCACCCTACAAGAAAATTTATTGAGACATAAATTGTGTATTTTAGCAAGATCTACATTTTTGGATAGTATAATTTGGTCTATCTCTAACGGTTTACCAGTTATGCAAAAGTCGTCCAGAGTAAATATGACTACAGGGGCTATTGCCAGAAAATTCAAGATATACATTTCATTTGTCATCAAAATATCTCAAACATATGACATTTTAATCAAAATCGTTAGAGGCATTTTCAAGAAAGTCAAAATTTTCGAAAAAGTTTACATGTAAAGGGTAGTGTAGGGTGGGGCTATTTTCTTCAAAATCTTTATGTCGCATCCTTGAAAGATATTAAACTTAAATACCAAGTTTGGCTTTTAACCGACTTTTCGTTTTTGAGTTATGCTGTCCACAGACTGACACACAGACACACACACGGACCTTTTTCTAAAAATGCTTCTTTTTGGATTTAGGGGGCCTCAAAACATGTATTTCCGGTGAAATCTCGACATCGAATTTTTGGGTGGAATACAATACTTTCCCTACTTACCAGTAGAGAAAGTAAAAATTGAACCCTTTTTACGATTTCAGAATAACTTAAAAAAACGCAGTATTTGCTCAGATTCAAACACTGCGTTTATCTGTTCTGTCTTTATACTTTTAACCACCATTAGATAGTAATAATGCCATATCCAGAGGTACCGGATTTAATGCCTGACTGGAGGGTGATAATAATTCTTCTTCTTCTTCTCTCTGGGGTCTGGAAGTCTGAAAGTGTATGTGAATACAAATACGACAATCCGAAGATTATCACGAACTGAAAACGAGTGGCATAAACAATTGTTCCAAAGGCAAAGCCGCCGATATGACCTAGATGTTAAAGGCAGCATATAAATGGGGTAAGAAAGAAAATAGTCATATGACTAAACATTTTGTTTCAACTTATACATTGAAATGTGCAAACAGCTTTGGATAGGGATTTTTCCTGTCCTTTGTCAGAACCCCGGTCATACTTCCCAGTAAAACAGTCTATGGACTGTGTAGAAAGGAGGTGACAGAAATATGGTTGTAAAGTATTGTTTTCTGAACCGATTTCAGTTGTCCCTCGACTTCCGGACTCGCAGCAATTTAAAGGCCTCCAATAAAAGGAGAGTAGTTAAGTCGTAAACCTGAAAGGAGTCGTGAGGTGATAGATACTTGGTAGCCAACTGTCCATAGGTTTAGGAACATCACGTCCTGTGTACAAAAGCTATGGATGACCGTTGAAGAAATAAATCACGATTCTGGTATTTCCTGAGTTTATTGCATTCCTCCTGCTTACCTAAGTGGAGGAAATATGTGTTCTATTCTTCGATATAGTCACTAAAGGATGTCTTCATGCTTCTTGAATACAAGAAGTAACTTTTTTCTCATAAGGGAATGCGCGCGTACTCTCTGTATCTTTTTTACAACTACTGTAGCTAAGCGAGCGAGGCCCTCATCCATAGGTTTTTTTCTGTGGTTTCCCCGGGTCGCTAGGCGACGGCTGGGAAGGATAATTAAATCTCCCGAATTTCCTGACCTTTCACCCCACTTCTCATTTCACTTCACCTTTCACCTGCTTGGTTGTTTCAGGGTTCTAAGTGTCGGCGGGAGTTTCTGTGTGCGTGGCAGATGCATACTCTGTAAATCCTCGTCCTCCGGAACTGCACGACGTGTTTGGGCCCCGTAGAAGACCTATAGCCCCAGGGGAGGGGGACGGAGAACGACCCGCCACAGGAGTCGTTAGGGACCCTGCCACTGCTGTCGTCTCTGACCACCCTTCGTGTCCTCTCAGCTCATCTATCCCTCCTTGGGGGTGCCCCGTCGGGGCATAGCCACAAAGGATGTGCAGGTCGAGGTGCCAAGTCTACTTCAACCTTGTCTAGCCTGCTTACTGTTGTTAACTCTCGCATCCATTCTGAGGTATTTTTGCAAAACAAATAGATGTTTTTCTGCTTGTTCCAAAAACTCGCTGGCGCTTATCATTTGAATGCTATATAATATTTATGCTGTTTAACTTGAAAATACTAAAGATTCTGAGCAATAATAGGACATACTTCGCAAACGGCTAAACTTCTATAAATATTTAACACAAATTGCTTGTTTAAAATTGTCTGCTTTTTCTTAAATAAGTTTTTTATCCGTCTCCTATAGTTTCATATAAAGCTCACTCATAATGAAGGATTCTTCACAGACCATTCCCATAAAATACACTACATACTCATTTATTCCGCATATCTATCTGCCAAGCATGTGATACTTATATTAAATCAATATTATTAGAGTAATTAGAGAAAATTAAAAATAACGACCAAGTGAACCTATATTCACCCGATATTTCATTTTTGAGTTACGCTGTTTATCACGCACATACATGCGTTACTCATCAAATTTTTGGGTGAGAATATTTCCTCTAATTTGGTGCTAGAGAAAGTAAAAAATTACTTCTCTATTTATAGAATATGTTAAAATTAATTTTTACTGTCACTAACTCATAATAGGAAAGGTGAAGTGTTGCATTCTATTCAAAAATTAGATGTAGAGTTTTTACCACATACACATATTTTGAGGTCCCTGAATAAACATTTATTCTCCACTATTTACCTACCATAAGTAGATAAAGTATGACATCCTACCCAAAAATTCTATGAAGAAATTTTACCCGAAATGTACTTCTTAAGACTAAAAAAGAACATTGTTAGAAAATGCTCTTTGTTAGTGTTTAAGTGAATCTTCCAAAGATGACCCATAAACATTTTAAAAAAATATCCCTCGCCCAAAACTACCCTCGCATGGAAAATGTTCTAAAAAGTTTTTATTTTCTCTAAAGTGTCTATAGCGATTTTATTTAAAATAGCATATTTAAGTTATTCAAATGACAAAATGTATATCTGGAATTTTCTAAGAATAGTCCGTGAAATCCTTTTCATTCTAAATAACTTTTGTGCAATTGGTAATTTGCAAGAGGTTAGCGAAATCTTACATCACAAAATATGGACCTCGTTAAAGCATACAATTTATGTTAAATCGTTTTTATGGTATTAACCACATCCAAGATATTCTTTGTTATGAGATGTAGCTTTTAAAAATGTTTATAATTTTCCTATAATTTGTTTCGGTTTTTTCGTGGTCATGTAAAGGGCATTGGAATATCAAAGCCATCACATAGCAATCAGCTTTTAAAAATGGCTAAAGCGAACCACATTCTATGTTCAATGAAATGTGTATCTTTCTTAACAAGAAGTAGATAGAAGAATAAAGTACCAAATCGGATGTTTCCATTAGCAACCGCCAGAACAGGAGTGAACAAGTGTTGTGTTGTGTTTGAAAGTAGGCTTGCATATTTATGACCGCGGCGTGTTCCAGGATTACCGAGACACATTTCATGCTTAAGCTTTGCCAAAGAAACAGAGAAAAAGGGAAGGTTCACTGTGGTCATTCAGTTTTTGAAGGACGCATAAGCAACCCTGATGGGACGCATATAACCTTGACTTCAGGTCATATTTTTTAGTTTCGGGGATCTGCCTGTTTAGGTTTAGTAGTAAGGCTCTGACGCACATGCGCTTTTTACTTTCTCTTCCACGAACATTGTGGGTACAGATTCCAGCAAAAAATCCCATATCGAGATTTCACTGGAAAAAAAAAGTAATTTTTAGAAAAATGTGTGTGTATGTGCACGCATTGTTCCTCATGTAAACATTGAGTGGTTTTTAAATGACAACCAGCCACACGTTGAGGCGCCATATACAGGTGCCCCAAAATTAGACCGACAAACTTTGGGAGCTGATGGTTAACATTATTTTAAACACTTTTTGTTAAGAAAATTTTTTTGCTGCGGTGCTTCGTTTAAACGCCAGACGAGTTAATGTCAGAGATTACTGCCTCCCACCAAGTTTAAGTATTCACGGCAAAATCAACAATGCAAATTAGTATTGCATTTATCTCAGTAAGGCATACAAACTTAATCCAAACACAGAACACATAAACTGAAACCGAAATTATAATGTCAATATATATTTGATAATGGAAAGAAACAAAAGGAGATTCTAGTCAATAGTTAAGGGGAAGACGTAATAAAGCTAATATGTTAAAAGTCTCAAGAATGGAAGCCTAGGCAGATTTAAAAGAGTGATAAGGTTACAATTGTTGTATGCACAAAACTAACGATTTAGCGGGCTGATTCCTATCTTACCATGACGTGCTCTAAAGTTAGCCAATGGAAATCGCTTCCTTCTTGTTGCCCGCGCAAAAACAAATGCAACGCAAGACACACTCGTCTTGAATCGAATCGAGATAACGCACGTGCAACTTGGGAATTGACAAAGTTAAAGTGTTATAACGTTGTAGTTGAAGTTACAAAGTTACATTCTATTTAAATATCGTCGGCAGTTCTCTACAAATCTGGAAATTTACAAATAAAGTGGTCTGTTGGTTGATTCTTCGTTTGGTTCCATTCCTACCATAACTCGCGCATACCCTGTAGATGAGGACCTCTTGCTAGAGCTAGTCCGGACACCAAACACGAGATCTTATAGATCTTAAAGGCGACGTCTTCGAAGGAGAGGAGCGTTTGCGTCAAAACAAAGCATAAACATTTCATTTTTTGATGTTTTATTTCTCCTTATTGCAGTTTAACGCTCAGAAATACAGTACTTAATCAAAATTCGTAAGCAAAATGTTCTATGCTTTCTTCGTTGTCGATTTAACAGTTGAAGTCTGTAAAAATACAATATGCACCCCTGCTTTTGTAATTTCACATGTTTTATATTCGGATTATATTTTAATCTTATCTTTAATTACCAATATAATATTATCGAACTTTGCACTGGAAAATCAAAATGATAATATTTGTTATGCAAATAGTTATTTGGATAGCAGGTATTTTCTTTAAAACCTTTGCACTCTTAATCTCAAATATGAACTCTTAATATTTTTTTTCCCCCATTTTTTTGACTTTTTAATTTTTGAGTGCAGCAAAATCTTTTTTTCCTTAGAAATTTCGAAATCAAATTTTGAATATTGAGGAGTAAAATTAATACAAATTCCTTAACATCATGTTTGGTTCGTCTAAAAATACATGCCTTCTCATGAAATCTTAAAGTTACGATTGTTCCTGAACTTAATAGTGGAAATTTTTGAGTTTGTCATTCTGTTAATAGAAGCAATTAAAAATCCATTAGGAGTCTCGTGTCGTGTTGGTCAATCGATTTAACCTCGTGGACTTATCGTATACATATCTCCCCAAGCAGCCTTGAAATTCAAGAGCACTGTTTTCCTCTGCGTAACCAAAGTAACAGCCAACCACCTCGGTATGCTCCACTGGACTACCAATTCCCTGGCACCGCCTCCAGTAAAACAAACGCCGGCAATTATTTTTCAAGTGCTGGCTGCATGCTTACAAGTGCATACAGCTTGTTGCTCCGGTTTAGAGCTATGCGCACATGTCAGTAGCGTGTGGCAGTTGTTAGGCACGGACTGATTGGTCAAATAGAAACAGCTTGGGACATATTTCCTAAACCCTTCTTCTTATAATCTTGCCCCGCTGATAGTATGTACCTTTCACGGAGCGTTACCATCCTTCTTCCCACGATTGACTAATGTGTACGCCTTTGGATGATGTCAAACAAGGCGTGTGCAATGCAAGAATAGGCAATAAAAGTGATACAAACCCTCTTCATTATAGATGCACGTGCTTTTGTCATTCTGAAAGGCAGGTTTAAACCACAGGATCCTCGCATCTACTTGACGTTAAGAATTTGGATGCATTCCATTAGGTAATATATTTAATTCATACGGTTGTTGTAATGAAAATGTGACAATTATACTATATTGTGACGTCGGGCTGCCTCGCACGACTACAGTGTGTACGTGACTATCAACAATCAAGGCGCCAGAAACAAAGGAGGTTTCGAGAACATTCGCGAGACTTCTAGCTGCGTCATTTCCATTGTGTGTGTAACACAAAGGTCCGTATGACGTCATCCACAGTATATAAGGAGACCAGAGATCAGAGCAGTGAGTTTTAAGAGTTACGGTTAAGAAAATTCAAGAATAAATTCAAAACCGTCAAAAGAGCTGAGTGGAATATTTGGAAAGAATTAAAATCATCCCGTAGCTGTTAACTACAATCCAACTGGAAGAAGAAAAGTTGGTCATCCTATATGACGTTGGATCCAGCAATCCTAAGTGGGCGGTAGTGTCAGTGAGTGCGAGACAACTGTGCGTGTGTGTCGTATTGGTACGTCGTAAGTAAACGAGCGTCGTAATTAGTGCATGAGAGAGAGAGAGGAAGTGAAGAGAGACATTAAATGGCCTGAGGAAGGTTACGCGAAGTAAAAGTAGTGAGTTTTAATGGTAGAAAGACTGTGGTAAAATTTTAGATCATAAAGTGATTGAAAAGTAATCGGGTTGCTGTGTTTTGTCACAATATTAAGTTAAATATATTAAGTAAGGAACTATTTTATATTGCAGAACAGTAGCTTTTAATCCTTAATTTTCAAGATGCAAGAGCTTATGTCTAAGGTGAAGTATTGCAATTAAATTTACACCTCTGTGCGCGTAACTTCATTACTGAGGTAGTTTGTAGCCCCTGCAACGGCAGTTATGGCATTCTGATCACGCCCCGAGTGTTACGCCTGACTGAGGAAGAAATCGCAAGCAAGCATCCCGTTCAGGAAACCTCGGTGCCTGTAGCGGCTGGCCAAACCCGCCCACCTGTTGCTCGTACTGGCTCTCACCGATGCATTTAATTGGCAATGTTTGTACTTTTACACCGCCTAAGATATAGGTAAACAATTCACAGAGGCCCAGAAAGCCATTTGATTTGTACTTCTGATATGAACAGAAGTAATCTTGACACCTGCAAGAAGTACATCACTGCGATGGCACAAAGAAATCTTCAGAGGAGAATAATTCTCCTATTTCTTAAAATTATTTTCATATAAAAGATGAGAAATTTTATGTTGCATTTACACGTCTTCCAACAATATTCTTACAAATTGATTTGGTGATTTTTCTTCTTACATCAGTTAAAAGAAACAAAGGGGCGGTAGCGTTATCGAATCTTTAAAGTGTGGGTCACTACATAATGGTTCTGAAGCTCACAAAAAAACAAAAGGAAGAGACCCAGCACAAGAACCTAAGATTTGGAAAATTCTAACGAATATTTCGGAAATAGTTAATGCCACAAACAATTATTTCACATAAGTTGTGCTAAGCACTACGTTTTTAAGTAAGTTTTAATTTATATCTTAAGGTTTACCAGTTATTTCAAGAAAAATATTTGGTCATGCCAGGATCTTATTTACACAAAATGGTCAGGACCATTGTAATAATAATCGTGCCCAGGGCATCTCCCTTATACCCTTATAGCCCACCGCTACGTCCTTCAGTCGCAGCCAAGGCCGAGGAGGAGTGATGTATAGAGGTGGTGGAGTCAGCACGCCGATCCAAGGCAACCGCATATGGGACGACACACTGAAATCTTTGTCTTGCGACCATCTTCTTCGGAAGTACCATCGACTGCCTAATCCTTTAATTGGGATATGTACTTTACCAGACAGAATTTTATTCGCTTCCCGAGTACACAGTTTTTCGTTTGGCTACGCTGTCCTTGTTAATATTTTTGGTAATTATCCATTAAAAGAGTGAGACAGTTGTAAATACAACATCCGCACAGATACACAGATTCAGACACCGTAAATATAAGGCAAATAACCACATAAATACAATGATGCAAACAAATTTATCAGCACACAGAGAAACACTGCAAGCTGGAAGGAGGCATTGTATAAATTGCAGGAAAAACTGAAGATAGGACGCACAGTTTATGTTACTGGATTGCAGGCCAGCACTTGCTAATCACGTGTTACATATCGACAACACTGGTTAGCTCTAATTGGTTCCTCTTTTCGTTGCTATGACGATCGCAATGACGCATCCATCCCCTCCTGTTCATTTAGACCCTTCCACCACGTGGGTAGCAACTGTCAATCTCCTTATTTGGCGTCGAGTATATCGCATAGCTTTAGTTTTGATCAGAGATATATCCAGACCTTGTTGCTGCAAGAAACAGCGTTTGAGACAAATGAGCGATCTTCCACTCCTGCTTTTGGATAACTGAATTTGTGTTGAATAAATGTATTTTGAAGTAGAAATACTCCATCGTAGAGATGATAAAGATGCAGCTGCACACGGTGCAATCGCAACGTGAGCTGCATCTAAGTGTGCAAGCAGCCAAGGACATCATTTCCACGTGCCAACTCTTGATCCAACTTAGATGTACATTGCACAACGCTTAAATCTTCCCTTGTTGAAGCTTTCCAGCTTGGCTATTTAAAGGATGAGGCAATGAAAACGCAGCAGAAATGAACAGCGCAACGCTGTATTTTGGATTTGCACCAAACAATTTTGGAAATTGTTTACCAACTTATAATCGCTCCACTCTTAGACCCCAACTTGATGTAAACACATACCATTCAACTAACTCACGACACGCGCGAAACCAAAGCACAATGCAGGATATAGTACCTAAAATATTGGCGACGATCTGTGAGTTTTCAAGATATATGGAAACCAAACTTTTGATTAATATAAAATAGTAATCAATATTAATAAGAACAGTGTCCACGGGGCGTTTGTTTATTTGTGTTAATCGCAGCTGATACGATCACGAGGTTCCCGCGGAGGGATACAATGTGCGGATCTAAGGCTGGATGGAGTACAGTTCTCTTGTTTCTGCAATTGCTATTGGAAGAAAAGTGTGCTTTTATCGCAAACTATAAAAGCTGCAGCTCTACTCGAGTTACTATGTTAAATGAATGTTTTTCTTCCTCGCTCTCGCAGAATCCTTCTACAAACAAATATTCAGGAAATTTTTTATCTTACAAAATTAAGAACTTTGAATTATTTAATATTACCACTTACAATAAAAATAAAGCTAGCCCATTTTACTAATGACTTCTATCAGCAGTATAAAGTACGACTGAGCGTGTTCCCTAAAAAATAGTAAAACCAAGTCAATCAGTTGTATTTAAAGTCAAAGCCCCTCATGTGAGCACAGAATCTAGAGAGCGTTTTACTAATGACGCAATAAACAATTCATTAAATTATTATGAGATATTTGCCTGACTAATAAGACATACAGGCTTCAAATGAATAACACCGCACGAATTTTCCTGGTGATAGACGGTCCATAGGCAATCAATTTGAGATAGGATGATTAAAAATTACAGGACTGTGCCTTAAAATTGTTTGAGGGTATGTACGCCACTAAAAATGTCCACTGCAGCTGTAACGCATGATGACAGAACAAGCGGGCGAATTCCGTAGCATGTCTGGTTAGCATGGTGGATATAATGCCACGATGCGAAAGTGCGCATGTATTAAGAGCGCAGGTTTAAATACCCATCAGCCCATATTTTTATCATCTTTCTTTCTTTATTTCTTTCTTCATAAGCGCATGCTTAATTCATTTTGATTTAAGGGAAACATTTGTGTCGCCTTGTAATTTTTCGTTTAACTAATGTTTAAACTTTTTGTTAGTTTATTATTTACACTTGCATTACCTAAATAGTAGGTACACACCGAGAACTTCGTTTTCACCTAAATGAGATGGTTCAAGCTTAACTAGCAGCTTAAAAACAAATAAATAATTGATAAGCACTGGAAAGAGCGACATGCGATTAAATTATTATAAACATAAGTTTAATTGTTATTAACATTATGATACTATAGGTAGATACAAACAGAACAAAGCTTAGGAAATAAATAATGAGTAAGTGCAGGTTTCATATTTTGGTACCTTAATTAAATCTGATAATAAATTAAGCGATACAATCATCACTATCATTAGTATTTCACATAGGTATCTGAGTAAGAATGATTTTGCCCGACCGTATTAACACGTGCGCAGAAATTATCGTGCTGCTCAAATGGTTAATATGGAGGGATCAAAGGGTGCGATAAGATTGCAGGAATTCAGTGCCGCAGCCACGTTTCCTTCAAGTGAATATACGTGTTACAAGCATGGACATTTATCTCTTAAGAGTACCAATAAATAAGAAAGAGAGAAAACAGCGAAGACGTTGCAATGCTGTGTTTACTCCACGTGGAGTTCCCATTGGAGATTCATTGGCTGAAGTGAAGGGCTCATTGGTGCACTGCAAAACGTTGGCGACTTCCGAGAGTAATCAGTGCATTATCTGAGAGCTTCGCATTAACAAAGTTAAAGCGTATGTTAACCATTTGAGCAGCACAACAATAAAAGGCATAATTGAGTCAAATAATGAAGTTGGGTGGCTAAAATTTAGGGCGGGGTAAAAACACTGTAGTCGAACACCGTATACTTGGTCGTTGTCACATTCTGGTGGTGTTGGAAGATGGGTAATTGTGCGGAAGTTTCTGATGACATGATTCACTTGTGAAAAGTACCTAGTATCCTTGAAACATCTGCCCTGATTTTGCACACATGTTCCATCCTGATGCCAGGCATTTATGCCCCATCCTATATCTGCAAAACACGAACTATGAGGTTCAGCTGTGTATGAATTTGCATTCAGTATCTACGAAGAAACAAATTAATCTACGGTCTTTGACATTGTCTTCCGAGAGAAACGTCTATAAGCTGAAGACTATATACAAGTCCCGCCTTTGATACTAGAGATTATGGCATTCTAACAGATGCACATTTCCTTTGTAATATCGACCTAGACACACCTTTCTAGAAAGTCTATTTCTAGTTGAACCGTACGTGCGGTACACAATGGCAGGAAGAATTTCGCATATGGAGGTGTGTCACCATGTTAAACAAAAAGCCGAACAATCGGCGCTTTCTCACATTCTAAACAAAAAGATTCTAAAATGACCCTAGGACCATGAATCACATGTTGCATATGGATTACAAGAAAATTAATTAACCCTGTCGGAACTGGTACTGGCACCTGCATATCAGCAAGGCGCCAGTTCGATTGATTGATTTACCAGCTGAACAATTGCCGTTACATCCGGTCAAAGGTCACATACAAGACATCTTATTCTAATTACAGAGGACATTCAACTTACCGAGTTGCTTTAACTGGTGTGGTTGGCCACATCACCAATGTTAAAATTAGTCAAGTGCATGACCCTCTTTCCTTAGGACTAATCAACTGACGTTTCCAATGGATACACTCAATTCTTTCCGATACACTAGTCTGCTTGAATTGACGAAAAGTATAGGATGCTTTACAATTTCCGAAAGTTTCCTGTAATCATGTTTTTCAACTCTTATGTACAATTGTTAGTTATGAGTGAAAATAAGATAAATTCAGCCCCAACCTTATTTTCAACCTTTCTTAAACAACGAGCGAGTGAAATTTTATGTAAGACAACTAGTACCAATAAAATGGGATTAAAATGTTTGAAATACATGTCAGCGTGAAGTTTTTCAAGAATACAACTATGCATTTTCATATTTTTGTATTGAAAAAGAAATAAATTGTACCACGTATCTTTGAGAAGTGCATTTGGAACAATAAAACGGAACTGAATGAGAATTTGTCTTTGAGTAATTATTTTGTAACCAATGGTTTTAAATATACAGTAGAACCTCATTAGCACGAGTTCGAAGGGACAAAAAAAATCAGGTGTCCGTTTTTTAAAAAAAAAGTTGGTGTTAAGTGAATTACACTGATTTTACTACCTAAAGTAGTACAGTAATGTGTAATGCACTTTACATTACTGTAAACTTATAACTAGGGCCCGGATTCTTAGTTTTTTAACTATTTTATTCCTTG
Organism: Tenodera sinensis; assembly: GCA_030765045.1. NCBI lineage: Eukaryota > Metazoa > Arthropoda > Insecta > Mantodea > Mantidae > Tenodera > Tenodera sinensis. Next base: position 112,973,199 of record CM060969.1, read on the forward strand.
ATAGTTAACTGCAGTGGTTTAATTTTATTATCTGTTTCATGATCATCGGAGCCAAATAATTGAATCTTATAAAACCTAAAAATGGCTAAATGAGACTTTGAAACCTAAAAGAGACTAAATCTCCTATTTATTTTAAAATGGGGGAAATAAAAAAAAAAACACTATTTTAAAATGGGAAAATGAAATGTTTATGAAATTATGAATAGACTTTGACTGTTACATCTTTGCTACGTCTTTTCGCTTAATTATGCTTAGAGGAGTATTGAAAACAATGCAAGAGGCAAGTGACTTGCATTTAGCTGTGTGGGACCAAGCTCTGTATTGTTGCAAGCAAGCAATGTGGTGATTGTTGTCGAGGGGAAAGGGGCATTAGCAGAACCCGCCATAAACTCAAACCAATCAGTTTAAAAACAGTATCCGTTGTGTTCAGTCGACTATCGTGTTATGTTAATGCATACAATTACTACATCGTTAGAAGTCAATTTTCCTTAGATTAAGCAGGTAATTTAAGGAGCCAGTGTCATGCATAAAGTCAGCTCATCTCGAAGGTGGTTGATTCGCCAGTGGATAGGTAACGATCCGAACTTCACCACAAATGGCAAGGTAATATTTTGCCAAATCTGCCAAAAGCGAAAGAAGCCATGCCCTCAGGCACAAAAGCTTGAACAAACATGAACACCTTCTATACTGCACAGATAAAGTCGCATTTAGCGGCTAGGTGCTGTGCAGATAAACATACCGTATGGGATAACCTGTGCAACCTGTGTTCGAATGCTGGAATGCAGGTAAGAATTAAGCACCTGTTATGAAGCACATAGCGTATAAACTATAATTTTATTTACGTATTTTCCAGGTGCCCTCTGGCCAAAAATGGCATTTTGAGCAGCACAAAGGATCTACAGGTCATATCAGCAACATTGCTATAAAAAAGAGGACAATTAATAATAAAATTAATAAAAAAAAAATAATATAAAAATTATTTCAGGAGGTTAAAGAACTAAAAAAAACTTTTTTAAGATACATAAATAACTAAAACATTAATTTTAAGAACCTAAAAATCCGGGCCCTACTTATAACTTACATATAACTAAAGCCCGGATTTCTAAGCAAAACGCTTAAATTTTTCTACACTTTAAAGGATAAGCAGAAAGGTCTTACTTCGGTAGACACACCTAGATGAGCAGTTTTAACTAAATTTTGTTGCTGCTTATTTATTATTATTTCGGAGGAAACCGTTTTTGCTTACTTATTTTACGATTTTTAGTTAAAGCGCCTTATTTTACTCAAAACTAAATTTAAAACTGCATATCCCGCAGTTATCCATGTCATACTAAGCAGAAAGTTTCAGTGAAGTGAAAACTCTTCTGAATTCCGTAAATGCAAAAGATGCTGTCAGTATTGCAGAATGTTTTGCTAAAAATGGCATCCAAGAAAACATACAGTACATCCCTAATAATCTCCAAATACCTGAAGTTTTAAAGCAGTTGGAGGCTCAAAAGAATTCCTTGGAATATTCACTTTTCTTTACTGACGAAATTTCAGTAACTTTGTCGTCAGATTTGCAAAATTTGTATTTGACAAACTTAATCAGGTGCTAGAGAAAAATTCCGATTACGAAACACTGTCAGATTTCTAAAAAGTTTTCTGACGAAGAAACGCATACTGAAGAGGAATTCACCAAAGATCTGTGGTGCTTTTCGCATGCGCCTGGGACGTCGTGTGACTTCGAAAGAACATTTTCACTGTACAAATCACTTTTCACTGATAAAAGCAGGAGTTTTACAGAGGAAAATATCAGGATGACCTTCCCTATGTACTGTAAAAGCTATAAGGTAAGAGTTCTGAAACTATTTAACATAAAATTGGCGTGTGTTTGTTTTTGCTTAATTTGCCGCTTATTTCCATCATTTTTCCTGCTTATTTGCTTGCTTATGTTACTATTTTATTGTGCTTAGAAATCCGGGCTTTGCTTATAACACTATTAAGAGGCTGTAAAAGTACGCACGTATCCTATTTTCTTAAAAATAATCAAGTATGATTCGCTGACGTTCACGTGAACGAAAATATCTTGTAATTCTTGCTCTGGAATTGCTGTTTTCTTTGTACCACGGTCCATTCTATTAGAATTCTAAGCCTTACCTGTACATTTAGAGCTGCCGTTTCGACTTTACCACGTTTCGTGTGCTGTTTTAGATTTTTATTCAGTATTCTAAGCCGATTTGGCTACGACTAAAAAATACGAATACGTTTCTAAATGTTAATGTATACATTATTGAGTTTATTTCAATGTACCGTACAGCTGATTGTTGAGGTGATTATTGTGGCAATGGGTAGTTAGCTTTGTAGTCATGTTTCTTGCATTCATTTTGGAAAAAAATTAGCACTTAATATTGTAACATCGGAAGTTTGTGTTACAATAAAATTTAATTACGCTAGGGACTGAAAAATACCGATATCATTCCCATATCTAATGTAGTAATAACGCAGTTGGATATACTGCATATATTTGTCAAATTCTTGTCAAATTGAGTGTGTTCATTTCTATTACTTTCGAAAGGTAGTTTGAGAACCACAGCTTAAGATTCCCTAGAATTTGCAAATTTATGTCTAATGTACTTGTTTGGATTTTTATATTATATTCCAACATTAAAGTAACACTTTAAATTTACTGCCTATATATCAGATGTTAAATGCGACCTGGTTTTCCATCGAATCGATTTAATACTTAGAACTCGACCTATCGATTAGGATCTGCGTGCACAAACGTTAGTGGGCGTCAAAAGTCTCCATCGTTGGTGCGTGTGACTGAGTGCAGGCGACCACAATTTTTACGCTTTACATGGCAATGTTTTCCGAGCTCGCAAGCTTTCATTTCCGGAACGCAAGTGTGGTTTATAATTACCTATAATCATATTTAGCCGTCACATGTGACGTTGGGGGGGGGGGGCAGGGGAACATCAACACTCGATTGCAGATAATATCAAGCTAGGCATAGCATGCTGACATGCTTCATACAGTCGTGCACGAGTGATATGAAGCAGGTGCAAAAATATCAACATTGATGAATTGCTTGCTTATGGGGTTAGATATTGCACTTTCTCTCGTGGGATCAAGGTATCCGTGCTAATAAAATCTACACTAAAAGAGTATCCCCGGTACTGACGTGGGATTTTCTGCTCCTGGTAGACCTGGTATGGGGTGCACTCAGCCGCGTTGGGTCACTGACGGGCCTTGATTGAGAAGTAGAGGACCCGGGTTGCAAAGATTGCATATACTGTCTGGGAGGGACCTGAGCGCTGATATTGTCTTACCCTCATGACGCGAGTAATAGGTAGAGGTGAAAGACGCAGCGGCCGGTTTCTGTCAGTCTTTTCTTAATTGAATAATTTGTCTTGATCATCGAGTTGGAATCAATGTATTTTCGAAGCATATGGACCGTGAGCTGTCAGATAGTGCATTAGTCCACGTGTACGTTGCAAGTGCTTAATTTTGAGACACTCTTCTAAGTTTGGGAGAATGTCATACATACACTCGTCGCCCAGTTGTGCTTGCGTCCCATTCCTGCTGCAACTCAGAGAGACAAGGCGTTCCTACTCATTGGGGCACCAGTTAGCTGTGCTGCCCTGATAGCATTGTTTGTTCTCAAGCAGTAGCATGCCACTCTTCGACATACTTTTGGATCCAGCGGTAACAGTCCGAATATTACGAGTAGGGCAGCAATCGGGGTGGCGTTGGGGTCGGCGTATCAACGGACGGACGGAACCAAGCTACATAATTCACACCACATGCCGGGTCGGCGAGCTAGTAGAGACATTAAAGGTCAGGCCGTAAACAATGAGGCGACAGAAGCAAAAGGAATCAAGAACTTTCGCGAGGCTTCTAGCTGAGTAATGGCGGTGCATGTGTGTGGAGAGTTTCTCGAAAGGTCGTTTGACGTCATCCCCAGTATTAAAGGACATGAGACAGTAACTAAGTCAGTGAGTGAGTTTGAGAGTAGAGCTAGAGGGATAAGTCGGTCAGTGTGTCAGCGTATGTGAGATTGCGGCGCGCATGCGTGTGTTGTCCCGGAAGATACGTCTGTCGTAAGTGATTGTAACGCCGTAGTTAAGTACATGAGAGTCGGAGAAAGTGAAGAAAAACACTGAAAGGACAGCAAGGTTTGGAGAAGAACAATTGTGAAAATAATAGCAGAGAAGACTGTGGACTGTGTTAACTAGCAGAAGAGACTGTATTTGTAGTAATATTTTAGAGGACAATAAATTGATAGAAAAGTAACTGGACTTGGATTATGTAGTTTTGTTATACTATATTACTGCAGTTGTGATTTCTCTCTTGCAAAACACTACTAAAAAGTTTTAAGTAAATTTTATTTTAATAAAATCTTTTTTTGTTTCAGGTAAGATGGTGTTTTATTAAGCCGCATTGAACTATTTGGGTAAGTTTCAGAATATAAACTTTACCTACAATATTTACCTGCTGCGAAACTTTAAGTATGGATTTCTGAAACTCGTATTTTTTCATCTTGCAGAAGTGTTTTCTGTGGTCGATTATTGTAGTCAGCTGTATCGCAACGTCCTATGTTCTGTTGCAAATTTGAAGCTTACCATTTGACTACAAATCACGATTTTCCACTCGGCGACTTGCTAAATTCTAAGAATTTCGTTCCCGTTCTATTTTTCAGAACATATCCACGGTTTCCTTGTCGAATGGGTTCACCAGACCCTCATTGCCTGAACTGTAACACCTTATACTAATTGCCTTTACTTAGAGCCATTAGCTAAGGCACTTTTTCTAATTACAAAATCTTGCCTCATTCTTGTATAATTATCCTTAGACGCCAATCTATAAGAAAGTATGCAATAAAAGCACTTCTGCAAATGTTTATCTGCATTAGTATGAAGTAGACAGAAGAATAAGCTGAAAATGAAAATAGTTTGAATGTAGCACCAAATTTTTAGTGTCTTTTTAAGATATAACGGTATGTGTACATTGCAATCATGTTTAAAGTTAACATTAACTGTTATTGATCCAGTGATACAATGTTTTCTGTACTTATAACTAGGTATATCATTACATAGTAATAAATTGCAAAACGTTTGCAAATGAGTAATTACTTTGCTCCTTAAGGCAAAACCCCATAATCTTGGATTTTTCCTTGAATCCAAATGAAAGTTACGCTTGCTTGTTATGCAAATTGTTGTTGTATGCTTACAGAATATATTTCCATCACAATAACCCTTGGGTAGGTTTCTATGCCCATATATATTGTAAACTGTTCGCTACAAAGTTTCTATATGTATACTTTGTTTTAAACGCACTTTTGAAGTTGGTAAAGCCAACTGTTTGAAGGTTCTTCCTTATTGTTTTAGGTATTGAGGTTGCAAAGATCTAAGGAAGTCCCGCGGTAATTGATTATTTACTTTCTCGAACATTCTCCACGGCTATAAAACATACTACCGAGTACAAAGAGAATTAAAGCCACCACGTTACATAAGTGGGTTTTCCGATGGTTTAACATAGACTTGTCTCTTCCTCCCCCCTCCCTCCTCTTTATCCCTTCCACCCTTTGGTCACATAAGAGCATATCAAGATTGGAGAACGCATCGTCGAATTTCTAAAAAGTGTTAAGGCAGCAAATTTTTTTTCTGATTAAGAAAAACTTGATTTCAGAATACTACAAAAAAGCCTATTTTTATTTATTTCTACCTTTTTCCTAAAGAATAAGTATATTTCATCCAGAAACTCGATATTAGGATGCACCGGAAATATGTTTTTCAGTTCTCCTGAATCAAAAAACCAAGCGGCTTTTATGTAAATACCGTATTTTATCGCGTAATTCCCCCCTTTTTTTTCTCGAAAAATTCGCTTGAAAACACTGGAGAGGGAATCATGCGAGTGGTGCTTCTAGGATTTCAGAAAGGAAGCGAAACCATGTAGTATTATGTAAAAGTTATATAGGCATACAGTAATTTGTGAATGAACTGGATACACACCACGGTTTCATTGGCCTACAATGTATTGTTTCATTGTTTCTTTTCTCTGACTATTCTGCGGTTTCACTTTCGTCACTATCATCACTATTTTCATTTATATCTGGCTCAGATAACACATCTTCATGTTCACTATTCCACAACATGTTGTCAGAACCATTAATGGCACAAGAAATACCAGTTTTGTTTAAAACTCTTCTTAACAATATGACGACTTGTAACAAAACATGTCTGCAACTTCACATTTCAATTTTACGATACGTTGTGACACTAGCAATACGAGTATTTTTGTGGCAAGCCTTGCGTCCATTGTTGTCCGTGACAGGCACCGCTGCGTCGATTGTTGTCCATTATCGTCATTTGAAGGCCGCTCCAGTAAGAACGGATCAGGAGAGGGAATTATGCGATCTTTAATAGGTAAAACTTTTTAGTTATGAAAAATCATAGGGGTGGGAAATATGCGTGAGGGGGGGGGGCTTATGCAATAAAATACGGTATATTAAACCTTTGTATTTAAGTTTCACATTCCCCCAAGGCTGCGACACGAAGAATTTCAAAAAAATTCTCCCCCTAACCGAGCGAGATAGCTCCGCGGTAACGTGTGAGAAATCTTAAATTCGATTCCCGCGGCCGAACTTCCTGATCCATCACTTTCGGTTTTTTTTTCCGGATCACCAGGCGAATGGTGGGAAAGAAGTTCTCGTCCATCCACTTAATTTTCATTTCGATCCGGTCCTCCAAGTTCGAAAGTGTTGCCGATGGGCGAGTTTGGCGGTGCTGTGTGGGACTTTGCGAACTGTAACTGCTGTTCTAATCTTATCCCTTTCTCCAAGTGGTATGACATGCAATTGTTCGAGTGCGCATAGCGTAGAGTCCCCTTCACTAGTTGGTTCTTAACGATTTTGATAAAAGGAATATCATACGTTTACCATATTTTCCCAACTAATAAATATATTAATGTCTTGAAATTTCTGCGAATAGACTCTGAAATACCCTCCATTCTCAGTGAATTTTGTACAATACTGTCCAACTGGTGAACCTCTCTAGTGTAGAAGTATAAATGAGAGTGAAATGTGCGTGTGAATTTAATGTTTTAAAGGAAACCAAACGTTAAACAAATCCAAGGATTAACAAAATAGTAAATGGGTGAACATTATTGGCCATTGGCAAAGGTAAAGTCACCGATGTGACCTTGAACGCTAAAGGCGGCACACAAATGGAGCACGAACACACATAAAAGAATTATGGCATTAACTATTCATTTTATGAAGTAAGAACTGGTCTTTTGTTGCTAGTGATGTCATAGAGAATTATGAAATTTCAAAACCGCTTTTTAAAAATTAGACGTTCGCTTGCCTCGTATATTCCCTTTGTACAAAGAAATACATATGTAATGAAACTACTTCTGCAAACGCGATTAACTTGAACTACCTGGAAGAATAAAGTTTTGTAAGAATAGGTTATATATCAAATTTAAAAATGAATGATAATGGGTAAAGAAATTCATGCGAATGTGGGGCTGCTTTTCCTTTCTTTAGATGGAAAGAACTTTTCTTAACAGCTATGCAGCGTGTTCCGAAATTCCCGTTGAAAACAGATTCAGGTAGTACTCCTAGTATTTTCAATAGAAAACCCGTGTTTAATCTTCATGTTCAGATGGTCAGATGTTATTCAGCATTCGTCCTCAAAATCTGGTTTCAATACAACGATGCTCCATGGCTGAGTGACTAGATCATTCGCCTCTCACTAAGGCGGCCCAGGTTCAATCCCAGCCGACCACATGTGGGATTTATGGTGGAAGAAGCGGCGCTGGGACGGGTTTTCTCCGGGTTCTCCGGTTTCCCCCGCCATCTCATTCCACCGGTGCTCCATCTTCATTCCATGTATCTTCAGTGTCACCGCCTACGGTGCCGCATGTAGTAAAAGTGGGCGTTGAACTCTACAAAAACAAGTTGTGTCGTGGTAATCTTGTTTTAGTGATACTGCTATTTTATATTAACTTGTCAGTAACATTGTGATCAACTTTTGTTTGGCATTTTTATTAAAACTCCAAAATAAGTCAGGTATTCCAAAGTTTTGATTTTCTGTAGTTAAATATCAAAGATCAGGTTTAATAGTGTAGTTAACTTCGGCGCGCACACACTTTGTCTTTGTGGGTGTGGGTGGGAGGGTGTGTGGACGTTTCGCTCACACATTTTTTGTACTAGTTGTATTATGTGGTAATGATGCAAAAAAGTTAAATGTTTTCTTGTGACATGTTTCATTTGCTGCCAAGTTAATAATGCTGCTTGCTGGAAATCATGTCACAACTAATTACAATGTATCTACCTACTTCCTTCAGCAGTTGTTTGTGGATAGGACTTCGAAACTACATTTAACTACTCGTGCAAGGACTAGGATTTTGTAATGGGGATTCCCCACATCTCCATTATGCTAATAAATATCCATAGCTATAATTTATTTCTACAATTATCGTTTCATTCCCTAGTCAAGCAATTAAGTCATGAATCATTATCACAAAACCTGTACTTTTCAAGGTTAATAACATCTAACATTCGTATTGTCTTTGATAACATAAATGAGCTGAAGTTTATATCGTATTTTTTGGTGAATTACGTCATACTAACAAAACCACATTTTCCCACCAGATGGCTTGGAGTGGAATGGGCTCCACTTGTCACTTCTACTTTATATAAACAGAACCACGCCTTTTTGTAACAGGTATAACTTGAAGAAATAGGTCTTTTTTTTTTTTTTTTGGACAAAGATGTTTAAGGTTTACGGAAGCAGGATCTACCGTGCAGCATCTTGTTTTCAAGGCTGTATATGTTTTGTTTCTACAATGCCAGTAGTGTCAACTGTTTGAATTTGTTGATCATGCCAGAATAATACAGTCACCTACCCATAAGAATAATGCTGGGAACAAAGCAGGTGTTCAGGTCTCAATGTGACCACGTTTAAGGCGTGTACACAGCAGCGAGAGATATGTACACGCCTTTATTACTGTTCTCTGCTCTATTATTTCTGAGCATTGTAATCACTTTACCGATACCCGCTCGTGGAGAATGCTTGGCCTTTTGACAGAACTAACGTGATTTATTGTTGACGGAAACTGCCATTTCACGACAGTCCTACCTGGATGAAACATTACAGCAGTTTTATTTCCTTTTGTTAGCTTTTGGAAATGCAGAAGAAAAAAATCTGATGTGTTACACACTCACATGACTTTCTCTACTCTTGTTCTAACCATTCTTACAAACTCTTATTCCTATATCTCCATGTTAGTTAAGATAAACATTTGTACAACTTATCTTATTGCTTATTTCCTTGTAGGTGCAAGGGGAATGTTAGAATACAGTAGGCTTTGTGCGATAGTGAAATGTTTTAAAGCTTTGAGATTCTGTTGTCTTATAAAAAAATGAACAACGATGATCCATTTCACGAAAGTTCCAAGTTTTCCGAAACTCACACACATAGCAAGGAATATCTCCGAAATGGTCAACCCTACAAGAAAATTTATTGAGACATAAATTGTGTATTTTAGCAAGATCTATATGTTTTGTATAGTATGATTTGGTCTATCTCTAACGGTTTACCAGTTATGCAAACGTTGTCTAGAGTAAATACTACAGCGGCTATAGCCAGAAAATTCAAGATATACATTTCATTTGTCATAAAAATCTCTCAAACATATGACATTTTAATCAAAATCGTTAGAGCCATTTTCAAGAAAATAAAATTTTCGAAAAATTTTCCACGTAAAGGGTAGTTTAGGGTGGGGCTATTTTCTTCAAAATCTTCGTGTCGCATCCTTGAAAGACATTAAACTTAAATACCAACTTTGGTTTCTAAGCGACTTTTCTATTTTGTGTTGTTGTCCACAGACACACACACAGACGTTTTTCTAAAAAGACTTTTTTTTTCTTCAGGGGGTCTCAAAACATACATTTCCGGTGAAATCTCGACATCGAATTTTTGGGTGGAATACAATACTTCTCCTACTTTCCAGTAGAGAAAGTAAAAATCTGATCTGTCACATAACTACAAACTCTCTTACAAACTTTATCTATTCCTGTTTCGCGTTAAACGAGAGAAACATTTGCGGAAATTAACTTATTCGTGAAAAGAATCGGGAAAAAATAAACACCATGTTCCTGTTTGAGAAAATTCAAACCAATAACAAGGTATATCTCGAAAATGGTTATGTTCATAAAAAATGTTATCTAAAAATGAATTTTTGTCTCTATGGGCTGCAATACCATTCATCCAAATGCGATGGCATATCTGAAGGTTTTTGTGGTATACGTTTTACTATGCAACGTATTACATTTACATGGTTTTCTCTACTCGTTTTTGTTTTATGGAACATATTCATATGTCCTCTGCTTGCCCTTCAACATACAATTCATATAATTTTCTATGTGACTACAATGATTTTCTTAACTCTCTTTCCTTTTACGTAACGTAACACATTGACTTGTATATCTCTTCTCACTCTTGTACAAATAATACATACTCAAGACTATAGGTCAAGTGCAACCTAAGCCCAAAAGTGTGTTCCCCCCCCCCCCCCCCCCCCCCCAATTTTTTAAAGGGTGATCAGCAGTTTCCCGCTTTACAAATCAGCCAGAACAGTCAGAAGTTTTAAGGAAAAATCTTCAAACCACGGGCAACTTAGTGTATTTCAGCTAGATTGACATAAATTGTGTGCTAAATTGTATGTTTCTTGTGTAGTAAGATTTTGGTTTCTCTTACGGCTTACCAGTCAGAAACTCCTTCCATAAAATTTCATTTGCCAGAAAACATTCTAAACATGTGGCGCTTTAATCAAAATCGTGAACAATTTTTGAGAAAATCGAACATTTTGAAAATCTTAGTGGAGTATTTCTTTGAAATGTTGCTGTCACATCCTTGGAAGATACTAAAGTGAAGTAACAAGTTTGGTATTTAACCAACAGTTCGTTTTTGAGTTGTGCTATTCACAGACAGACATTTTGGATCAACGTTTTATTTAGATTGGGGATTTCATGGTCTTCAAGTATTTAGGAGCATTTTCTTGTATACGAAAGTATTTATTAAATATTAAAATTTACTGTTTTAATTTATACTCACAGATCTTTTTGTAAAAAGATCTGGGTTCAAGAGGCCTTAAAACACAATTCTGGCGAAATTTCTACATCGCAATTTTGGGTAGAATACAATACTTCGCCTACTTACTCTATGTAGCAGAGAAAGTGACAATTAAAGGTGTTATATTCACATAACTTTTTGTTGTTACCATCGTTTATTTTTATATAGGTAGCTGTACAAACTACTCTTGGAAAGTATATCGATTAACAAAAGCACATAATATAAGCGTTTGTGAAAATAGTTTGCAGAAGCTATACAGAAGTGGGCTGACAAAGTATTACGAATGTGATATTAAGTGTTGCGAGAAATTAATTGGTCGTAAAACATCGGGAGTAAGGTTTACACTTATGAAACTCGTTCTGTTCTATAGATACACAAGGATTACAAGCTTGTGAACTCGAGAGACTACCTCATAATTTAGCGAGATTAAAAGTATCTTCGGGTTTTCTCTTTCATGTGGATTAAGAGAAGTTGTTAAGGCACTATGTGAATTGTATTATAAGCTCGTTGCTCAGCAGTCTGAATGATTAAAACAAGAGAAACAAGAAATGTGTGTAACATTCCATGCGGAAAGTTTCCACAGCATAATCAGTTGGTGGGTCAAAAGGTTTGCTGACGCTGGATGCTAAATTTATGAGAAATTTTCTTTATACAGATTCACTGTATCAGAATAAGCAAGATTACGTCATATCCAACCCGGCCAACGGAAATAAATACAAGTCGAAAATTTGACTCAGATGGTTTATTTTGAAACCAAGCGAAGGCGAAGAAGGAAATGAAATCAAATGCTACTCTTGTATATGTCATATTCTGGAGAAACAGACAGCTGTTTTCGTGTTATCCTTTTGTGGCGTCCTAAGAAGTAAACTAAAAGAATATTCAATTAATAATGTAATAACACCTCTAGGGCCCCATTTTGTTATTAGTTTTCTAAAATTTTGCACAAATACGGTTTTCTTCTCGACGTTAACAGTCTGCAGTCTTTCCAACATATCACAACTCACAACTTTTTACTTCTCGGAATCTTGACTCATTCCTTTCAGTGTCTTTCTTCACTTTCTCTGTCTCTCATATACTAACTCCGACGATACAATCACTCGACGTTCGTTAAATCTTCTTTACTTCGGCGGGACATACCACGCACAGACAGCTGTCTCGCACTCGCTGACACACTGACCGCCCCATTACTCTAACGCTGCTGGCTCCTCGCCTCCTTATATAGCGGGGATGACGTCGCACGGAACTTAGTGAACTCCTTCAAACACATCGGCGATGATGTAGCCAGATCTTTCTCGAAGGTTCTGGAGAATTCCCCTTTTGGTTCTGTCGCTCTGATTGTTGTTAGTCACCTATACACAAACAGTCGCGCGAGGCAACCTGACTTTTGTTCGCCGGCCTTGTACGTGGTGTGAAGTAGCTTAGCCCCGACAGTACCTTGTTTTGCGCCGTGCTCGGTGTCACAATACTTGCATCTTTTAATACAACGTACCGTTCTTGATATACGTATAACTAGAAGCTCAAAAAGTGTAGTATATAGAATTATAATGGGTTACATTCACGCAACTATATAGCATTGACAAGGTTGTTTTTCTCGACTTCATCTTGATACATTACACATTTCACTGCAGGTACAAAAAGCGAGTTTAGTCAATTGCACTGTTTGGAAGCGTCTCCCAGTTAATTATCGTCTTAGGATCTCGTAAGGAGTGAGTCATAACTATTGACCACTTCACTGCTGATAGTTGCAATACGGGGCTAGAGGTGTGGCGCTGTAATGAGGACAAGAAAAGATAGGGGATTAGAGACGCCTAGCATCTCAGAAAAGTTACGTTTTAATTTTCTTTAACTTTATCTCCTAATTTCTTAATGCCTATTGTCGGAAATATTGCAAATGTTGCAATTTACGTAGTTAGATTCTGTGTTATAGGACAAGCTTTAACTTTGTCGTTAGAACCCAAAAACGTGTAAATCTTTACAGTAAACATAATGGAATGTTACCTTAAAAAGTACTAAAACGTCTGATTCTTCTACAAATTCTCCCCACGTTTATATTGAAATTAAAGTTCATATCGAATTAACTCTAAACGTGTTTATTACATTATATTGTAATACAGTTTCTGCCGGCTTTCTTCAGTGGCATTAAAATTTAATTACATTTCTGTGAATTTGCACCGTTTCTGAAATTTGTCGAACTGTGTTACGAGCATACCAAAGACCAATAAGATAATTCCATGACAAATGAATTATCTGGGAACAGCCTCAGAAGTTCTTACTCTGAATGAGGTTTACGTACCTGGCGAACCGTAACAGATTAACAAATATTGTACAAAAAAGTGTAGATCTCTTAAAGCACACAATTTGTGTCAAATAGCCATTTCCGAGATAATTATTAGGTATTATTGGTTTGAATTAGCCAGTAGTTCTCAAATGGAATTTTGTCTCCCCCTCCTCCTTTTATTTACTCCAGAGAGAATGGAATTTTAGAGCAATAGCGACCAGCCCTGCAAACATTTGACTATGGCTTAAGCCTATTGTATCTATGTATTCTCATTTTACCTACATGGAAATGTGTGATAAAAGCATTTGTACCAATTTTGATCTCTCTTAATGTGAAGTACAAAGAAAAATAAGCTTTTTTAAAAATAGTTTGTTGAACTATTCGAGAAGTCGTGCTCATGTAGTACATATCGATTGCATGGAATGCTGGTTAACGGTTGCTGCACGCAGCTTTAAGTTCCAGATTGTTATTATAACGCACTTCCGTTGTAATCAGCACTCTCTTAAGTCGAACTTCATTAAACATCTCGTTCGGGGATTTATTAAAAGCTAGCATAGGCAACAATTCGAGTATTAAAAAAATTACTCAAGCACTAGCAATCCTTTAGCGCTCGCGCGCACATTAAAAAAAAGTCTTGGGGTCAATCCAAAATGAGGACCAATTAGGAGGGTAGAGGCGAGGCCCTGGCTCACAAGAGGTAGTAGATAGGTCTCTCCATCAGAATCTTCCAATAGCGAAATTCTTCAACGTAAATTAGTCTGAAATCGGATTAGTGCCCGGACGAGGAAGAAATTAATAGAAAATCCATTAGGGGTTGGAAGAAGGAAGGGGACAGAAGGAAACAACGTTACAAGCAAGAGGGCGGTAAGGGTAAGGGGTATTAATTCTCCTGATTGTTTTATATAGGGGATGAAGTCGATCGTTTTCATCCCATTACCAGAGGGGACTGGAGAACACAATGGTTTCGCTCAGCACGAGCTGCTACACTCGGCTGTGACGTATGGGCCTGATATTACTCATTCATAGATAATAGTTAACACATACTATGGCACACACATTTAATGGCGGCTGATTATTTGTATATCGTTTTCTGTTATGCAAATAAATGTTGTGGGCACAAATAATATTTATATCACAGCGTGTTCAACTGTAACACCTCAAGTCTGCCAAGCCAGTGATTGGATGTTGTATTGAGTCAACGGCCATTGAATTTTGTCATTCTTAGCACTATATTTAGCTCAAAATTATTAAGTTTGCCTACTGAGACGAATCTCCCATAGGAAGATCATACCCTCCCTCAAAAAATTGAAAATTACATTTTTCATTTTTCTCATAAATTTAATGTTTAAGGTGTATACAACCAAGAAGCCGAAATACCCGGCGTTTGACGATTTATCCCTAAAACTTTCGGACTTACGTTGCACTTAATAGCCTCGTGTTTCTTTGCAAACATTTAAAAATATTGCTTAAACAAATATTTAATTAAAACTCTTAGGATACTATAAGGAATTAAAAATGATAAACTAAATAAGTAAAAACACCGGGAGGGCACTATCCAAAAATACTGTTGAACAGCCGCAAATACCACAAGAAAAAAAGTGAGTAGAGAAAACCATATGCATGTAATACTTGCATTTCTATTTCAGTAATAGAAAATTGTACGAATTATTTTTGAAGAGCAAGTAGAGGGAAAGTGAGTTAAGAAAACAATATGATTATAATGTTTGGCCTCTCAACATTTTTTAAAACTGAATGGTCTAATTGCTTCTTACTGCAACCATTTTATTTTACATTCTGCTGACGGGTTTCCTAGCGTGCGCGCGTCTGTAAACTTACGTGTAATATAATAAATAATCTGTTCTTTTTTATATAACCAAATGTTAAATATTTATGATCGTAGATCATGATTTGGTCCTTTAAACCCATTTTAAATGCCCATGGAGCGTCATATGTTTGAAATTAATGTCTCTTTCGCATAAAATTCCTGAGAGATTTTCAGCAGAAATATACATACCGAGATTTTCTGAATCCGGGAAAGCACTTAAGGAAAAGTGTGTGTGTGCGTGCGTGCGTGTGTGTGTGTGTGTGTGTGTGTGTGTGTGTGTGTGTGTGTGTGTGTGTGTGTGTGTCTACTATGCTTTTCAAATGGGAAGAGTTCTGATTTGCAGCCAAGGAAATATGTTTACATGCACAGCGTTGCAAGCTGATTAACCCCACTCTTCATATTTCTTGGCGCACGTCAAGCCCCACTTAAGGGGAAAGCAATACGGCAACACAGCAGGACTCCGATTGGTTACCCGCCTGGAGACGCTCAAGGACAAACTCCATCCCTTTTGAAAAGCACTATAGTATTAAAAATGAAACATCGGAGGAATATCGGACTGAGTATTTAAATTCACTATTTTTCAAGGAAATCCTCCACCCAAAATACCTTTTGCACATGGGACTACGTACATAAAGAACAGAGACAATATGTGAATACACAAATTTTTAAACTATCTTCCAATGGCTATTTGGTTGCAATGTATTTATTACAACTCGCCCTAACCGAGATTCGAACTCGGAACCTCTTGAATGTGAGGTAGACATATCGCACTACAAAGTCGGACTAATATTTTATTACTTTTTATTTTCTCGATAAGATGTTTGATTATCCAATAAAACGTACATTTTGTTTCCAAGATATTCATTATTGAGTTGTGTTTTCCATGCGTTTTTGAATTGCTAATTGCCATTCTTTTGTCTCTCGTGAACTCGTGCACAGAGTGTGGATTGTCGAAGCCAATTTACAGCTCATAATACTTTGGTGAAGATTGGGTAGAGAAAGTCGTGTGAATGACACTTATGTTTCACGGAGACTTTTATTTTTTTTAAGGATTTCCCAGAAGAGTACGTTTAGATAACGCTATCAAAGAGTGAATTGATTACCTGATTAAGGAAAGAGCATCTACGCCCAAGATCATAGGGTTCACCTTCCATGCATATTGAAGAGCAAGATTAATCATGTATTCAAGATACGACAGATATTGCGTATGTCGTAGTGTGTCCAACAAATGTCCGAAGGTCAAGGTCAGGCTTAGCCCAGAACAATAGGACTAATTAGCGTTTGTGTTTCCTGAAAAGAACCAGCATTTGGAAGTGTCATGTACGTGCATGTAAACATAGGAATCCACAGAGTTGTAAATACAGATAAGAGGTGCAGTGTAATAGTTCTTATGTAAGGAACAAACTGTCGTATTTTGCTGACGTGATGTAATTTAAATATTTCTCTTTCAAAAGATAAAACATGCTTCATGTGATTTCTTTGCAAATGGTTCCATATTCTATTGGTTCTATATTATATTCTGTCTGTCTGCCTGTCTGTTCGTGAAGAACATGAATCAAAAGCGAAAAGTCTGTTAAATGCCATGTTTATATAGATCTCAGTACCAAACTCCATCCTTTCGATAATATTTCTTGGTGTCCTGTATACATCCATTCTATCATTATGCTCTTCCCTTTTTTACATTCTCTGCTACACATGGTACGCTGGGAGATCTGGTCCGGGGTGCACTCAGCCTCGTTAGGTCCCTGAGTGTCCAGGGGAAAAGTGGAAAGATAAACTTAAAGCTATGCAATAGGCCCCGCATGGGTGCCCTCAACAGCAGGTTGGCAAATAGGGACAGTCTAATATACTTCACACATTTGCGGGCTCTCTTCACTGCGCAAGTGTACCGAGAGTCGCCAGGTAAATGGCCTAGGCAGAGGTGGATTAAAATCCTTACCTCCCAGACAAGTAGCATGTCCCTTGTTTCATTAAGCAAAATGGATCCCATTATTTTTCTAGCACTTAGAACTCTCCGAAATCAGTGCCAGTTTAGAGCAATTGTCTCGAAAGTCGCTAAACAATCTAGCTTATAAGTGTTCGGCTTCACAAAAACCTGTGGTATTGCGTGAAAATAGAGCGTGATGTATGAAGAATAAGTGTCCATTTCAATAATAAACAATAAGACAGTATGCCTCTGCCTGCGCCATTCGCTGGCAACTCTGTTCCCTTGTGCAGCGGAGAGAACGCGCGAATAGGTTAACATGTATTTTAATTACTCTATATTTGGAGCTCAATTTAATTCACTATTAATCGTTTTGCTTCAGGAAGATTTTACGATTATCATAACGAGGCATAACTGGGGCATAAGTTCACGAATATGTTGCCGTTTGCAATGATAAATAAAGACAGAGAGTCACAGAACAGTGCGAAACAGTCGAACTAATGTGACTCCTGCGAAGTGACTTACAGTACACGATAAAAGAGGATATGTACATGACTCAAATTGAAAAAGCGCCAGCAAAATTACGTTAAATCCACTACCTGCCACCTGTCCCGGTATGGAGAATCATTGGCCTTATGTTTGTTGCGGACATATACAACTAATGCTTAAGGCTTGTAGGCTGCTGTGTTTGAGTTTTAACTTTGAGGTTATGTTTATATGGTCCATAGAATACAACAGGGCAAGAGGGTAATAGAGAAGTTAAATGAAATTTTGTGAGTAGAATTTTAACTAAGCAAATGAAGAAAAGAATTCCTTAAAGTTTAGTTGAATGGATATTAACATATGAGGCAGAGGGATGGGCATTCGCTAAAAGCCAGAAGCGTATGTAAATCAGATGATGAAGGATCAATGTATGCAGATGGATGAGGGTCACCATTGAAAAATGGAGAAGCCCACAGAAGTAGTTTTTTTAACAGTGTCATATTGGACGGTGAGTGACTGAAATGGATGAAATGATGCTCAAATGAGCCCGAGGTCCATAGAGCTTTAAGTTACCCGACATTTGTCTTCTCAGGATAAGGGGAACCCTCGGAAAAAACCTTATCCGGATAACTTACCCTAAGCGAGACTCGAACTCGCGACCTCTTGAACATGCGACAGACACACTAACCATCAAGCTACACACAAAAGTAAAGGTTATGTTAAAGTTATCAGGCAAAAGACACGTGTGCATTAATGTAACATGAAACAAACTTTTATGTTCTTCCACACAATAGCCGTGTATAGGACAGGATTGGAAAGGGTAGACTGACACTGAAAAATTTAATGCCATAGCCGGGATTTGAACCACGGATTTGCCAGTTACCGTCCAGCTGCTCTAACCATTAAGCTATCATGGACAACGTGTCGATACATTAAATTCTCCAAGTCACTATTTTTTACTCTCATTCTGCCCTTTCCAATTCTGTGCTTATGTTTAGTTTATGCCTGATTTTCACTATCAATTTGCCGTTTCACTTAAATCATACGTGCTATAAACTTTTTGTCTGCGATTTTCAGCGGAATTCTGTCTTAGAGTTAATGCTGGAATTCTTGGAGACCCCATGTAATAGCTTTCATAACAATTTGTTCAGCCATTCGTGAGTGAAAAGACAGATTGTAGACAAACTGCAGTGTAGTCTATCCTACATTTAATATTGATTGTTTATCTAAACTGTTATCTGTGTGGATAAATATACAAACAAAAATGCTTTGTTAAAACTAAGCAAACGTTTGAAGCGGTGCTGGTGTCTGAAGGGCGCAGAAGTCTTGTCGAGCAGAAGTTAATCTTCGGATGGAAAAATGTGTCAGCAAATGCTGTCATAAAATCAATTCACGCTCTTGAATTTTAATGTCATTCGTACGTACCCAGCTGTCAGTCTTAGAGCGAGTTTCCATGCAAGAAACGAAGGGGAGGGGGTTAAAATATAAGTATTGCATTCTTACAAAATTATAATGATCGTGCACATCTAAAGACAAGGTCGGGGTTTACAGGCGTGGCATGACTAACTAGGTGCATTTGTACCGAGAAATATTCTGCAATCATGTGAATCGTTGCGCAATTGTTCTATGTTTAACAGTGTTCTTTTTGCTCTATATAGTGGAGTAGCTAGAGGGAGAAATTAAACACCCAGTTTGTGGAGCGGGGTGGCTCAAGCGTTGCGTCTCACAGTGTGCGATTTTCCAATCTAAGTGGCCAAATTAAAAAAATAAAATAAAATAAAAAATAAAAAAAATAACTTTTTAAGGTACATAGGAATATAGTGTGGTATTTTATTGTAGACTCTTAAACAACTTGAGATGCTTTTCTTAATCAATTTAAACAAGGCATCTGGTTTATATCTTAACGTAAACAGCATTATCTTTATCCGAACCACTGCAAAACAGCAATAACAAACAACAGTTTGTCGCCGTGAGCGGTTAACTGTGGTGATATTTTTTGTGTTCTAGCTATGAAAGTGTAAATGTATGCTACCTTCACCCACAATTATTGCAACATTTACATGTGTGCAATATTACTCCGTATTTCACTTTTAAATTTCTAGTTTTCTTTATTTAAACAGTCTAGAAAAATTATTATATGATGTCTGGAACATTTATATACTCGTATATAACGGGTGATTCAAAAGGCTCCGAACCGGCTGCGCTGTGTTCTACGTGTACGCGTACTCGGCGCTCGTTGCCGACTGTCGCTGTCATAGAAAAGCGCGCATGAAACCATACAACATTTTTAAAAGTACTTTTAAAGGCTTACTTACCCGTGTTATTAATGGAGATGCTGAAACTGGCCACCGTTACCTCTATACTGCACTTCCAGAGCAGAGAAAAATGTCATGCGCGTGACCTTGTGTACGTCAGCTGCTGTTATCTTGTTTCCGTTTGCGCAGAGGAAAAACACCGCGTA
Organism: Tenodera sinensis; assembly: GCA_030765045.1. Classification (NCBI taxonomy): domain Eukaryota; kingdom Metazoa; phylum Arthropoda; class Insecta; order Mantodea; family Mantidae; genus Tenodera; species Tenodera sinensis. Next base: position 112,993,290 of record CM060969.1, read on the forward strand.
GCGGTTCTCATGTTTTTGGGTCTGTATAAACCAAATGCCTTGCCCAAATTGATTTAAGAAAAGCGCCGCAAGATGTTTTAGAGTGTCTATAATAAAATATCAGACCATCATATTTCTACCTTAAAAAGCGATTTTTTGAGTTTTTGAGTTTAGATTGGAAAACTGCACACTGTGCGTCTGTAACCCGTACGCGGGAGATCCGGGTTCGATCCCCGCCGGCCGCGTACTCTGACTTGGGGATTCCTGTGGTTTCCTCCTTATCACTTAGGTAAACTCTGGGGTGTTTACCCCCACCACGACTTTCCTATTTCTGTTTTCTGTTCCCATCATTCCCGTCTTATCCATTTCAAGATTGAAGCACCAGGCAAGGGGTGGGTTGTGGCTGGGCGGTGGTTTCCACTCAGCAAAGATTTGTACCCTGGCATCACTCCAATACCAGTCCGGGTGTGTGACCCCCCACCCTCCCGGAGGAAGGGGTATAAGTAGTTGGGAGTAGCTGGTCAGTAGCTAGTTCTATCTGGAATCATTGGGGATTCCGTCCATGCTTGCCCCTGTAATCATTCGCATCTGATTGCCGTTCGGGTCTCTTCCCTCATCCCTCCCTCCCAGGGGTCACGGTAGACGCACAAAGGGCCCTAAGACTCTACGTGCGATGCTCTTGTCCCGGTTACGGTTGTTCGTGCACTTTGTCCCTTGTACAATTACTTCACCTTCATGAAATGAACTGAAAGACTTTATTTCCGTAAGGGAATACTATTTATCTCCACTAAGGAATTCACTATGAACAATTTTTGTTTCTGAAATATCGTGTGTCAAAGTACGTGAACGGCGAAAGAAATATATCACTAGAACTGTGCTACAATTATTACTGTCTGGTTATCACTTATCTTCCGTCACGAAAGCATGATATTAAGGTCATCGACTGATTTTTCTGTCACTTTTACCAAATGGCCTTCCCTTTATTGCCTAGCATAGGATTAAATGGAATTCACTGTCACCCGTGGGCAATATTAGGGCGCCATTTGTATTGATGAAACAACTAACAAACCGTTACATATATTTGGCCTTTGACCGTGATAGTCATATAGGTGGCTTTGACTGAAACATTTGAAGGTGTTTTCACTATTTCAGCTTTTAGGTTAGGTTACTCTGTTTTCGTCATTGTTTTTAACTTATTTTTACAGTACATTCACTCACATTCACACTTCCAGACCCTATGAAGGGCAAGGTGAATTAAGGTAAGGTAATTAAGTAAAGAAAAATTTCAACCTCTGGTCGGGGATCGTACCCGCGACCCCCGAGTACACCACAAATTATACAGGCGACATTATGAGCCAAAATTTTGTTTACAATGAGTTCCCTAACCTATCTCGAGTAAAGCAATCGATCCACACCTATGGAAAGGAGTGGGGGCATTGAATTATAAAAATGTGTTTATGTAACCCTGGAATCTAATTTCTTAATTTAGCGTCAATATTCCAGAGTTTTAAATTTATTAACTATTTCCAACAGTTACATCACAAACATTTATAATTTACAGATTATGCAATAGGAATAAAATAAAATGTATAATATACAAATACTAAATACATAATATAAATACTTCAAACAAAAACAATCAAATCCCAATATCATAACACTTAACACAAAACTTAGGTACACATTATTTAACATTTACTTAATATTTACAAAATTTAAAAATAAAAGTATGCAAAATTAAATTAATGATACAATATATACGTAATCCTGTGACACAACTTCCCAACCGGGTCGTGGCCTGCCGCCCGACCGCTGCGTCCTCCACTTCTATCCACCAAAGGCGTGTAGTACTGGAAGTGGAACGTGGTCAGCTCCGGTCCCCGGTCGGTTATGGGGTCTTCTCGACCAGGGGTCACTACTTTTCAATCAAGTAGCTCCTCGGTTGGCCCTTCAAGGACCAAATGACGCTGAGTGCACCCCGGTGTAGGTCTCCCAGCGGGAGAAAATCCCCACTCCGGTACTGGGAATCGAACCGGCAGGAGACGCCAGAAAAAAAAGTGTATCAATACATAAATAATTAAATCAAAAGCACAAATAATGAATTTCTAATACTTTTTTTTATACAACATAAAACATAACGCTTAACATAAAACATATTTATTATTAATATTATTTTATTGTTATACAATAATTTATAACAACGTTACAATTACTAATCCCCCCCCCTCCCCGAAAAAAAGGAAAAGGATCGCGCGAGTCTTTAGATAGCAAATACGTCACAGCTTCTAGAGTTGAACCCTTCCCTGGGGAGGAAAATTGCTGGTGTTGGGGTCGTGTTACTGTATAGTTAACTAAAAAGGAATGTAATAATTTGTGGTTCACTCAAAACCGTAACCTGCATATCATTGACCATTATATTTGAGTTCCTATCATTAGTTAAACAACATCCTATCTTCCAAACAAATAAATTTCGTGCTTTATCACATTATTCAGATGGAGCGTTTAAATAACCCTGATTAAGTAGGAAGTTAACAAAGTTGCATTCCACATGGATCAGCACGAAACACAGGAAGTGCATATTTGGTCCATTAGTAGTTTAAGGTTAAATCACTTCATCTTTAGGAAATTAATTCACTTCGTGAGTTAAGATCAGCTATTAAGATAATTCCATATCTTTGTAATATATCTTATCTTTCTATTGTATGTCGGGGTACAGTTACGCGGAGCATTCTGTACAACTTACACGTATTTTGGCTAACGCCCTGAGCCTACAGCGAGGTAATTGAGTTGTAAAATTATTTTTCATTACAAGCATATCTGAAATTAGGTGTTGCTTATCTAGTTCAGATCCTTTGTATTTGAACCTGAAGCACTCGATCTTCCAGCAGATTCCTAAGGCCATGCTTGTTCGTTAAATGACTGGCAATTTTGACCGCACACCAGTATCATTCATTCCACGTTTCATCCTAAGGAATGTTTCTGCCATACTGACTTTAATGCAGCCAGTTTTATTTTTCACTTAAGAATTGATACATTTTAATTAACATATTAAACTGTGGTATTTAATAAAAATCGTTAGTCTTTTTTGGGAAACCAAAAGTTCAAAAATATTCGTTTTAAAGGGCAGTTTGGGGTTAGTTTCTTGAACATCTTGGTGTCACAATCCTGGAAGGTGCTGAAAATCAATACTAAGCTTGGTATTTAATCAAATTTTCATGTTGCTATTCAGATACACACATGCACATATCTTTTACTAAATTTAAAAAATTATTCAGTCTTAAAGCATGTTCTAATTTTTTGGTGGAATACTACAGGCACCTCCTCTATTGCCCACACCTGTGGTGTGGTGGTAGCGTGTGTGCCTTACCTTCAAAAAGTCCCGAGTTGATAAGGGTGAATTATCCGGCTACGGGTGTTTTGTTTTCCTTGGAGGTTTTCTCTTATCCCTAGAAGACGAATGTTGGATAATTTTAAGCTCTGTGGGGTTCGGGCAGCACCATTTCACCCATGTTAGTTCATTAATCGTACGATATGACATTAAGAAAAGAAAGAAAAAAAAAAAAAAAAAAAAAGAAAATTATGAAGAAGAAGAAAAGGAAAAGAAAAACCTAGTTACTGTTGGTAGACATAGCACAGAAAGAGTTACAGCACCTCGACTAGTGAAATCTCTTGTGTCTACGCTCCTCCTGATGGGCGCCTCCATCGGGAGGGATGAGGTGAAAGGATACGAAGGGTGGTCGGACCTGAGGTGAGACAACAGCAGAGAAAGGGCTCCTTAAGACTGCAGATGTGTATTCCCCGGTAGCGGCTCGTGTGCCGCCCCCTCAGAGATCCCCTGGGGGTCCGGAACTTTTAATCATCCTTGGAGGACGAAAATGCACTCCGAAAATCTCGCCGACTCTTAGAACCCTGAAGCAAACAAACAGATTAAAGATGAAGTGAAATGCAGGGACAGGAAATTCGGGGAATGAAATGCATTAAAATGCCCAATATAAAAGAAAATGTATACCTGAAAGAATGGAGTAAAACCATATTTTTCGTAACTGTTTACCAAATTTCTTACTACGTTTATACAATATATTTAATTGCTCTCGAAGATTTCAAAGGGTTTTGATTGATATTAAAACATTTCTTTAAAAGTGTCGCCTAGAATTTGTTGTATAAAAAGAATTGCCATTTTTGAACATGGAACATACTCGATTGAGAAGTGATTCCTTTCAACGACCCCGCACACGCAACAATCGAAGTTCACATCAATCTTCACTACATTGTTACGTAATCACCCTTGGCAGAAATAACTTGCGTAAACTTGGGGTATTTTTAATTCACGCCTAATGGTGGTGAGTCACAGAGAAAAAAATGAATTTGAAGAAGGAGCCAAGATATATTAGACATTAAATCATTCCTGTTTGCTAAAGAATGTGAAGCATGGCCCCCAAATGCCTTTCTTAAGAGGCACATCTTTCACCGCGGTATAGGGTTGCTTCAACGGTTTCAAGAATGGTTTATGGTTGGGCATAATGACTGCGATTTATTTCGTGAAGATCGATTTCCCACTATTTCTGCTTCTGTCTACGGTGGCAAACTTTGGCACACAACTGTTTCAAATAGTTAGCACACTAGTTAAGGATAACATGAAATTCGCCATCTAAGGATAGAACACCAGCTCTACCCAGAAACTTTTCTTAGAAAAGCATGTTTTTACTTTGTCTATCAGTATCTCTTCATTTCACCCAAAAGATCAACACGGATTTCGTTGGAAATCACATTTTGATATCCGGTGATTCCAATAAAATATTTTTAGAAAAAATCTGATGTGTTGCACTCACATGACTTTCTCTACTCTTCTACTAACCATTCTTATTCCTATATCTTCTTCGTGTTACAGATAAACATTTGTACAAATTACCTTATTGCTTATTTCCTTGTACGTGCAAGGGGAATGTTAGAATACAGTAGGCTTTGTGGGATAGTCAAATGTTTTAAAGCTTTGAGATTCTGTTGTCTTTGCTCATTTGTACATATAAAAAAATGAACAACGATGATCCATTTCACGAAAGTTCTAAGTTTTCCGAAACTCACACATAACAAGGAATATCTCCGAAATGGTTCACCTACAAGAAAATTTATTTAGACATAAATTGTGTATTTTAGCTAGATCTACATTTCTTGTATAGTATGATTTGGTCTATCTCTAACGGTTTACGAGCTATGCAAAAGTCGTCCAAAGTAAATACGACTACAGGGGCTATAGCCAGAAAATTCAAGATATACATTTCATTTGTCATAAAAATATCTCAAACATATGACATTTTAACCAAAATCGTTAGAACCATTTTCAAGAAAATCAAAATTTTCGAAAAATGTTCCATGTAAAGGGTAGTTTAGGGTGGGGATATTTTCTTCAAAATCTTCGTGTCACATCCTTGAAAGACATTAAACTTAAATACCAACTTTGGTTTTTAACCCACTTTTCGTTTTTGAGCTATGCTGTCCACAGACTGACACACACTGGCACACAGACACACACACGGGCCTTTTTCTAAAAATGCTTTTTTGGTTTCAGGGAGTCTCGAAACATATATTTCCGGTGAAATCTCGACATCGAATTTTTGGGTGGAATACAATACTTCTCTGCTTACCAGTAGAGAAAGTAAAAAAGATCCATGTGTGCGCCCGTTTGTGCGTATGTGGATCTATGAACAGCATAACTAAAACACGAAAAGTCGGTTTAAACACATTACGTGGCGTTCATGCTCAGCATGTTCCAAGGATGTGACACGAGGATTAACAACAGAAATAAATAAATAAATAAATAAATAAATAAATAAATAAATAATAAAAATAAATACACCATGCCAAGTTACCGTTTACACGAAGAATTTTCGCAAAAATGGCTCTAATGATTTTGATTAAAATCCATTTTTAAGATATTTTCATACTTACTCTTTGGCATTACAGCCCCTGTAGGGTCATGGTCTCTATAATCTTTGCCCACTATTCCCTAATCTCAGGTTTCTTAAAATTCTCAACGTCATCTAACCATCTCTTCCTAGGTCGCCCTTTCAATCTTCTCTCAACACCCTCCTTTTACATTCATCATCAAACCATCCAAATCTGTATTCTTAACTAATACTAGTCTTGTATTGTAAAGTACTCAAAGTTCTAACATTCTAGGTAGCTAAGAAAATATTTTCCGTTTATGTGGTCATTTTTATTTCGGGTTTCCCTCCCCTAGACCAATTGCTTTCACTACAGCTACAGAGTAAGATATTTTCGTAACAAATGTTCTTTATCTTGACTTTTCTGAGAATAGCCTCTGAAGTCACCTTCATTCTGAATTACTTACATAATTGGCAAACCGTAAGAGGCAGACAAAATCTTACTACAGAATTAAATGAGATCTCGTTAAAGTGCACAACTCATTTGAAATATGTGTGTGTGTTTGCGTAGTTTATCCTATTCCAGATATTGCTTATTAGTGGTTTTACTTTTCAAATTCTTACACTGTTGTCAAACAGAAAGCACTTATTTTTTTGTTCCGGCCGTGCAAGGAGAGTGGAATTTCAAAGCCGCCACATAGCGATCAGCTCTTAAAAGATCTGACTATCGCTTGTCTACTCTACTCTCCTGTTCCCCTTGTACCTATAAGGACATAAATAACTTTTCTACAAACGTTTGTCTGGATTAACATGAAGCAGGCAGAGGAAAAAGCGTTTGTAAAAAAAGTTTGTAGGGGAAAGGGTAGAGAATGTCCTGTGAATGCTCACATCAATTAATGTTTGCAAACATGATTTCATTGTATATTTCGGTGTGGTTACAAGAGCGACACGTAGACTGAAGTGATAATCATTTTTTTTTAAAAACTAGCTGCTATAATATGTTAGCACGAGAAACGTGAATCACACTTGAAACATTTATGCCATGACCGGGACTCGAATGGTGATTCTTCGGCTCTCAGTGACGTTATTCTTACCACGTGAACCTGCCTTAGCGAGATATCCATATCCTTACAAGTCCAAATATCCTCTTTTTGGTGAATACGACATACATAGAATTTTTGACAGCTAATTCAACTTCTGAAACGTAAATCGTGCCTAAAAAAGTATCCTCAGAAACATTGTGGGTCAGTCAGGAGTAGAATATGAATGTACGTAAGAATGAGCCGCCACTGGAACTTACTAATCACGGATAAGTGTGTCATTCTGTGGAAGGAGGTGATTTCAACCTCCCCTAACTTGCCTGCGGTTGAGCACCCCTGTTATAGGTAGATAAAATATATTGCGAAATGGAAAGGAAGGTTGTGCAAAAGCGGTGGAAGAGAAGTGAAGGAAGTGCCCAATGTGAAGGGAAGAAACTCCGTAGAGAAGGAAAATAATGTATTCCAAAAGACAATGTCCTGATTGGAGCTACAAGGGCTCTCAAGTACCAGGTAGACCTTGACTGCCTTTTATAACTTCAATACAAGTTATTTCCAATGCTTCTAATTACTGAACAGAATGTATTGACAAAGATCATATTGTCTGTCTGTCACGTTTGTGTTAATATTAGTAATGTTTTTTTCCTTCACTTCTAAAGCACAGTGGATCAGTCTGACAGCTGAATGACCGAGCTACTGTAATTTAAATCTTGAAGTGCCATGTGAAACCTTGTGATCTTAAAAAAAGGTGCATTTGGGGCCAGTACACTGTGAAACTAAATTGCCTGAAGAAAACAGAAGGGCTTTATCTAAAATGAGTCAATATTTAAAAAAGCAGATAGTGTTTTTATTAGAATAATGTAAAATGAAGTGAACATGGCCATGATGGCACTGGTATCATTATGTTAAAGGCATTAGACACGGAACATTATTTTTTATTTATTGGTGGTGTGGAGAGATGGATGACGCAGCGGTCGGGCGGAAGACCATCGCCCGTATGGGCTATTGTGCCACGGGGTTACGGTTATAAATGCTGTGCACATTTTTTGATTATCTCTAAATCATTAAATTTTACACACACACACACACACACACACACACACACACACACACACACACACACACACACACACACACACACACACACACAATTACACTCCTACGCATACTTTCACGTAGTGGGGAATAATCTTCAGTAAAGTCAAGTTCCCAGCTTCCGACCTGGAACCTCTCTATTTCGAAGTTAAATGCTAACCAACAGACTACTAAGACAATCTGCCCACAATATAATTGCCTGAAAGTTTAAGGGCATAAACATCTGAGGTATGATATCTCTAATATTTGAGATTGCCTTTTGCGATATTCTTCAATCGGATTGGAAGATTTAATTCCCTTGCTTTAGTTCAAGCGGCAATGGCAACGTCATGGAGAGGTAAGGTTTGACGCTTGCCCGTATTATACATTTTCAAGTGTGATTACCGAGCCACAGTGTTGGGGAGGTGCCGGGTTCGATCCCCAGTAACCGATCAATTGACCAAATTTTTTTTTTCGCGGTTTTCGTTGGTCACTGCAGTTTACCTCCTTGTTTATGATACGCAGAACAACTTTGTTATAGCCCACTCGAACACATGTGACCCGTAGCTTCTACTTTTATGAAGAATACCTTCTTGTAGTGAATTCTATTTGGGTGCAATTTATTTACAGGATCCTGTGTTTGCAGAAGTACCAAATAGCGATGTCTAACGCGTGCAGGGAAGACAAAACTGTTCACAATGAGGCGCCACCAGTGGATTGCGAGTTTTTTAATAAACAGAGAAAGACAGCAAATTCCTATCAGGGACTTGCTGGCGTCGGGGAATAGTAGGCGAATGTTCGGTTGGTTACTTTCTGTTCCCGCGAGTTCCCATCCCTTCATTTTATTTCATCATTTAATATGATCTTTCCAGGGTCGGAAGAGTCGCAAATGCTGCAGCTGTTCTCGGCGTAGGGGCGGCGTTGTATTCGTATGTACCACTGAGGGGTGCAGTGTCGACGGGGGAAAAAAAAAAGTACTACAGGGCGTTTGCTCGTACTTTCACTACCACGCATCTCCCCGTAGGTAGAGAAAGTAGGGACAGCACACTACTAAAAAGTTTGATATCGAGATTTCACCGGAAATATATGTATCGGGATCCATTACATAAAAAAGGCAGATTTGGAAAAAATCTGTTTCTAATACAGCAACAACCAAATCAGAATGTCCTATACACACCGACATTGGGAATTACTGAGCTTAAATACCAAAGATACGATTTCAAGAACATCCTTCCAGCCCCAAATTATAAAAATGTAATGATTTTGATAAAAATGCTATATCTAAGACATTAAATGGCAAATAAAATGTATATTTTTAGTTTTCTGAAAACAGCCTGCTTCAGTCAAAAGCAGTTGTTACAGTTAAAGTCACAAGGAATAGACAAAGTTGTAAAGCACACTACAAAAAGAAAAAATGAAAGGACAATGTAAATGTCTCTAAAACAATTGACTTCGTTTTTTTGATAGCTGACCACTATTTTCTTTGCTGTTGTATAACCATGTTTTGAGGGTGTAATTTATGTATAAATTTATAATTATAATTATATTAATTTATAATCAATTATATTATATTTATTTCATAGCGTGTTTAACTATTCAGTAGAATGCCAAAAGCGTTGGCAAACCAATTCCTCCTGCTACCCGCCATTAAATTTTGTGTCAGCTATAGTTTCCTTTTCAATTGTTCGTTTAATTTTCTGAAGTGTTACCACACTTCAATGATTCCTCAGGATGTCAAGGAAATAGTAGAAACTTTCAAGATCAATATAATAGCGATCTATTGCCAAACATTTGACTATCACTTTCCCTTTGTGCCCATAACGAAACGAGTAATGAACTATTTGTGTAAAGGTGTATCTCAATTTGAAGCATATGCAGAACAAAGTTTTGCGAAAAGAGTTTGTTGCAGCTGTGTAAAAATAAACTATAGTGGGCAAAACAAATCATGTAAATGTAACACAAAGATATTAATTACGCTAGTGTAAATATGGCATACAAAGTATGTTAATTTTTTTGATAAAAATAGCGAATGGTGTATGTAGTTTTTATGGACGATTTTGAAATTAAATATTAACGTGACCTGTTATCTGTCATCTTTTTCTGCTCGTGTGGGACAATTGGAGCAGTACATACCCTGATATAGAAGCTATTATTCCCTTTATAAAGCAGCCGAGGTAATTGACGGGTTTCACACCGCGTACCATTTGTCACGTGACCTTAGCGTGTCTGTAGAAATAATATATAGCTCATGACCAGGTGAATTGCGCATTACTTTCTCGTATCTGCTGCTTGCTCTAGATTAATACGACGTTAATATCATATGTTGCTTCAAATTCATGGCGGTTCTTCTGAAACAGTGGCAGTTTAATGCCTTCACCTGTTTCTTTACAGATCTGTCAAGTTAAGTTTTTTGGTAGTATTTTAATTCGATACGGAAATTGCTAAGTTATATAAATATAATCAATTTCATCCAATTGTATCACAGATTTATGCAGTAGATATAAAAGAAATTTAATTTTCTCAGTCCCATGTAAATAACATTCGTACAAAATTGCATTCACAAAATGAAAATTAATTTATAAGTTAAATGGCTTATCTGATGAATGTTTGAACATTTTAAACTCCTAAAGTATGCTCAAAACTTGTTAAACATTTGTCCTAAATACAAATAAGTGCCATAGAAGTATATGCGCATAATCTTGTGTAACACAAAAAAGAAGGGGAGGGGGGAAGAAAAGAAAAAGGGAATAATAAACAAGAAAAAAATTAGATTATTTACTATGTAAGGCACTATGTATGCGCAGTGCATATTTTAATGTTACTTGGCAAATGTAAAATATACATTAGTATAAAATTGGTGTAGAAATATACAATTTACTTTAATTGTGTATACACTCTTTTATTTGAAATAAATTAAATGGTGTCTATAAGAAACAATCGTAAAGTATTCTACAAATTGTCATAATACAAAGCAAATTATTATTTAAAAGTCCTATTCTTAGTTTCAATGACTATTCCAGCATATAGACCAATAGTGTTCGCCTTCTACTGTTAAATCTGGTACTCATCATGCAGTAATTATGCCTCCTTTTTTTAAATTTGTTTATTTTAGGTTATGAGCGACCATTTTAAGGCAGATTGTAAACAACATATTTGGCCAAGCGTTAGGCATTTAATGAGTTTATTTTAATAGAAATGTTGGCATTTTTATTCAATTCAATTTAATTTTAATCTGTTTTCAGTTATTTTATTTCGTATATTATATAGTTATATGACATTATTTATATAGATTTTATTGTAATTAGAATCCTAGCTACCATATTTTCAATTGTTACAATCTCGTTAAATATAAACTTTCTATCAAAATTATTGAGGACACAAATACTTATTTAAATAATTTAATGTAATTTTTGTTTTTTAATGAAACATTTAAGCATTACTCGCGGTTTTGAACTTATTCGATAATCTAAACTCCTACCAAGCGAATACTGAAAATTTGTATTGCTTTGTATTTCTTATTGCTTATAAGAATTAGAAAAATGAATCGTGTTACTTTGCATTACCGTTATTCATCTATTGATGGACAGACAGTGTGGTATTCTACAGTATAATTAAAACACCCGCAAACTTCCTTACGATTGAGTTCATATTAACACCAAAATTAAAACACTAATCAGTTACTTGATTGTCAAGGTCTCTGAACAGGGCATTTCAAACAAATTATATATTAATACCAGTAGTCCCTCCTGATGGAGAATATGACATGTTAAATAGTTGTTAGTGGAATTTCTTTCTCCACACAAATGAATTAATATGCTACTATAAAATATATCTACTGCTAAATATCGGAAAAACAAAGAAAGAAGATGTTTATATCCGGTGGGCAATCATTAGGGAGTTAGGTTTCGCGGCGTGCGGCCTGCCGGTGAGGCTGGTTGCTGTGTCGGGGCTGCTGAGGGGAAGTCCTCAGTAGTAAGTATACTTCAATTTGCCGGATAAATTATTTCTAGCACATATAACACTAATATTTAAAAAGAAAAGTAAATTTCGCACTTATACCTATCAAGTAAGGAGAATGCTGAAACTGCCACCCTTTGTAAACTGTCCCCTCAGTTCCGTCTTAGAAATGGCTGGGATTTCTAGGAAAATGTTTTTAGGTTCATTTTAAGTATGTGGGTTTGTTTTATAAAGTTCCTCTTCATTTTAGCCTACTTTTCCTGCAGTCAGTGCCGCCAACTTAAAGTAACAACAGGTGTTGTATTTGTTCTTATCTATTACTTAAGTAGCGGAAATATTCCATTTGACCCAAATTTCAATGTCCCCCCCCCCCCCCTCTCTCTCTCTCTCTCTCTCTCTCTCTCCCTCTCCGTGCGTCTGTGAACAGCATAACCCAACAAAAAGTCTATTAAAAACTAAAGTTGGTATTTAAGTTGATTATCTTTCAAGGATGCGACACGAATATTTTAAAGAAAATTCCTCCAGCCTAAATTATCCTTTACATGAAAAATTTTTCGAAAATTTTGCTTTTCTCAAAAATGGTTCTAATTATTTTTATTAAAATGCACTATGTTTAATACATTTTATGGCAAATAAAATATATATTTTGGTTGATTTTCTCGCTATAGCCCCCGTAGTCATGTTTACTCTTGATGACTTGCAGGTAAGCTGGTAAACCGTAAGACTAAATCTTACTGTACAAAAATGTACATGTCGTTAAAACACACAATTTATGTTCAAATTAATTTTTTGTGTAGTTGAACCATTTCGGAAACATTCTTTGTTAATTCTGTGAGTTTTGCAATACTTATACTTTTCTCAAGTGAAAGGTCGTTTTTCACTTTTTTATCTCTTGGCCGTGTAAGGAGAGCGGAATTTCAAAGCCTTCATATAGCGACCAGCTTTAAAATATTTGAGTATCGTACTGCATTCCCATATTCCCCTGCACCTACAAAAAATTAGCAATAAGATACTTTCTGCAAATGTTTATCTCAACTAACATGAAGAAGATAGGGGAATAAGAGTTCGTAAGAATAACACAAGAGTAGAGAAAGTCATGTGAATACAATATAACACACACACACACACACACACACACACACACACACACACACACACACACACACACACACACACACACACACACACACTCACGAAACTGATTTCAATGCAATCTGCTGCCTTGGCATTAGCTGCATGCCTTTACAATTGAAAAGCGACGACAATGTAGATGCCTTTTCTCTCGGAGCAAACATAATTAATAAGAAAATAATGTGTTATAGGAATGTTTCATTATGAAGGAGAATTATTTATGTTATAATAAAATATTATATACTCGTCTACTATCGGAATGCAGTTTATTAATTCGTTAAAATGAATGTTGTATGATCGCATTCAATTAGTAGAGATTGTGAAGCATGCTGTAATAAAAACGTAACAAAAATAGAGGAAAATCATATAACTGCTACGAGGCTCATTGTCGACAAATACGAATAATTAATGATCCATTAAGAAAGTCGTTTTACACTCAGGAAACTGTAAACTTGATTTTATCTCTTCTTGCATGCCTCGCTCATACATTTTTAACATGTCTCATTAATATAGAACAAGCGGAGTTTGAATAACACATAAACTAGATATACCGCTAACAGTGATAATATGTTGCTGATAAACCTCGCTTAGTTTAACAATTAAATTACAATGTGCGCGATTCGTGTTTATTTTGCGACAGGATTTACTCCTTTGTCAGTGCCTTCACATTCAGTTATTGCGTTGAGTTGATTGCAAAATATAGATTTGTACAAGAAGATTTTGTAACACGTTACGTTTTATAGCAGTATGCCTTATTGTTATTTTGATGTTGGATGAAATCAAATTAATTGGCGCTTTTGGTTAAAATTTTAAGGGGATGTGTTCACTATTAGTAAATAATTTCTGTTAAATCTATTCATAGATTTTTCCGGTTCTTTATTTATATTGAACTGTGGAAGTGTAGGTATAGATATAGATTATACAACAGAGGGGGACACCTGGTCACTACGACCTACATAGATCTATTGTGGCTACAGACCACACGAGGCGCATAAGTCGCTAACCGTCCCAAGGCAGAAAATTCGTTCCACTGCTGGAGCGTCCAGGGAGGACTATGAACGACCCATCGACCAAGCAGCCCGCTATTGTCCTCGGGAAGTGCTCTTTCTGTTGAGAAACAGCCCGCCTCATCTGAAAGATGAGAGGAAAACAATGAAAGGGAAATAAAATCATGATTGATGAGAAAGCACCTTAGCATTCAACTAATTGGAAGGGGAAAAAAAAAAAAAAAAAAAAAAAAAAAAAAAAAAACTCAAAGATAGAATGTAGATCAATCCGAATCGAACCTGGAACCTTCTGAATGTGAGCCTCACATTGTACCGTGAAGCCAGTTCGCTCCGTAACTTCAGGAGTAAAACATTGCTATAGAAGGATGGAAGTGATTTTTAGTGGACCGAAGGAAATTTCCGAGTATTAGTTAAAAACACTTAATACACGCGTAATGCATACAATTTTTGGGAGATAATTAGCAATTTAATATGGTGTATGAATGAAATGTGAAATACTAAACTTGAAACATAACATTCATCTTTCTATGGTGTCTTGATGGTTGAATTGTTCAGGTTTTTCAGGTATGAGAGAAGTATAGCCAATTTACCAATTTTCTTCGATTTCAGAATCAACACACTCGTTAAGTTAACTGCCAGAATTACTGTGGATAACTTGATTTGAGTACGGCCTACTCTGTTTATCTCGCGGAACGTGTATTAAGATTCAGTGGCTGCATAATACCTTCGATTTTCATTAAATTACAACGTATGCAATATAAATAAGAGGACAATTATTGAGGTGGTAAAAATCAAGTAGGTTTGATTACATTGTATATTTGTATTAATTAAATTATTAAGACCTTTAGCAGATTATGCTTTGTATGATTACAAAATAAATTAAATAAGAGAAGAACTAAATGTCACACCCATAACGGAAACCACCAGCACCTGCAGAAATACCTGATATCAACAGATATTACGAATGTCGGAAGACAGACTACTCCAAATACTCTACAACTACAAAGCAGGAGGGAAAAGATGTTGGACGACCAAAGCAGGGTTGCCAACTCGTACGATAATTATGGGGGTGTACGATAATTTGAATGTATGATAGTTCGATATCGGCGAAATATAATTTTCACTGGTTTGTCACTCCAGCGAAGTGAAACTAATTACAAATAACACCACTTTTGTCCTCATTATCTGTCTCCACCATAGCTACTAAGCCTGCTACCCTTTATCCTCTTATTGCCAGTGTGCCCAGGTCTGATAATCTCAATGAAGAAGGCACTGTTCAGAAAATTGACGATCAATGTAGAAAACTCGGAATACGTGCTATTCCGCGTGAAATAAAGAACAAGCCTGAACCTGACAGTTTCTGGAATGCTGTTAAACATGTCACCTTGCTGGAAATACTGATTTCAAAGAACTAGCGGCCTTTGCATTATCAGTGGTTTCCTTGCCCTACAGAAGCACTACTTGTGAAAGAGTTGTTTTTCTAAACTGGGTTTAATAAAAACCAAAGTTAGAAACAGATTGGCACTAGATACGGTAAATGAACTAAATGAAAGAATGTGGTAGATCTTAAAATCTGCAAGTCACCGAGATGTCAAGGTTTACGTCAACAACAAATTTGTGCAATGCTGCAACGGTTGAGGAAGCTGAACTTTCAGATGAATAGTGCGAGAAACATAAGTGCTAAAGTTGTAATATAATATTTGTTGAGGTCATCAATCTTGTAATTGGACATAATAAACATCATTACTCTTATATTTTCATAAGTATTATACTGATATTTTATTGTTATAGCGTTTGCTTTATAATGTACGATAATTTTGAATCCAAATCTATAATTTTGAGTGGCTGGTACGATAATTTTACTTTTAAATGTTGGCAACCCTAGACCAAAGAAACGCTGGAGAGACCAACTTCCAATTTGAAGCGGAAGAGGCCAAAAGGCTAATCCTCTAAAGTTACTGATGATGACGATGATGGTGGTGGTGATTAATCAATATATTGTTACTTTCAAACTCTGAAAACACTAGCAGCCTAGTCCTTAAAAGTAGGTAAAATAGAAGGGTGGGTTAAGTTGGTAAATGTGAGTGCGGGATAGTTCATTTGTTCCACCTGCAATGCCGACATAACCGGAAAGGCCATGATATGTTACTTTCTCCCACATAGAAATTTGGGAGATGCGGAAGGATATATTAGGCGATTCTGGGAAGAAATTTGATAGTAAGAAGGGCAGCGCTTGTTAATGATCTGCAACTCGTAGAACACCTGCTAACTACCAGATACAGCATCTAAATTACGGCGCATTGAAGGAATTAAGTTTAACCATGATTTAGTTTTAAACTCCATTAACGGAGACGTTTTCTACGTCTAACACTTTTAAGAGCTATTAATTCAGCAACTCTCTCTCTCCTCTTCTGCTTATAAGTCGTAATCGCTTCCTAATTCACCTACTTACGCCGTGCTGACGTCATGGTACATAGGCAATAATCCGGTCGCATTGCAAGCGATTCCAACAGACAGAGCGACCGACGAAGAAGGCCAGCAGGAACATCGCGGTTCCGTTGTGGCTATACCACACCTTGTGCTGCGGTTGCGTTCAAACCTTAAGAAATAGCTTAGTCGGGAATTGTTATACAGTATTTTTGAATTGGGGAATGTATTAAAAAATCTGATGTGTTGCATTCACATGACTTTTGTACTTTTGTACTAACCGTTCTTACAAACTCTTATTCCTATATCTTCTTCGTCTTAGTTAAAATAAACATTTGTACAAATTATCTTCTTGCTTATTTCCTTGTAGGTGCAAGGGGAATGTTAGAATACAGTAGACTTTGTGCGATAGTCAAATGTTTTTGACCTTTGAGATTCCACTCTCTTTGCACACTTAACAACGATGATCCATTTCACGAAAGTTCTAAGTTTTCCGAAACTCACACACATAACAAGGAATATCTCTGAAATGGTTCACCGTACAAGAAAATTTATTGAGACATAAATTGTGTATTTTACCAAGATCTACATTTTTTGTATAGTATGATTTGGTCTATCTCTAACGGTTTACCAGTTATGCAAAAGTCGTCCAGAGTAAATACGACTACAGGAGCTATAGCCAGAAAATTCAAGATATACATTTCATTTGTCATAAAAATATCTCAAACATATGACATTTTAATCAAAATCGTTGGAGCCATTTTCAAGAAAATCAAAATTTTCGACAAATTTTCCATGTAAAGGGTAGTTTAGGGTGGGGCTATTTTCTTCAAAATCTTCGTGACGCATCCTTGAAAGGCATTAAACTGAAATACCAACTTTGGTTTTTAACCGACTTTTCGTTTTTGAGTTATGCTGTCCACAGACTGACACACACACACGGACCTTTTTCTAAAATTTTTTTTTTTGGATTCAGGGGGCCTCAAAACATATATTTCCGGTGAAATCTCGATATCGAATTTTTGGGTGGAGTACAATACTTCCCCTACTTACCAGTAGAGAAAGTAATATGCTCTTAAAATATCAACTAATAAAACAAAAGTACCCTCATAGATCCAAAATAAATAATATAGTGCTGGAAGAAGTACACAAGTTTAGCTGTTTGGGATGCAATATAACATATCAGCATAATCAAGACTTAAATAATGAAGTAAGTAAATTCCAGAACAGTTGCGGAATATTAGCAAAAACATTACAAAGAAAACCAAGAAAACAAACAAGTTTAAAATTTTACAAAACAGTGACGATTCCAACGTTAACATATTGTTGTGAAACATGGATGATAAAGAAAAAAGAGTGGGGTAAAGTAAATGCAGCAGAAATGAGATACCTTAGAGCTATAAAAGGATGTACAATAATGGATGAAATTAAAAATGAAGAAGTAATAGAAGAACTAGGTATTTGTCCAATAAATGGTAAAATAAACCAACATAGAGGAAGCTGGAGAAATCATTTACAAATGATGCACAATACTCGATACCCCAAAATGGCATGCAATTACCAACCATATGGGAGGAGAGATGTTGGGAGACCGAGAGAGATACTTGAGGCCGGTACAGGAGAAGTCTCCTAATCCATGAAGTGCTGATGATTTTATATTATAACTCAAAACCGAAAGTTGACTAATATGCGAAATAATATAGTACAATATTTTATTTGTTGTTTAATTGTGATACACTGATGGGCATAGTCAGGTAAATATTATATGTATAATAGAAATCAAAAGTGGATTTAAAGCATTAATTCATATTGTAAAAATTAATAGGTAGCTATTAACCCCATTTTGGTTTTATTTTTAATATTATCAGGCAGTTTATTATAGCAGACACAACATTTAATGGCGAGTGACAGGAGGAGCTGGTCAACACAGCATCGAATCAGAGACTTAATACGAGTTGAGGTGTTGTATAGTTAAACTTTGTAAAGACGTAAGATAATAAGAAGGATATATGTAGAACAGGATGTGTGGATAATATGTTGTAATGAAGAAATTACCTTATAAAATGAGAAAATAAACTACGTTTTATAAAAGCATTAAGGCTACAATGGATGGATTACCATAGAACGAATGGAGATGAATAGAACATTTTCAACAGTATGTTAAACAATATTGTACTCAACAAGAAAGAAAGAAAAGAAGAAGAAGAAGAAGAAGAAGAAGAAGAAGAAGAAGAAGAAGAAGAAGAAGACCCACAATGAGCTGGACTGATGAAGTGATAGACGATTTGAAGATTGTGAAGGTGAAAGGATGGAGACAAAAAATTAGAGAGAGCAAAGCATGGAGACCGATTGTGAAGGAGGCCAAGGCTTACATAGGGCTATAGTACTGATAGCGAGTAAGCAAATAATCCTAAAATTGTTAGCTGTCGTATTTCCAAATGTTATAATAATGTTGTAACTACTCAATTTTCTCTCTTACATAACCAGCAACATTCCTGTAATATTGTACAAATTGCACACCGGTAGTCTACAACTTAGCCCACATAAGGAATCGTATGTCTCCTGGGAGATCTTCCTCCGTTATCTCCGGAAACCACAATAGCCGGAAGGAAAAAACCGCGCGGAATCTTATAAACCAGCCTGAATGTCCGTTTACAACCCACGTGTTGAATTGTAGTTCATGTATATTCCATGTTAATTCTGAGAACTTAGGTAAACAAATCACTCCGTATTGCTTCACCGCTCTCAGTACTCTTAAGGGTACAGTTTAAGTTCTGCAGTCGTTGAGGAGCAAATCTGCCACTAGCCCAAGCTCAGTTACACCCGCCACCCTGCAAACTTCACATTCCTCATTGCAGTGGTTAAGCCCTGTCAAGGGCAGGTACACGTAAGACACACCTCGAAGAGGCTAAACGTAAAATATGTAATTTGCAAATACTATCAGATCATGGTAAATTCTATACGTACTTGCAGAGATATAATATTTCCACCACAACAGGTGCCAATCCAGTTAAACAGTAGATAAGCAATCTCTGGAACACATCCTTTTCAATTGTCCGATTTATGAAAGAGCAAGGCTGGGCCTCAGTTATTGTTCAATTGATATGCAGAAATCATTATAATTTTGTGCCAGACACACCATTTAATGGCTGCTGATACCTGACACTTCTATTCTCTTTCCTGTAGTGCAAATAAAGTTTCCAGGTACAAGTGATTGGATTTTGTATTGATCAGCTCATCCTGCCACCCGCCATTGGATTTTATGTCAGCCAAATAAGAAATGTAGTGCTACTAAGCATGTTTGAATGTATGTTATTGCACTTTTAAGCTTCATCATTCTCTAATTTGAAGTAGAGTTAATTTAAAATTGCCACAAATCTTAGTATTTATGTTTGATTACGTGTTTCTTTTAGCCTCATAATTCTTTAATGTTATACAACTTCATCAGTTTGCTCACTTGATCAACTTAGTAAACATAATATAAAATTATAAATTGCCTCACAATACAGGGCTCTAGTTTTTGTAGATAAAACATATAGGCGTGTGACACTCACGTTAGACAGCTGTCAATATTTATAGATGAATTATAATTAGATATTTTTGCATATTTCTTGGTATTATTGCAATGCCAGGATATATTTTATATCTAGTTCTTTTAACCCCTTTGTTTTCTTAATGGGAGATTATTAATTCAAAATTTTCTGCCTGCGATTTCGGCGCGGTTCTGACTTGTCACTTGTTTCTTTTTGCTGACGTGATGAGTTAGTAAAAAATATATATACATAAAAAGGGTATGAGAATGAACTTATTTATGGCCTGGACATGCAAAAAGAATGGACCAGCTCTTAAAAGATTGACTATCACTTAAGCCTGAATTGTTCTATACCCACTCACGAGCAAATATGGAATAAAACTATTTATACACATATTTATCTCGATTAACATGAAGTACATAGAGGAATAAACTTTTTAAAGAATAGTTTGACAATAGTGGGTAGAGAAAAGATGTGGCTTCATTTGTTTCCCACGATCTCCCAAAGAAAATGGATTTTCTATATATCGATCCATTTTAAATATCTGACTATCGATTCAGTTTGCACTAATATACCTTTTGTGTCTACAGCGAAATGTGTAATGAATATATTTCTATACAGGTTTATCTCGTGATATAAAAATAAAGGGATAAGACAGCGATTATGTTTTGTTTATTTTTCGACATAAAATCATCTAAAACAATGTGAAAATATGTTGCGTGCAGCTTTTGTGCTTAGTATAACACCAGTTGTGAAAACATGAATACACTGGCAGGATTTAAAGTAGCATGCAGTAGATACATAAACAACTAGTCCAATAACGTGAGATTAACTCAGTAAAATACGAAGTGTCATGCATATTGCCTACGGTATCGAAGTAAGGAAATGCTAAATAGCACAGACGTGAACATAAAATGCAACGCACGTGGTCTACCTTCTGACCGCGACATTAGCGAGTTGAGCGAACCGCATGTTTATGAGCTAGGGTGTGTACTTCTCTCTCACACAATGATAGCCAATAAAAGTTCCGCTAACTGCACATTCATCATCTCTTTCTTCTGTCAACACTCCCTCTCTTGCAAAACTTCGTATTTCGTATTTTACAACGACTCAACCCAACCGATCGCTACTTAACTTGCGATAAATGATTGGAATTAGCCTGAAGTAGACTTTCAAATGTGACTTGTTAAGGTTAGGTTACTGAATTTTTCAGCGTTTTTCTTTCAACTTATTTTCACCTCCGGGTGACAAGTCAGCTCTTGAATACTGTGGCAATAATTAAATGTCACACCCCCAAACTTTAATAATTTTTGCCAGGTTTGATTTGTTAATTTGTTGATTTTATATATGTGATTAATTTTCATGCATTTTTACTTTCTCTACTACGCATGCTAATGTATTGTATTCCACCCAAAAATTTGATGTCGAGATTTCACCGGAAATATATGTTTTGAGGCCACCTGAATCCCAAAAAAGCATTTTTAGAAAAATGTCCATGCGCGTGTCTGTCAGTCTGTGGACAGCATAAATAAAAAACGAAAAGTAGTTTAAAAACTAAAGTTGGTATTTAAGTTTAAGGATGCGACACGAAGATTTCGAAGAAAATTTAACTACCCTAAACTATCCTTTACATGGAAAATTTTTCGAGAATGTTGATTTTCTTGAAAATGAGTCCTACGATTTTGATTAAAATGCCATATGTTTGAGATATTTTATGGCTAATGAAATGTATATCTAGAATTTTCTGAGTCCCATAGCCCATGTAGTGCTATTTACTCTGGATGACTTGCATAGCTGGTAAACCGTAAGTGATGGACCAAATCTTACTGTCCAAAAAATGTAGATCTTGCTAAAACACAATTTATGTCTAAATAATTTTTATTTGTTGTAGAGTAAACCACTTCGGAGATATTCCTTGTTATTTGTGTGAGTTTTGGAGAACTTATGCTTCTGTCAAATGGAGCGTCGTTATTCATTTTTTTATATGTTGACCTGCAAAGAATATCGCTCAAAAACTACTATAGAATTTTCCTGAGTAGATAAACTACTCAGATAACTAAATAGGGCTTTAAATATAGAGTTTTATTGCCCTATTACTAGTTATCATAGCTGTTGTTTTTTAAAACTGTACAAAGATGCTTAAAAACAATATTTTATTATTCCGTATTCTTATATAACAAAGAAATTGCAGAAAATACATCGTCGTATACTAAGATCAGACATATTCTGTTTTCATTTAAGTATTCGTCTGCAATTTCTCTTCACCTACACTCTCTGTGGTACGTCAGAATAAAAATAAGGGCCTAGTGGCTGGCCGAGCAGCGAGATCGTGAGCGGCGACTTACACCGCGACAATACTCGACCACGCAGGCAGTAATTGATAAAATTTGTTTATTTGCAGTTTAATTAATTAAAGCAATCACAATATTACTGGTATTTTAACCTGATCATCTTACCATAATCTCCCATTCTTATCGGAAATCCTACAGTTTGTCTCTTATCCAAGATATCCAACCCCAGTTTGCATACCAACCCTGAAAGAAAGAAGAGGAAAACATTCTTCATTTATTATTATAGACAACATAGGCCAATTTGTGCTAAAAATCTTCAAAATTGTTTCTAGCTAGTATTTCCCACTATCCCCCCCCCTCTCTCTCTCTCTCTCTCTCTCTCTCTCTCTCTCTTGGGGAAGTGGCTTTTGTATACCATCCCTAAAAGAATGGAGAAAATTAGTTTATATTCTTATTTTACTAAAGTATTGAGAAAACACGGCCGTTCGTGCTGAAAAACCGTTAGATTACTTCTCCATATTTTCTTCCCCTCTTCCGTTTGGGGTGACTTTCTTGATGGCACCCCTGCGTAAAGAACGTGTCAATTTTCCCGTTCAGCCTGAAATTCGTCCGAAGTGTCTCGCATTGAAAAATGTCCTTTCATTCCTAAGGAATGACGCCAGCAATTGGATAGTTTTATTTAGCCGGTTGTTACAGCAATTCATTTCATTGACATGTGTACCGTTCTGTATTGAACAACAATATTTTGAGGACTACAGGACTTTCAGAACATGTCCTTACCGCAGGCAGGAATATTTGACTCGACCGCTGCACATGCCACAGCCGCCGTGATTGTAATCAGCTTTTCCTGCTTATGGGGTCTGTGAATTCTCAGAACCTAAGGCATTCAACTGAACCTTCTGAATGTTTTATCATATTTTACGACTATTTCAACGTAAGCACTCTTTCGTACGATTATAGGTAAATAATTTCTACAGTTTTAAACTGGGAGCTTTTTTTTTTTTTTTCATCTCATATTTGCGTCGTCCAGTTTCAATGTCAATTTCTTCAGAAACCTCCAAAAAATATTCTGACAATCTGAAAGAAGCTGAATAAAAAGCGTTTGAAAGGCAAACGTGTAAAGGCAGTAGTTATTAAAGGAAAATGAAGACTTTGATTATAGGATGTTTAAGAACTTCTTGGACGCATTTTTAAAAAGATTGACATTTCATGAAAATTCGTTTTGGAATACCCTTAATGGGTTGTCATTGGATAAATGAGGGATGCTTTTCATGGTATAAAATCGAATCTTTGGAGAATAAAATGATGTAATATGCACATGAAATTTGTACCTGATTTTGCTGAACTTTGTTGTCCTAAAGACTTTTTGGCATGATTTTGACAAAACTTAGTGCACCGCAGTTTCAAAATCTGGCAAGAATGATAAGATATCCTCTTAATTTGAAAGCTTCCGTGAACTTTTGACCGTTTCCAGCCCATGCAAGCAGTCCATGCTTTTCAACACAGTCCTTCGGTAACTTCTCAACAGTGGGTAATTATTTCCTCAGCTCCTAACAATACGTACATGAAGGTGTCGCATTTAAACATGCAAACAGCAATGCCGAGATCGCATCCAAAAACTAGCCAAATGTGATACTTGTGATTAACGTAGAGTTAACCACCTTGATGATGCAGATTTTGAAAACTTCCTTGAAATATATGGTACTTAATCTTGTGTCATTCGCACATGACTTTCTTAGGCACTCTTTTACGAACTGTTCTTAAAAATGCACGTTCTTCTATCAGTTTAATGTTAATCCAGATAAAATTTTCAGAAATGTTTTTTTTTTACACATTTCTTAGTAGGTACAAGGGCAATAAGAAGACCGAACTATAGCAAGATGGTGACTATGTAATATTTTTGAAATTCCAACTCTTTGCATGACCAAGAGAAAGAACAAATAGCGACTTAGCACTTGAGGAAACTTTTCTTTCCAATTCTAACCACTCGGAAATAACTAAAGCAACAAAAATATTTATTAGATATTATGTAATTTAACGAGAGCTATATTTTCTGTATAGTGCGTTTCGGTCTATCTCTTATGGTTCGTAAGTTCTACAACATTATGCAACATTCATTAAAAATGAAGAGAGTAGAAATGTTATAAGAAATCAAAGATATTTATACGTTTTATTTTAATGAAAATATTTTAAAACTATCATATTTTAATCAAAATCACTAAAGTCAGGTTTGAGAGATTTAGAAATAACAATAAAGTTTTACATGTAAAAATTATTTTGTGTCGCATGCTTGGAAGATTTTGATTTTAAGTGGCAGGCTTATTAGTTGCGCGCGCTGTATTTTGCTGAAAATATTTTAAATTTGGGGGCCTCAAAATGAGCATTTGATTCAGAACCTCGATGATGAATTTTTTGGATAGAATGCAAAACTTCCTGTTTGACAAGAACACATTTGTGTTGTTAAATCTTTTCCGGGATGTGAAGGCGCGACGTCTTGTTTTCAGGCTGATGCGACGTTCTCTAGGCTCGGTCAGCCGGAAAGGAAAAGGGTTAGTCGTTGCTGCTCCCTTGCGTGGTGGTTCGATTACCCCATCATTAGGCGTAATTACGGGAGAGAGGGAGAGAAGGAGGGAGGGAAGAAGATGGTCAGCAGCCCTTGAAGCCTCTTGGGGGAAAAGTGTTCGCTCACTTGGCCAACTTCTGTCCTGTAGCTACTTGGCTGAATTCGATATTGCGGAAGTGGCTGGGGGGAGTAAGTAACGGTCTTACAACTTTAATTGAGGGGGAGGGATGATGTCTGTCAATAAGGCGGATCATCAAATGTGGTCCAGTCTTCTCCCATCAAACTACTTCAAGACTTTCCCAGCATTTAGCTGCAATTGTGGACAATACAGAAAATAATTATTAACAATTAATGTTGTATAAGTAATTAAATAGCTGAAACGCTGGCATTCCAAGTAGCAGAAACTTTGTAATCCGTTTAAAACTGAACACAAAATGGAATATAGGTTCTCTGTATTTGGAATTATCTGTAGAATAGAAGAGCTACAGAATTTTACTTGAGAAATATGGAACTCGGTTTGCATTTAAGTGTTTCACCAATAAAACTCGAGAGATCAAATAATATACCCATTATTATAAAATATTGTTCATTATAAAAACAAACTTAGGGTTATAAGCCACGAACCCGTGACTACCAGAGCCTCCTTATGTTATAAAAGCTGAAAGCTTCTCAGCGCATGTCCCCAACACAACAAACTCACCCGCTATGACGTAAGCACAGTTACAGTTTATTAAAGTTTAAGGGTGCCCGGCGAGGGGTTGCCACAATACTGTGTCCGTCAATGGATGTCATGATTTCTAATATTATCCCAAAGAAAATTAGGCTTTATGCTTTGATAATCTTAGGTTGCTATTTTATACACATTTGGTTGCCAAAGCCACAGTGATCCAACATTCACAGTAGCCCCATCGCTCCTACCTGTGTTTAGAGCATGCGCTGAGGTGAATGACGAAAATAATAGCATACTATACAATCAGCTATAAACGTGAAGCTTTACTATCGATTGAAACAAGCATAATTACTATATTTTAATTACCTCAAACTGATGACTTGACGAACTTAAACTATTGTGACATTGATACGTCGAGCTTCCTGGAAAACATCCCATGCTCCTTGGATGACGTTACGTTGCCAAGGAGGTAGAGTGACTTTTGCGAGTTTGTAATGCTATGGTGAAAGTTCATGTAGCAAAAAGAGTTTAATAAGTGTATTAGTCATAATTTGTGTTGAGTTAGGCCATAGCTGGTTGTAAACTATAGGAAATAAAGAAGTAGGTTAAAAACCGAAGAGTGACATTGTTACAATATATTAAAAATGGCCTAAAAGGACAAAAAAATTACTTAGATTACCTTCATTTGTTGAACTCCCTGCATATTACACTTGCATTTTATTACTGAATACTGAATTACACTAGGTACTTACAAACTTAAAGTTAAAGCTTCACTTCAATAAAACTGAGTTGAACTTTCGGTTCTGAGTCGTGTTTTTTAGGAAATAGGCAAAAGTAACTATACGAGAAACACAGGTATCTGTATGCGTAATATATACAATATATATTTTTCTTGTAGCAGTCAATCCCAAAATATTTGATTCATGCTTTTGCTTTCCCAGGGTGAACTGTCATATGGGATCCATAAATGTCTTAACATGTTGCAATCCATCTTTCTCTCACGCATGGGTTCGTTAGTAACAAAAAAAACTTGACTTGCGATATGCGAACAGCTGTGTTTTGTTTTCTGCGCGCAACTGAGTCTATATTGCTGAATTTGAGGTTATTTCTAGTGGAAGAGTTGTGAGTAATGTAACGTAATTTGAACAGTCTCTTTTTGTACGAATACCGTCATATACAAGCTGTTGGGAGTGTAGATATGGATTTTTGTATTCGTAACTAAGGACACTGCAATGAGCATTAAAACAATGGCGTTTGCTTTGTTTAATTTAGTGATTAAGAGTGTTAAGTGTACAGGATGGTTACTATCTCCAAGCAGGTGTGGCGCACACAAGCCATACGTGTTTATTTTCCTCCAGAAGTGCAGCGCAGAGTGGGCAAGCCTCGCGGTAACAAATGTATAGGGGCCCAGTTCGAATGCTTTCTGCAAAGCCAATGACCCCACATTACCTAGGCAAACAGGTGACGCCTTGAGGTGTGAACATGAAGTAAAATGGATAGTATATACAGACAGGCGTTTCATTTCGTGGAGCAGTTGCGACCAATCAAAAACGGTCAGGTAAATTAGCTGTGCGATTTGTCAAGCTCCACCGCGCTAGTCTGTACGAACTGGTTATCGATTAATGACGGCTGATTAGGTTGACCAAGTCAACAGCTGAGGTTGAGATGGCGGCTTGCGCCCAAAAAGTTATTTTCTGACAAAATGAGAATGTGACAAATTCCACTGCTTACAGCTCTAACCGTGATTATTCCCTTTCTTCCCCAAAGACTTAAAATACAAATGAGAGAGAGAAAGAGAGAATCTACAAAGCCCAAAGGAAAACCACACAGTATAGAGTTGCCCATAGGCAATATGCTCCAAAGGCAACATGAAGTCATTTAATTCTCCAGCAATAAATATACGTACTTTTCAATAGTGGGAAGATTAAATATAATTCTTATACGGAATGCAGGAATTTGAGCTTTACCATGCATAATAGCGTGAGGAGTAGGGAATAAAATACACTAAATTATTTTCCCACTTTCAGATAACTAAATATCTGCACTCTTGTTCTTGCCAATAATCAGTTTCATTATAAGTGCAGTACCGTCGTTTAAAAACAAATCGTAGGTGTTAATGGCGATGGTATTGTTGCTACCCTGAATCAACCGTTTTTCCTGTTTATTCCTTGTATCCTGTTTCTTCTAGAATCACATATAATCTGTATGGGGTCACTTATGACTCCAAGTTACTTTTTCTTTTTCAAAAATGGATATGATATATTAAAAATAGTTAAAATATTTTAGTTTTTAATATAATCACAGTTGGTGTCAACCCCCCCCCCCCCCCTCACGTTCAATATTGTTACTTTCTGCATCACTCAGAATAAGTTCGCTTCTTTTACTAAATCTTCAAGCATTTGCTTCTCACTAGAACCTTTAATGTATCTAACATCACGTCAGAGAGTCATATTCCTGAGCAGAGGACCATTGGATTTAAACACGATGTATCTATAAATGGGATTAGAGCCTAAATTTGTTGTAAATTACCATTAAAAGATACAGGCTTTACTTGTGCTGCATTAGTAATTACTACCTGACATTTTGTCCTTAACCGAATTCACCCTGTGTTGCCAGAATTTCTCAATGCTCATTTCCTTCCGCGCATGAAAGGACATCTTTGGCCTCGCATCGCTGCAGTGCATTTAGTGCTTTGCTAGGGAGGGACATGATAATGCTTTTCTAATAGGGCTCCGACCGAGCATTACTGAACTGCCCTCCCATTAGCTGAGGTAATCCGCTCATTTAAGGTTCACCTGTCTGCTATTAGCTTTGGCACTCAGACCTTACTTTCCTGAGTTCGAAGAAAGTCGTTTGTGATGTGTTGTATCAGCTCTGCTTATTCGCATCTACAATGGATCTTTTAATAATAGTTTCTGTGTACCATAGAGGATACAGTGAAACCAAAATGTTAGGTTATGTAATAAACAATTATATAATTTATATAAATTAGCCAATAGCTTAAATCAATGCCAATAACGCAGTACTTTATGCGACACACATAATTAGATTCTTAAAAACTCCTACAATGGTGCAGCCAAAGTAGTTCCAGCAAGATGGTGCCCTATCACGTTGCGCTAGAATTTCTATGGGAACGGTGCGTGGACTTTTCCTCAATCCAGTCGTCTCGCAGAATGGATACATTGTATAGCCTTCAAGATTCCCAAATTGCCCTTGGGAACAAGGGTCTTCGAAATCCTCTAGAATTGGGGAACGGTACTAAAATTTTGAAATCTCCCTGCATCTTGATATTTAAACTCCATTTCCCAGTTTTATATTGAATGAGACTCCTGGAGGCCACTGTGTCTGACTAATAACAGGCATTGGGTTGAATGGCGTCTCATTGCGGTAGCCTGGCTCACGTGGGGTTAGTGTTATCTGAAACTGTTGATTGTGTTACTGTTTGTAGTTTCTACAGAACACCGAGAGTTTATCTGTTAAGTTAAGGAGTCATATGTGGTCTATCCGCTTCAATACAAACAGAAATTGCCGGTGTCGCGAATTCTAACAAACGTTTGTAGGTTGTTAGAAAAATGTTAACTGTGAGACTGTGTTACTCTATGATAACTGGTGGAGGACGACATGGTACCTCGATCGGAAGGCTATCATTTGTGCATGTGCCCATGATGGGGCACACTCCGGATGATGGATGAGGCGAATGGATGCGAAGGGCGACCGGAACGTTGCCATGACAGAGCAGAAGGTAGGGTATCTACATTTTCCCAGTTAGAAGTTCTCTGGCGGAGGCTCGGTTCCTCTCCCACCCATTCGGATGCGTACTCCCAAGGGGAGCGCGGGACTGGGAAACTAACTTCGCTTCCCCCTAAGGCTTGTATCATCCCATGGCGGAGAGGGGGGGGGGGCCTTGGAAATCAGTAGGCTTGCGTTCCAATCCGGGGGACTAGATTTCCACTGCCGTGCTGCTGCCGCGACGCTCGCCGACCTTTCCAACCCTGAAAGAAACCTAACTGAAGAGTGAAATTAAATGATTAATGTAACGAAATGAAGGGACAGGAAATTCATCTGGCGACCCGGGGAAACCTCCGAAAAAAAACATGGGCCAGTAAGACCGGTCATGGGGTTCGAACCCCCGATCTCTTGAGCCATCCCACTCGGTGAGTCTGTGTTAGACAAAAAGTAAAATAAACAGCCAGCTGTTATAACCGGGGAAAATTAGACGAGTTAGGAACTATTGCGGAAAGAAGTCCAAGTAAATCATTACTTGGTATTGCAAAGTGTTTTTGATAGAATAATTCACCAGCTGTACACTTCTCCGCATATACTTCCATGTGATCTAGGGAAACGCAACAAATTCCTATAAGCTCGACGAATCGGAACGCAGTTTTTGGAGTGCACTTCCCAGTATTTTAGTAGTAGAAATCAATCAAGATTGAATAACGTGCACCATCTGGTTCAGGCTTTTGTAGACGCAGAAGGACATCTTCCGAACGTCTTTAATGACGGAAAGTGGGCGTAACGCATGTATTTGTTTTCCATGGATGCATTGGGACTGCACAGATTGGTATGCTAGTGGCGTGGTAGTGGCGGTGTGCCAGTCGGGTTGTGTGCCTCAGTATAATTAAAAATTGCACATCTAGTTGTTGGTTTGAGCCAGGTTCTCACGTCAGCTGACAGGGATTCCCTTCCCTACTAACTGTCGCCACTTAATCCAACTAGGACGTAGGTTGTGTGGTCTTCAAGCCGCGTTTCTGCGCTGGAAAAGTTGGAAGAATTAGCTCCAGTCCCTCATGAATTGCTTATTACGTAAGTGCTGGTGCAGGCTGACCCTAACTGCATTACTTATTACAGAATCGCTGCTCACCCTGCCTGCCGGCCGCGTAGCCGCAGCGGAATGCGGCATCATTCTGTCGCCAATGCCCTTCTTTCCTATTCTTTTTGCTGCTTTATTCCGTTCTCTGCTTACTAAGTCACACTTTCTCGGTTTGTTTTCTCTCATTTCAAGGACGTTTTGTTCTAAGAATCTATATTTACATTTCTTTATTATTTTTCCACAGAAATCTGTGAAGAGGCGCCGGGAGAAATCTGTTTTTAGTAAAAAGAGCACTGAAGCTTTAAGAACCTTTTGTGGGTTACACTTTGTGAAGGCTAAGAAATTAAAAAAGATAAATCTAAATGGCAAGGAAGGGCAGAGTAGAAATATTAAGAGAAAATTTACAAATTAAATAAATGAAAAGTACAAAACTTTTAAACGAACGACTTCTGTACCAAATAAAACGTATTTGTGACTAAGATATGGTAAATAAGCTAAAAGTAAACTCCTTGTGCACTGATCTTAAGGGCAAAGTGTAATGTAAGATATTGGTAATATCGAAAACTAGAAATGGATTTTACAGTTACAATGTTTTGTATGCATTTCAATACCAAACCTGATTATTTTTCTATTTACTTCATATTAATTAAAATAAACGTTTTCACAAAGAGAATCATTATACATTTTGTCTTTATCTTGGGTTTGAACCGATGAGTAGGAATGGAATCATTTGGGGGATTATTCAATCGTGCAAAAATGGAATAGTTTTTAAGATCGGGGTTTTCAACTGCGATATTATTCTTGCTCAGGTCTTCCGGAAGAATTGTTGCTGTATCATTAGACAATGCATTTTCACAAATGCAAGATCTACATCTTAAAACACATCCCGATCAAAAGGAAACGTGCAAATGGGGAGAGCTAAGATTTTCACTTCGAATTTTCTACTTGGCCCTCTGATTTAAAATTGTAAGTTATGTTTAATGCAATACAAAAAACCAAATTCACATCGCTCTTCATAAAATACAGAATTTTCTAAATAATTTATTTATTATTTGAAAGAATTGTTACATCTGCAATGATTGCGCTTCAAGTTGTGTCAAATTCATTGAAAAAATTAAACATTCACACATTAGCAATGGTGTGTACAAAATGTTAATTGGGAAGTGCCAATACTCCATACACATATGGTAGTCTCAGCTGAGTTCCTTCAACTCTGCCCTCTTCCTCTTTGCCCTTCTCTACTCTACAATGGCCATTACTGCCAATGGACACATAAAATTGTACCCAAGATATTTATAATTTTCGAATTTGGAGAAGTACCTGATGCTAACGTGAATAACGTGTTACCCTGTTTTTTATGTTTTCAGAATACAAACGGAGTCATAAATGAAATAACTAAATTAAGTATAATTTTGTAAATTAGAGTGGTAACCACTGATTTTATAACGTAAAATACTCTTTTTCATATTATATTTTGAGTACCTCGAAGCATTGATTATTCATAGAGAATAAAAAAAATCATAAAGATTTCTTAGTTTTAGTTTGTTTTAACATTCCAGACATAACCTTAGTACAACTGCAAATTCAAAATAAAAAAGCACAGCATGGCAAGTAATTATATATTCAGATATTAATTATTTTATATTTAACAACGTATAGGCGATTTGATATTTTCGCTGCTCCGAGAAAAGAATGTCACGAAACTGTTTCATCTTCATTCTGTAAAAATTGATAAGAAATATGTATATAATTATAGGGTTGCATAAAATTATTTTACGCGTATTTGGTAGAGGAATTTTCAAATTAGCACCTTGGAGTTTAACGTGTCTGTGACGTCAGATATTACATATAAGTCTTGTTCAAATAATTTTATAAACAGCATTCATGCAAATTTTTAAAAAACAGTATTCGAAATATACCTACTACAAAAAAAAAAAAAAAAACAAAAAAAAAAACTGTATAGTAAAATCCTTAAAATGCCAGAAAATATATTTATAGTAACTTTTTAAAGTGGAGACGAACACTTTGTAGAGTCATTATACATTGTCTGTAGGTATTTATGGTCACACAACTTAAGAAACGCTATAAAATCCTTATTTCAAATATGCTAATGAATTGTGCCCTTCAGAAGCCTATTTATTTGAGCGTTTGAGTTGCTTTTATTAGCACGTTTTGCATAGTGATAGGGATCTGAGTGCAGTTAGCAACCCCTTGTGCTTTATGACAGTGTTTACCTTCAGTTGTATAATTGGCCGCTGCTAGAGAAACAGTTATAAAGATGACCATATGAAGGCCGTTCTGTCAAGCGAAAGGCTTAACGGCCTCTTAAAACTGATTCTAAAAGATACAGTAAAAGGAGCTTTTTAACTGTTGTAAAAGAAGATGGGACCTGACAAAAAATTGAAAAGGAGTGGACGTCGCATCTTTTACCTGCAGCAGAAAAGGGTTGGAAGAGAAATTAGCAGTGCATTTACCACCACCCCCTACCACGCAAATCACTTTTTTCTTCGTTTCCCTTTCGCTCGAGTCCGGACGATTCTTGGCATCTGTATTAGAGAAGACGCTGAGGCAATTCACGGCGCCAAGGGGACGGCTATGCTCTCTTCTTTCTTTGGGAAGAAGAATCTCCACCCTCTCCTGGTAATAATATAGGTAAAGTTCCATCTCGCTCACTAAAGCTACTGTGAGATGTATGTAGTGCGAGTGTTTGGAAACAAGCCACGTCCCTCGTCCTTGTTGCCAACTGCACTTTTACAAAGTCCCTACATCAATTACAAAGACCCGTCAATGAAAAAATCACTCACGTGACTTTCTCTACTCTTGTACCACCTATGCTTATTCCTCTATTCTACATGTTAATGAGATAAACATATGAAGCAATTATCTTATTGCTAATTTTCTGTTCAAGGGGCATGTGGAAATACATCAGGTTTTAAAAGATAGTCAAATATTATAAGTGTTGGTTGCTCTGCGATGGCTTTGAAATTACATTCTCTTTGCATGGCCAAAAGATAAAAAAGCGAATAACACGTTTCTCTTTGAGAAAAGTGAATTTGAAGCTTTCACGGCGAACGTTCTGGATCAAGGCTTCAGGGTGATCAGCCGTGTTAGATTTATAAAGGTCGAGCTTTCGGTCATTGTAGACTCCATGGCCATCTTCAGGATGAAAAAGTCTCCTCAGTTTTCCAAATATTTGGAAAGCCTTGATCCAGATCTACACTTTTTGTGTAGTTAAGATGTTATCAACTCTTACGGTTTACCAGTTGTGCAAGTTATTCAGACGTTATTTCTAGAAAATCCAAAATGTATATTTCGTTTTGTCATGAAATTGTCAATCAAAATCGTTTGAGCCGTTTTCGTCAAAGTGTGCGAACATTCTTCCATGTTAAGGCTAAGTTTGGATGGGAAGATTTTTTTGAAAACCTTCGTGTTCGCACTTTCAAGCAATTTCTCACAGATTGCACTTGCATTTGAGAAAAAGTTACACTAAGTATGTGAACACTATGTAAAATTAAATAAAATGCCATACCCATCATATACAGTGACTTAAAGACGTGGAGACAGCAGGTCACATAACTTCGACCTCGGCACTCTTGCATTATACATTTTGTATAATATCAAGTAGGCTTAAACATGATTAAGACGATTTTTGAACTACGGACTATTTATCACCTTTACTTACTATTACTTGAAACCTTTTCTAAGGAAGATATAAAACCACAATATTCCGCTAATTCTTGTGGTAGCATTCAATATTCCATTAGCCAATGAGAGGCACAGTATGCCAGACAGGTGGCCAATCAAGGCCGTACTACACCGAGTGCTATCCTAACCTCAATTACCTGTGAATTTACTGTTTTATATTTATTTAATATTTGGTTTAAAAGAATCTATTATCATTCTAAAGATCCTACATATTTGTTTACTTTTGACAAACTTATGCAATGTCTGACAGACATGGCTGCCGCTACGCTGGGTAAGTTCATAAGAAATAATCTTTTCGTGTTATTATCAAGCAATTGACAATTTAATTTTGGTTTCAAACTTGAGCATCTTTTCCTAGACTTCTGTTCTTGAAATAATCGTCATGAAAAAGCATTCGTTAACCTCAAACTGTGCTATAGAAGTTTTGGTTTCTGTTACTGGAAAACATTAATACAACCAACTTCTGTTTCACACAATTCATTAATTACTTTTATATAATGCGTACAAAAGCTCGTAAGACCATAATATTATAGTAGTTTGAATATTACCAGCACAAGTACAATTGCTTACTATACGATCTCACAAAATAACAAAGAAACAGTGAGTTTATATATTCGTTGATCTCTTTGAATGATCATGGAGTAATTATGCAGTCAAATTTGACTTCTTTGGTTTTGACTGTTTTCTTACTATTAGTTTTGTGAGTTCCTGAGAATAAACTAGGTTAAATTGACCTTAACTTCAACTACTGTTGTTTTCTGCCAATGATACTTTTTCTATAAATAGCGACGAGAAAGCCGAATGCAAGAACATGGAAGTCACTCAGCTGCATTACGAAAAATCATCATAAGGAATATCACAATGCTTCTGACCTAACCATAAATTCTCCAGCGGAGCGAGAGAATTTATATTGGAAAGTCAGCCTGTCGAATGATATTCATCTGGACTATTGCATAAATAAAGTGAATTTAAATACTATATCTGAAGATTTGACCAGATAATGTTGAATTCTATAAAAAAAATACTTAAATACACATTAATTTGTTTAGTGTAGTTCGGCTTAGTCAGAACTGCCAACTGCGGAAAAAGGAAATCCAAGAATTACACATACTTGGATCTTCTCATGTTATAACAAAACTCCAGTGTATAATCTGAAATAAATCTCACTTTATTTTGAAATTACCCGACAAATAAGCTTTCTTCTGGAAAAATAGGTGCATTATTAAAAGAACAATTATTAAAACAGTTGTCAAATTGAAATGGAGTGCAGCTTTGTGTAATGCATTGTTTTTTTAGGCTGCAGTTGGTGACACTGACTAAATTAAAGAATTACCTAGTGATAACCTGTATAAAACAAAAGAATGATTGTGTTATAGTTCGTATATGATAATTTAAAGCCTCTATGTATGAAATAATAATTAGAAATTGCACTATTTGTGGTTTGGTATAGTGTTTTCTCAATATTTTTATTATATACGTTTTTGTTTTTATATTGTCCTGAGGGCTTTAATTAACTCTTCGTTCATGTGTAATATTTCTTAAATGTCTCTAAAGAAACGTAAGGCCACTGGGCAAGTGTTCCCTAAGCTAAATGCAGCCGGATTAAACCAGCAAACCACAGGTAAATCGGGCTTTTGAGCTAGTTAATAATAATACACGTGAGAATGCAAAATGTTTCACATTTCTGAAGTTAGATTCTTCTGTATTGCATGGGTACTCGAGAAGGGCAGACTAGCAACGTGCTTGGAGAGCTATATGCTGTTGCTAAGGCGTACTTGTATTTCCTACCTGTGGAACAGAGTTCGTTTCTCATGATCTGGGAATGCTGATGTTGTCGAACACAAGATATTTAATAACGCTGTACCAGAAAAAGAAACATACACTGTGGGAGCAAACCTGTGTGCCAGACAGAAACTGTCCGTGACAATTTACCTCAGGGAAATGTTCTATTCTACCCAAAATTTCTATGTCAAGATTTCACCGGAGATAGGTTTTGAAGTCCCTGGGGGGAGGGGCGGGGGAGCACAACTCAAGAAAAGTCGGTTAAAAATCAAGGTTGCTATTTTAGCCTTTTAAGGATGCGACACGTGAAGAAAACTGAGGAAAATTAATCCACCTAAACTACACTCTACATGGAAAATGTTTCGAAAATTTTGATTTCCTCAAAAATGTCATTAACGATTTTATTAAAATGCTGCATGTTTAAGATATTTTAATGCAAATGAAATGTATATTTTGAATTTTCTGGCCATAGCCTATTTAGTCCTGATGACTTTTGCATTTTTTTTTTTTTTTTTTGGTGCAGTGAACCGTTTCGGATACGTTCCTTGTTATTTGTGTGAGTTTTTCAGTACTTAAAGCTTCTCTCAAATGGAAGGTCCTTATTCAGTTTTTTATATCTTGGTTGTGCAAAGAGAATGGAATTTCAAAGCCTTCATATAGCGACCAACTTTAAAAGATTTGACTATCACTCTAAGCCTACATATTCGCCTTTCACACAAAATTAGCAATAAGGTAATTTCTGCAAATGTTAATCCCGACTAGCATGAAGAAGCTAGAGGAGTAAGAGCTTGTAAGAATAGTACAAAAGTAGAGAAAGTCATGTGAGTGCAACATATCAGATTTTTGTGGCACTTATCATATACCACACTCCAATTTTGAGGGCATTCCACACGGTCGTTAGTACAGGAACTTAATGAGAAGCATTTTAGATCAGTTTTAACAGAAAATAAACTTGATGAAATTACTCTCCGGTTAGAGCGATCGTCTCGAAAATGTTGAAGAAAGTAGCTCAAGTAATTAACTTGAACCAGTCAATATTGGCCTTCAGAAAATCCTGTGCTATTGCGTTAAAAACTTCACTGTGACTGAAAGTTGGACTGCACTGTGCGATAAGCGCTAGAAAAATAATAATAGGACCCACTTTTAAAATTGAACGATAAGAGAGATGCTGTCTGTTTGAGAGGTACATATTTTAGTTCGCCTCTGCCTGCATTATTTTCTCGGCGACTGTCACTTCTCTCGCACATAGGACCGAGCTTGCAAATGGGTTACCATATATTTTAATGATCCTATAATAACAGGATAAACGATAGTGAACAGAGGTAACATCAGGTTTTTATGAGCGTTTGCCTTGCGGTGTTTCCATTAAGGACAATGTTTGCCATTCCGTGATATTCATAGATAAAATTTCCCAAAGTCGTTCGTTTTCTGTTAATGTTCTTCGCCTAAATAATAAAAGAGCGGCGACAGACTACCTGCTTGCTTTAAACCAGGATATGAATTAAAAAAAACACATCCTATTTTACTTCTTTTTTGGCATTCCAGGAGATGAAGAGAAATTCAAAGAAGGAAGAGGGGGAGGGGTGGGGGATAGTTTTCTGCGCACTGTAGGTGCAGAATGCATGACCGGTGATGGGCGAAATGCCAGTATCCGTCTAGCACAATGCCACATGCATGGGAATCAGTAAAGTCCCGATCCCTGTATGATTTTTTACACAAGTATCTTTAGTTTCCTGTTCTAACCTTCCTTTCTCCATCCAATAAATTATAAGTTTTAAGACGCTGCAAAGTTCGTCGGTTTGGTTAAGAGATGGCAGGCAACTTTGCCAGCTTTCTTTTTTCTGTAGGGTGACACAATTTCTTTCTGAAAGGACGCCACTGCTCTGAATATAATCCCCATATATTCGCTAGTTTAGGAGGTTTCTGTATATAAATTCACACTTTGAGTAAAACTTGGGAGGGGGTGCTAGAATCATATTTTCCCTTTGAGGTAATTTTACGATATTTATGTACGTTGCTGTAAAACAAAATAGTTTCCCCAAAAAACGTTTAACTCTCTCATCAACTTATCCGTCATTAGAATATGTAGATGAAATAAAAAAGCACTATCTCATAATTTGTCTGGTCTCTCTTACGAAATAGTCCAAAGATTTGTTGTGCAAGCTTTTGTCCGAAAGAAAATACTCTTTTTAAGAAAAAATCCTCACTGTAAATTAATATCCTAACAGCAGTTTTAGTTTAAAAAGTTCTCTCAGAAACTGTAAGCAACACAACATATTATGTAAAACTTTCAGTTGTTTAACATTTCGAAATGCAGATACATCAACACGTTCAAATAATTTGAATGAAATTAATAACTGTATGATGTGAAATATTTTGATCGAACAAAACTACTGAAAATATTTTGAAATGTAAGGAAACATTCTAAGTAAATTTTGCCTAAACAGAATTGTTAAACTAACAAGTATTTTTCAACTTAATGGTGTTTTAAATCGTATTTTTTGGTCGCGAATTTTTTCCAATACTGCTTTTCCTTAGGTATATTATTTTTATTTTAGTTTTAGTTTTCTGCCATAGGTTAGAGAAAACAAGACTCCACTAAAAAATTAGACGTGGATATTACGTGGAAATACATGCTTTAAGTCCGTGAATAAGAAAAAAATTTTAGAAAATAAAATGGCTGTGTTTAAATGTGAACAGTAAACATAAACATGACGTTTGAAAAATGCCAAATTTGATATTTAGGCTCAGTATCTTCCAGCGGATTCGCAACCAAGTTGCGCTGCGGTGGGGCTTGCGATCTGGATATACTGTACTCGGCAGAGGGGAGGCGCTGTGGTTGGTCGACCCCTATACCAGGACTGACCAGAACTGGTAGGTGGCGAGCTTTCTGCAGCGACCTTGAATTCTGTCGGGCTGAAGAACTTGCCTGTTAGGGACCCACCGTAGTTGTAATTCCGCCTGAGATGAGTTCTGGTCGCCTGTGGGGTACTTTCATCTCATCCTTCCTCCCAGGGTCTGACGCTCAGCTGAGGTGCTGGAATCCCTACCATGAGGGACAGACAAACCTAACCGTAACAAAAGTTGTTTCTTTTGAAATCCAACGAATGTTATGCAGTGTGATGGAACAGCTAGTCCGACACTGATGTTGAAAGGAGGAAGCCTATCTCGTGTTAGCAGGTGCAGGGGTGCATAAGTCGTTGATACAGTATGACCCTCAGAGGCTCGTGATTCTTTGACAATTAACGAGGCACATCTGCCAAAAGTGATAAATTTTAACTCGTTTTTGTCACGCCCACAACAACTGAAGGAAATAAAGTTGGGCAGATCTATTCTTGGGAGTATCGCGTCAAGCTCTTTGCTTTCTCCATCGGAAAAGTGGTTGGTTATGTGCAAGTTGAAGGACTCCTTCCGCGTCTTTAAAACAAATACAAGAACGTAGGGTAAAATGCCCCATGTCTCTTCTGCTAACTATTCTTCTAACAGCTTATTTTTTGTTTATTTAATGTTAATCTAGATAAAAAAATGCAGAAATGGTTAATTGTGTATTTGTTGTAAGTAAACCGGAGCTACAGGGCGTTGAAGCCATAGTCAAATCGTTAAAAGTCTGATGTGTTGCACTCACATGAAATTCTCTTCTCACTTTTCCAAAAAACTGCTTACTTCATATTAATCCAGATAAACTTAAATTGCACATCTCGCATTTTATGGTGGCTAAGACGATAGTGAGATTTTGAAAAAGCGAGTCGATGCTCTGTGCACGA
Organism: Tenodera sinensis; assembly: GCA_030765045.1. Lineage (NCBI taxonomy): Eukaryota > Metazoa > Arthropoda > Insecta > Mantodea > Mantidae > Tenodera > Tenodera sinensis. The sequence continues at coordinate 113,032,902 of CM060969.1, forward strand.
TAAAAAGAGGAGCTTTTATCAGTCGAGAGAAAATATTTGACATTTCCAACCGATAATAAGAATAATATGGAAAAGGTTAACACTACTAAAACGTAAGTAAATATAAATGTTTTAAGAGCTGGTTGGCTTGCGAAATTCCGTTCTCTTTGCCAGGCTAAGAAATGAAAAAATGAATACATAATCCTATTTAGTCAAAAGTATATTTATTGGCAAATTCAAACGAATAAGAAAGAACATCTCGGAAATTCTTCACTCAAGAAAAAAGAAGTATTTGACATAAATTGTGTGTTTTAACGAGGTCCATAGGTTTTACTTAGCTTTTGTCTGTCTCTTACTGTTACCATTTATACAAAAGTCATCCAGAATGAAGAGGTCTTATGAGGACATTTCCAGAAAATTCAAGGTGACTTAGAAACTTCCATGGAATCACCTGTTTTTGTCCGTCACTTCATATTCACTACCTCTCCCTCCGACTGAGGTGTGGAGTGGGTTATTGTCGCTCGCTGCGTAAGGTTCTCCAAGGAGAAAATGTTGGATATCCCAGTTTTTACTTTCTCTACTGGTAAGTAGGGGAAGTATTGTATTCCACCCAAAAATTCCATGTCAGATTTCATCGGACATATATGTTTTGAGACCCCCTGAATCCAAAAAAAAGCATTTTTTGAAAAAGGTCCGTGTGTGTGTCTGTCTGTCAGTCTGTGGACAGCATAGCTCAAAAACGAAAAGTCGGGTTAAAAACCAAAGTTGCTATTTAAGTTTAATGTCTTTCAAGGATGCGACACGAAGGTTTTGAAGAAAATAGCCCCACCCTAAACTACCCTTTACATGGAAACTTTTTCGAAAATTTTGATTTTCTTGAAAATGGCTCTAACGATTTTGATCAAAATGTCACATGTTTGAGATATTTTGATGACAAATGAAATGTATATCTTGAATTTTCTGGCTATAGTCCCTGTAGTCGTATTCACTCTGGACGACTTTTGCATAACTGGTAAACCGTTAGAGATAGACCAAATTATACTATACAAAATATGTAGATCTTGCTAAAATACAGAATTTATGTCTCAATAAATTTTCTTGTAGGTGAACCATTTCGGAGATATTCCTTGTTATGGAACATCGTTGTTTATTTTTTTAATATATTAAGTGTGCAAAGACAACAGAATCTCAAACATTTGACTATCGCACAAAGCCTACTGTAAGTTTGTAAGAATGGTTAGTACAAGAGTAGAGAAAGTCATGTGAGTGCAACACATCAGATTTTTTCTAAAACTACCACGCTTCTATTTTCAAGGTATCTCAAATCATATATTTCCGATTAAATTTCAACACTTGACTATGCATAATTCAATAGGTAAATGGTAAACATGAATTTGTAGAGTCGTATTTTACCACGAATTGCTGCACAAGGAAAGCTTTGCTAAAAGTGCTGAGGAGTAAATAAACCGGTTAATACACTCGCAAAAAGTGCTTCTCGTGTTTAACAAAATAAAACTACGTGTGGTTGGAACAAATTGCGAGGCAGTAAAAGTGTTTGATATGTTATGGCTAACAGGCAGGTATTCATTAACATTTCATTAAACATGAAAAGTGCAGTCAAATTTTGAGCCCCGCGGGTGATATATATCACATCACGTGATAATTGCTGCTTACTTAGTCACGAGCTACTACAAGACACGCCTTCTGGTGTACAGGAAATGTCCACACGCGCGGGAGTTAAGTACTTTTATCCTTTTAATTTAACAGTTGCACCACTTTCTCTAAAACAAACTCCTATGTTCGAAACAACAATACATAGCCGGGTACGTTCATAACACAAGAGCAAGGTTGTCTTGAGGAAACAGTTTATTGGAGTACCCACACTAAAAAATCTGATGTGTTGCACTCACATGACTTTCTCTGCTCTTGTACTAACCATTCTTACAAACTCTTATTCCTATATCTTCTTCGTGTTAGTTAAAATAAACATTTGTACAAATTATCTTATTGTTTATTTCCTTGTAGGTGCAAGGGGAATATTAGAATACAGTAGGCTTTGAGCGATAGTCAAATATTTTAACGCTTTGAGATTCCGCTCTCTTTGCACACTTAACATATAAAAAATGAACAATGATGTTCCATTTCACGAAAGTTTTAAGCTTTCCGAAACTGACGCAAATAACAAGCAATATCTCCGAAATGGTTCACTCTACAAGAAAATTCATTTGGACATAAATTGTGTATTTTAGCAAGATCTACATTTTTTGTACAGTATAATTTGGTCTATCTCTAACGGTTTACCAGTTATGGAAAAGTCGTCCCGAGTAAATATGACTACAGGGGCTATAGCCAGAAAATTCAAGATATACATTTCATTTGCTATAAAAATATCTCAAACATATGACATTGTAATCAAAATTGTTTGAGCCATTTTCAGGAAAATCAAAGTTTTCGAAAAATGTTCCATGTAAAGGGTAGTTTAGGGTAGGGCTATCTTTTTCAAAATCTTAAAGACATTAAACTTAAATACCAACTATGGTTTTTAACCCACTTTTCGTTTTCAGTTATGCTGTCCACACACACACACACACACACACACACACACACACACACACACACACACACACACACACACGCACTACTAAAAAGGCTTTTTTTATTTTTTATTTTTATTTTTTTTATTTTTTATTTTTTATTTTTTTTATTCAGGGGGTCTCAAAACATTTCCGGTGAAATCTCGACATCGAATTTTTGGATGGAATACTATACTTCCCCTACTTACCAGTAGAGAAAATAAAAACCAACTGTGACATTTTCCCTCCAGTATGGCGTGAGCTGGTTATATTTGGTGATATTCCAACTGTTCGTAAAATGTAACCATGGCAAAGCTACGGCGTTATTGCATCTGTTATGTTGCCACAGAACCCAATATTTTTCAACCGCTTCCAGGGAAGCCAACCAGTATATTACACCATTGTATTGCTCGTGTGTGCGTGGTTTTGTCTTGAATTGTTTTAGAACATTATATACCTACAGTTATTGTTACTGTTGTTATTTTTTATTCGCAACACAGTAGAGGGTTAAATATATTACGATATTTAGTGTTCCGAACTGATTTTATGGAAGCGTTACTTCAGAACAAGATTTGCCAAAGGTTAGTAGGTATATCATTTGTTGTGTGGTAATGATGTTCAAGGATTATTATCGTTTGAAAGCATGTTACTTTAACCCTATGATATTTGAGGTTTAGAAATAAATGTTTTTATTTTGATAAACAATGGTTATTTTATTTCCTTTAGACGCTGAGTAAGAGAATTGTGAGGAAAGTATTCTTCCAGTGAAAAAAGCAGTTTGAGTACGAATGTGGCTTATGAAACTTAAATGCTTTTGTGTATCATAGCATCATACATTTTAATTTACACCTTTATTAAAATGCGCCTTGAAATCTTGTCCTGTTTCTCTGGGGTTTCGCACAGACTTGTTAGTAATTTCCTTGTAGGCTAGCAGTACTGCTTTGAATCCTTGGGAATTGCCAATAAGCTGTTTCTCCTATATTTGACTGCTTCGAGTTCATTCGTATTAGGCGTGATTCCTCGTTTACAAAACATCGCAAAACGCTGCTCCCCTCCCTTCTGTGCCTTTCGCCATGCACTCGCGGATTTCTAACGTTTCGGTAACAATGCATCTACACACTGATTACCTGGATTATCCTAATGACGGGATTGGTGGTCGCCGTATTTGACATTTAGCATAATTTTCATACCATTAACTTATTTGTATGACATAACATATTGACTTATTTTTGTTAATGGGTTTAGGAGCCTAATATTGTGCATATAACTTTGATAAACGCAGGAACTTACAGTTAAAATGTGGAGATTATTAAAATACACTTTGTTTTGGAAATATCCTGTTTATATTTGTGCATATTTATAATTTCCCAAGCAATAGTCAGATATAAATTTTACTCAAAAATAAAAATACTAGCAACAAGAAAAATATACACAAAAAGTAAAAAAGCAGTGGCAATAGCCAGATATGAAACAAGGTGATAAATATGTCCAAAAGCATAAACAGATAACTAAAATTGATATTGTACTCCGCTAAAAACTTAAAAACTCTATCAACAGCTGTTTTGTCGTCCGCTAAGACCTCTGCAAGTCTAGCAGGCAGCTGCAGAAAATCCCGAAGGTGCGCTAGAGAGCAAAACTCCAGCAGCAGGTGGCGAACTGACAAAAGGTTGTCACACAGCGGACATAGAGGGGCAGGATCCCTTTTAAATAGGTAACCATGCGAAAAATTGCAGTGCCCTATTCTTAATCGAGCCAAACGAACCTCCTCGCGGCGAGATGTGCGACAGGAAGTTACCCAGTTGATCGGAAGTTCTTTCACTTCTCTAAGCTTATTACCACGGAGAGCTGACCACTCTTCTTGATGTAGAGCAGCCTAATAGGAGAACAAAGCCACATGATTTTGTTCATTTCACGAACTCATGGGTAATTGTTTAAAAGACACAATTCTGAGTGCAGTTTGCTTGGATTTAACTAGGTATTAAGAGAGGAAAAGTACGATGTAATTAATGTACTAATTGCTAGTTTTATATTAGAAATATGGGTAGTTCTGTGAGGGAATAATGAGGTGTTTGTGCATGTGTATGGAGACTCAACAGGTGTATGCGCGCGCGCCATTTGAAAACATGACGCCAGAGAAGCATGCGTGCCTGGAATTGATAATAATGACACATTGTACAACACACCCCAAGCAGTAGCTAATGGAAGCTGTGGGGACAGCACATACATGCTGATAGGGATACTTTGCGTCCTTGTACAGTCGCTAACAAAAGTACCTACACAACTAACTCTTAATTAAGTACTTGAGCGGAATGCAGATTTTCTTCTGCAACTGTTCTGTTTAAGAATGAAAACGTTACAGAACTGCTATGGTTGACGTAAGTAAATTAAGTATTTCTTCACCGAACAGGGTGGCTTAGGCGGTAGTAACATTTTCTGGTTGCGACTTTCTTGGGCACGTTTTTTTGTGGTTTTCCCAGGTCGAGAGCCAAGTGGGAGTGCTAAAGAAGGAACAATCCTCATTCTGTTGGTGACTGAAACACTTCATTTGTGAGGTTGAAGCCATCATTACTATAGAGCTTGAAAATGTTAATTGTTTTTATACATAGTGTCCCCCCCCCCAAAAAAAAAAAAAGAGAGAGAGAGAGAGAGAGAACGCTTAGAATGTTCTGCGGAATGGCAAACTGATTGGTTTTCAAGATGGAAGCTCTGTCTGGAAATGCACGGTTTTGGCGCTGGAGAGAGTCAAAGTATGAGAACGAACTATTGTCATAATGTTTCGAATTGTTTGATTGTCTTAAGGGACACTGGGAGTGAAATTTTGGTCAAAATTGTCAAAAAGTCGAAAATCGTTTTTTTACCTTAAAATGTTCCTGGAACACCTGTGCATTTGGATCAGCTAACATTTTTCATATCCCCCACTCCATGTGGCCATTACGGCCCTTTCAAATAGTGCTCTTCCCTTAACGTACACAGGACGCTCCTATATAAAAGCCTGTTTTTCTCAAAACTACATTTCTGCACATACCAAAAGAAGGTCGCACCTGAGTTTTGCTTCAAATTCAATGAACATTTCCAAAAGTATTCATATATAGCAGCTAAACAAAACTATGATTCAATATTGATGTTACCATTAACATGAATTCCAAAAACAGTTTTTTTGTATGAAAAAAATCAATAATTTTTAAGATTAAATTTTCTTTGATATTAGAAAAATATGTACAGTATAATCAGCAAACGTATTTGATATATCTCTTCATACAATTGTTACCCATGTTTTAGAGTATCAGTTCTGCCAATATAAATGAATTTTGAAAAGTCAATAGACGCGAGCTCTATTTTGAAAATGTGCCTATTAAATTCAAAAAATAATTTATATATCATTAACGAATTATCCAATTTTAATGAAATTTGGTTTACCTCCTATTCTCATATAAATACAAACACAGTAAAAATTTCAGACCCAGTGTCCCTTAATAGGAATGTGTGCAACCCTTTGGTTCCCTGTGTACTGCGGATGAACGACCTGAGCGTATCTACTGTCTAACAGACTACGAGGACCTCACATTTATCAGACTAGCTGAAATACCCGGCGTTGCCCGTGGTTTGAGGATACAACTTTTAGACAAGTTTTAGACTTACGTTAGATCCTATATAGAACCCAAAATAAATAAAGACATCGAGAAAACACAAAGCAAAAGCACAGTTGAACAACAACAAATATCACAGGAAGAAAAGTGAGTAGAGAAAGCTGTGTGAATGTAGGACGTATCATTTCTATGTCGATTATATAGAAAATAGTATGAATTATTTTTAGAAGGGGGAGTAGAGAGAAAATGTGATTGTGTTCATAAAGGAAGTGTCAGTAAAGAAACCACGTGAATGTAATACGCTGCATTTCAATTTCAAATATATGAAAGAGAGAGTGGAGAAAGAAGTGTGTGTTTCATAAAAGAAAATTGTTGAAAAAATAGTGTGAATATATGTTGCATCTCTATTTCAATAATAAATAATTGTATACATTGTATGTTGAAGCGGAATCGTGTTTCGTAAAAGAAAAATGAGTAGAGAAAGCCGTGTGAATGTAGCATGTGGCACTTCTATTTCAGTCGTATAAATTGTGTGTTGAAGGGCGAGCAGGGAAGGATATGTGATTTTAATACGTTAAAGAAAAGCAAGAACAAAGAACATGTCAATGTTATGTTTGTATAGTAAAATGGATAGAAAAAAAACTTTCTCCATGAAAAGATGTTTTCACGGTGCTCGGTCAAGTGGTGTATGTGTTGCGTAAAAGAAAAGTGAGTAGTAAAAATTATGTGAATGTTATGTTGTATAGTAAAATGGACAGAATAGACGCTTTCTCCACATATACTACGTGCCAAATTTCACGGTGATCACTCAAGTTGTATGTGTTTTATAAAAGAAAAGTGGTTATTAAAAACCCTGTGAATGTTATGTTGTATAGGAAAATGGATAGTATAAACCTTGTCCATGAAAAAATACATATATGTGCCGAATTTCACGGTCATTGGTCAAGTGGTTGAGGACAAACATATGAAGTGGCAATTCCCATACAAAATTATCTATTTCGGGGTTTCGGCTGTCCTTTGGGTTTTCCTAGTGTTATTTTTTTTTTTCTAAACCATCTCAGTATTGAGACGAAAAAGAAATTATTCAAATAGGTCTACGCTTAGTATGTTGTAGGGGACTATCTATATTTTAAAGTATTAAGTCACTAATTATTTTGTTTCTCATGATGTAATGCAAAGATTATGGGCAGCAGACTGCTGGCTTACTAAAGATCTGACACTTACTTCAGCCTTCCGTATGCCTTTGTAGTTTAATGAAACTATTTCTGTGAAAGTTTATCTGGATTAATTGGAAGCAAGTAGGAATATAAGTCTTTTGAGGAGTATTGTGCAGAAGAGTGCAGAGGGTACTGTGAATGTAAGAGCAGAAATACTATTTTCGTAAAATAAAAATCTTCAAACAGATTTAGCCGAAATTTTTGTGAGCACCTGTATGTGTTTGGGAAACAGCGTGTAGTAAAGTGCGCTACTTGAGCTGTGGTAGTAAAATGGTCCATGGGGAGAGTCCCCCAGTGTATAGCGAATTGGTTTTGGAGTGTTAAAGGGAGGAGAGTGAAAATATGATGACTGGAAAGTGCAGTTAGTAGCTTTAGTACTGACAGGTCGGTGACAAAGGGGGGCGTCATTTCTTTCTGTTGAAGTGTCCATTACTCATCATCACTTGTGTAACAATGTAGCATTGACTGGGTAACTATTCAGCACTCCTGTAACAATTACTAACCTTAAACCACAGTTTTCCTTGCCAGATTGTCTGTGTAAGATCCAGCTTTAGGAATGAAAAATAAGAAAAGCTTATGCAATATTTGGATGTCTGCTCTGTACCCACATCTTATTGTTGTATCTTTTCTACAAACCATTCGCACAAAAGCTTATTTTGTCAATTACTTAAAACGGAGAGTACCAGTAATCTCAGGCTGGATGTTGGAAATATCGACTTGTGTAAACGGCGCTGCAACACGGCGTGGGCCTTAGAAATATTCTGATCTAAGCGGTGCGTACAAAGAGGCTGAATATGGTTCAGTGCTGAATTTGTGGTTTCAAAATGCTAAACTCACCACCCCCACTCATGACAGCATGCAAGTACGATTTAAAACACCTTGTGATAATATTATCCTCCAATAATTTTATCCCTCGGTGTTTTATTTCCGATTGGAAAGAATTCGAAACAATATGTTGCTATAAGATTTGATCAGATGATACATTCGAAAACGAAATTGTAGCTGATAAATAGGGCCCTAAAAAGCTGTGAATATGCATGCAAACATACACTAAAAACTTAAAATACATTTTATGCAAATCATTTATTTTTTTCTGAGAAACTTGAAAACATGTCCTTAAAATATGTTTGCTTAATATTCTTCATTATAAACAAAGGGAGGTAAAAATAAACAAACTTATTGTTGAGAAGTAGAAACATCTGAAGCAACGAATTGCAGTTCACAAGTCACGTGACGGAGGTTTGGAAATCTACATCACATGATGATACTGGCAGATATTTAAAGGATACTAACTGGTTCGCAGTTCATGTAAGTTAATTGTAGTATTTCCATTTACAATGTCTCCAGCTTTAGCTATCTGTTCATATCCAGGATTTTTTGATATTGCACTCTGCACTTTGTTTCCCGTACACTACCGGAAACAGAACTTCAGTTGGATTTTGTTTCTTGAAACACTTGAGTGCTGCCTTTAAGGCTAGGCGTATGTTTCTAAGGAGGTAATAGCTTTAGTTAGCACTGGAAAGTGTGCAGGAAAAAAAAAATCACTTCCAGCTTATGTTTTTAAAAATTTACCTCCAGAATTTGTTTCAAACATGGAAACCCAAATAATTTTCCAGCTTATCTCGCATTCTTGATGCAACATAAGTTGACAACTTTTTTGTAATGTGCTTTCGTCAGACACATGAAGAAAGTTTCTCAAATTTGGATTAGCAAGTTTCCGAAGCGGTACGTCTGATGCTAAAAATGCTCCACATATATCAGAAGAAAATTGATCTACTTTAAATGATTACGTAGATTTCCATGGTGTTTGTCCATTACTTTTTCCCCATGTCGGAAACCTAAAAACAATTTATCTACTTTGTTCCCTAAACACTGCCCCAATTGCTTTTGCTTAGGCTCGTTTATTTTCGTGTATACAAGGGGCTGAATTTGCAGTTGCAACATTTCTAATCTTGCATGGGAAAAATGACGGTTTTATGCCACTAAACTTTAAAATTATAGAAATGTTGTTTTTATTAGAAAAGCCAAAATATGCATTTATATGCAAGATCAAATGCGGTTCAATAAGTTTACAAACTGATGTTTCAGAATTGTAATTATAACACAGGAAAAAAATGTCTAAGTGCATTAACTTCCGGGCTCTACTGGTAAATTAGCCGCATACAAATCCCTGTTTCTCTAGTTGCCCTCCTCGTGTGGAGGTCTTAAACCCCCACTAGGAGTTACAAGTGGGCGCTGGAATCAGATGCCTCGAGGGTCATAGAGAGCAGCCAGGATTAGTCCAATTAGTCCGAAGCCTTGTATATTAAAATGAGGTCGAAATAAACAAAGGAAAGGTGATGATGAGGCAGTTAGTGGAATTAATGGCGGGACCGGAAAAACGTGAGACATCCTTGTCTATCACAAATTCCACATAGGCACACCACCACCCTCCCCCCAGGATGGGTGATTTGCCCGAAGACTTGTATGGGAGTGAAGGAGATAATAGTGAAATGAGGGTGAAGTGAATGAAAGGAAGGGTAATGATGGAGCAGTTGGAGTTAATGGCAGGAGAATCCGGATAAAACAAGCCCAGGTGTGTCCACACAAAATCTAATCAAGGCTTATCACGCCTTGCAGTATTGTATAATTAAACAAACTGTGGACTCACATTGTAAATATCATTGTACCCACAACAGCATATTAATTAGGATATAAGCATCGCTCGCGCATGTAAACAACTGCAAGTACCACTCCACATCTGTAGCTCACTGCGAGAAAAAACAAAACAGTTGCGTTATACTACACCTTCACCTTGTTGTCTGCATGTATTTGCAAGGCAATACCTCGCTATAAGTTCGCAGAGTACTAAGTTGCGTTGTTGTTTACTCTTGTTTGGCAGTTGTTTGCACAGTTGATGGCCGTGCTGCACTTCTGACGTCAGTGTCCACCTAACCAGTATCGTATGCGAGCGCACATTTCTCCGGCCTTTATTAATTAGTATATAAGTTTAAGGGTGCGAAAATGCTAGCGGCCTAGGTCTTGAAAGTACGTAATACAGGAGTGTAGGTTATTGTTGGTAGAGTGAATACGGATAGCACATTGCCTGCAATGTCAACAAAATCTAAATGAAATCTTACTGTCTTCCAAAAAATGTATTTGCAGAACACAGTAGCGGCCAAGTATCAGCCGCCATTACATTTTGTGTCAACCTTAAAACTGTCAATTCCCCTCCTAAACGACAGGTGGACTAGATATTGTCTAGTTGTGTAAATGAAAGTAGAGTGATTAAATTTGTGAGGCTGATATGCAAAGAGGGGAATGTCTGCTCTAAGCTCGAGTTGGTGAAACAATCCCTACGTCGGCATGACTGCGCACGTGGTTGTGTTAACGTAAACAAAAACAAGTAGCTACTTTCTCCGCCACGCGCTCCGCTCCACGGAAGGCGAGGAGTTTTAAGGAATCCAGTTTTTGATAGGAAGCTATTAGTCAAACACATCAAAACATGGTGCAGGAGGGATGTTGAGGTATTGTTCTGATAATATGGAGGGGAGAAAACGATGCTGATGAAAGAACGGTTTCATCGAACATGACAGATGAGCGTCGTACAACAATCCGACAGTTTCCCAAAATAGGGACTGTGTAGAAGAGAACTGTGTAGCACAATGTGTGTAGTAACTTCGCTGATAAGGAGGTTATATATAACATACACAAGAAGTTCCCGGTTCGATGTGGTTGGTCAATTCTTATTTGATTGGAGCCACTTTCTACTGTAAACAACCCAAAAATAAGTCGCTTAGCTACCAAAGTTTTCCAAGGAATGCAACACGAAAGCCCTTTTTTTTACCTTTTCAGGGAATCCACAGTTCCCTTTATGTGGAACATTCTTAGAAGATTTAGAATTTCTCCAAAATGGCTCTAGCGATTTTGATTAAAATAACGTGTAATATATTTTAGACAAATGAAATGCATATCTTGAATTTCCTGGAAAGTCCTCAGAAGCCGTCTACACCTGGGTGACTATTGCATAACTGGTAAACCACAAGAGATGGACAATCTTATTGTGCAAAAGATGTAGATCTCGTTAAAAGAGGGGCCCTAATGACCTAGCTGTCGACGGGCCCTTAAACCCTACTCACTCACACGCTCACTCGTCAAAAGACAATGTTTATGTCTAATGCATCTTTTTGTGGAGTGAAACATTTCGGAGATATTGCTTATTTATCTGAATTTTGCAATACTTTCGCTTTTTTTTATCTCTTGGCCAATCAAAGAGAACAAAAAAAAAAAAAAAAATCAGCAATAACATTTCTTGAATTGTTTATCCTGATTAGCATGAAGTAGAAAGAGGAATAAGTGTTTGTAAGAGTAGTCGGTGTAGCACGAGAGTACAGAAAGTCGTGTGAGTGAAACACATCTGATTTTTCAATGTTTCTCTGCATATTAGTCCGTATGCTACAGAAAAATGATTAGCTGGAGATAGAAAAGCGAGCTGGAGTAGGACATTAAATCTTAAGTGTTTGTTTTAGAAAATAATAAGACATTCTATGGAACAGGGGATGTTACCTTAAAACATCTAAGTATAAAAGATGTGTCATGTCACGCCATTTTGTGTGGAAGGGTTGCTAAGATAGATCAATGGGAGAGGGATTTGGCTTAGAAAGAGGAACAAACGAAGTGAGAAGGTGCAAGACAAAAGACTGGATGTGAGTGCCCAAGAGACTAGCTGGAAAAGGGTCAGTTTGGAACAGAGAAGGGGGAAGCTTCTAGGACACTGCTTCAGGTTCTCTTCAGATGGACTTAGAGATAAAGGGAATATTTCAGACATGCATTAACATTCTGAAGAGAAGGAAGAAAAAAATCCTTGGTTTTTCCTCTTGGTAAAATACTGTGACGTTGAGGGGATATAAACCCTTTGTTTCAGATTTCAGTATTGATGTAGTCGCAACCTTGTGCAGAAACATTGGGTTATATAAATAAAAAGTGACTATGTTCTCAAAGTTCATACTCTACTTAAGGGGACCTAGTAAGGCATATAATGACAATGTTAAAATTCAACCTTTCAAGGAACATTTTCTCAGAAACTATTTATTCTATCTACTTCATATTTTACAGCACATCATATGAACTTCTGTACACGCTTAAACACGTGTTTTTTTAAAATAATTATTTGAAGAGTAAATGTTTTTTGCAGTAGTCAATATAATACTAATCACTTAAACATTTCAAAAGTATAGATAATTTTAAAATTTGGCCCAGTTAAAATGTATGTCATTTACATAAACATAACGCCTAAAAGTATGAGCTTTCTATGTCTAACAGTGTCTGAGAAAATGTTCCTTATCTATCAAAAATTGTAATTTTGAGATATCGCGCTTCAAAGTTAGAACTAACCTTTTCAATAAATTCCAGCACCATAAGAGATATAGGTTAGGTTGCCATGATAAATCACTAATCAGTGTTACCAAAAATCAGCATGGTCATTTCAAAAATTGCCCACAATATTTCCCTCCCAAAACACCGGGAACTAAAAATATATTAATTACGTTGATAGCGAAAACGAATTTCAATAAATTTACTGAACACGCCCACTAAAAGCAGCCCGTTGGTAAATACTCTATAAAAATCCTTATATAGTGATATCAAGATAAACATTTAAGCATTTTACTCAGAAAATTCTCTAGTATTTTTACTTACAAAAAAAAAAATGTATTTGTAATCATATTTGCCTTACCGGGTCCTCTTAACATCATTTTCTGGAATATATTCAGCTCAAGGAATATATTTTCGTAAGAATATAACCTATCTCAAGCGAGTATAAACTCATTTCCTCGGCCATCTTGATCGCTTAAATGTTAAACTGCATTCTTTGACCATATAGCTTCCTTGATTCAGTGGTGCCGTCGATCATCTACCCATGGTAGATAAGGGAAAGTATTATACTCCTCCCCTCCCAAATTTCGAGGTCGAGATTACATTGGAAAATAATGTTTTGAGACTTACTGAAACCTAAAATACATTTTTAGGAAAATATCTGTGAGTGTGTGTCTGTCTGACTGTGCATTTTAAAACGATAAATACCAAATTTACTATTTTGAGTTCAGTACCTTCCTTTGATGCGACACGATTGTTTTCGAGAAATTCATTCACCCCAAATTACCCTTTCCATGGAAACATTTTTATTTTCTCAAAAATGGCTCTTAATACTTTATTATAGCCCATACATTAAAGGTGTTTACATGACAATGTGTATTTTAAACTTTTTATGGAATAACTTATGAGGTTATTTATTCTGAATGTTTATTGTATAATTGGAAAACCGAAAAGAGATAGAAAAAAGTAGATGTCAATTACACAACGCATGTCAAGCAGTGTTCAAGATAGTCTTTGTTTATTGTTTCGGATTATCAAATACTTACACTTAGATCAAGTAGTAAGTCGCCATTTTTTTATTCTCGTGGTCATGCAAGCACCTAGGAATTTAAAGCCATCGATAGCGATAGGCTCTTTAAAAATCTCCTATCGCTTTAGCTTTTTATATTGTTCTTATAACTACAGTCAAATGTTAAAGGTGCAATGAAAGTTCATTTCTATTAACAGGAAGTCGATAAAAGAACAAGCTTTTGTAACGATACCTTGTGGAAGATAGACTAGAAAGTAATGTGATACAACACATCGGATGTTTAAATAAAACTGCTCAGGGTTGCTTAGAAAGTCTTAGCAACAATGTAAAGGCAATGAAAGAATTGAAGACTTAATTGAAGAAACATACACAAAGATTAAAATTGAATTAGCAAACTTTAAATAAAAAAAGGTGATGGGGGAAAATACATCAGTCAAGTGCTAATCCTTGAGGTGCTGGATGGAAATTCAACTTTTAACTACTGGATTCCTAGGAGGTTTACACAATTTTCGGCAACAATAAGTTTATTTATAAATAAATAACATTAACATATATAGAAGCTTAATTAAAGTTGACGTTCAACAATTATTCTATAGGTAATGCTTGGCACTGTATTGGCTGATTGTTGCCACCATTCTTTGAACATGGATGCTTGGACCTTTTACTTTCCTTTCATTACTTAAGGATGTGCTCTTCTGCACATACTCTTATCTGAAATAGATAACTTACTCGAAATGTTTTATTCTTACCAGAGTATTTACCCATAAGTGAAGTATGCTAAACGTTATTTGTGTCAATCATTGAGTATAAGTCATTACATATACGTAAAGGTATTGTCAAATTGAAATAAATAACAAGAATATCTCTGATATGGTTTACTCTAAAGAAAAAAATGCATGAGCCATATTGAGTTTTAACGAGATCTTCAGTTTTGTGCAGTAAGATTTTGTTTATCTCTTACGGTTTACCAGATATAGAAAGATCACCCAGACTGTAGAGGACTTCTGCGGACATTCCCAGAAAATTCAACACATACATTTTATTTGTCATAAAAATAACTTAAACATATCGTATTTTTAGGTGTCTCCTTAGCGCAGTTGTTTATCAAACGGAAAACCCGGGTTCGAATCCCGGTACCGGCGTGAGAATTTTCTGAGAGAACTGCATTAGTTTTCATGCTTACTGTACTTACGGAGGTAGAGAAAGTAAAATTTACAAGTTTTTAGATAATTGACTATGAATTGCGAATTTTAGTCACACAATCCAATATGTTTCGCTATATTGCAATCCTTAAGTAATGTTTTGTTGCATTTAAACTGGGCTGGTGTTCTTAGAATGAAATCTTCTAGAACTAAGTTCAACCGAATATCCCTACTGATGATCGCAGTTCTGATTCTGGTTTTCTTCTTTTCTCTCTCAAGTTGCTAATCGATCTTTACATTCACTGCATCTCGTGATTAATGACATGATGCACAGAAAACTCTTTTCTCCCCCCTCGTCTTCCCTGATTTTTTCTTTCCCGCTTTTTCTCCCTTGCAGTACCCCTTTCTTTTGATTCTACCCTTTTCTCCGTCACTTCATCCTCCAAACTCCCCTTTTTCCAGCTTGGAGACTAAAACCTCGCATTTTCTGATTCTTTTGTCGCACCAAATATTATTTTCTCGTTTTATGATAGGTTGCAGCTTCTTGGTCACATGCTTAGTTTGTTGAGAAATGAAACATCTGCAACACGCATGGTGTGAAATTTTACGATTATGTTCAGGAGAAATTATTAGTAAAAAAATTAAGTATTCCTTTTACTTATTCATACAGATGGAATTGTACAATTCTAAGAGCAAAGTAAGAAAAACACGAGCTGGGGGGGGGGGGGGGGGGCGTAAATATGAATATGCTGTGAAAAAACTAAATTTTTGCTTCGCCTAAATTAAATTGAAAATATTTCAAAATTTATCATAAAGTTTGTTTTTCATGGATTTTGTGATAATTACCAGAATTACAAGCATTTAAAAGTGTATATATTTACTAGGTTTAACAGGTAGGAATTATTTTTAATGCTTATTTTCTCGAATGTTCTTTTTTCCCATACTCGTAAAAGCCTTTCATTTCAAACGCATTTCACAGACTTGGTTTAAATTTGTTCCTAGTGTATCAAAATGCATGCTTCTTAATGCAAACCACCAGCTTTTACATAATATTTATATATCTTTTGTAAAAAAAAGTTAAATATGATAAAATATTTTATGTTTTGAAAGCAACTCATCCCATAAAAGAAGTTGTGGTTCTGATTATTTCTGGGAGCATTTTTAATATGTTATTACAAGTATTAAATATCTAATACGACAGCATTGAATTACAAAGGTAATTAAGGTCACAAATATGTATAATTATAACAAGTAATCAATAGAGCTGGTAGAAATGTGAAATTTAAACTATAATAAATTATTCTTACTGATTGATATTCTCCATATTTACGTAACTTTTGCGATTTGGTCATCTGCATAATGCAGGTCTGGGTAACTGGTGCTCAGAAAGCGTTAAATGCTCACGATCGTGGCTGATTACCGTTTGTTTAGCAGGTTAAAAAATAAAGGTCACTTACAGTATCGCGCTAGTCGCCCAGGCCTGTTATAATACAAATCCTTGAGCGAGTATGATACTGCTGTTATTTAGGCAACTACTCTGCCTTACCTGTGTGGCGTGTAGCTGGTCCTGAAGGGGCAGAAGATCGCTTCGGTGAAAAGCATATGGTATCCATGCACTCACTGCGAAAACTGGCAGGAACGTGTTTCTAAGGGGCTTAGTTGAAGATAGCATAAAGTAAACGGTTGCTGTAATAACAGTTTCTACATTTCTCCGTTTATTTTTTACTACTCGCATATTTTCCGCAAGTTGAAAATAAATCTTTCACTCAGAACGTTTTGTTACAGATTTGGAAATGAAACTAACCTAAAAGAAGATTCGTAGAAAAACGCGTATTAAACTGTTTGTTCCCTTGTAAGGCAGAGACTTTGTCGAAATTGGCTATAAGAAGTTATAATACCAATTTTAACGATATTTGCTTAATAAAATGTAGGTATGTATTGTATTTTCTGCAAATTGTATATGAAATCCTTTGTTTTGAACAACTGGTAAACCAGGGGAGAAAGGCAAATTATTCATACAGAAAAAAACGTGGATGTCATTTAAACACATTTAGCTCTCGCGTAGCGTTAACCATTTGCGAGATATTCGTTTTTAAACTTGTTAATGAACAGAATTGGCAAATTGTGTAGTATTTTGAAGTTCAGGTCGTCCTTCGGTTTTTTCAGGTGATTATTCAAAAAGTGGAATTTTCAAAGCTTTCCCCTTTTCTTTACTTGAACATCTTAGTATTCTCCCTTGTGCCCAATGTAAATTTCGTATACATTAACTATTTAGTGTCTCAGTTACTTACTGGGGAAGTATTGCATTCCAACCAAAACTTCGATATCAAAATTTCATCAGAAATATTTGCTTTGGTCATTGCTGAATCTAAAAAATATCATTTTTAGAAAACATGCAAATGAAAAATATTTCGAAAATGTTGATATTTTCAAAAATAGCCCTAATAAATTTGATTAGAATACCATATGGTTTAAGATATTTTTAGAAGAAACGAAATTTTCAAATATATTGAACTTTCTGGGAACAGCCTTTGAGGTCTTCATTCTGAATGACTTGCATAACTGGTAAACCTTAGGAGGTACACACAAGCTTACGACACAAAAAACAAAAGCAAGAGTAATCTTAAAGCACAAAATTTGTGACAAATTTCAATCTTTTTAAGTATGCTTTTTGCTGTAGAAATCAGGGACTAAAAATCCCGTAATAGCGTAAAAACTGATTTAACTGTTTGACTTACCAGGGAAATTTGCTGAAAACTCCATCGCGTGGGGAAAAAATGCCAAAAGGAACCATAATTTTAAAATGGAAACAATTTTAATTACAATTTTTTTGATAGCTATCAAACGTGTGAATAAATTTGAAAAATATAGTTTTTTGATATTTTTGGAATCCAATCCCAAGGTCCTGAGGATGCCAAAATGTGGTGTTTATTTTGGATTTTGACTGTAATAAACTTGATTAGAATACATTTTCAAATTATATCAGAAGACTGACTTAGGTTAAGGTAGCGATGATGATAAAAATAATAGTAATGATGGTGATGATAATATTAATAAATCGTAATAGTAAAGAATAGTAGTGACAATAATATTAATAGTACAGTTCATGCAATTGTAAAATGGTTTTATTTTGTGATACATTTTCATGACACATTCACTAAACTATAACGAAGTTGTAGCATGTTTATGTTGGTATGAAGGTAGCAATTTAATGAGACGGAGGTGTGCGTGAGACACCTTTGTCAGTCAGTGACGCCCCCTCGCGTGCACTTGTCACCAATTGCTGTCACGCGCTCCATTCTCCATCAAATTATATTTAAACATTTGTTTGCATTAAGAGCGATCCTGGAAATAATGACCTCCTTTGCCGGGTACCTGTGTGTTTAAAGATGACATTGTGATCATGCTGTACACACTGGCTTAACTCACACATGTACTTAGGTCAACTTAAGTAGTAATTTATATTGAAACATAGCGCATAAATGCCCCCTCTTACAAGGCTGGTCGGAGTTTTGTTTTAACTTTCAAGGCCGTAATTTATAAGTACATAAATATTGCACGAATTGTATTAACGTTTTTATTCACGTAAACATATTTATGCAATCGTACAATAAGAAAAATTGTTACTGTATTCAGTAATGATCATAATTGATTCATTATGGCAGGCTTGCGAATAATAATGATATATTTTCTATAGAACTACGTAATAATGTATTCAAGTTGCCGTGGAAAATAGAGAGAAAATAGAATCATTTTTTCATAAGCCTTCCTTCGAGATGCAAAAACCTCTGGACATTAAAATCTCAATTTATACCATGTTGCACTGATAATACGCTACTACACAGCCCGTAACACCTGGTCACTTCTCTCCCAGGTGACTTTTACCGGTTTAACACGCCAGGTAATAAATGAAGAGCAGAAAACAATGAAAACATCTCATTTACATACCAAATTATGAAAACACTCGCTTAGATTAGCTGTGGTTGCTGAATTGTTTAATGATTTACTTGCTACAATTTCGAATGCTAAGATTACGAAACATGTTGCATCTAACACATGGATAATCTTAATAGTATTTCACTCCTAAAAGTTGCCGCACGAAAAGGATCGTTTGCTTAGCGAACCCGTAGAAAATCTTCGTGTAACATCTATAAAAATATTAAATTAAATAACAACTTTGGTAAGCATCCGACTTTTCGTTTTTGAACATCACACACACACACACACACACACACACACACACACACACACACACACACACACACACACACACACACACACACACACACTAAATTTAGCTTTTTTTTTGTTTTGTTAGTTTTTGTTGGTTCAGAGAACCTCGAAAGCCCGTTTTTGAAGGAATAAAAGAATAATAAAGAGCGAAATATTTAATGCAAAGGTTTGTGCTGTTGTTGGAAGCATTCTCCTTGCATCCTTCAAAATATTTTAACATGCCTTCTGTTATTTTCATATTAAATTAGCATTTAACAATACAATAAAGGTATTGGTAACTATTTATATCATAAATGTATATATTTCCTTCAGTATTATTGTAGTTTCTTTCATTTCTTTTTCAAAAATCAAAATCCATGCAGTTGTAGTCTAACTAAATCGCACAATTCACGCGTACTTCTTGCTGTTTATTTTACGTGGGCTCTCCCCATCCTTTATCACAGTCACATTTGATTGCAGTATTAAATTCACGATCGGTTTTGAATGGATGGCCAATTCCTTTTCGTCTGGCCTTTAACAATCGTGCCTATTATAATCACTGACTTTTAGACGCCTGTGACAGGGATACCGGCTTAGGAATTAGAAATGTGGCATATGTAGCAATATGATTTATGCAATAGAGGTTTGAGAGACTTACACGTAAATGGATGGTCCGTATTACATATTCCCTGAATTTTCATCTCTAGTCGTTCTCCGTGGCCTAGGGGTAACTGCTAGCCTCTGGTTCCAGAGGTCACGGGTTCAAACTTAGCGGAGGGCGATGGAGGTTTTGGGTCGCAAAATGCTTTCTTTGGAAGCCTTGGGCCCGTGTTGTAGATTTATAGCACGTAAAAGAAACTCAGGCCTCTTGAAGAGGCTTCTGAGGAAACTTAAGCGATCGTTCAAGCCTAGAGTTGTAAAACTACCGTAGAGTAGATTCCGATAGTTTTCGAATTGGTCAGTTGAGAACCTTTGCACATCTGTCGAGCGTTTCCTCGTATCGATTGGGCTATTTACATTATGTGATCACATTTTACTAGATTCCTCTAGAAATCGAAGTCGTATTTTGTATTGTTTCACCAATATACCGGCAATCCTACCATTTACTACGACTTTTACGTACTTTAAGCTACCGAACCGTAGTTTTGATAGAGCGCAACTCTATTCACGCCCAATATATAGGGTTATCGAGAAGTCGCTCCGCAGCTCTCATATAACCAAGATTCCCTTAGAGGCGGAAGTTTCGGTGGCAGCACTGGCTGCCACGTGATGTTCTGCGACGTAAAAGATCTGAAAGGTAATGTAGATAAACAGGCTAGTAATGTGTAGACACCGGCGAGCTGCGGAGGAACTTATTGATAACAACCCTTTAGAAAGGAACGCCGAGAACCACAGCAGTTAAAAAGCCTCCGTAAACACAAAATCAACTTCAATTGCTTAAGGGGAATATGTAAATGTTAATAAGATAGACTTTTTTAAGAAAATCTGGCACTTCCGAGACATTCCAGATTCACAAGGGCAAGCGCTATGGATTTACGATTGGGCACCTTGTGTTGATCTTGGTCCTGCCAGCAACAACGCAGCTGATTTACAGTTCATCTATGAAATGGCCCGCGCGATCTCTCAACTTAACCTCATTTGATTTATTTTTTGTGGGGTCGCGAACATGAAACATCAGCTGATTCCTTTGGCTAGCTATCACTCGTCGGAAATACACCGCACAGCCAAATAGCAAGCCTTCCTCCAGGGCGAGGCAGTATTATGCTTATGGTGGAAACCGCAGTGCAACAGTGAAGCAAAACTTTCGTTCCATGTGTTTATTATACGCTATTTATTTCTTCTACCTAATGTAAGTAGCAAAAATTATTGCAGTCCAACTCAAAATTCGTCGGCCTGGGTGGCTCAGTTGGTTAGACGCTGGCCTACAGATCCCAAGGTCGCGGGTTCAAATCCGGCTCAGACCGATGGTTTTTAAGTGTGCTTAAAAACGACAGCTCCATGTCAGTAGATTTACTGGCATGTAAAAGAACTCCTGCGGGACACAATTCCGGCACACCGGCAACGCTGATGTGATCCTGGCAATTGACAGCGTCGTTAAACAACAAAATAATATTTGTTTTAATCAACTCAAAATTCACCGTAAATACAGCTTTGAAGCTCGCTGAACCTCCCTCCCAACCCAAGGATGTTTTGAAAAATGACATATATATATGTCTGTGTCCTGAACGACATAAAAAACGTAAAGTCGGCTAAGGTGGAGGGGGACTTCGGCACCGGAACCCTTTTTTGTACCTGTACCCCGAGAAGGCGGGGTGAGGTGAAAGGAGACAGAGGGTTTCGGATCCAGGAGCCACGGCAGCAGAGGCAGGATCCCTGGATGTAGGCTTGCATATACCACCGGAGGGATAGCCACATCGTGGCAGAGAGGTTAGACCATTTGCCTCTCACCAAACCGACGTGGGTTCAATCTCAGGCGACCGCATATAGGATTTGTGGTGGAGGAATCGGCACAGGGACATATTTTCTCCGGGTTCTCCGGTTCCCCAGCCATCTCATTCCACCGGTGCTCCATCTTCACTCCATGTATTACAAGTGTCACCGCCTGCGGTACCACATGTAGTAAAACCGGGCGTTAAACGGTACTAAAATTGGAGTCTCTCGTAGGGAGACGAAGGTTTATAGTGAGCATGATCTTTCCCTGCCATGCATCACCGAGGCACCAGTCGACACGTAGCCCTGAAGAAACCAAGTGGATGAAGGGTGAACTCAAACAGAAGTGAGGTGAAATGGTGGAAGAGGAAATTTGGGGGATGAAGAAAACCTCACCATTCAACCAGTGAACCGGGGATCGAATCCAGTCTCCCGAATACGAGTCAAGTGCGCTACCGCCTGCGCCACTTCGTTCCATAAAAGTCGGATAGAAGCCAAACATGGTATCTATCATTATAGGTATAAAAATGATTGTTCAATTCACATTATGCTACTTATAGTACACGTTTGACCAGAAATATATCTCAAATAAACAAATTAGGTGTTGCTTGAATACATACTGTAAGGTTTTCTTACTACCCATGTGGAAGAAAAGACAGTTGGTAATATGTTGGTCGGAGACAATTTAAAGATGAAACAACCCATTTTAACACTCCTGAACAATGTATTTGACGTAAATTGTTCTATATTTTTGGGATAGCAAGTTGAAACATTATGATATTGATTAAAAATTGTTAGAATAGCTTTCAAAAAATTAATATCATTTTTTCTAAGCGAAGAGTAGTTAGGAGTTCCTAAACAAAGTAGGCACTTAATCTTGAAATATTAAATTCGAAGATTTGTCATCTATTTACGGCCTACTAAATAGGTACGTTATTGGGAAAATAAAAAATCTGATGTTAATTCACATGACTATCTTTATCCGATTAGGACAATGACAAGGAATTAAAAATAAATAAAATAAAACGTTACAAAGTTTAGGATAGGAGAATATACTTGAAGCTTTGCTTGACTTGCTTAAACAGCTCAGATTAATGTTTGAAATTTAGATTCCTTACGATAGGTAATTGGTAGAGAATTTCATGAAATAAATCTAAAGTAAGCATTAAATATAATTTACATATCCAGATTAAAACTCTGTATAACACAGAAATAGTTTGTTAGATTTGCAACAGGAACAAATAACAGACTGATGTCTTACATTAAAATCGCATTTAGAGATAATCTTTACATGTTCAGAAGTTTTTAATATATAGATATTCTATACAGGTGCATATTCAGCGACACAATTCATCATACTGTAGATGTGACAAGAAATGTCTTTAAGACTAGCCAGAAGTAAGGACTGCAGAAGTCGTAGGCAAGGCAATGGCAAGGAAAGAAGAAAAATGATCCATTAATCTCTTGTGTGGAAAGAGAGAGAGAGAGAAAGTAGCAATGGGTCTTGTGGCGCCGGCGTCTAACGGCCGAACAAAAGAATGTAGCGGGAGTCACCCTGGCAAACTTGGGAATCAAAGTAGCATGCATAAAGAATTTTTTCTCAAGACGTTGACTCTTTTCAGAACGGCAGTGCTCTATTTGCGTTGCACGGTCACCCAATCACTGCTGAGTGTTCCATTCCAAATGTATGTATGTCGTGCTATCAGTGACGAAAAAGGTTCACCCATACGTAGAAGCTGTGTTCAGTTGTTTAATTTGAGGCAATGCATCGATGAAAATGGGGGAAGGGGTTATGAACACATTAGGAGGCTGAGGAAATAGAAGATCTATGGGTATCTATGATTTCGGGAATAAGAAACAGGAACGAAAATAGTGCAGATACCACACTTAGTATTGTGACAAATGACACTTTCACTTCTAAAATGACACTTCTAAAACTGAATCACAAAAACACAGCCTACAAAACTTTGGCTGTTCGTAGAAACAACTCCGACGCGACGATTAAATGTCTTTAACTGTCTGAGAATGCACACGCTCAAACTCTCAACACACGCGTAAAAACTAACTCAACTCTGAAAAACTGCTCTAACATTATCTCACTCGCTTATATAACCGAGACGAAATGTCGGCGAATTCTCTGGAAAGTACACATTTTCTCGACAAGCCCGGCACGAGAACAGCTTCCAGAACCCTATGGAATCACTCTGTTCTAACACACTCATATTCGTCTTTTTCTGACGTTTCATTGTCGTCGGGCCGCGTATTTACGCTGATGTGAGATAGTTTACACCTAGCTTATTAACTTATTTTGAGCGGCGGCTGACGCCCGGCGTCATATTCTTTCGGTTCACCGTCATTTTCCAGCAACTTCAACACCAAGAAAATGTTTTAAAATTTTCAACCGTTTTTAGTTAGTTAATTATTCTTTGTAACCCTCTTTCTAGACATTTTACTATTCTAACCTCTTGTACCATACAACGAAACTTTCTGCAAACGCTTATCTGAATTAAATTGTATAAATTAGGGGAAAAAAAGCTGTGTACATATGTGGAAGTTAAACATTAAATTTGTTAAGGAAAAGGTCCACGCACGCTCATACACAACGTTAATATGTTGAAAACCTTCCGAATAATAATTGAAACATTGAAATTTTTTCGTGTTGTTTTTATTTTTTGAAAAATGACAAAGACGGTATGTTTGTTTTATTTGCATGGCCAATAAAGTGCATTCTTGGAGAGCTTATGTAAGCAGCTTCACGCCGAATAAATATTTTATAACTGCTGAACCGTTCAATATACTCGTAAAATGCAAATCCTGTTAAAACAGTTTGTCGTTTGACGAGCTACTAATGCTCTTTTGTTTCTTGTAACGTCATGCAATGAATTTGGAATTTTACTTTCACTCTTGTGGTGGAATTTCGGTAGAAAGTAAAAGTTTGTCTTATAAGTGCGTTTACTATTTTCTATTAAAACGCCTTATGCGTTAGACGCTTTTGCATTTAAAGATGTCATTGCACATGAGACTGATATTGTTGACAAATTTGATAGGCAAAATAAACTTCTGCCTGCTTCCAAATATGGAGTCATTTTCGGTAATATTAACCACTTTTATTCCTATCTTGGTTATCTATTGTTTTATCCCTAATATGTATTTCAGTAAAATAAATTATTTGATATTTCAGTATTAATTTTTGATTTTCTTGTTTTTAGGTAAGATCTCCGTAAGCAGCTGGCCCGAAAATAAGAGCCTAATACTGAAAGTAGCCAACAGGTAGGACATTTTTGTACAGTAGAAATAGTTTTTAACTCGTATGCCTATTTCGAAATAAGATCAACTCGCCTTATTTTGTTTTGAAGCAGGGTGTGCAGGTAATAATTTTAAACCAATTAATATGATTTTTTTTTCAGTCTGTGATATTAATACCTGAAAAAATAAAAATATGAAATGTGTCTATGTTTCAACCCATATATCAGCAAAATGTTTGGGGCTGTTAAAGACAGTATCAAACAGAAAGCCTCAAGAAGCAAAATATTTCATTTCAATTTTAAATTGCACTTGTAGATTTGGAATTTTTTTTTTATTTAAAAGAGATTTGAATACCAACTCCTTTTTTCCCTTCAACGCACGAGTTTTATAAGAAATAGGAAGGGAATTTCCAATTTTATTTCGCTATTATTTTATCAAACACCTTTCACTTTAACCATAACAGTATTATTACCGTTATTTTCAGAAAACTGCCTATTTTGGGCTTGAAGAGGAGTATGATATGTTGCATAGGTACATTTGTTTAATTTTTCCGCAACGTTATTTTTAATACTTATTTTTTCTCACGAAAAGAACTGACATCAATATATGCAAAAAAATGTAGTGTGAAACATCAGACGGGAAATGAAGTAGTGTTTTCTTGTATTACAGAATAACTGATAAGAAAATGCCATTACCTTAGATAATAATATACAGGGTGGAAGTGAAATGATCCGTCAGACTTCAACAACGAATTTCTCATGTTCTGAATAACAAGAAAGTCTAATACCAAAATGTTGAAAAGTTTATAGTTTTATAGAAAAAAATACTCCACTTTTATCCATTGGACATGGTTACAAAGTATGCGCCGGTTACAACGGCTAAAGATTTGAATGTTTAATTTGAATGAGGTAACTTCGATAGAATGATTTGCCTGAATCCTGTTATACATAACGGGAATGTAAGGATTTGCCAGTGGTTGAGAAAATGGCGTGAGTGTACCATACCAGATTTTATCGTAATTACGACGATAGGAATTAAATTCTCAGTGAGCTACACTCAAGGATATGGGCAATATAAAAGTCTCTTTTATTACGCCGTCCTTGGCCCATACACAGAAGCACATTCAGATAAATATACACACCAACGCTTCCCTTGCACAAAAAGGTCTAGAACATCACTTTTTAAAATAATTTATGGCGCAATAAAAAAGTTGCGCCA
This sequence comes from Tenodera sinensis, assembly GCA_030765045.1. Taxonomy (NCBI): domain Eukaryota; kingdom Metazoa; phylum Arthropoda; class Insecta; order Mantodea; family Mantidae; genus Tenodera; species Tenodera sinensis. Next base: position 113,058,888 of record CM060969.1, read on the forward strand.
GAGATGTTGGCCCATCAGCGTTTCTTACTACTGCTCTTGAAAGGTGATTAACATTGTGTGACATTAACGAGCGGCATCTTAATTGTGGACAAGGAATCGTTCCTCTTCACCGTAAATCCACAGTTAACTTGTCTACTACATCATCTACCTATCATTTCGAGATCGGAAACAAATGAATGTGCATAAAATATAACACTAACAATACTAATTTATTACATTCTTTCCCACCTACCTATAGTATATAGTTGTATTTCACCAAAAAAATTGGTATCGAAATTTCAGCCAGTTGGAGGAATTGGTGAAGCGATATGACGCGAAAATTTCCACACCGTAAAGTACTACATATGAGAGAAAGTTTGTCATTCTTATTTAACCCGACAAAAAGGCTTTAAGAAGTTCACTAACCCTAGCATTAATAGGGAGTTGGGTACTTTATACCCACCTTCTGTAATTTTCTAAATTGTCTTTTAATCTTTTGATTAAAGGCTATTAATAGTCATTGTCATTGTCTATTGTTGAATTGCATAATTGTTTCAAAGTTTTCATTGTTGATCTTTTTGAGAAAAAATGAAATGTCATGGTGGTCATAAACTACTGCCCCATAGGTATAATGTAATTCATGTAAAACAGTAAAAAAAGTCTGATGTATTGCGCTCACATGAGTTTCTCTACTCTTGTACTAACAATTCTTACCAACTCTTATTCCTATATCTTCTTTGTGTTAGTTGACATAAACATTTGTACAAATTATCTTATTGCTTATTTCCTTACAGATGCAAGGGGAATATTAGAATACAGTAGGTTTTGTGCGATAGTCATAAAAAAGTGAACAACGATGATCCATTTCACCAAAGTTCTAAGTTTTCCGAAACTCACATAACAAGGAATATCTCCTAAGTGGTTCACCCTAAAAGAAAATTTATTGAGACATAAATTGTGTATTTTAGCAAGATCTACATTTTTTGTATAATATGATCTGGTCTATCTCTAACGGTTTACCAGTTATGCAAAAGTCGTCCAGAGTAAATACGACTACAGGGGCTATAGCCAGAAAATTTAAGATATACATTTCATTTGTCATCAGAATATCTCAAACATATGACATTTTAATCAAAATCGTTAGAACCATTTTCAAGAAAATCAAAAGTTTCGAAAAATGTTCCATGTAAAGGGTAGTTTAGGGTGGGGCTATTTTCTTGAAAATCTTCGTGTCGCATCCTTGAAAGACATTAAACTTAAATACCAACTTTGGTTTTTAACCGACTTTTCCACAGACTGACACACACACGGACCGTTTTCTAAAAATACTTTTTTGGGTTCAAGGAGTCCCAAAACATATATTTCCGGTGAAATCTCGACATCGAATTTTTGGGTGGAATACAATACTTCCTCTACTTATCAGTAGAAGAAGTAAAAATTGCTTTTTTGGATTCGAGAGACGGTGCTTTTAATGTATCAGAATTTTGGTGTATTGGTTCTACCAGAAACTGATGCTCAGTGAAATAAAACGCTTCCATTAGGACAAATTTGCCACAGAGGCTTCTGAAAGGACATGTCTCACATATGTGGACAATGAGCGATAGTCCTCTTTGGCTGCAGATGATTGAACTCCACTGAAGGAGTGGCATCTGTCAAAGAAAGCCATTCTTCAGCAAGTTTCTTTTTCAAATGACCTACGTGAGAGCGTGTTACGTATTTATAATTCATTACACACCTCAGAAGCTCCCATTACGATTTTTAAAAAGGGTTTCTACAGTGTCTCTGGACGATGAAAACGGCTATGCAAATGTACGCTCGGTTTACATGACAAAGAGCGGCCATTTCTTATTCCGGTCGGCGCCTCAAGAATAGTTTCGCCTCATGATTTTTGAACAGTTTTCACAATACGGGAGCAAGAGACCAACTGAGTGTGCGTGTCGATGAACTGAATAAGGATACTGGGGGAAAATGTTTTAGGAGACCAAGAAAATAAAATCGTTTGTTTAACAAGGAAGAAAGAGTTACTATTTGAAACTATCGGCCAATCGATGGCCATCTGTTCCGAAGATCCGCTTTCGATTCTTATTTTGGGGCCTTCCCTGCCGTTGATAAATGCTAAGGTGGTTTCTTTTCCATCATTTCCCTTAAGTGTTTTCATCTTTCGCGGCGCATGGCGGTGGCGGACAGATGGTGCGGATGCTTGCTCCAACAAAAGAGTGCTAGCGTCCGATTCTCGAGGTTGCAGATTCAAGCCAGCGGTGGGCGATAATTCTTTTCTTTCGGGCGTAAAAAGTCTTAGCACCGCTTCCTTTAGATTTCGAAGTTCGTTGTTTTAAGTTCATAGTCATCTGTTTATTGTTGCAGTAAAACAGAAGAAAGTTACTACTGGTAACCGAGCGGGATGGCGCAGAAGGTAGCGTCTGTGGCCCGCATTCGGGATGTCATGGGTTTAATTCCCGTGGCAGACTTTCCAGACCCAATGGTTTTTTTTTTTTGGGGGGGGGGGGAGGATTAACCCGATAGCTAGTCAAATGCTGGGAAGGCTTATTACATCCATTTTCCTTCATTTTACCTTCTTTCACATTTCACTTCACCTTTCATCCGTTTAGTTTTTAGAAGTTGACCTTTGTCTTCAGCTGTCTCGAACGTTGCAGGGCGAGGAATTTGCTTTCTATGAACCTTCGCTACTATACGCAGAGAAAGTGAAAATCTGACATTCCATAGCCTCGATCGTTTATTTTCATACATTTTCTGCGAAAAATAACAAAAAAGTACTTGTCTGCAGCATATTAACCGAGGTAGTGCATGCAGAAACTTTTTGTCGTAGTTACAAGGGGAATACAGGAGCCTGAAGTGACACTTAAATCATAACAAAGCATGTCATTCTATATGTTAGTTTTTAGATTCCACTCACTCTATTATATAAGCTAAAACAAAACAATGGTGACCTAGCACTCATAAAATATACGGAAGTGTTTAGAAATAGAAATCAATAACAGCGAATGCATTGGAAATGTTTAATGCCACAAGCATTTATTTCACACAATCTGTGTATCCTAAAAATATGTGCATCCTTCGTGTGCTGACTTTTTTCTATTTCTACAGAATAATATAGAATTTATTCAAAATGAAGAGGACTTCACAGGCGATTTCTAGTAGATCCCAGGTACCCGCCTGCACATTAGTCATTGTATTTGCTTCTTACTAATGCAAGTATGCTAAGAATGTGGTAGTTTAATAATCATTAAAATGTTTTGGACTAAGTAAAACATAAGGAAACATTTTCCACGTGCAGAGTACTTTGGGCGGGGGCGGTTTTTTATTTTTTTTTAAATCTTTGCGGAACATCTAACACAAAATTCCCCCATCCCAAACTATCTTTTACATAGGCTTTTTTTGGTTTCTAATTTTGAGTTTATAAAAACATGCTATTAAGGGCTTTAATTAAATTACCACAGTTTAAGATATGTTAGTGACAAATGAAATGTGAATGTAAATAGCCTAGAACAGTGATACTCAACCTGGGGCACGCGTACTCCCAGGGGTACGCGAGGACCTCTTAATGGGTACATATATTTAATTTAATCCTTCATTATGTAGTATTAAATAAGTTATAATCTATTTTAGATACGATTATGTATAATTTGAATTATACTAGGCCTAGGGGTTAGAGTGAAATGGAAAATTGTCTTTGGGGGTACGTGGATAAAAAATTGAATACTACTGGCATAAGAAGTCATCTGTATTGGGAATGACTTGCATTATCGTTAAAGCACACAATTTGAATCGAATACTTTTTTGTGGTGTTAACCACTTTTGAGTCATTCTCTTACTTTATGAAATGGGAAGTCGTTCATTTTTCCATCTCATTGTCTTGCAAAGAGAGCCAAAGTTCGAAACCATTAAACAGCGACCAGGTCAGCATCGCCTAAGCCTACAGTATTCCCCTATTCCCATTGTAATAAAGCAATATTTGCAAAATATGTGTATTCGATAAAAATAAAGTCGATAGAAAAATATTCGTTTGTAAGTTTGTACAAGAGCGAGTAGGAAAAACCATATGATGCCAACGAAATTTCTTAGTAATACTGTTCACAGAAACGGACTCATGGACTTTTTACAAAGACCCCATTTTTACTTTCTCTACTGGTAAGTAGGGGAAGTATTGTATTCCACCCAAAAATTCGATGTCGAGATTTCACCGGAAATATATGTTTTGAGACCCCCCTGAATCCCAAAAAAGCATTTTTAGAAAAAGATCCGTGTGTGTGTCTGTGTGCCAGTCTGTGGACAGCATAACTCAAAAACGAAAAGTCGGTTAAAAACCAAAGTTGGTATTTAAGTTTAATGTCTTTCAAGGATGCGACACGAAGATTTTGAAGAAAATAGCCCCACCCTAAACTACCCTTTACAGGGAACATTTTTCGAAAATTTTGATTTTCTTGAACATGGCTCTAACGATTTTGATTAAAATGTCATATATTTGAGATATTTTGGTGACAAATAAAATGTATATCTTGAATTTTCTGGCTATAGCCCCTGTAGTCGTATTTACTCTGGACGACTTTTGCATAACTGGTAAACCGTTAGAGATATACCAAGTTATACTATACAAAAAAATGTAGATCTTGCTAAAATACACAATTTATGTCCAAAGAAATTTTCTTGTAGGGTGAACCATTTCGGAGATATTCCTTGTTATGTGTGTGAGTTTCGGAAAGCTTAGAACTTTCGTGAAATGGATCATCGTTGTTCATTTTTTATATGTTAAGTGTGCAAAGGCAACAGAATCTCAAAGCTTTAAAACATTTGACTATCGCACAAAGCCTGCTGTATTCTAATATTCCCCTTGCATCTACAAGGAAACAAGCAGTAAGATAATTTGTACAAATGTTTATCTTAACTAACACGAAGAAGATATAGGAATAAGAGTTTGTAAGTGCAACACATCAGATTTTTGTTTGGAGTATTTGTGGTTAAAGCTCGGAAGGAATATCTACCATAACAGAAGATAGAAACTTGGTTTATTAACTCTGTAATGTAGGTACCTACTGGATGAAATCGACAGACAGCTCACTTGTTGATTTACAGCGACTGTTCCTTTTAAACCTTTAATATGGCCGTAAAAATAGCTCTTCTTCAGTGCCAGTCTTTCATCACGAAAATCATTTGTCATCTCATTAATCAGTCATACACTGAGACGGAGCTGAAATACTTACCGTGTAGTCTCTCCTTCATGATAAATTAGAGGAAGTGACGTCACTTCCTAATACTTCCTTTCGTAAAAAGGGTTGGCAGAAAAATACGAATTGAAGAAAGATCGCCATTGTTTGGTTTCCTCTGACTTTTGACCTGTTTTATGAATCATTGGAGGAATCCAAGCTTAAAATAAGTATCCATAAATTATCGAAAATATAAATTTGATGAGTCAGACACATAACTATTCCATGAATAATTCTGTCGCGCCGCATCGAGCGAGCTGGTTCTGCAGCAACGTAAACTTGGGGTTCGACTCTGGTCCACCTTGTGTTTTTCATGGTTTTCGAAAGCTCGGGTGGTTTTTCATGTACCACAATTACCTTTACATCCCTTCCTTTCCTTTTCTTTTCGTTAGATTCTCAAATTTCATGTGTACTTTTAGGCTTCGTGGCGTATGGCGGAGGCGGACAAGTGGCGCGGAAGCTTGTTCAAAGGAAGCGATCGAGCAGCACTAGAGGGCTGCTTAATCTGCTGGTCGTTTATCTCCCTATTTAGATAGCTCCAGCAGTGGCACGCTTCTTGGAGCCTGCAACTGTTACGGACTTCCGCGCGTCTCTGTGATGATGATTATTATTATTATTATTATTATTATTATTATTATTATTATTATTATTATTATTATTATTATTATTATTATTATTATTATTATTATTATTATTTTGGAATCCTTTTGCAAAATACCTTCTTGCTGGATTCAAGGGTCGTCAATTTATTTTCCGTGACGTCTTGAAGCTCCTCGTATGAGTAGAAGTACGTAAAATTATTCAAAAATTGAAATTTTGTTTTCTTTTCATTAAAATTAGTTTTCAGTATTGGGATTGTATTCCTGAAGTTTCACGCTTCTATAATCATTATAAGTATTAACAAATAATTTAAATAACAATGACTGACGGTGCCACGCCCACTTTTTGCTTCCCCTTTAAACGAGATTCCTATTTTTGTATGTCTTGTTTTGACTCAGTTTAGTACGTATTGCTTGTGCCCTTCTAAAAAAGCTATGAACAAGATGGCGAAATGCGTTTATTGAATCGGTTTGTTTTCAAGTGTTTGTTTTTCATTTTTTTTTTTTTTTTTTGTTTCATTTTGAGGTTATCTTTTCTCCGAAACTATCTTACGTAGGCTTATCAAATTTGGTAGTTTGATACCAAAGGTCCTTCTGCTAAGTAATAGAATTTCAATGAACATTAAATTAAATATTAGATTTTACTCAAATGAATTTTCAAGAATTATGTCGAAGCAACAATATATATTTTTTTAATCAAAAACGATAATAAATTTAAAATTATGTTCCCGAGATGATGTGTTGCATGTTCAAGATAACACAAAAATTTTCAATGAATTATCTCGAGCACTTTTTGAGAAAATGCAAAAAATTATAATGCAACTCCTAAGACACCAAAAAGTTCTGAAAAAAAAAACACATTATATAAACAATCATTAGTTACTACATCAAATTTCAGCTTTCTAAGTTAGAACATTTAGGAGTTATAAATACTTTTTCGAGGCGATATTGCCTTCGTCCCCCCTTAAGTGATGAGTGGATAAACTTAGGTCAGTAAATGTGTAAACATGGAGGAAATGGAGATTGAGAGATGAAAATACGCAAAATAAGGTTGCCAGAAGAGGCAGTTTGCTTGACCACCTCCGTTTGTTGCTCTAAAGACCATCACTATACGAACAACGCACAGCTGCGTTGGTAACGTTATCTCAGTGTGGCTTTTTAAACGGCTCTGATGATGGTGGTATGTGACCCTTTGCTCGACCTTCTGTAGACCAACTCGGCTCCATCATCACTCTGCGTTCCCCTGGTCCATATCTGCTCAACTTCGCACAACAGCAAGGGCGATCTGCACTGTCTTATGTTACGTACATTTTTACTTTCTTTTGTCACATACCTACCTAAGTCAGTGGATATACTGCATTTCATCCAAAATTTACACAGAGAAATCAATTTTGAGCCAGCCTGAATGTAGAACATTTTGACAAAAGTTATTGACTTATAGCTTACAGTTGAACCCGATAAATACTAAACCTCCGGAAGGGCGGCCCAATCTGATAGGTGCAGTGCAACAGGGTCATTAACGTTTCCAGATTGAGCAAGTCATTCAAATACTACCACTTACCCACATGAACAGGTTCAGGAGAAAACAATTTTTTCCTTATCACGTTCACCGCAAATGCAGCACACTACCGTTCATCCCGCCTTACTCTACTGAAAGGAAACTAAATTTGTGGGAGTACTATAGTCTGACCACCTCCGTAACGCAGTGGTAGCGCGCCTGCCTCTGGCGCGGCGGATCCGGATTCAATCCCTGGCACCAGCGTGAGGATTTTCCCCCCGCTGGGAGGTGTGGCACGGGGTGCACTCGGCCTCATTAGGTCTCTGTTAGGCTAATTGTGGAGTTACTTGATAAATAATTAGTGAGCCCAGGTCTCGAACGCCGCATAACCGGCCGTGAGGGCTGGGGCGCTAATCACGTCCCACCTTCCAGCTCTACACCCCATCCAAGTCGTGGACAGAGGTGGGGGATCAGCGGTCGGGCAATAAGCTTTGGCTCGCGAAGGGCTGTTGCGCTAGAGGCTACTCCAAAATTCGACTCTACATGGCAGTTTTGGTCCTCTAAGTGCTAATACCTTTGTTTTGCAAACTAAATAGATTAAACTTTTTAGCTATTTTATTTAATTGGAATAACACCCTCTGTGATTTATTTTCAGAACTGGCTATTAAAACTTGGTCATCCGAAAGATAAGCGTATCTAAAACTGTAGGCCAAGTTCTTCGAACGTGATCCCTGGAGGAGAGGGATGAGGGAGAGACCCGAAGGGCGACCAAAGACGGTGTGCACAAGCGTGAACGTTTCCAGATTGAACACATCCGACGCCGCAGAAACCCCGAAGCACTGGGTATTGCTTTAAGGACCCAGAGGGCGGGTTCTTTAGCAGTTCGACCGAAGTCAGGGAGAAACTTTCACAACGGGTTGCCCAGCTGAACACCGTCGCTTGGACGTTCAACCTGAAACAGCTGATGATGAAGTTAATTATAGGTGTACGACATGCTGGACTGTATGGAAGAGGAAGCACCTCAGCATTCGCCTACGGGTCTAGGCAAGCTTAACGGTAATAATTAAAACATTGAAAATCTAATAATGAATGAATACATGCATATTCAACTTCTCTTTACTTTTATATAACGCGCAGACCTCAAAAGGCACAAAAAAGAACCCTTTAATGCGGCTAGGAAAAATGTATAGGCCATAAAAATATACAATTGGTGCTAGTTCACCTTGAATTAATTTCTATTGATATTATTGCCGTTTTAAGCAAAGGTTACTTCTGAGGATAAAAAGCCTAACTGTTGAAAGAACAATCTTGTATAAGGTAGTTGTAGAACGGTGAGCATAAGAATGTGTTATTTATGAGTTGAAGAATTACGATCTCTCTTTCATATTTATGTCGTTAGCTTCTGGCACGTGCAGTTGAAGTACTTTTTCCATTGCAAAAATGGCCATTTTCTCTCTTTCGATCGTGCAAAGAGAACGTAATTGCAAAACCATTTCAAAGCGAGCTGTCTTTAAAATATTTAACTGTTGTTTAAGTCTGCTATATGCTCTTACTTCCCTTGTACCTACAGGGAATTTCTACAACTGTTTATCTCGATAAAATGAAACACGAGTAAACTTTTGTATGAATAATTTCTATAACGATATGACAAAACTCAGGAAAATGTGAAAAAAGCTTTTATTTTAATTCTTTAAAATATTCCAGACATTCGTTAATTTCCAGAAAGGTTATAATTTGCCTCCAGATGCCATTTTAAATGCCCTATTGTGTATTTAAAAGTGAGGCATTGTATTCAAATGTTTTCACTGTTTCTCGTTATTGATATTTATTGACTTTTTCTTCTGGTAAAAGTTCTTGTGGAGCAGAAATTTGTTACACATGTTCACAGAGATATAACAAATAAAATTGCCCTAAGTTTTATCAGATGTGTCGAAGCATATATTTTTTAATTTTCAGAACAAGAATTACAACTTTTGAGACAAAAACATATTTTTAAGTTTAAAAATTTTGGAGCTTAAACTGCAAGAGACACGAACTTTGGACAGTTTTAAAAAGTATATTTATTTTGAAGTTAGGGTTAGTATATTAGACCAGGATTTAAAACTTTTAGTGACGTACCAAAAAAAAAAAAAAATATATATATATATATATATATATATATATATATATATATATATATATATATATATATATATATATATATATATATATAATTTCTAAATTACCAGAGGAAAGTGGATGAAATTTGTGCTGTAACATGTTTGTTTTACATTACACCTATGGTATAAATTAAAAAAAAGAAAAAAAAGAAAAAATAGAAATTGTTAGTTGAAGCATTGTTAGTTTACGATTTCAAGTTTTCGGTCATACATATCCTTAAGAATGGAAGGAGAAAGTTAGGTGAATGTAACAGTTTTAATTATTTTATTTGTAGAAGTAGTGCAGGATAAACATTTTCAATTATTTAGGGCACTACTTATTTCGAGTACAACAAGTCCATTGAATCGCGGCAGTTGCTGTGGAAAAATAAACAAAAGTTCACATGACCGAGTGGACAGCCTTGTGCTGCTCTCTCTTTCTAAAACACACGCTGTCTCCGTTCCTGAAATGGATCACAACGTTCTTTTCGTACGTTCCCACTCCTTAATTTAATGTTTAAATTAGCGAGTCGCTTAGCCTACAAACCGGACTGGCCAACTTGAGTGCACGCGTACCGAAGAAACAATTCAGGTGCAAAAAACAAACGTGTTCTCGTCGGCATTTTCTCACCACGTTTCTTGGACTCATGACATCCAACTATCTAAATAAAAATACGGTATTTCTGGATTCTTATTTCACGTCAAAGTCTGCGTGTACGAAACTGTTTGAACTGTTTCACAATATATTTCATGGTAAGTACAAAGAAGATACAAACACTCCAAACTGGCTTTGAAATTGAACTCTTTGCATTGCCACGAGAAGTAAAATAACTTTGGCTTACTTTAATACATAATATAAGTGGCTATTATAACATTTAAACTAATAGCAACAAATATTTCGGAAATGTTTAATGTCACAAAAGTATTTTATAGATGTTGTGTGTATTAGGAGCTCGGGGTTTTTTTGTTGGGTAAGTTTATGGTTTACAAAATTGTTTAAAATTCATTCACACTTCACATTGTATGTAATAGAAATCTTCAGAGCAATTTCGAGGTAATAAAAAACATTGCTCTATCTAAAGCGCACTTTGGATATCTTGTTCTTCTTCTTGTTCTTCTTCTTCTTCTTCTTCCATATCAAAGATTGGGTTTTTCCCGTTCCGATGCCAAAGTATCACTGAAACCGCTGACTTAAATACCAATTTGGGTATTTACCCGGCTTTTCGTTTGGAGTTCACGTGTGTGCGCGTAAAATTAGTTTTTTAAGTGACCTCAAAACACGTATCTATTTTCGATGAAGTTGGAATACACTATTTCCTTTATGTGTGCTTGATGCTTTTAAAATCTGTTTTTGTGAAAACAGTGAATTTAAATGTTACACTGACTTTCCTTCTTAAGCAGCCATAAGTTACCAAACAAATGAACTAATAAAGATTAGCTTGTTCTTTTTATCAGAACAGCAATATAGTGATAGCTGCGAATTTGAGTTATATGTATGAGGACTTTTTCCGTGAGGAATTTATAAAAATAACAAACTATTTCCAGGATATATTAATCACAATATAAATATGGGTACAGTCGCTCCAAATGTTTTCCAATGGACGAGAGGGTGCAGGGGAAAGAGACGAAAATTTTTCTAATGAATTAGCTGCGCCTGGTCCACCCACAGGCATTCATTGTTTTAGACCTCGATGTGAAATTACAGGTGACATACATGATTTCATGTTCGCTGAATAAAACCAATTTGCAAATTGTACAGCGCGCATGCGTGTGTATCCACAAATAGCTTAAAAATAATATAAAACGTGGTATATTAAGCGTGTTAAATTTAGTTTCATTATAGAGTTATAGGACGCCTCTAATGCCGAATATTTAGTTCCCTTCCTTGCTGTTCGTTCTTGATTTCTAACGATAATGTTGTTTTCCCTACATTGAGATTACTTTCTTACGACCAAGTGTAAGATAAATGTTGCAGTGATACTCGTCGCTATTAGAGAAAATCTCATTGGGAAGAAATGGTAACAGTTTAAGTAACGTCAACTTTGTTTATTGTCAATAACCGACGTACTCAGAACTGTTAAGAAAGTACAAGAAAATAAAAAAGAAAAGAAAGATCAAATTTTACTGTTGTTACTCTATTATCGGTGTCAAGAGATCAAAATATAGGTGTGATATTCTCTTATGGGGCCGTGCAAACGTAAGTAAATATTCGTATGTTGACAAAATTCCAGTTACTAGGGGTATCATTGTCAAATATATAGATCAGGGATGTCCAACCTTCTCCATTTGGAGAACCTTACGTAGTGAGCCGCTATAGCCCACTCCACTCCTTAGTCGGAGGGACAGTGAGTATCCAGTGACGGCCACAAAGAGGTGATTCCATGGCAGTTTCTAAGTCATACTTTGAATTTTCTGGGAATGTTCTCTTCATCCTGGATGATTTTTGCATAAATGGTAAACAGTAAGAGCTAGACAAAAGCTTACTAAATAAAAAATGTGGACCTCGTTAAAACACACACTTTGTTTTTGTTTTGGATGAACCATTTCCGATATATTCTTTCTTGTTTGTTTGAATTTGCAAATACTTATAATTTTTTCATATAGGAATATGTTATTCGTTTTTCATTTCTTTGTCTTACAAAGAGAACGGAATTTCAAAACCACGGTATAGCAACCAACTCTTAAAACATTTCACTGTCACCATATTCCTTTTGCACCCACAAGAAATTAGCATTAAGATAATTTCTGAAAATGCTCATGTCGATTAAACTGCGGTAGATAGAGGAATAAACATTTGCAAAAATAGTTTGTACGATGATTATAGCTGTACATATGTTTGGGAACAGAGTTTCTCCAAATTGAACTATATTTAAAATATATATTCCAATATGTTACGCGATATATACTTGTTGGATTTTCTAAGGATATGCACTTCACTTTGTCGCCAAATCTTGATAAGACTTCTTAAACGTAAGTAGTACCAAAGAAGTCAGACGTTTATTGCAGCATACATGTAACCAACCCGTCACTGCAACACAATGCACGGCTGGGGGTTAAAGAGAGGCAAGGTCCGCGTATAGTGGAAGGAGGTAAGAAAAACATCCCCTATTTCGCAAACGTTGAACGTCCCTGATATAGATGTCTTGAGAGCTTTTGTCAGTGTGTAAAAATGGAGTGGAATTTCGCATTGGTAGTCATTTTCGCCATGTGTCAATCCTTTTCTGTGCCAAGGTTGGTTGAAATTTTTGCAACGGTGTAGAAGCCTGCAAGGAGCATATATTTGTACACATATTTATGTTAAGATTAGCAAGTTATTTGTTCTTTGTAATATCTAGTGTATATTATAGGTATTTCTAGGACATCTATTTTTAGAATACTCTATCCATGAAGATTTCTAAGTTGGAACACAGTAGTGTTTCCAGCGTGTTATACAATCAAGCAGCTTTCTATTCTGTTAAAAATATTGAATGACAAGACTTGTTACGTAATTGTCGCGTTAGCTGAAGAATTTACAATAAGCACCTGCAAGCATTAAATGTTAGTCGGACACCACTTGTTTCATTAACTGTTTCGCAATGGATAAAATATATATAGCGACAATATTTTGACCTTCAGCTGTTGAAGAGAAGATTAAAGAACCAGATGGTTAACATCCATTTTATTACCTCAATACGGAAGTAAATTGTAACCGGTTTGGAGATATAAGTTAAATCCTTGTCTGCGACAGCGCAGGCGCGGCACGCCTGGTATGCTAATAGTCGTCATGGTAACAGGAGACCTAACCTTTACCAATTATGGTACGTGAGAAATAGGGAAAATGTTTCTGTGTGGTCAGTGTTGGAAATTAATGCCAGTCAAGCAATTTTTCTGACTGAGAGATCTAATACACACATGTCTATAGCAGTATTCCCAAACTTTTGTGTTCGCAGAACCCTTAGAGATCTTCTAAGTTCGAAACGGCGTTAAGACGTCACATTCATATGACGTTCTGCACCTACTATTTACAAATTATATTTGCAGAAGCTTGCTTGCCTATTTACTTTCAAGTTAAATATCTATTTTTAGAAATAGTTTCATTATACATGTTGGTATGGTGGGAATAAAGGAGACAAGCGACAGTCAAATCTTTAAAAATTCGATGTGTTACACTCACATGACTTTCTATGCTCTTGTACTAACCATTCTTACAAACTCTTACTCTTATATCTTCTTCGTGTTGAGATAAAAACTTGCAGAAATTACCTTATTGCTCATTTCTTTGTAGGTGTAATGGAATTATGGGACTACAATAGGCTTTGAACGATAGTCAAATCTTTTAAAGTTTTCTAATTCCGTTCTCTTTGCGCGGTTAAGATATAAGAAAATGAATAATGATGTTCCATTTGACAGAAGTACAAGTTCTCCAAAACTCACACAAATAATAAGGAATGCCTCCGAAATGGTTCACTTTTAAAAAAAATATTTAGATATTGTGTGTTTTTTGTATAGTCAGATTTTCTCTTACGGTTTACCAGATGTGAAAAAGTCATCCAGAGCAATTGGACTACATGGGCTATAGCCAGAAAATTCAAGATATACATTTCATTTGCCATAAAATATCTCAAGCATATGGCATTTTAATCAAAATGGTTACAGCCATTTTCAAGAAAATAATTTTCGAAAAATTTTCCATGTAATGAGTAGTTTAGGTGGAGGAATTTTCTTCAAAATATTCGTGTCGCATCCTTGAAAGACATTAAACTTAAATACCAACTTTGGTTTTTAACTGACTTTTCGTTTTTGAGTTATGCTGTCCACAGACACAGACACATTTTTAGAAATGCTCTTTTTGGATTGAGGGGGCCTTAAAACATATTTCCGGTGAAATATCGACATCGAATTTTTGGATGGAATACAATACTTCCTCTACCTTACTATACGTAGTAGAGAAAGTAAAAAAGCGCATATGTACGCGCTTAAAATTCCTTTCGTTGTTTGACCACGAGAAACAATAATTAACTGATAAGTTATCCCTTCTTATTAGAACATTGAAAATTCAAGTCATTGACGACGAAAATTTGAGAATTAGTAAATGAGCACAAAGTAAATTTTTTAACGTTGTATGGTAGGTTTCTGTCTTATGGTTTACGTTATATAAAATTAATGAATTCAAATGAGGACTCCAAAGAACCGGCCGAGATAATTCAAGATATACATTTTGTTTGTTATGCAAATGACCTAAAATACGTTATATTTCAATTAGAGCCATTTTTGGGAAAGTAAGAATAACAGATTTTCAATGTAAAGAGTAGTTTTGGATGGAATTTCTTAAAAACCTCTCTGACGTATTTGTGGAAAATGCTGAAATATCGTTTTTGGGGTTTTGCTGCTCAGACATACACACATTTAATTGTATGGCCAGAAATAAACGCGATAAACCGCGCCTCTGGGTGGTTGTAACCGCAAATTTAAAAATATCCCAACCGTATTTGAACTACGTCTATAATATGGGTTCAACTGCAGAGGGATTTTAGAATTGTTTAGCGAGTACAATGGGGCAGGGGTTTTTGACAATGGGTTTTACGTGTTTTTCCCTGGATGGTAAGGCGAATGCTAGGGTGGTTTCGCTTCTACCATGAATTTACTTTCCTTCATATCCTGTCATTCCGCTTTCCCTTTCATATTTCAGCAGATAGCAACCTTTTCTGAGTCGCCTCAGGTGGCTCGAGTTCTCCCGGATTCGCCTGAGGGAAGCCCTCTCTGAGCAGCCTGCTGGTATGACCGGCTCATCAAGCTTGAAATCTTAAGGAACATCTGCGTATACCACTTGCACTTTTTTCCCCTCATCCGTTCCTCCTCGAGGTAGTAAGCACAAAAACTCCGTCTTGAGTCGACGTACGAGATGTGCCTTCGTTATCTCTTCATATTAGAAGCGTTAATTTATGGCTGGCACAAACTATAATGGCGGGTGATAGGAGGAACTGGCCAACAAAAAATCCAATGAGTCTTACCACACCTTGCTGTGTTGTGTAGTTAAACACGCTGTGAAGTGATGCTGTAAAACGGGTGATATAAATAAGGTGACGCAGCGCAAAACAAAGGATTGTCGGGGCCGGGCTCCTTACGTCATGTGTCTGGCCGGCGAGCAAAGGAGTTCAAGGTCAGGCTGCCTCACGCAGTTGTTCGTGTGTACATGAATAACACATGGAAGCGGCTACACAAAAGAACTTTCTCCAGAAGTTTCGAGAAAGATCCGGTTACGTGATCGCCGGCGTTTGTGTAGAACTCGAGAAAGGTCGTGTGTCATCTCTACGATATAAAGTGACCAGGAAACAGCAGTGAATGAGTGTACGGTGACAGACATGAATCAGTCTGTGCGTGTGTGTGCGTGTGTGTGTGTGTGTGTGTGTGTGTGTGTGTGTGTGTGTGTGTGTGTGTGTGTGTGTGTGTGCCGTCGTTCGTGGTGAAGAAACTTCTAACGGGCATCAGGTGATTCAATCATCGTAGTGTGTGGGAGACGGAGAAAGTGAAGAAAGACAGTGAAAGGACTGAGCAAGGTTGCTGGAAGTAAAAGGTATGATAGCACGAAGGACTAGACTGTTAACAACGAGAAGAAAGCGTATTTGTGATAAAGCTTTAGAGGACAATAAAGTGATAGAATAGTAGTTGGCAAGTATCAGCGGTCATTAAACTTTGTGTCTGCCATAAGTACCTGTATGTAACCAAATCCTGGTTTGAAGACCACGAGTTGATTTGGCATCCTCCGATTGCTTATAGAGATATAAAAGAGTGTACTTTGCATATATTATGCATATACATTGTTATTAATGAATTTGACATGAAATTAGCTGCAATAAACTCACCCGGCATGAAAACTGAGCACTTTTATTGGAAGCTAAGAGGACTATAAAATAATTTGCCATTCTCCAATCGTCGCTGTAGAGATATAGTACTGCACTTTGCATAAAGCGTGACTTGCAGAACCCCTCCCCCCCTCGTCCTTCACCCCACTTGTACTGCTATTGCGTAATCCCTTTGACTCATCAATAACTCCGGTGTTCTTGAAATGTCTACCGCACGTTTCCTTTCCTGTTCTTGTACCTGCTATTAAATGTAACAGTTGAGCTCGTTAGTAACGAAGTGGGGAAAAAAAAAAAAAAAAAACTTTAATTCAGGGTTTAAATTCAATGAACTTTGATTTGTATCTCACCTGGGCATTATGGCAAAGGGCAATCCATCAACTAAGTACAACTGCTTCTGAGGCACTGAAACATTTTACTTCCTCATGAGGTATGAGGCTTGACAAGGATCCCAGGGTGACACTCGTCCAGCGATGTCCAACCATATCCCTTTGGAAACGCATATGTAATTGGCGGCTATTCACCTCTCCACTTCTTCAGTGAGATGGTGAATCGGCTATTGCCTGTAGCATGAAGAGCTCGCACCCAGACATTCAGTATCCAGTGACGGACACAATTTTCTGGGAATGTCCTCAGAAGACCTCTTCACTCTGGATGACTTTTGCACTCATGGTAATGAGTAAGAGCTTACTAAATAGAAAATGTGGATCTTGTTAAAACACAGAACCTTTTTTACTTTCTCTACTGGTAAGTAGGGGAAGTATTGTATTCCACCCAAAAATTCGATGTCGAGATTTCACCGTAAATATATGTTTTGAGGCCCCCTGATCCAAAAAAAAAAAGCATTTTTAGAAAAAGGTCCGCGCGCGCGCGCGCGCGCGTGTGTGTGTGTGTGTGTGTCACTGTCAGTCTGTGAACAGCATAACTCAAAAACGAAAAGTCGGTTAAAAACCAAAGTTGTTATTTAAGTTTAATGTCTTTCAAGGATGTGACACGAAGATTTTGAAGAAAATAGTCCCACACTAAACTACCCTTTACATGGAACATTTTTCGAAAATTTTGATTTTCTTGAAAATGGCTCTAATGATTTTGATTAAAATGTCATATGTTTGAGATATTTTGATGACATATGAAATGTATATCTTGAATTTTCTGGCTATAGCCCCTGTAGTCGTATTTACTCTTGCATAACTGGTAAACCGTTAGAGATAGACCAAATCATACTATACAAAAAATTTAGATCTTGCTAAAATACACAATTTATGTCTCAATAAATTTTCTTGTAGGGTGAACCATTTCGGAGATATTCCTTTTTATGTGTGTGAGTTTCGGAAAACTTAGAACTTTCGTGAAATAGGTCATCGTTGTTCATTTTTTTATATGTTAAGTGTGCAAAGAGAACGGAATCTCAAAGCTTTAAAAGACTATCGCACAAAGCCTACTGTATTCCAAATATTTCCCTTGTGCCTACAAGGAAATAAGCAATAAGATAATTTGTACAAATGTTTATTTTAACTAACACGAAGAAGATATAGGAATAAGAGTTTGTAAGAATGGTTAGTACAAGAGTAGAGAAAGTCATGTAAGTGCAACACAGATTTTTCTTTGGAGTGAACCATTTCCGAGATATTATTTATTATTAGTTTGAATTTTTCAATACGTTTCTCAAATATGAATATGTTATTCGTTTTTTAATCTCTTGGACGTGCAAAGAGAACGGAATTTAAAGGCATCGCATAGCACTAGCTCTTAAAACATTTCACTATCGCTTATTCCCATATTCTCATATTCCTCGTGATCGTCCAAAAATTAGCAACAAAATAATTTCTGAAAATGCTTATGTCGATTAAAATGTAGAGATAGAGAAATAAATATTTGCAAGAGTAGTGTGTTTAAGAGTATGGGTCTACATGTATTTGCCAACAGAGTTTCTCAAAATTGAACTATATTAAACGTCTATCGCAATAGGCTAGGGGCGATCGCTTGGTGGAATTTCTAAAGCTATGCCCTTCCACTTTGTTGCCAAATAGATAGACTTTTTAAAGGTAAGCAGTGCCAAAGAATTTACTAACTAACAATTGTTCAGGACATAGTGTAAACTGCCAAAAATTCGATACAGAAATAAGCCTGAAAATATAATTTGAGACACTCTAAATCCCGAACTAGCATTTTTGGAAAAGTGTCTGTCTGTCAATGCAAAATTCAAAAACTAAAAATAGGTTAAATGCCACTTTTGGTACTTAAATTCAGACTTTTATGCTAGCTCTTGTATCATTTTGCTGGAACAAACGTCTGTACATGAACGGACTTCTGTTACTTGTTTTCTCATATCTAATAAAAACGTATGTTGAAGATATTTGCATGACAGATGAAATGTATATATTAAATTTTGTGATAATAGTCTGTGAAGCTGTCTTGCTTCTGAATGAAATTTATATAACTTGTAAACAGTAAGAGACAACAAAAATCAGTGCACAAAAATATTAACTACATTAATTTCACTATTTGTTTTAGTAAAAATTGCCACACTACCGTGCTCTCATGATAATCTTCATTATTGATTTGAATTTTCAAAAGTTACGCCTTTTAACTGCAAAATCAATTTGTTTCTCTCTCTCTCCAATATATACTTTAACTGTGAAGGGAGGAAGTGTTTTTAGACCCCCTAAACCTCAAAAAGTGTGTGTGTGTGTGTGTGTGTGTGTGTGTGTGTGTGTGTGCGCGCGCGCGCGCATGTAACTCGGTAATGAAAAGCCGGTTTAATATGAAACTTCGTATTTAAGTCTAGGATCTTTGGATGCGTCACAAAGACTAACATTTTCAGGAAAATCCCCTCAAAACTTCTTTTGCGTATAGCATTTTTCAACATTTTTAATTTTCTTAAAGATAGTACTAACAATTTTTATTAAGCCATTCTCATTTCAAAGACGGAAAAAAAAAAAAAAAAATCTTGCTACATAAAATGTAGATCTCTTTAAGCATACTATTTATGTCAAATAATTTTTTATGGTCGTAACCATTTCAGAGGTATTTTTTGTTGTTTGTTTGGATTGTCAAATACTTTGCAAAACTGCTTTTCGGCTTTTTTTCCCCCTCTCTCCTGTTCGTGAAAGGAGAACTGAATTTCAAACCATCGTAATCCTATTATATTACCATATGGTTACAATTACAATGTCTGCAAATTCTTATCTGGATTAAATTGAGGGAGGTATAAGAATAAGCTTATTAAGGATAGTTTGTTGAATAGTGGGTAGAGAAAACCATGTGAATATAAAAAGTTTTTTCCTAGTAGGTCCTTCTGGCTGTCATAGGCGTGTGACGGACAAAGTGAAAATAATGTATTTAATGGTTAGTTGCACCGAGAAAGATGCACGTTTTGAGTACGTTTCGCCCAGCAAAATAATGATTTGTTTGTAGGTATGAAAACAAATGAACTGTCAGAAGCCGAACGTGTAGGACATCCTTGTAGAAGTAGTGAAGGTGCCTGGTAGCCAAGGTTACATCCACGAGGTACAAACTCTTCAGGTTAACCTTTTGTTTCCTTCCGCTCTAAGGACCCAAACAATGGGATAGGTCCAGGTCGGAACCGCTCGTTCCTCTTCCTGGAATTCAGGATGGAGCAAGCAAGCAAGCAAGCACTCCAAACCGTAGTGAAACTGGTTCACCTTGCAGATTACTGGAGCATGAGGCAATGGACCACCAGTGGTTGTTTCACTGACGTATCCGAACATTCACACTTTCATGGCAACATTCATGCAATGGGCTACTCGCCTGACGCGCTCACTAGATGAACAATAACAAAAAGCTGATGTATGTAGATAATAGAATTCATGCAACAAGTTGATAATTAAGGCACGGATGAATTTTCAGCTAATTTTAATGCAAACACAAGGCTGTTGGACAACTGCAACCTAATTGTAAAAGTACTAGGGGACTATTAGTACATAGAGACGTTAAATTATGGCATACGAATTGTTACTGGCCATTCTTTTGTTTAGTCAGTGTTGCCAACTGTATCCTATAAATCGCTGAAAAACAATGTGTAATGGGGGTGGGCAAACATTTTTTCCAAGGGGGAGGGGCCACATGTTGGAAATTTGCAATAAAATAATACCTATTAGGTAATTCATTATTCTTTTGTCAAAGATTATATTGGTTGCGGGTAGCTATATTAATTTGTGCTAAATAAAAATTGTTCTTTACATCAAATTAATTGAAACAAGTGTAATACTCAGTAATTAATTACACATTAAATTCATTAATTTCCAGGGGGTCACCCCCCCCCTTGCACTCCTCCCCCCCCCCCCCCTTCGTGACGCACATGAAATAATTTGTTACACATTACAATCGATTAACAATCACAACAGCACCACATTTCAATTTTGCAACTATGTTTAACAAATGTTCTTTTAATAATTAATGCACTTTTCCAAAAGATAGGTTATTTGTTAATGTTAAAAGTAAAGTGAGACTTATTTTAGATCCGGTTTTGATATAGCAAGATGAGATCCAAATTCCTGTATTTCTTGGGTTTCGTTTTTCTCAGTTGGCACTGCTGAGTAAGTCAACTACAACTAAACGAAATTAATATACTGTAGCTTATTTGCTTCTTTTATTAGTAGAAGTTAACTTTTTTGGTGATATCTTTGCGATATAGTATTTAAATTCTTTTTTATATATGAAATAGTTCAGATAAATATCATGCGACGGTCTGACCTTTGCAGATAAACTTTCTCCCTCCTTTGAGAATTTATCGGTTAGGTTAGACATGTTATGATATTACTTGTGATAAATCGTCAAATCACTGGCCACGTCAGGTATTTCAGCTAGTGTGTTATAAATCTGTCACATAAAATGCAAGAATTTTCACTTGAAAATGTATTACATATATAATTTTAAGAATAAAAGTGTATATTTGTTATTCGTCAATTAATAACACAAATTATTTCAATTTTCCCTAGGGCGTCTTCCCCTTATTCAGAGGTTACCCTCATCGCCCGGCCGCTGCGTCCTCCAGCCGCAGCCAAGGCCACGGAGGAGTGCAGGTTGGGGGTGGCGGGGGTCAGCACGCCGACTCCCCCGACCGTAAGGCGACTACTTTGACCTTTTAGGGACGCTACCTTTCTATCAGGATAGCTCCTCAATTGGCCCCCCAGGGACCTAACGAGGCTGAGTGCACCCCGTAGCAGACCTCCCAGCGGGGGAAAAATCCCATGCCGGTACCGGGGATCGAACCCGGGTCCTCCGCGCCACAGGCAGGCGCGCTACCACTGCGCTACGGAGGCGGTCCAAATTATTTCAATGCTGGACGAAATATCTAACCAAGATAAGTGCGCCATGAAAATTACCGAAGAATGAACTGCGGGGAGTACTCCAAGTCATATCGGTTTGTTTTTACTTGTGGTTCGCTCCCTCAGCGCTGTTCATCGGTGTCCAAGTTTCGGTGCCTGATTACCAGAGCCCAGATTTTGACGACCTGAAACCTTTGTGTACTATAAACCGACTCTAAAAATTATAAAAAAATTAATATTTGAAAAAATTAATTAAACTGACATTTAATTTATTAAAATGAATGATCAGAACAGTATAAGTTAGGTAATTTATATTTGAGCATAACTGCTACATCAGGAAACTAAGTACAAGAATGATATAATTATAATCGTAAGCTTTCGTATTTAAATATGACCTGTTTCCCGGCAATAAAATTATTAAAATGACTAAAACTTGGTGTGTTTCGTCCTCGACTGTGGAAGACATCCTCAGAAGTGTAGTAGGAACGGCTAGCGACTGTGGTCGGAAACTAAATTACTGGGTAATTTAGCTAAGCGAAAAGCAGCATTAGGAGCAAAGATAATCAATTATACGGAAAATTTTTGCAAAATAGTTATCCCAAAGGAAACTTCAGAACCTTTCCTTGTGTAAATAAATAACCAAAGATGGAAATAGCTAACGGAGTAAAATACATGGAGGTCAACACGTAAGTAGTATAGGAGGGAAAAGGGGACCTAAAGGAACAGAAGAAACGTAAATAAAAAGATTGTTAATGCAGCATCAATTAATTTTGTTCAAGGACCATTATAGGACAAGAGAAATTGGTGGGCATATTTTAGACAGGCCAGCGCCGCTCGACCAAAGGCCAAGGCCCAAATCGTGCCTCGTCATCCTCTTATCGTTACTATATTTGCGAAACTTGTCGGTTGGACAGTCGCTTTTCAAATGTTGCGAACCACCGTAAATATTGCCAGCTCATCTGTATCCTTCATAAGTAATTAAGTACCCTTTTAAAAGTTAGGTGCTTGGCGGCTTTGATTTTCATCAAAATGCGAAAACGTCGATGTTCTTTGTGGGATTAATTTCAGGTACAAGGGGGATATGGAACACGGCAGCTTTGAGCGACAGTCAAATCTTTTAAAACTGGCCGCTATATGAAGGCTTTGAAATTCCATTCTCTTTGCACGGCCAAGGGATAAAAATTAAATAATAACCTTCCATTTTAGAAAAGTATAAGTGTTGCAAAGTTCACTCAAATAACAAGGAACATCTCTGAAATGCATTTACTCCACAAAAAATGCATATGGACAAACATTGTATACATTAACGAAATATACATTTTTTGTCTCTGTCTCTTATAGTTTACCAGATATAAAAAAAGCATCAAGAGCAAACAGGACTACCTGGGCTACAGCGAGAAAATTCAACATAAGGTACATTTCATTTGCCATAGGAATATCTTATATTGCAGTTTAATCAACATTGTTAGAGCTATTTTTGAGAAAATAAAATTCTCTGACGATTTTCCATTTCAAGGGTAGTTTAAGGTGGAGGAATTTTCTTCAAAATCTTGTGTTGCAGCCTTGAAAGATATTAAACTTAATACCAACTTTGGTTTTTAGCCGTCTTTTCGTTTTTGAGTTATGCTGTCCACACACAGACGCGCGCGCGTGAACCTTTTTCTAAAACTACTTTTTTGGATTTAGGGGGTCTCAAAACATATTTCCGGTGAAATGTCGACATCGAATTTTTGGGTTGAATATAACACTTTCTCCAGTTATACGCTTTGGAGAAAGTAAAAACAGAAAAGATTCTAAAAATATTTCCTAATTTTAAAATTATTTTTAAGAAGGTTTTTAAAAATTGCTGTTACATACAATAAAACGTTATTCTTGTGGATACAAATGGGAAAAGGGGAATGCATAGGGTTGAAGCGGTAATCAACTCTTTTGAGAGGTGTTCTCTATGTAATAGATTTTAAGTTCCGTTTTCTTTGCATGGCAGAGATGATGATGATGATGATGATAATAATAATTAATAATAGTGATTTTCTTAGCAGTGGGAACTATGAATACCTTACACCCAGAGGACATATAGCTTCGCTGATGGCTCACTAATCAAAGCGGAGCCGGTGTATACTGCAAAGTTTTCCGATTTTAAGCTGAAGCTAGAAAATTAAACACCAATTTCGATGCGGAATTGGAAGCAATAAACATTGCCCTTTCCCAGTTACGTGTTAGATTGGACTCCTTTCATAACGTGATCATACTGTGACTCAATCTTGGTTATCCAAGCCGTAGAGAAATTAGAATGTAATGTTTTCCAATGGATCCCTTAGCATGTTGGAATAAAAGGGAACGAAAAGGCCAACTTCTTGGCAAAAAGGGGTACAAACGTTTTGAATCCAAAGGTATATAATTTCCTTCGGCAAATATGATTATTAAAGATTTATTTAAGGCTGAATGATAAGAAGAACTTCAAAAATTAAGTGAGGGGAAAATGTGCATCACTCTTAAATAAACCAACACCACAAGGACCATATAGAAATGAAATTGTAGCAGTATTTCGCATAGCAACATAGCTTTATAAGGTTGGTACTTTTTACCATCATCATTTGTTTGAAACAACCATTATACGTCAGATCTTTTGTATGTGTAAACAGCAAACTTACTTCGATTATCAAGAGGTAAATAAAAGAATAAGCCACCGTAGACTCTTTTTGCAACGAAATAAGAAGGTCCTCGTCTTCAGTGGTTTTCAGAGTTAGCAGGGGAGGACTCCTTGGTAATGATACCAAGGTAAATCCGCGCCACCAAGATAATCAGAAGCCATGCTAGGGGACGGTGAATTTTCAAGTAAGAAAATCCTTTCTCACCTGCCATCTGACTTGGAAAGTAGGTGGGGTCACCAATCTCTAACGATCATGAAGGATCATCCCAGAGCTCGGTTACCCTCCAAGTACCATTATATCTTCTGTATGTGCTTCTTTTTCACACGTTTTATTGACACTGTGCACTCGTTCACCTTAATGTAGCTAACGCTTATGCCAAAAATCGGATGTGTACATCATCAACCTAAGTTTTAAGCCCCATAAGTTCTCTTAACACTGTTGAGTCCGTCTTTCTACCAACATTTCTTTTTCCCTCGTGGTTGTATTCTGTAATGAGCTTTGGTATATAATCATCTTTCATTGTATGAATTGTTTCAAATCATTTCTATCTTGTTTTATTGTCAATTTAAATGTTTAATTCTCCCTTTATATCTTCACTTCTTTTTACTTTCACTACTACGCATAGTAAATAGAGGAAGCATTGTATCCGATCCCAAAAATTCACGTCGAGATTTCACCGGAAATATGTTTCGAGGCCCACCCTGCACCACCATGAGTCAGAAAATAATTTTTACATAAAGGTACATATGTGTGTGTATCTGTGACCAGCAAAGCTCAAAAACGTAAAATTGGTATTGAAGTTTAATATCTTTCAAGGGTGCGATACTAAAATTTTGAAGAAAATTCCTCCCTAAACTACCCTTTTACATTGTTCGAAAATTTTGATTTTCTTGAAAATGACTAACGATTTTGATTAAAATATCATATGTTTGAGATATTTTATGGCAAATGAAATGTATATCATGAATTTTGTGGCTAAAGACGATATAGCCCTATTTACTCTGGATGACTTTTGCATGACTGGTAAACCGTAAGAGATAGACCAAATCTTACTGTACAAAAAATGTAGATCTTGCTAAAACACACGATTAAGGACTAAATATTTTTAGAGTGAACCATTTCGGAGTCATTTCTTGTTATTTGTGTAAGTTATGGAGAACTTATACTTATGTCAAATGGAACATCGTTATTAATTTTTATGAAAGCTGGGAATGGACACCTTTGTCTTACTCCTTTATTTATTCTTGCTTTTATATTCTTTCTAGTCATTACTGTAATCCGAATTATAATTTTATTCTCAACATATAAACTTTTTATTGCCGATATTAAATGTTGTAAATATTCACACGGCACGTGACAGTGAACAATCGCTAAAAGCCCCCTCAAATGTTCGAGTGAGTACGTTTTATTTAAGCCACATTTGAAATCGTGCAAAATCATTCCACGGAAATACTTTCTCTGAATCTCCATTGCATTTGAACAGAGGTTCACACTTTCCAGACTTCAAACATAAACTGTGCAAAAATGAATGACACAACTATGGTCTGCATGCTACCATTGAATTTCCAATGAAACAACAATGAGTCATATATTTTTACAAAGCAACAATGTATTCTCAGGGATGGCCAATTTTCCGTGCCTCAATACCCTCGTAGTGAACACTTTTCTAGGGAAAGGGTAGTTTGGGATGGAGGGATTTGCCATTTAACCAACGTTTTGTTTTTTGGATTACACTGTTCACAAATTGTACTTTTTCAATATTTGTAAGTCAGTAGACGTCAAAACATGTATTTACAGTGAAATCTGGATATCGAACTACTATTAGGTGTGATGTAATACTTTCTCTACCATTTCTTAAAAAGGCTTATGGACGAAACAGTTGTGGAAAATCAGTCAAAAGCAACAATTATGAATTAAAAATTAAAACAGCAACACATACGCCAGTAATGTACTCTTGTCAGTGCTTTTAGAACAAAGAAATTGAATTCGCAGAAAGGGATGCCACGTGACTGAAGATTCCAGGTAGCTTCTCCCCCAAGCGGCATCTCAAAGAATTTCCGAACTGGGGATTTTGTGGTAGGTTTTGTACCCTTGCCTTTCTTTCTGCCTCATTAGTTCTATTCATGCTTTATAATGGGACAACGAGGTTCATGTCAAAGCTTCTTAATGCTTCATGAGTGCAAGTTGATGCAAGATTCAATTCGTGTGTTTTTATTATTTTTGATGGTGAAGTTGGTATTTCTGTCATAACTACACTACACTGCCGCAGCTGATCTCCATGTTAGATCCTGAGGATAGCCTTCAAGTGACGCAGGTCTCGAATTTCAGCAATATAGATCCATAATTGAATTGTTAGGCTTCTTTCTTTCGGTTCTGCTTTTTCTCCCAAATGGCACACGTGTCGACGTTCTGTATTTTTAAAACAGGCAAAGAAAACTTATATAAAGCCCATGCATCAGATTTAAGGGGATGTTCTATAATTATGTGATTTTTTTTTTTTTTTTTTTTTCACATTGCACTCTAAAATTCATACAATTTATAGCTGCTTTTGGAAGTAATTTTTATATCTGAAAATAAAGATGTATAAAAGCATTAGTACATAGTGCAGCTGAAAGACATTTGTAGCAATAGGAAATTAAAGATTTAGTATACAATGGTAGTAACGCAAAATTTTGTTTTTGAATATTTTACGAACTGATTTGGTTGAATAATATGTATTTTTTACGTGGTTTCTAAGTACCATTTGTCTATAATTAGCCCTCCATTAACTCTGCAGAATGATCTTGAAAAATCATTCAAATCTATGCGTAGATTAGGAGAAAATGTGATCAAATTGCATCAAGCACATTTCAATACACTGTCGCATTGGCACAGAACAGCTGTGCAACACTCAGCGCCGTGTGACGGGAGATCCAGAAAGTGGGTATATAGGAAACAGTTTATTGGAATACCGCAAAAACCAACTGTGACATTTTCCCACCATTATGGTGCGGTCTGGTTATATTTGGTTATATTCCAACTTTTCGTAAAGTTATAACTGTAGTAAAACTACGGCCGCAGTTGGTGTTACTGCATCCGTTGTTGTCACAGAAGCACTTATTTTTGAACCCGTTGCAGTGAAGACAAGCGATAGATTTTAAAACAAGATTCTGTGGAGGCTATTGCATTGGTCGTGTGTGTGGTTTAGCCTTGAATTGTTTTACAGCATTACACGCAGTTATAGTTAGGTTGCTTTTATTTTTGTGTTCGCAATTCGCAACATCGTAGTGCATTAAATATATTACGATATTTAGCGTTCGGAAGTGATTTATTCCAAAATTTTATTGCAAAACAAGATTAGCCGTAGGTTCATCATGTGTTCATTAGTAAGGATATTCAAGCGTTATTATCGTTGACTTATCCATGTGATATTCGAGGCTAGAAATCATGAGTTTATCATGTAGGTTGGCAGTACTGTTTTTGGTGTAATGTCCACCGCTGTTCACCATATTGAATTCTTGAGAACTGCCGTTAAGGTATAACCCATGTGTATGTAAGGAGTAGATTTCAGTTGTGTTATACCTTTCAATATTTGTTATTTGGGGCCAGAATTATTACAGTTGTAAGAAAAGGAGAGTTTTGAAAATGATGTAAAGCAACACATTTCTAAACTGAATTTTGAGAAAATAAAATAAAAATTAACAGGCCACTAGTGCATTCCCTTAAAGGAAGTAGCGGATTTTTATTTGGTTTAGAATTTCTCTACATTTACCTGTCCTATATATCTATAAAGGTCATGGAAAGTTATATTAAGTTTCCGTGAAAAGTGTACCAGAAAAAGAAAGCGTAAATATTGAAACATTTCCACATTTCTGTTACATTTAGTACACTTCTAACAATTTTGGAACTGCATTGAGTTAGTGTTTTATAACATTAGCCTAATTTGTTTCGCAGGGTTGCACGACATGAAGACTGTTAATATTTACAATTCATGCAGTGCATGTTTCCGGAAAGTGATTTAATTTATGGAATTGATGTGCGCTACACAGCAACCGTCCACTGAATAGCTGCGTCCCACTGCTATTTGTATAAAATAGAAAAATAACAAAACTATATTATTAAGTTTAGATGACTGGAAACAGTTCAGGAATTAGAGAAAATTATTGAAAATTTTAATATTTTTAGATGAATAAGTATGTGTTTAAATAACCAATAACGTAATGGTACTGTAGAATTGTATTTCTCTTAATTCTATCGCTAAAAATGTGTTAACATGAAATACAGATTTATTTTAAAAGTAGGCAGTGATCAAAGCATTTCTATACTGTAAATTCGGTACAGTGTGAGGAAAAATGATATAGCAATTTCTAAGAAGATGCAATTTCTCATTTCGTACCGTACTTTTGATTACCAGTCTCACTGTGAGGAAATATCTTGTTGCCTAACTGCAATTTGGCGAAAAATTATAAAAAAATTGTTATTTATGTTTAAAAACTTTAGTTTCAGTTACTAGGAGTAGGACTAGGGACAGGCGCTGAAGAGCACTTTGTTCTTCGAGATCGTTTGTGCTCGTGCCACGAATGTGCAACCCTGGGAGGGAGGGGTGAGGAGAGAGGAGACAAAGGGCGGTCAGACCACAAGAGAGTAAGCTAAACAGAGGATAGGGGTCCCTACATTTTCCCAGTTGTAAATTTGTAAATTCCTCGATAGACCAAACGGATGAAAGAATGGTGGGAGAGGAAATGCGGGGAATGAACGTAACCTACCCAGCATTCGCCTGACGACCCGGAAAAACACACAAGCCCATGGATCAGGTAGAGCGGCCATGGGGACCGATTGCTACATATTATGGCGTTTGCTTTCAGAGCACTTTAAAACATCAACAAAGATCATTTCAATGCCCAGGAGTACGTGGCTTAATGGCCCGCATTTATTTCCAATGCGTTTTACTCGACATAATCCACCCCTCCCCACTTTTGTGCATTTATAATGTTCCGCGTGAAGTGGTGTATAACTGATGTGCAAATTTTCACCAAAAGCACGGGGAGAATGCACTTAACAACTTAGCACATGTTTCTGCTATACTTTAAAATTGCTTAATATGGAACACTGAAAAAGGATTGCCAGACAAATTACGTTTAAAGATTCTTTTTCTTAAACATCTAGAAGGGTGAAACAAATTATATGCTGGTTTTGTGTATTAATATTTAATAACTTAATTATTAGTATTTTTGTATTTTAAAAATTAAGATTTCCGCGCCGTTTTGAACACCCAACTAATTAGTACAATAAACGTCAAATATTAAATATATCCTCTGAAATTTAACACACAATAATTTTAGGTGTGTGACAACTTTTTGAAAACATTTAGGTAAATACTGAAACATTTAGACATTTCGTCTAATAATAGTAGGGAAAGGTGGTATTATGAACCAACTTTTTATTACTTTCTCTACTGGTAAGTAGGGGAAGTATTGTATTTCACCCAAAAATTCGATGTCGAGATTTCACCGGAAATTCATGTTTTGAGGCCCCTGAATCCAAAAAAAAGTATTTTTAGAAAAAGGTCCGTGTGTGTGTCTGTCAGTCTGTGGACAGCAAAACTCAAAAACGAAAAGTCGGCTAAAAACCAAAGTTGGTATTTAAGTTTAATGTCTTTCAAGGATGCGACACAAAGATTTTGAAGAAAATAGCCCCACCCTAAACTACCCTTTACATGGAAAATTTTTCGAAAATTTTGATTTTCTTGAAAATGGCTCTAACGATTTTGTTTAAAATGTCATATGTTTGAGATATTTTTATGACAAATGAAATGTATATCTTGAATTTTCTGGCTATAGCCCCTGTAGTCGTATTTACTCTGGACGACTTTTGCATAACTGGTAAACCGTTAGAGATACACCAAATTATACTATACAAAAAATGTAGATCTTGCTAAAATACACAATTTATGTCTCAATAAATTTTCTTGTAGGGTGAACCATTTCGGAGATATTCCTTGTTATGTGTGTGAGTTTCAGAAAACGTAGAACTTTCATGAAATCGGTCATCGTTATTCATTTTTTTATATGTTACGTGTGCAAAGAGAACGGAATCTCAAAGCTTTAAAAGATTTGACTCGCACAAAGCCTTCTGTATTCTAATATTCCCCTTGCACCTACAAGGAAATAAGCAATAAGATTATTTGTACAAATGTTTATTTTAACTAACGCGAAGAAGATATAGGAATAAGAGTTTGTAAGAATGGTTAGAACAAGAGTAGAGAAAGTCATGTGATTTTTTTTGTAGTGTTTAACGCCCGCTTTTACTACTACGGCACCGCAGGCGGTGCCCTAAGTATTTCGTCTTGTACCAGACTAATTGAAATTAAAGTGCAATGAGCTGATGCAGTACCCGAAAGGTGCCCCTCTTATTATACAAGAGAACCACATTAAGGACGTATCCTTGTTGGTATGTAAATTCACTATAACAATATGGGTATACGGTTCCATTTTAATCTTGGAGTTAACGGGCAAAAATGCGGACTATATTTTCGCAAGAGGGCAGGCAGCAAGTTGAATTAGGAACACGCACTTGTTTCAGGGAAGTTGCGCCAATGACCTGAACTCTGTCGACTTTAGCTGGAAATTCCGGTTGAGTGGGTACGCGAAACTGTGACGTCAGACGCGTGTTAGTGATACACTAATAGGGCTCCTCAATTAGCACAATGGTGTTGGGGAGGGAGTCCACCCTCTGGGGTTAGGGAGACCAAGTTCAAGGGTACGCTGTGATACGTCACAAACATTTGTCACAATACAACCAATTTTACTTTCTCTTACGCTTCCCTAAAGCAAGGATTATTAATACTCTACACCATATCCAAAACCAAAAAGTTCTTATAAATGTGGTAAACGCCTACTACGAACAGAATAGATCTATGTGTTAAATCCTATGTTATTATCGTTTAATATTTGTTATAGACACTAAGGCAATAGCTATAGTCAAACATTTAAGAACTGAACAATATATGAGCGATGTCCAACCTTATCCCTTTGGACACGCTTACGTAATTTTGCAGCTGTTATTCCCCACCTTTCAGTTGGAGGGTGAATCAGCTCATAGACAGTCAGTATCCAGTGACGGACACGAACAGGCAATCCCATAGTAGTTTCTAAGTCATTTTGAATTTTCTGGGAATGTCCCCAAAAGACCTTCATTCTGGATCATTTGTGCATAAATGGATAAACAGTAAGAGACAGACAAAAGCGTATTAAACAGAAAATATGGATCTCGTTAAAACACACAATTTACGAGATAATTATTTTTTCTTTTGAAAGAGCAATTTCCGAAATATTCTTTATTATTGGTTTGAATTTGCCAATACTAATATTTTTTTCTCAAACAGGAATATGTTATTCGTTTTTTAATCTCTTGGCCTTGCAAAGAGAACGGAATTTCAAAGGCATCGCATAGCAACCAGCTCTTAAAACATTTCGACTTTGTCGCCAAGTCTTGATAGACTTCTTAAACGTAAGCAGTACCAAAGAAGTCCCTAAGGAGCAGATGTTTATCCCATAAGATTTGAAAGTGCTTTCGCAAATCAAACGCAACGTACGTATCACAAAACCGCCACTGCAACACAATACACGGCTGGGGGTTAAAGAGTGGCAAGGTCAACCTCCCCTCCTTCACCAACATTGGACATCTCTGGTCTATATTTTACAGTTATACCTACATAGTTACTTCCGAATGAAGAGGTCTTGAAAGCTGTTCTCACAAAAGTCAAGAATATACATTTTGACATATACATAAAGATGAAACAATTCCTTCAATGGATACAAGGTTGTTTGCGCACAAACCATACAGTGTAGCTGACTCTGAACTTTGCACCCGGTCAGAGGTCACCAACAGCAGGTTTCAGGTGCCCAAGACAATACACAGAACCTCATTCTAGTGACGTAATGTTCATATACGTTACGCTGATATCTAAGGAATTGTTTCATCTTTACATATAAGGATCTTCAAAATATGGCATTTTAATTAAAATCGTTAGAGCTAATTTTGATAAGATCATATATTCCGAAAGTTCTTCCATGTAAAAGGTGGTTTAGGATAGGGGTGTTTCTTCTAAATCTTCCGTGTGATAACTTTGGAAGATGGTGAATTTAAATACCAAGTTTGGTTTTTATCGGACATTAACGTCTTGAAAATAAAAGAGATGCAAGACACACACTCACACACAAATACATACACACCCAAGGACCTTTGTTCCCAAAATGCTTTTTGGTGGCAAAACAGGTGCATCCGGTGGAATTACTGTTAATTAATTAATATTCCCATCAGAAATGCAGTGTAATCATAACCTTGCAATTTAGCATAAATTGCTTAACTAATGCACCCACTTCCACGGTCTTGTAAAGTACAAACATCTTAAACACTGGAATTTGCTCACTTGTAAGCATGAGTGGTTGAGAAGTGTTTGCTATTGTAAATGATTATGCTTTTTAAACACTCAGAGTGCATAGATGTGTCTTTCTATGCACTACAAGTTAACACTCAAAGATAAACCATCTTCCTTTACGCTTAAGATAGTTTCTCAGACATAAGGGCTGGTTCTCTGTGCTTTGAACGTGATCCTTGGAAGAGGGATGAAGGGGATTCCAGTAGGGTGACCAGATCCGGAAGACGATTTGCGCTAGCAAGACGGGGTCCCTAACAACTCCATACCTATCCGGGTGTCGGCTGGCTCTACCTCCCCGACAGGAGTCCTACTACCCTTGTATTGATATATAATTTAAATTACATAAATTTAATTGGTACCGTGTTATTTCTTATGCTCATTTTATTTACTTGAGTTTGTGTCTCACTCCCACATAACTGTCATTCGGTTTACAGTTGTAGACCGTATTTCTTTGTTACCACTTGATATTCTTGTTGCAGCTACTTACAATAAGACCTAATGTTCAGTTATATAAACGAAGTGGCCATGGAATTTATTCCAATTCCAATGAGGCTTTGCTTTCCAGGGTTGCCAGCATATGCTGTTAGAATCTCGCAAAATTGCCTTCGAATACATGGAATAAATTGTTATTATCGTTATTATTAATATTATTACAAAATTGAAATCAAACATAATAAATAATAATAATAATAATAATAATAATAATAATAATAATAATAATAATAATAATAATAATAATAATAATAATAATAATAATAATAATAATAATAATAATAATAATAATAATAATAATAATACCACTTGACTGCGAAACAAATGTGCTTCCAGGTACCACCGCAATGACATTCACCCAAATGCACAATAGATTACAACCTAATTAGCTCAACGTATTTAAATCTAATCAATCCTAAATAATATTTGTGAATAATAACCACACATGTTCTCCGACTAAGCTTAGACAAATCTCTTCTTCTCCATTTAAATTGGTAGGTCCATTTCACTCTTAATCTTCCTGTGGCTCTTTCCAAATATGTTATTCTAATATGGAAGGATTTTGGACTTCAACAGCCTTTGGGTCGTGCCCAATGGTCCCTTAGCAGTCGTAGTATTTTTGACTGTCACTGAAGTCTGTTGTAGGGTAGTTATTCGGTTTGGGTTGGTCTTGACGGGGCAGTTGTCCCGAAGTCTGGGCAGGGTTATGTTGACGCATAGAGAGAACTTCACCTCCGGGTGGAACTTGCAACAAATACTCATTCTGATCTATAACAAGCCTGTTCAACTTCAGAGGGATTGGGGGCCAAAATATTTACAAACAATTCACGTTAAGGGTCACACATTAAAGGTTTAAATCAGATATATTTAACGTAAAATACAGGAAACCAAATTGTTGACATAGGAATTTGGATACATTACCAACGTCCAAACTGCAGAAACCAATGTGAACACTGATCATTGTCCACCTCCTTCACCAAAGTAGTGATGTCCACTTCTGTGTTGGGAAATGCCAATCTCAGTGGGTGCAACACAGAATCTTACTGAGACGCTTCTGTACTTATTTTTTTAATACATTTGTTACATAAAAGGGTGCTTCCAAACATCGAGACAAGCTGCAAACCAAAAACTGCGGAAATCTGGTCTCTGGTAGTAGCTTGAAAAAGCTGAGACCTTTCTCAGTCCTAGTTTGAATAAAAGGATCGGCATGAAGAACCGTATTGTTCTAGTTGTACATGGGTGTATCCATATTCAAAGATTCATTGAAAAGGAGCTTCAGTATTTCCACAAAATTCTGGAAAAAATCCATCTTCAATTTCTCCCGATAGCTCTTGACGAGATGGAAAATGTGCCAATGTTTTCTTGATTAATCTGACTTGAAACCATTAACATGACCAAATAATCCTTTGCCCTGAATTCTGTGGTAAAGTTATTTAAGTACTGCGTCAGCAAATATAAAAATATCTCCCCCACATAGAGGCATTGCTTGTTATTAAATATTCAAAAACAGCTATAACCGTTTGGCGTGATATCTTTTTTTGGCTGAAGGACTAGTAACCAAATTCTCTAAATCTGCGGTAGAATTGCACAGCTGTATACGCCACTATCATTTTTCAAAGTTTCTAATTTCCTTCTTTGTCCACTAAATTTGTTTTCACAACCAGAAACTATATCAGAAACATCTAATCCAGTCCTAGTTTTCCCAATACTCGTGTGTTTCAGGTATGCTATACATGGTGAAGGCTTTCCGCAAGTTCTGGATATCTCTAAAGTGAGAGAAAGTAACCTTCCTTCAAGGTTAACATTAGAATTCCTTGCTTCGAAACATTTAGCGTAGTGGTTTTCTCTTAATGATAGTTACACAGACAGATTCCTGAATGTGTTTAAAAACTTACACTTGTTTGGAAAGCGCTTGCCTTGAACTGTTTTTCCAGTGAGATCTCAAGGATGTGTTTCCATGACAGGTGTTTTTATATATCAGGTAGCAAGTTCATTAGCTCCACAATTAACGGTATCTGTCGCAGGAAATATTTATTCCACTGTCATACAGGAATCTGCCTTTACACGAATAGACTACAAATTACCTTCCAGGCGTGATCAGATGCTCTGATATAAATCAAGTGCACTTGATGCACAGGCTTGTTTTCCCAACGCAGGAGCATCCATAACTATCATTTATTTATTTTATGATTTTATAAACTAAACATGTTACAGGACTTCATTCTTCAACGTTGAAATTCCATACTCTAATGCAGTGAGATAACTGCTTGGTGACAGCAAAAGTATTGAACATTTCTTGGGAGTGATCAATGTCACAATGATCTACTGCACATAAGTTGTTTGTTTTTAAGAAGATACACGTTTCTTGTAGCCATTTTTACTTTCTCTATCACATTTATAACTAGTAAGTAGAGATGTTACATTCCATCCAAAAATTCAATACCGAGATTTCAGTGGAAATCAGGGTTGCCAACTCGTACGATAATTATGGGGGTATACGATAATTTGAATGTAAGATAGTTCGATACCGGAGAAATATCATTTTCACTGGTTTGTCACACCAGCGAAATAAAACTAACTACAAATGCCCTCATGGCCTGCCTCCACCCCTCTAAGGCCAGTATTTCATATCGTACTAATCCTTCTACCCTTTATCCTCTTTTTGCCAGTGTGCCCAGATCTGGTAATCTCAATGAAGAAGGCACTGTTCAGAAAATTGATGATCAATGGAGAAAACTCTGAATAAGTGATATTCCGTGTCAAATAAAGAACATACCTGAACCTGACAGGTTTTGAAGTGCTGCTAAACACATGCCACATTGGTGGAAATACTGATTTCAAAGAACTAGCAGCCTTTGCATTATCAGTGATTTCGTTTCCCCACAGAAAAGCTTTTTGTGAAAGGTTTTTTTTCTAAACCGGGTTTAATAAAAACTAAAGTTAGAAGCAGATTGGCACTAGATACGGCAAATGAACTTATTCTGTCGCCTTAGTTTTGAAATAATGCGGTAGATCCGAAAATCTCCAAGTAAGTAACGTAAGTTCTAAAGTTGCAATACTGGTTGAGGTCATCAATCTTGTAAGTGAATATCATAAACATCATTAATATTACACTTTAATCAGTGTTATGCTGATATTTTTATTGTTGTAGCATTTGGTTTAAGATGTACGATAATTCTGAATCCAAATCTATAATTTTGAGAGACTGGTGCGATAATTTTACTTTTAAATCTTGGCAAACCTGGTGGAAATAGACGTTTTAGGAGAATAGAATATATATATATATTAGAAAAATTTCCGTCTGTGTGTGTTTCTCTGTATCTGTCAACAGCATAACTCAAAAACGAAAAGCCGAATAAATACCAAATATGGCATTACAGTTCTGGAAGATTTGATTTTGTTGCTGAATTATCACTGCTTTGTTTAGAGAGGTCGCGAGTTCGAATCTCGCTTAGGGTAAGTTATCCGGATAAAGTTTCCCCTTATCCTGAGAAGACGAACGTTGGGTAACTTAAAGGTCTATAAACCTCGGGATCATTTGAGCATAATTTCACCCGTTTCATTCATTCATTCATTCACCGTCCGATATGACATTACGTTGGAGGATGTTCGCGGGTCTTTGTGGCGGCTGCATGTGAATTCACTGAGCGCAATTCAGTCAATTTCAATCCTCTCTCATATCAGTTGTCGGCCTGATTCCCTATCACGGACACTTTCTCTGATTCAGGCAGGAATTTTTAAGTCCTGCGGGGTGTAAAGCCTCATTACAAAGAGGATAGGTAGAGAACAAAGTGAGTGGAGTTTAAGGCCCGTCGACAGTAGATCATTTGGGCACGAAGAGAAAGAAGCTGTTCAGAGTTTGACATATAACGGGTCATCAAGTTCTTCCGCACCCTGCCGGTGCCAACCGCTCAAGACAACGTTGATACCCTGTTTATCTGCCTTACTTTTCATGAATTACTTATGTAAATCTACCTGATTTTTTATTTCATGGAGCGTTATAAACATACACTCGCTGCAGCCAGTACCGCCAACGGAATTCTCGAAAACGCCCGTTTTCAAATTACTGGAGGGGCCGGGTTGAAGCACCTCTAAAGGCGAGTTTCCAAAGTATCCAATTCAGCAGTATCGAATTTATATACATATAATGCAATTAGATGGATGAGCAAAGTTTAGTTAAAAAGTTATACAAATGGAAACATATAGAAGAAAGACCAATTCGCAGTCAAAAACTGAGATGGAAAGATGACGAAGTCTTGTGTTCTTATTCTTCAAAGGCAAGAAGTGGTTCCTACGTTACCACTGGCGGTACTACGAGGAACATCCATCAAGGTCGAGGACTGTACTATGTAGTGACGCAATCCAAACAATGAAACCATCACGATTGTACCGGACCTTGCACGTTATGTAATCTTAAAACACATGCTGACAGATTGACGTTGTGGGTGGTAGTTCTCAAAGTAGGGGAATGCGGAAGTCACTGAAAAGGACATTTAAGAGGACCGATCTGTGAATTTTCCAGACACCAAAGCATTCTACTGAGTGTTTTGAATCTTTTACATCTTATGCGTGCACAAACAAGTCTGATTGCAAAGTTGGGTGCGTATACATCTTAAAAAAGAATGCTACTCACGATTTCGTGTGTGATTTTTAAACGTTTCATAGGATGCTATGGCTTTAAAACTCCGTGCTGAATTTTAAAAGCTTACGAAGTGTGGAACAGTTGAACTCAGTATTAATGGAAGTGACCACAAATTGTGTGTGAAAGAATTTATGTTTTAAAAAGATCTAACATTGTTGTGCGGTACGTTTTTCTGTATTTCTTAACGTTAACCGGTTAAACAAAATTCCTTCTGAATGGACTTCATAAGCTGTTCAAGATATCCATTTCATTTGTCGTGTAAGTATGTATTGTGACGCCGGACGTGGTGCACAACAAAGGACGGTCGGTGCTGAGCTACTTCCCACATACCAGGCCGGGGATCAAACAAAGGCGCTCAAGGTCAGGCTGCCTCGCGCGACTGCTTGTGTGTACGTCACTAACAAAGGACGTGGCACGTATCAAAGGCGCTCACAGTCAAGCTTACAACTTACGCGAGCAAACACATGACAACAATCAGAGCGGCAGAACCAAAAGGAGTTTTCTCTAGATGATTCGAGAAGTGTTCGGTGGCCGGCTTGTTTAAACAATTTCGCGAAAGGTCCGTGTGGCGTCATCCCCGCTATATAAGGAGGCAAGGAAACAGCGGACGAGTTAGACATGAGTGAGTGAGAGACAGCTGTGCATGTGCTACTGTTGTGAAATATACGTCGCATCGAAGTGAGTAAGCTTTAACGAGCGTCGAGTGATTGTATCGTCGGAGTTATCTGAGAGACAAAGTGAAGAAACACAGTGGGACGACTGAGTAAAGGTTACGAGAAATAAACAGTTGTAATATCACGAAAGACTGTAGACTGTGTTAGCGCCTTTAGAGGAGAACTGTGCATTTGAGCAAAAAGTTTGGAAGGAAAATAAAGTGATAGAAAAGTAATTGGACTGGATTTTGTGTCAGGAATGGGATTCGTTGAATTGCTGTTTCGCCACAGTATCTTAAATATGTATTTTAATTAAAATCATTATAGCCAATTTGAGAAAGTAAAAATATTCGAAAAATGTTTCATGTAAGGGGTAGTTTGGGAAGGGGGGTCCTTAAATATCTCTGGCACTGAACCTAAATATAAAGTTTGGTTTTGATCCATTTAGTTTTTACTTTCTTGACTCCGTATAGTAAGTACGGAAACTATTGTATTCGACCCAAAATTTCGATTGAAGTTTCACCGTAAATATGTTTTGAGGTCCCCTGAATCCAAGAAAAATATTTTTAGAAAAAAAGCACATTGTGTATAAAGGGCATCACTCAATAACGAAAAGATGGTTAGAAACCAGTAGATTTTTAAGTTTTATCTTTCAAGGAAATAACATTTTGAAGAAAATTCCTCCACCCTAAACTACTCTTTACAAGGAAAATGTTTCGAAAATTTTGATTTTCTGGAAAGTAGCTCTTAACGATTTTGGTTAAAATGACATACGTTTAAGATATTTGAATGTCAAATTAAATGTATATTTTGAGTTTTCTGGCTATAGCCTATGTAGTCCCGTTTACTCTCAAAGTGTGTCCAAATGCATTTTTTTTGTAGAGTGAACCATTTCCAAGATATTTCTTGTTTGTGTGAGCTTTGCAATAACTTTTCTCAAATGGGAGGCGTTATTCTCCTTTCTATCTCTTGACCGTACAAAGAAAACAGAATTTTAAAACCTTCATATAACGTGCAGTTTTACAAGATTTGGCAATCGCTCAAAAACCTACAAGGAAATAAGCAATAAGAAATTTTCTGCAAATGTTTTTTTCGACTAACATGAAGATGAGAGAGGAATAAGAGTTTGTAAGAATGGTTAGTACAAGTGTAGAGAAGGTCATGTGAGCACAGTACATCATTCAGGGGACCTCAAAACATATATTTGAGGGGAAATTTTGTTGAATATTTTATGGAACACAATGGTTTACTTACCTACTGTAGGTGAGTGGTAGAGAAAGCAAAAAGGAGACGTGGTATACACCACACATAGAAAAGAATACCGAAGTTTCACTGCGCTGAGCTTTTGTAGGATAATTGTATTTTATAGCCCATGCTGTGTCTGGAGGCAGCTGTTTTAAACTACACCGTCATACACAAGTTTGCATATATCTCCATTACAAGACCGATTTGATTAATAACTTGCAGTCGGCCGGACTGTAACAATATGTCTAAGTGTTTTCACTTCCAGACACTTTACACTTGTCCTGCTTTCTCAGATACTGTCCTGGAACAGACCCAACATGTCCAGCGCTACAGAAATTATAGCTCTTATTCTCTGCAAATGTGATTTAATTTACTAGCCTACTAGCATTGAAAAGAGCTGCACTCCTTTTACTATGTCACTGTAGCTACAACGTTTGCGAAAGAGGCAAGGTTGGATTTACCCCCTTCCACTTTGTGCCACCGTTTTAACACTCAATTTTGTTGCAGTAGTAGTTTGGTTTTATGTTCGTTGCGTTTGAATATATATAGAGCTATACTACTCTTATAAATTTTTATTTCTCTATCTACTACATTTTAATCGACACAAGCGTTTTCAGAAATTATGTTATTGCTGTTTCTTCTAGGTGGAATTTATATGGGAATACAGTAGGCTTTAAGCGATAGTGAAGTGTTTTAAGAGCATATTGCTATGCGTTGCCTCTTTATCAGGCCCAGGGATAAAAAACTAACGTATTCTGTTTGAGAAAGGTATAAGTATAGGCAAACTCTAATAATGCAAAGTATCTCGGAAATGGTTCACTAAAAAGAAAAACGAAGTATTTGAAATAAACTGCTTTGTATTTAATAAGTTTTTGTCTGTCTTATTTAAAAATCATCCTGGATGAAGATGTTTTCCTAGAAAATTCAAGGCATGACTTAATAACTGTCATTGAATTGCCTTTGTCCGTCACTAGATACTGACTGGCTGGTTCATAGTCTATGCGCCACAGGCAGTAAGCTGAATCACCCTCGGACTAAAAGAGCAGGTGGGAAATAGCAGCTAATTATGTAAGCGTCTCCAAAGAGACAAGGTTGGACATCGCTGCTATATAGTTGAGAGATGGATCTCCCGTGACCTTTGTAACTGGAGCAGATTAAGCATGCCCTTAAAATGATAACTTAATGACAGTAGAATGTATTAAATGTTCTTTTACGATATAAGAACAAAGAATCAGTTAAGAATTACCTTTATTAGTTGATCTCTTTGCACATTTCATTTATATTATCTGAAAAAATACTCTATTACATAAAAACGTCTAAAGCTGCAGAAAAAAATGACCGTTAAAACTGGTTTCATTTTAGTTATAAATATTAATAATCCAGGTATGTTTTCCACATAATTCGGTCTAGTGTCATCAGAAAAAAGGCATGCACAGGCCAACCAAGCCTTAAAGAGGAAAGGATGAGCCGAGAGGGTAAGAAGGACTGTCAGACTTTATACATAGCGGGGTCCCTAACTTTCCAGAATGGACATTCTTGGCCGTCCCTTCTATTCCTCCTCCCTTATCTTCACAGAGCAGGTTTAGCATAAGATTGCATGCCACGGAACGAACGCCTCTCTCTTAAAAATAACATCAATTTTGTTACTGGCCTACTTCTGTGTTAATAAGTTGGTTGATTGTATTTTAAAAATTGTCTGTCGTTTAATCTAAAATGTGTAATTAAGGAACAATAATCCTATCTTTAATGAACTGATTATAAATTAAAGTAAATCAGTGGACTTGTAATAACATTTAGAAAGAATGTTCGTAATTGTTGACAAAAAGGATATATTTTGATATCTTAAATAGTTTTCTGAGATAATGGGTTAAGGCGTTTAATCTTGCTGTAATTCAGTAGTAGTGCTGTTTCTTTGCTTGACCACTATTCTACATGGCTGATACAGAAATGCAACTCGTTGCATTCACACGGCTTTCTGTACTCGCTTTTCTTCCTGTGGTATTTGTAGTTCAACAGTGCTTTTGCATTGTGTCTTCCCGGTGTTTTATTTGTTTATTTGCGGTTCTTCATAGTATTCTAAGAGTTTTAATTAACTCTTCGTTTAAGTGTATTAAACGTTTTAAATGTCCCCAAAGGAACAGAAGGCTACTGGGCAAGTGCAACCTTAGTCTAAAAGTTGTAGGGGTAAGTTGTCAAACCACGGACACCGCCGGCTATTTCAGCTAAGAAAACAATAAAATGCACGCACAAATATACAGAGAAATTCATCGTCATCAGTTGTGGATGTACTGGCGAGCACCAATAAGCATGTGGAGTGTAGGAGTGTTCCAGGATCTAATTGTCTCGTGAAAAGACACACCTTCATAACGATGGGCCCATATTTGAACATTTGTCACGGTAGCGCCATTTATCAAGACGGGAGACTCCTGAGGAAGGTGTGGTGACATCCTCTGAATGACTCTTGAGATTATAACAATTTCACTTGCATCACAATAGCGAGCATTCCTCCGACAGACGTGTTCTTTGAGACTCGTGCTGCGTTTCCTGGAACCTGAACACTCCTTTCCAGACATTTCAGATTTATCAGTCCGACACGTGTTTAAGAACCTTCATAAACACGTTCAGGAATAATGAACTAAAGAGTCTACCGCTATATCGTTCATCATATTCAGACTAATTACATACTGGTCGTAAGCTGGATTGCCAGAAGTAAATCTGGAATTGTCAAAATCACCAAAAGCCAATTGAGAAATCTTATAGTGCCTTCTGGTTACCTCTGGTGACATTCTACTCGTATTGCTCAGTTGATGTCAATACCAGTGCCTGCTGTTTAAATATATGTATGTAAGGTAAAGATGTGGCCCTAGTTGATTTTAATTGCAGCTGTTACGGTGACAGTCTTCTTGGTTTTGGAGTTTCTTCTGTTCCGTTGTTATATTTCTTTGCATCTTTTTATTAGTCTCCCTATAGTTCTATAACCAGAAGCTTTATATTTGTATAACTGTAATGGAACACTTACTATTCTTTGCAAATGACTTTTCCGTTTTTCTCTATTTATTTGTAGCTTCCCTTTTAACGAAGATATATCTCTTTCCTTATTTCATTTTAGCCGCTTGTATTTGGCTCCAATCTTTCTTTTTGAGTGCCCATCTTTCCGAACCGTACAGCCATTGTATTATAAAATTTTAGATTTGTATCTTTTCAGCTTTTTCTTTTCAAGGTACGAGCCATTATTATACAAATATATTGGAATTTACTCACTTTATTACTTATTCTTCATTTATTGTTTTAAAGGTTACATCAGAGCCCAAGTAATTAAATTTTCGCTATTACTCGGAGAAAGTCGGTTTACCTCGTTCGATTGAAGACCACATACCACTTCCACTCCTCGCATTGTACCTGCCCCTGTCTACTTTTTCACTGCAGTAGGCACATCTTGAGCATTGTTGGATGATGGGTCCCGTAATAGGGATACTCTTGCCAAGTAACAGGCGTAACGGCATTCTTCTGCGCATGCTGCAAACAGCCAAGCTTTCCTTGCGCCAGCTCTACTCCCAATATGTCTGCGCAGGTCGCAGTGCCCGAGGTGTTCCCCTACTTTGTATAATCTAAACTAAATGTGCCGTAAAATTAACAAGGCCTAAAGGCATTTAGATTTAGGAGGTACCAGTTTCATTCCCGGCTGGAAGTGGCAGGTTTTGTTTGGCTCTAGAGTCTGGAAGTATGAGAGAGAAAGAGAGAGAGTGTGTGTATTTAATGTATTATTCTGCTACTCTAAGATTAACATGCGGTAAGCCAAAGCCAGTTGAAAAGATGAAGGTATTCAGTGTCGCGAAAAGCAACGGTGTCACGTTTTCTCCAAGTAAACGTTTGCTCTCCACGAGTGACATTTCTTATACTGAATGAGGTGTAATTTGGCAGTTATTTGTTAGAAAAAGAAAGAAATAGTATCTCTTTCCAAGCTGTCCCTCTTTAATGAGGGTGGAAACACCAGTGGCGAGTCGGGTTATCACAGATAAATCACTTCAAAGAGTAACAACACAACTGATGTCTACTTACCCTCATACCACCACAGGTAATTTGGTATAGTAAGGCTTTAAAAGGAACTCATCATCTCAAGGAAAGGAACACAAGGATTTTCACAGCCCATGCTAGACAAGGATAGTAGAAAAAGTGCCAAGTTAAAATTTGTCCACTATAAAAGACCAATTTTACGAGAAAACTAACAGAATGAGAGAGAAAACGGGAGATGTTGCAACGCTGTGCTTCACTCCACGTGTAGTTAACAACTATCATTTTGATTTCGTTAATAATTTATTGGCTGAAGTGACATGCTCATTAGTACAGTGTGAAACATCAGCGACTTCCAGTATCAAAGGCGAAGTGCATGTTAACTGTTAGAGTAGCAGAATAACAACTACCAAACCTAATACTAGCCCAAAGTAAACGAGTAAAAATAATTGCTCATGTGTAGTAATTTATTTTAAAGGCAGCATATAAATGGAGGAAGATAAAGGCTAATAAAGTCTATATGAGGCACGTTGAAACAACTGCCGGTGAGCTGGAAGTCCCGCTCTCTATAGTGTGTAATTGTGCGTGTCAGATGTTTGACATT
The DNA here is from genome assembly GCA_030765045.1 of Tenodera sinensis. Lineage (NCBI taxonomy): Eukaryota > Metazoa > Arthropoda > Insecta > Mantodea > Mantidae > Tenodera > Tenodera sinensis. Next base: position 113,103,171 of record CM060969.1, read on the forward strand.
ACGCTTCTGGAGGCCGAAACAGTAAATAACCTGAAGAAGCAAACTCGTAACTTAATTCAGCTGGTAATAAGTAGGAGTTTTGCACTTAGAAATGCAATTAAGTCTCTTCCTACGCTGCTTGACGCTTTCCAACTATTTATAATGCACATGACAACTTCTCCCTTTAGTTAACTGGTGCTATCTTGGAAATAACTCCCAAGTTGGACATGTTCTGAAAGGAATCCGTACAGAATGTGAAGTTACGAGATTTGCCAATTAGCCTAACATGCATTCCCTCCTGGTATTAAAGCAATAACTTTGCACACTTGCTAACAAGAAAACTTTTTGACTGGAAACTCAAATAAAAGTCCAAAATAAGCTGGGTCTTCCGTGCACAAAATGCAACTCTCCTTATTAGTCCTTCCAGCAACATTGCAAGAGTTACAACTGCAAACCCTGCTCAAATTGTTTGTGATGTGCTCAGTAGGCAAATCATGGTAAATGATAATAGCAACCTCTTTATTTTCGAAAGGAAATATTTGGCAATATTTGGCAATATTTGGCAGCTAAAGTAACACTTTCCTCCAATTAATTCCATACCTAGGCTTCACCATAAATACATGTTTTGAACTATGCCCTAAAAAGAAGAGCAGACTCTCCAAGCTGTTAGGAGCATACGTGCGATATTTTAATAATTGGCACATTAATATACATCCACTTCGATGTGTTTTTAGAAGAAGAAAAAAGGTATGTTTAGTGACAATAATTCGACGGAGAAAAAAGATGGCGGCGCGGAATTGGAAATGTTACGAGCAGACCAAGTGCAGTAAGGAGAGGCGAAGATCCTAGTGCAAGTTGCTCAAACAACAACGAGGGCAATTCCGAAGTTGAGTAGAAATGAACCGGGTAAATAAGAAGAGTGGAGTATGACCGGGTGGAATGGGAGGACAGAGAGACAGGCATTGCGTATGTGGTTAGAGAAGGGCGAGCAGAAAATTCCAGCTCGTATTTCGCAAGATATTAAATAAAAAAGTGGATATCGGACAATGAACATATTTATATGTAGGAAACCGAAGACAAAAAAGGGAGGAAAATGATGTTCCATGCCGTGTGACAAGAAAGAACAACTGATCAAGTGTGTTTAGGGGTGGTAGGAGGGATGAAAATAAGGTTTAGGCAAGTGAGGAAAGGAAGTGGAAGTGATATAGAGCTAAAAAGGAAGTGAATAAGTGGTGTAGGAAATTATTAATCAGGAAACATAAGAAAAATGAGGCGGAAAATACATTTTAGAGTGGAATGGGTGATCTAAAATAGTAATGATCTTAGGGAAAAGAAAGTATACTAGAATTTGGTGAAAGTTAAGAGACAGGTTTGAAGTTAGAGAATAAACAGCACACGCCAAAAATTATATATAGAAAATCGCAGAGGGCCGTCCCATGATAAAGGGACTAGGGCCCAAGTTCAACATGTATATGCTTTGCATTGATATTCAATTGCGATACACCATTCGTTATCACGAGCCGGTCCTCTGCGTCATGCCTACTTGAGGTGCTAACCATCCGGAAAACATACAACTCTTAATAAGTGAAATGGTGAGTTCACAAATGAAGCAAATATTGATTGATACTGGTCATTACGTATACTTATGCTCCTTACATTCTGTATTCAGGATGGAAGTGAAATAAAACCATCAGACTTTAATAGCGAATTTCTCTTATTGTGAATGGCAAAAAGCTGACAAATTTAGTTTTCTAGAAAAACATACTTTTACAAAAAAGTGCATCACCACCTGGCTGAATTATTGTTGATTAAAGGTTCTTAATTTATTAAAAGGAAGTTGAATAGAGGACAACCTTTTCCTTTGGCGTATTTCAACAGAATCAACGGTTTTTGTGTAAATTACATTTGAAAAATCAATTTTTTCCCTTTTAACGTAATTTTCTGGTGTCTTGCGCACCAGTGACAAAACGTCTGAATTCAATACATGGCCAACCTTACTTAATTGGTTTTTATAGAGCGTTAGAATAGTTCATTGAGTCGCCGGTAAAAGCAGATTATTCAATCAACAAGTTGTGTTACGTTACCATCACTCTCACCTTTGAAACGATTATCTAGTTAACGGTGCATTTAATTAAAAAATGTATAGAAAGTTTTTGTTTATTTACATCTACTCTCTGACCTTCAGTCTAACGGATTATTTCACCTCTATCCTGTATACCTATAGTCGAAGTTGAATCGTTTCCGTGGCCGCTTGACAATGGTGTCTTGGGACCCGTGACTTTAGCTTCGTTCTATTGTCATCTTCCATATTGAGTCCCAGCTACTGAATATGCGCAGATAGCACGCCGGTTATCTACAGGTATAGTCGGTTCAGCAGCACTTGGCCTCTGTCAAAAATGCAAGGAGTGTATGCATTAGTGAACAACTCAGTTGTACTCAGCGATATGCCTCTGGTTGCACGTAATCTATTCTAGCTGTTCTTTGTCTCTCTGATAACAGGTATTTATTCATTGGAAGTGGAGAAGTAGTGATGCGTTAGTCCTTGTGTTCTCCACAAAAAGCAAAGCCGATTACTTTTAAAATACCTGTATTTTCGCTCTTTTAGAAACATAAATTAACTATTTTAGAGTGAAAATCACTAATATATTTGAATGTCTATTTATTTACATTTGTCAGTACGAATATTCAAATGAAAAATCGTTAAGTAACTTCAAAGTTTATCGTAACAATTCCTAAGCCATCGGTTGTGAACAACGCCTGTCGTAAAGACTATCCGTTTTGCTTCACATCTGAATGCGCAACTTACTGGCCTAGGCATTGTGAAGTCATTGGCCTTGCAGAAACACTGGAACTCGGTTCCGATACACCATTCGTTATCATGAGACCAGCCCACTCTACATCACGGCTTCTCTGCCACGCCTACTTGAGGTACTTAGCATCCTGAAAACATACAACTCTTAATAAGTAAAATTATAAGTTCACAAATGAAGCAAAAGTGTAATACTTCTTGCTGGTCGAGTTCTGTAACATCCTTATCCTGAGCAAGGTCCTTATCCAAATTTTAAAACCTGCAAGTTTGAACTCGAATTCCTGCAGTTGGATACAAACAATAGACAATATTCACTTCCTGTTGAAATACTTAGAGAAAACTTATGACTAATATGGAATAATAATAGTGATAGTAATAATGCATATTATTATTATTATTATTATTATTATTATTATTATTATTATTATTATTATTATTATTATTATTATTATTATTATTATTATTATTATTATTATTATTATTATTATTATTATTATTATTATTATTTTGTTTTGTTTTCTGATTCAACAGTTCCTTAAGGATTCAGAAGTAATTGTGGCCAGATACACGTTGCACTTTTTGTTCCTGCTGGAATAAGGTCAGTGTAACATAAAACGGCCCAGTATACCTAAACTTTTTGGCAACCTCTCGGCCAGAGAAAGCTAAGAGCATTTGATGATACAGATTTGAAAGAATTAATCTGCCATTGGAGTACATAGTTGGGAAACAAATGTACAAAATTCTGAACAAATGGAATAGGGCCAAAAATAGCATTTTTCGCTAAGGGAGAGCACTTTCGTGTTATGCAGTACTAATAAATCATCTTCCTCACTAGTTCTAAACGTTGGCTAGCCTGTTGCTTATCTTCGAGTTTTGAGTTTCGAAATGACGGCTACATTTGCATGACTTTCTAACCTCTATCGTTTATTGTGAGTATACAAACTATCCTTATCAAAGTTTATTTATTCATCTACTTTATTTTAATTGTGGTAAACCTTACTAGCTTAAATCCTGCTTATATCTTTTTCTTTAAAATGTCTATTTGAATTTAGGGGACCTCTAAAGTATTTCCGGTGTAATTTGGGTATCGAATTTCTCGGTAAATGACGAAGAAAGTGAAGTGTGCTAAATCCACTTGGCAGTTTTTCACTTCCTGTTGTAGACAGTAACACTGTAAGGTTGTAACTCCTCAAATAGATAATAAAACCGAGGCAGGCATATTGGAAGTGCGTGAATGTAAGCCATTTGGTTTTGCGTGAGCAGTAACAGTACATACATGTGTCTTGTGCCACACTTAACCCCGCTTGTTGATCTTCATTTATTATATTGTCTCGCTTCGTGGAACAGGCAGCTTGGCAGCGCTGTGAGAAAAGCCTGCCTCATGCTATTATCAGCTGATAAGATTTCTTCGAGAAGGAATATGGATACAACGTTCCCATGTGATTTTGCTGCGTATATTTGTTGTAATTGCAGGTATTAAAACTCCCTCTGTTTGTGTAAGGCGGCTGGTACACCGTTTCTCGCCTGGATCCGCCAGTGAACCTAAACGTAACTATGTTACCTTAGGTTTGTGGCCCACTGCATAATTGTTCATGTAAATGTCATAAATTAAAGTATTGTAATCAAAACCTTAATGTCGAATCCTTATGAAGTTTCACCGGAAATATGTTTTGAGACCCCCTGGACACAGACATTTGGAGTAAGAGGTATCTGTCTCCGCATGTGTGTCTGCGAACAGTGTACCTGCAAAACGAAGAAGCCCTGAGTACCAAACTTGGTATTTGAGGTTAGTATCTTCCAAAGGACGCCAAGGTTTTCTAGAAAATCTCCCAATTCAAATTACTCTTTAGTGGACAATGTGTCACTATTTATGTCATAAATGGCTCTCACGATTTTCATTACAATGTTAAAAATATTTACTTAAAATTATTGTGCATTTTTATTGATAGCCTATGAAGTCCACCTCATTGTCAATAACTTTTGTATAATTGGTAAACCGTAAGAGATAAAAAAAATCCTACTAAAAATATACATCTCCTTAAATCACACAATTATGGGTAACCCTTATGTGTTAACTATTTTGAGATATTCTTTGTTATGAGTTTGTATTTTCAAAAAATTTACCTTACGTGTAAAACAGTCATTTCTATCTTCCTCCTCTCTCTCTCTCTCTCTTTCTCTCTCTCTCTCTTTCTCACTCTCTGAAATCCATCGATACACTTACTGTATTCCACTTTCAGCTGCAACGAACTGATAGTAAAACCATTTCTGCAAATGTATGTCATTAACACGAAGAAAGATTTTATCAGAGTAGTTTGTTGTAGAGTCGATAGATCACTTAGTGATACGTATTGTATTTTTTAAATAATGCTGTTCACATACCGTGTATCCTTTCCAAGAATGCCGTTTATATATGGGACCTTAAAACATTTCCAGTGCAGTCACGGTATTAGATTATTGTGTGAGGCATGATAAAGGTAAATGGTAAAGAAAAAAATAAAGGAAATAAAAATAGAAAACAAAAGAGCAGCCGAACCGGGGGCCTTGAAACGGTAAGCAGGTTCCAAAACTAAAAAGACAAAGTCCGAGATTAAATGGGCCTGCGAAATGGTAAACAGGTGCTTTACTCGTTATTGAACGAAGACCACAAACAACAAAGCAAACACGTTAAACTGAATGAACAGACCAGTAGACTTCCTCTTGTGGTTGGCATAGATTCAGAAGCTACTAAATGCAGAGGTTCTAGGATTCTAACAGGCCAGCGAGAGTACCAGGCAGTCAGAAGATGCAAAAAGTAGTGGTTAGTGAGTTAAATTTCCACTGCTGTTAAACTTCTCAATGGATTTTCCTGAAATTTTTATGAGATATTCTATAAATCATGAAAATTATTTCGAGTGGTTACTTGTATTGATACCTTATGCGGTTGAGCCTATAAAAATTATTTTATCCAGCAGAAAAATAATGAAATTTACTCTTAAAACATGTGAATTCATTTATTTTTTCCTATTAAACTACTTGCAGTACAGAATCATACTTTTACATGCTTGTTCTTGTGTAGTCAACTGTCTTCTGAACCTCAACTATTTAGTTATGTGTATCAGTTTACTAGAAGTTAAAAAATTAAAGTAAAAAAAGTAAACATTAGCAGCTTTCCATATTGCTATCTTAATATTACTAATGTTTATTATAAAATTATTATTGTGGTTCAGAAAATTCATCTATATGCTCTAGACATGTAATGAAAGTTTCAGCTATTTACCTCCCATACTTTCTGAGAAAAAGGTGAAATGTGAAAGTTAAATAGTTGGCTACAGTTGATGTTTCCAGTAGTTTAAACAGAAATTAGTAATTTATGTGTATTTTTATTACACTTTTGCTATATTTCTGACTTGTCCAACGTCTAAATGTTTATTTTATTAGCTATTGTACTAGTTGTAGTTGTTATCTGAAAAATTATGTCTAACTCAAATGTAAAAGTTGTTTTTATTATGAAATAAATGTTAAGGTTTGAATATATTTCCCGGTGCAGTTACCCAGGTACTGGAATAAAATATTTCAATTTAATTTATTTATTCGTGAGCCCGGGTAGCCACAGTAGATCTCAGTCCATTAAATGCCCTCCTTATGTAATAAATTAGTCATTAAAACAGTGTAACCCGTTTCGCGGCCTCTCTCCCCTGCGCAAGAAGGAGTCGCCGGGAAATGACGCCGGCAGAGGCGCACCAAACTCCTTACCTTATAGCAGGTGCTAGAAATGTTGACCTTCTGCTCTCAAACAAGCAGCATATCTCGCAAAATGTCCCTCACTCGCCTAAGCTCAGCATTAGGAATTCTTGTTCTAATACTCGCACACTATAGAAACTTAGATTGATTCTTATTCAGTGCTAATTCTGTGAAGCCAACACAGACGTGAAATAGTAACTTTCCTACTTTCAAAATCCTTCGTGTTAAAAAAAATAAAACCACAGACATGCAATTCTTCTGATTTGATAATAATGTGACTGTCGGAAACTGCGGTTGCAATGCGAGGAAACTTTGTGCTTCATTGGCGGATTTCCTAAAACACGCAACATTGTATCTACTTATTAACGCTTTATCATGACGTCACGGTTCTTAGCATGTTTATTATGCCTTTTGAGAACAGCAGAACCTTATCTCTCTCTTTTCTTTTTACTCAGTAGCCAAATAAATCAAGTGACCTCTTAGAATTTCGCAGATGGGGGCTATGACCTTGATTTCCTGAAACTTTGAGCTTCTCAGGCTATTTTTAGTTCACAGAGATAATACAGCTGGGCGTTTGAAAGATACACTAAATATATGTTCATCTAATCCATTTTCGCGCATGCGTGGATTTGGTTCCTTAAGGCGATCATTGTGATGGACAAATACATGTATGTATTAAAAATAGATATAACCTGTTGATATAATTATGCAGTTGCAAAGTAATTCAGCAGTGGGGAAGCAACATTATCAACTTTTTAAATTTTTACTGAACTTCCTCATTACCATCTCAATTTTTACAATTTCACAAAAGTTATTTCTTATAAAAAATTTCTCAAAATACCAAATGACAATCCGGGCTTGTGGGCCGTGGTCTGGTGGAAAATCTGCTTCCAGACGTTTCGTTCGAAGCTGTATCGAACATCCTCAGTGGTGTGACCATAGTACTCTGCTACTCTCGTCGTCGCCATGTGTATGATCTCTCAGAGTATATCCCGGTATTTATTTAAAAAATATCTCCGCAAATTTGAAGTTCCTTTTCGTGCTCTATTTAGGACCAAACTCTTACTGCAATATGTTAGAACTGAAACGGCTGCAAGTAAATAAAATCTTAGTTATTTCCACTCTTGTTTTGTTACACAAAGTTCAATAAATGTTGCAGTAATTTCAGTGCATTGAAATTAGAATATCTTTTTTCTAAATTACGATATTCATGATAACAAATTAAGTATAACAGATAATGAAATTTGTAAACTATTTCCATTTAAAATTCCCTAAAAATTCAAAATAAGCAGTCAGTATAATGCGTTTCCTGAATGATAAAAAATAACGACAAATATTTATTTCAACCACAGAGATTTGCATTGCCCAGTGTCTAAGAATTCACTTTGCTTATTCTAAGGATCAGTTGCTATTGTTAATAGGCTTTTGGAAATGTCAGATTCCGCCTAGAAAATCTCTGGTTACAGTTTTAAAACACTATCCACAAAATGAGAAAGACGATAGATAATACACAAAATGGATTACAAATCGGTTTTGCACCATCGACATAAATTCCTCTGATTCTCCCATAAAATTAAAAGAACACAGTTTTTAAAGGCCTGCTGATAGTTCACTGAAAATATAAATAGAAAACATGTCAATTTCTGATTTCTGGTGTTGCACTGAAATCAATTAATGTAATGCTTGTGTCTAGTTTATCCGTAACGTAGTTCTTGTAGTAATTTTATACATTTATAGCACGATCCTCCCTTTTGTAGTATTTAATAAGTTATTTTAAATATATTTGAGATACAACTCGTGGTATAACTATAAAGAATACCTGCGATTTACATTAAGAATTTAATAATTTTATATATCCGCTGAAGACAGTTGATATTCTCATGAAATCCTCTACGACCTTGCTAATAGGGGATTGCTGCACTGTTACCTTCATTTGTTTAATAGTGGCCATTGCGATAAGATCAAGACATTCTGTTAATATGACAAGGTACAAACCTGTCTAGATCACCTTGCCCAGGGTGTTTTGTTGAGAGCCATCATAAAGTGCCTATTGTTATTCTCAATGTCCTCAACTTAAAATTAGAAAACCGCTAGCAGCAGTGGCTTATGTTGAAATTTAAGGGGAAAGGCAATGTTGAAATCTGGGGGAAAATTCCTTGTTTACGAAACCTATAGGAATGTCTTGCTGACTTGGAAAGATCATTTGATTATGATTAACTTACTGTTTCCGTGGCTACTTCAGGTTCTTTTATATTGCTGACATTGACGCGAATTTGTTCTTAACAGTTCAGAACTTCCTTATTTGCAGACCAGTCACGAGAATATCACCATAAAACTGATTAATTGTTCTTAATAATACAGATATGGAAACGTGATTTGAAAAATAATATAGTTACCTTACTACTAGACGTTTTAATTTTTATCGTTTACTACTAACATAAACATTATACATCGAATTTTTTAATCGAAGTTGTGCATAATAGCTTAAGGATAATTAAAATATATTTCACAGAATGGACCCCCATTTCCGGGCAGTAATCCGTGTAAGGAAGTGTGTCGTTCTTTATTTTACTTACCATGTATCTGTAGTAGAGGGAGATTGTATTCCACCCAAAAATTCTATATAAGCTGCATTACTCAGTCATATAACACCTAACTGGTATTTTATTTTGGTATCCACCTAAGTTATAACACGACCATCGTAAAATAAGCTTCATATTGAAGCTTTCTTTCTCGTTATTCTTTAATCTTCTCAAAAATTGCTCAACGATTTTGGTTATAAGATTATTTTCTAACATTAGATTACTAATAAGATATTTCGAGTGTTTTGCGAATAGCCTGAAAACTTACCCGCAAATAGAACTCGTTAAACCACACAATTTATGCCAATAATCTGGATTTCGTTTTTCTTGTTTTTGCCTCTGTCATTGGGTGTGTTAATTGAATGAAGGAAATGATGGAGCAAAATAAAGAAAAGTACCAAAATTAACTTCATGATTTTGAATTAAAATTAATTTCAGGTTACAACTTCCCAGAAACACCTTAATTATCTCCTCGACCTTTGAAAAGCATTTCTTTATTTTAAAAAGTTAAATTACTGAGTAAACGTTCCAGAATATGTGCATGAAGTGGCAACAGAATTTAATTTCTTGCTCATAATTCAATATTGTGAGCTTATATAGTGATTTTAGATAGCCTAACTGTACAGAACAGTTTTAATAAAGATTAGTTGTAATCTATATTAATAATGCAAATAATTACACTTAAATGAGCAATACCATAATGCAAAATGCTTTATGGTATTACTAAAAAAGCTCGTAAGTTAGTACATAGTTTAATAAATTGTGTGTTCCATTATGTTAAAAATAAGAAGTTCGATTAAAAAAAGAAAAGAATGAAAGAAAAACAAAAGTAGGTAATTGCTTCTTCCTGAAACATACCAACTACGTAAAATTGAGGATATTATATTCTTTTGTTTCATTTAATTAACCTCTACGTACAAAGCTTCAGTTAAATGAATTTTTTTGGCTTCTCGTGTGGTTTAAGGGGAGATATAGAAAATTGTGTCTAAAACTGAACTTTTTCTAACATTTTGGTTTTAATAATTATACCTTGAGGACTTGTCTTCAGAGTAATTTGTATGTTTTCCATCTGTAAGGGTACTTAAAAGGTTAGCTTAGCCCTGCAAGTGTGCCACGCCCCCTTTTCAAACAGACGCTTCCTTCATATTAGTTATGCCAACAAAATGTAAATTGTTTCATATATTACAAATATTTTTTTCAAGTGAGCCCAAATATTTTGCCGAAAGTTTTTAAAAAGGCATATCTTCTGCACGTTATTAGAAAATTACATTTTTCGCAAATAATACAGCTTTAAAGTCAGAATTATGTTGCATACTATTATCATCATTGCATAACAAATTTGGGCACTAGATTTTATACAGTTGACTGGTTTGCATACATAGAATAGGTACGATAAGCACATTTTTGTTTTTAAGCTTTGTTTTTGCAATGGTGATCTTAACATGGTAGGAATATATTTCAATCTTTCAGCATTAGTGAACAGTTGTATTTCAAATGCGGGTGCCAAGCTTCCTTGCACTATGTGTAAGACTTCGAAAGTTATAGCTAATAATTATACTTTGAACACGTGACCTTAAAAACTGCGTTACATACAGACGGTTATGGCACTGTTGCACTAAACAATTGATGCATTAGCAACGAAAGCCGCGTTTAGCCCTGAAGAAGGACATTGGTAAACATAATGAATATTGCTTGAGGCCCGAGGCTTCGCTCCATTAGCGATTTTATTTCTGGACTTGCCATTTAAACTGTTTGAGCTTCTTTCAGCAAAGTAACCGCCGCCGCTTGTCGAACCTTCGGTAATTTACTGTCGATAATATTCGCAAGTCGCAACCGCAATGTATTTTTACTTTCTCTGCTACGTATAGTAAGTAGAGGAAGCATTGTATTCCACCCAGAAATTCGATGTCGAGATTTCACCGGAAATACATGTTTTGAGACCCCCAGAATAAAAAAAAAAAAAAAAATAAAAAGAATTTTTAGAAAAAGGTCTGTGTGTCAGTCTGTGGATAGCATAACTGAAAAACGAAAAGTCGGTTAGAAATCAAAGTTGGTATTTTAGTTTAATGTATTTGAAGGAAGTGATACGAAGATGGTGAAGACGATTGCTTCACCCTAAACTACCCTTTGCATGGAAAATTTTTCGAAAATTTTGTTCTTGAAAATGGCTCTAAAGATTTTGATTATCGCTCAAAGCCTACTGTATTCCCATATTCCTCTTGTGCCTATAAGGAAATAAGTAATAAGATAATTTCTGCAAATGTTTTACTCAACTAACACGAAGAAGATAGAGGAATAAGTGTTTGTAAGAATAGTTAGTACAAGAGTAGAGATTAGGATTATCTGCTGTTAATTTATAATTTCGTTCAATACAAAATTTGTCAAACTGATTCGAAACATATTTCGTATTGTATTCAGATTCTGAGGGGTTTCCCTCATCGAATTATTTCATCTATTTCAACAGTAGATGGTTCACCGAAGCGAGAGTCTGCCATATTTGACATTTGAATAGCGGCTCTGTTGCGTCAAATTACGTCAGCTGTTCGGCACCTGTAGGACAGTGCAAAGCTGATTATGAAATGTGATAATTTTTACGCAAATTAAGGCTGTGATTGATTGAAATTTTAAAATTTTAAAAAGTTATGTTGATTTCAAGCAAGTCACGTATGAGTACAATAGTCGCTGTAATTAGCATGCACCTTGTTGCCTTGCAACTGTTTTGTCTATTATACTATTTACGATCGCGTATAAAAGCCAAAAGCTTTAAACCCCACTCTAAACGGGTCTGTTGGAACCTGACGTTTATTTGTTTTTACATTCTTTGTGAGGCAGTCAATAAAGAAACCATAAAAAGGTTGAGAAAGTGCCGTGATTTTCATTAACTGGCAGTAAGTCATTTTCGCCTCATTTCGCTTCCGTTATAAATTTGACTGGCGCTCGTAAAGGCCTGATGATTGAGGGCGTTACTTTTATGGCTTTTACCCAAAATTCCTTTGGCAGCACCTGGAGTTCTTTGCACTTAGGGAATAAATTATTTATAATCAGGTTTGCAATATACCATACATCATTTTGTGGCAGTAATTTCTCCCCAGGAGTTCTCTCATCCTGGAGTAGCTGTATAGCAGGCTGGCCAACTTTGACGTCTACAATCATTTGCAAATAAATCAACAAAGGCATTACCAAGGATGTGTTTCATGCGTGTTATTTTGTTTGTTTAATATTGATTCCATTACCAAGCATTCATCATAACAATTATTCGCCTCGAAATGCAAATTATTTTATTTATTTTTTATCTTTGTCGACCGAGCGGTATATCTCAGGCATTTGAGGCCCGGATGTGCCGGGTTCGGTTTCTATTGGAACCACAGCATGACTTAGTTTTTTCGCGGTTTTCCCAGATCGATTTTCTATCCCTCCTTTCTTTCAGTTTTTAAGACTGCAAGGCCTGGCGCAATGTATGATGCTGTACAGCTTATAATACGGATGTGATTGTGTGTAGGAACGGAGGCGAGGTGAGACCGGAGGCTTGACAAAGAACGGAGCCAGAGACGCACAGAAGTCCCTAAAAGTTTCAGATATTGATGTCTGGCGCACAACCGAAGCGTTTTCTCCAACCAGGGAGAGGGCTACGAGGCGACCCGGAGGACCAATGAAGGGTGACCAGAGCGCAAACATCTGTGCCATCTGTCCGCATCCGCCGGAGTGTACCGCGCTACTAACCAAACCTTAAAGATTACAAGGGAGGGAAGTGAGAAATAAAGGAAAGGAATCCGTGAAGAACAGAATCCACCCCAATATTAGCTACGGAAAAACCCAAGTCAGAGGATCGAACCGAATGCGAGTCGCACACTTTGTGATGGCGCTACCTCATTCCGAAAGTGCTTTAGGGTGAGCGCTTTAGTTCCCTGACATTAAACTTTCTGCCCTAACCTCTCCGTGCATATAGTGTGGCAGGTGCGCGGAGAACGTTAGGGACCCCGCTGAGCGGCGTCTATCCAAAGCATTTGATTGTCCATTTTCCTCATTAAACTTATCTGCGGATTCAGGAAGTCACATGCTTGCAGCAATATGAACCTCACAGACTACGTATATGGCATGATTGAATGTTTATCGCATGAGTGAGAGCACATGCCGTAAAAAAGTATATGTAATCCTAGCATTATAAATTTAAAATAAACTCCAAAATTTAAAAATTAAATGCCATTTATTTGTTTATTTATCAGCTGAAAAATGAGTCAAGATTTTACAGCGACAGAGCTAGCGTAGTTAACAGTATCAAGCGTGTTTTGTTTATCTGATTATGAAATAAATGCAAGGAATAGATGTTAGGCTAAAATGAACGATGTTCCTTTAGCATTGTTAAACTAAGTTGAGAAAGCCGATTCACATTTACTTCGATGGAAATCTAATGAATCTTTAAATATATTTGCTGAGTGTAATTTGTATAATGATTACCATAATAACTTAGGGTAAACCTTAAGCGACACAATAATTTGGATCTGGTTAAAATAGAGATATTACCTTATTCACATGTTTGTGGCGCCGCGATAGTCTTTGTTGATAATTGGAATTGTTAAATATCTCAGAATTTTCTCAGTTGGTAAACTCGTAAACTGTACGCTATATACAAAATCTTACTACACAAAAATGAGGATTTCGCTAAAACACACAATTTATGTCGAAATAATATTTCGGAGGTATTCCTTCTTATTTGTGTCGTTTCGTAAAACTTCCGTCAAATGCAACATCGTTGTTGGTTTTTTTTTAAAATGTTAAACATGCAAAGAGAACAGAATCTCAAAGCTTTAAAACATTTGACTATCGCACAAAGCCTACTGTATTCTAATATTCCCCTTGCACATACAAGGAAATAAGCAATAAGATAATTTCTGAAAATGTTTATCTCAACTAACACGAAAAATCGGATAATTTGGGTTTAAATCCAGTATCTTTCAAACATGCATTACTAAGGTTTTTAAAATAATCTGTCAACCTCAAGCTTCTCTTTCCTTGAAATTTTTTAGAAAAATGACTGTAACGATGTTAATAAGGTATGTTATGGATTTTCTGGGAACACCTATGAAGTCCTGTTCATTTGGAAGAAAGTGTGTGTAATCCTGCGTAACCGGTGAGCGTTGAGTGATAGAGTGATCTATTTTAAATTACTCTTTGTGGAATAAGCCATTGAAAAGTTCGCATTGGTCACCTTTTAAAATCCTCTCGACTGAGTTTCTTGCGATTGCATGGAATGAGTATGGACTTCTAAAACCTGATTTCTAAACGTTTGACTATCGGTGTTCCTTTTGAATCTATAGCAAAATGTGTGATGTATCTATTTCAGCAAACTATTTATGTTAATTAAAAGGACTACATAGAAAAGTAAGCTCTCGTAAGAACAATCTATGTACCGCCTAATAAACTACATAGAGTAGGTAAAGTCGTGTGAATGTAACAGATTTTGTGCGTCATGTTTTATTTGTAATAGTTTTCTCCAGAGAGCGGAAACCTCCTCGTAAAGTGGCAACACGTTTTAGCGAAAGAAATAACGAAGGCCATCTGGAATATTCAATCTAACGGTAAGAATTTCATGAGAATGCCAAATTGGATGGAGATATAAACTGGGACGATGTGAAAAAGTTGAAGGTTGTCTTAACTATGCAATAAATAAAGAACGTGATATAACTGGCTCACATGCGTGAACCATACGAAGGTTCCTGATTCCTCAGTTCTAGAATTAAAATGGAGAAGAAAGAATATAAATTTGTGTATGCTTCACTTCTAGTTTTGTAGAAGCTCAAACTGTTAAACTCGTTTTCGTTTCACACCAGATCTATTTGTTTCGCAAACATTCTTAATTTTCATAATGGTTTCCAGTTTTCTAAAAGTTAACCACGTGCAAATTTGCTTGTGACGACACGATTGTTTGTTGAAAATATTGTGGAAGTAACTCGATTCTCTTGAGGAATAGATTGACAACAAATGCAGTACATGGTTTTTTAATATCAAAATAATTATAAACAGCCTTTTTTTATTAATCAATTGTGACAGTTTAATACAATTATTGTCTCTAATCTAACAAGAATAGGCGATTTTTTTCGGAATAGCATAACTGTAAGAGGTGATTGATTTGTGTAAGGAATAACATAACCTCACGTTACGTTTGGTTTGATCATTTAATAATACAATAAGACAAGAAGCTAACAATATATACGAAAATAAGTACTTGTGGAAAGTATTAAAGAACCTTAATCTTTAATATGTATGAATTATTGTATAATATTAAATACAATCAACGTAATATGTTATGTTTAATATATAGCATATGTTTACTGTTAAATGTCTTGGAACTATTCAGTGTGAAACCCTTTTAACAATTGCATGGCAATAAAGAATTATGGTTATGTAATATAATTCGAAAGTATGTAGTTTTAGAGTTATTTTCAGCTTTTGCTCCTGAATTATTCGCCAAAATAATGAGAATGCACCTTCATGAATAAAAACGTTATAGTATTGGAACTTACACAAGATGCGCAGGGGACTGACTCTATGGTGGGATTTAGCGCATGCGCATGAATGTTGTTATACTCAGGTTGTTCATCCCAGTACACAGATGGCTAAACGGTTGCGTACCATTAAGATATCAAAACGAATGCTAACAAATTGTCACAACAGTTCGTTTTCGAACTTAGACATTCTCCAGCATACGTTTGTTCCTATTTGTAATGAATAGGGCTAGGAAGTTCATGCATTTGCATGTTTTTTCATAGGGGTTAAAAATGTATGCTTTTACAATATGTGCACGAATTACGGAATTTTCAGTTATTTGGGCATGATTTTATGCTGCATATAACTGCATATTTTCTTGATTTTTGATAAATGCATATTATTTCAATACTATAACCCCTATATTGCATATTTTAATGATGTTTATGGCTTTTTATTACTTTTTTCTGTCTGGATAATATTTTTCATATTGGCAGTACTGCATATGATGATGCAATTCACGAAGATTTCAATATTATTGCCCCTATATTGCATATTTTAATGATTTTTATGTTTTTTTTATTTTTTCATCTGTATAGTATTTTTCATATTGGTAGCATTTCTCAGACAATGGTTCTTTCCCATTGGTAGATAGATTT
Source organism: Tenodera sinensis (assembly GCA_030765045.1). Lineage (NCBI taxonomy): Eukaryota > Metazoa > Arthropoda > Insecta > Mantodea > Mantidae > Tenodera > Tenodera sinensis. The sequence goes on from CM060969.1 coordinate 113,119,406, forward strand.
GTGTCCAGTACGAAGATAATTTTTGTTAAATCTCCTAAAAGAGTTAAGTTGTTTAGATCAACAGCACCTAATATCTGACTTCCTCCTGCACCAGTGTTAATCGATGGGGAACATGGATCGGTGCAGTTTTATATTATTCTGAGCACATAGAAATAGTCGAAGAGGTTGTTAATTCATTGGACTTGAAAGATGCTTCATCGATAGAAACTGTGCAAAATATCCTGTCAGTCACTGGGTTAAAAGAGGATCTTAGTTTCATATCTGCCCATTTTTCTTTCTTACCAACAGCCATAACGGCATTGGAAGCTGTAGGATCTCCTTTGCATGAATCACTGTCTTTGGAAAAAAAAAAATGTGATCTAAGTTTGGTTCCTGGTAGCATAGGACAAAAAGTGAAAGAGAAAGTGAATTATGTAATTTCAAAAAATTCTGGTTATAAATAGATTTGCGGTATTCGAGACATCCTCAAAAGAAAACCATGTCTCACCAAGAGACTTGACTCTGTTTGTGTGTGTGTGTGTGTGTGTGGGTTTTTTTTTTTTTTTTTTTTTTTTTTTTTTTTTTTTTTTTTTTTTTTTTTTTAAATTGCATGCCCCATTCCATATGAATACTACATGCTTGAATTTATTTATTTACATACAAATTACATTTTATATATACATGTACATATTGTTGGTGATGTTCTATTTGAACATTTACATCTTTATTTACCTCTAATTTTTTATCTACCTTAGTCTAATTGAGTACTTCATAAATCTAGTACTTATCATATAGTGAAACGCAAATATTATTATACTTGTAACAGCAGTAGAGTATTGAAATGTGTTTGGACAATGATACTGATTGCAATTTTGGTAAGGAGTAGAAATTATATATATTTGAACTTAAGTCATTCTATTTCTGTGAATTGTATAGCATTAATGAAGTTAACGAAAGGTTGTATGAAATTGTTTCCAAGTTCTTCTTTGTTTATGGGCCAAGTAGCACCTTTACTTTGTATCTTCCTAATCATTGCGTTTCTCTGGTTGTTTAGTATTTTGCATCGAAATATAATGTGGTTTACTGTTTGATCCTCTTCTTCACATTTGCACGTTGGGTTATCTAAAAATCCAAACCTGTGGCGATATGATCTTAGCTTTCCATGTCCTGTTATCATTGCTGTGAACTCCGGAGATATTGGTAACCGTTGCTTTAATCTTCTTCTCACGGATGGGAAATATTCTTTGGTTACTGCTCCTTTCCTTGATGCTGTCCATTGTTGTTGCCATTCTTCGAGTGCAGTTTCTTTCTCTCTAGTTACTATTGCTTCTTTTGATACTTTGTCATATATTATTTCAGTGTCTTCTGCGGCAGCTTGTTTTGCTAGTCTGTCCACAAGTTCATTTCCGTGTATTCCCGCATGTCCTTTCACCCAGCCGAAATGTAGTGTCCACTTTGATTTTGAAAGTTCAAGGATTTTGGTTTTGATTGCTTCTATCAGCTGGTTATGTTTTATGTTGTTCCTGAGCAGATCTAGAGTTATCTTACTGTCTGTGAATAATGCAGCTCGTGTGTGTGTGTGTGTGTGTGTGTGTGTGTGTGTGTGTGTGTGTGTGTGTGTGTGTGTGTGTGTGTGTGTGTGTGTGTGTGTCAGTTAACATCATTTAACATACCCCGATAACATCTTGTGACGTGGAGAGAAGTTTTGCACGTTACAAAAGTGTTTTGCGAGACAACAGACGATGTTTTACAGTTGAAAATTTGTGCAAAGTGTTGGTTGTGAACTGCAATTTAGCAGTTAATACTAGCAGCGGGACTACTTCTGCTTCAACCTATAAACAATAAGGTAACTTTATTTATTATTTACACTAACTCGTCTTGCCTACTGCAAAGGGACATCAATCGTTTTAATTAAATAGTGTATATTTCTTGGCATATTTTCAAGTTTTTAAGAGCATATTTGCATGCGTATTTCAGTGATTTTTAGGGCATGAACTTCCGAGCCCTAGTAATGAATATCTATTCTATGTACATATTTAGTTTTCGCTGCATGTAAGTAGGCACTACTGTCTGTATTTCAAGCCAGTAACGTAATTTGTAATACGGCTACAGTTTAGATGATATTTTTAAAATTAATAGATAGTGCTTTATCTCGTTTCATCTGCTACTGTGTGTCAGTGCACTTTATCTTGGAAACATAACGGGATTGCCTGTGTGTTTTGCTGCCATTGGTAACGATGTAGAGATAAGACGAAGCGAGGAATCAAACATTACAAGTTCTTGGTTCTAAGTATAGATGTCCACCCACAGAATAACACTGCATTCCGGAGAACATTGTGTACATTAGCGTTTGTTGATGCAATAGCCATGTACTTAAAACTGGTTTCCTTTCGCTTTGTAACTCTGTTTATCTCTTGCAAAGGACTTTCTCTGTTCTTTGTAAGTTTCGGAGATAAAATAAATGGTTAATTTCCTTTTAATACAAAACAAAATTACGTAAAATCTATTTTGTAGCCTATATATCAATTACAACTGTTTCCCGATACATCTGCTTTGAAGGCTGAATCCTTGGGAACTCGTTTACTAAGTTATTGTAAATGCATAACATTAAATTTCAGGTACCTTAATGCAGTTTTGAGAGGCATTAAAACAATTTACATACACATTAGTAACAAGTTGTATCAGGATAGTAAAATGATGAAAAAATTTAAAAAAGTTTTAGTTAGGCGTGGCCGTTAATAAACATGCTACTATAAATGGGCGGGGGGTGCAAAAAATAGATTTCTTAAAGTTTAGAAATCATATATCGTATATGGATGTGTGCATATGCGTAATCGCTTACCTGATCACGACGAAATTCGTTAAGTATACGCATTTTTAATTTCTCTACTGGTAAGTAGGGGAAGTATTGTATTCCACCCAAAAATTCGATGTCTAGATTTCACCGGAAATACATGGTTTAAGACCCCCTGAATCCAAAAAAAGCATTTTTAGAAAAAGGTCCGTGTGTGTCTGTGTGTCAGTCTGTGGACAGCGTAACTCAAAAACGAAAAGTAGGTTAAAACCCAAAGTTAGTATTTAAGTTTAATGTGTTTCAAAGATGCGACACGAAGATTTTGAAGAAAATAGCCCCAGACTAATCTACCCTTTACATGGAAAATTTTTCGAAAATTTTTATTTTTTTGAAAATGGCTCTAATGATTTTGATTAAAATCTCATATGTTTGAGGTATTTTAGTGACAAATGAAATGTATATCTTGAATTTTCTGGCTATAGCCCCTGTAGTCGTATTTACTCTGGACGACTTTTGTGTAAGTGGTAAACCGTTAGAGATAGACCAAATCATACTGTACAAAAAATTTAGATCTTGCTAAAATACACAATTTATGTCTCAATAAATTTTCTTGTAGAGTGAACCATTTCGGAGATATTCTTTGTTATGTGTGTCAGTTTCGGAAAACTTAAAACTTTGGTGAAATGGAACATCGTTCATTTTTTTATATGTTAAGCGTGCAAAGAGAACGGGATCTCAAAGCATTAAAAGATTTGACTATCGCTCAAAGCCTACTGTATTCTAATATTCCTCTTGCACCTACAAGGGAATAAGCAATAAGATAATTTGTACAAATGATTATCTCAACTAACCGTTGTCTATAAATGCTTCTTGTTTGAATTCAGGGGGCCTCAAAACATATATTTCTGATGAAACCTTGACATGGAATTTTTGGGTGGAACACAATACTTCTACTATACGTAGTAGAGAAAGTAAAAATCATTGTGAATGACCCCATTTATTAATCTGGCCACAAGCTTTTGTGTTCGAGTTTGATTTGTGTTAAGTTTTCTATGTGAATGGGCCTTAACTTTGTTACCGTTATTGTACTTCACTGACTGGAATGAATTTTGCGTAAAGTGTGACAATGGATTAAGAGGTTGGAAGGCGTGAGGGCCATAATCAAGTCATTTAGAGGTGATGGACTGAGATCAAAACGGCAATCAGCTAAGTAGAAACTTCCATAACGCAACCCTTCACACTTCTCTGTCGACCGACCGGCCGGCCGAAGTGTTCCGAGGCGAGCCGAGTGCACTAAGTGGGAAACAATGAGAGTGTGTTAAGTTGGAGAAATTAGCGTTCGGGGATACTTGGGGGCCGTGTATCATTGTGTCATGTTGTGGGGTGGGCTAGGCGCCGGGACGCTCGTCAGGTCTGCGCGCACGAATTTATAACTCCACTATACTCTTGCCCTTTTCTCGCTCCTATACTCCGGGCCATTCTAAACCATGGCGCACCACTTTGCAGGAAGTCCACTGCAATTAATCTATTTTTGGTGATGATTTTAGACCACTAAAGTTTAGTTTCTTTTCTTATATTGAAGTCAAAACAAAAAGTAGTATTGCATGCTAACTTTATTTTTTCTACGGTCCACCTATTGTAGATGCAGGAAATATTGCCTTCCACACAAAACAGGTGTTTGGTATCTGTGAAAGCATAACTCAAAATCCAAAATTCTAATAAATATAACCATCGATATTTATGTCCAGCATTTTCCAAGGAGGCAAGCAGAATATGTCTACGAAATTTCTATCATCCCAAAATATCCCTTGGAGAGAATACTTTTCTTTGTTTTTGATTACTAAAATTTCTTAGATTTTTACGTGACATTAGCAATTCCGCGTATGACTGACATTTACACTACATTTTCTTTTTAAAATGTCTCTCTAATGGTCAATATAGGTGTAAAAATGTTATTTTAACGACATATGATGACAGAGAATACATTGGCGGTTGAGATAGGGAATATAAAAACCTTAAAAAGTGAAACAATTGTTTAATAATGAGCGCTAAACTTTTCGTGACTAACTGGCCTATACTTGACAAAAATGTCAGTTAGTCACGAAAAGTTTAGCGCTCATTATTAAATAATTGTACACATTTGTACAAAATTACAACAGCTTTTTCCGTTGAAGGAAAGCCATTAATATGTGAAATGCCACTACTGAATAATGTTTTTGACATCTTTCGTGTTTTAAAACAAAAGGCATGACTTACGCAGTTGTTTCATATTCATTGCTACTGCATTCTCGTTGCATATATGAGAGAGAGGGCGTTAAGGAAAGAGACGTATGTTATAAGGAATTTTTTAGAAGCTTATTGTCTGCGGCAGCACAATATATACATTCCAATGTAACTGGGGCAGCAATGCAGACATACATGTCCACGGAATTTTGTATTCTTTTAAAGCAGGTTCTTTCCACTGCTACTATTGACAGTATCTGCATTTTTCTTACATGTGCAATAATACTTTCCATTTCAATGGAAAATATTGTATGCGTTACATTTATGTGAATTTCACATACACTATGGTTTATTTTTATATATCTTCTACCATTATTCTTACAAAATGCTATCTTTAGTTTGTCTACTACGTAGCCTATAGTAAATAGGGAAATATTGTATTAGCTCTATTCCGAGCTTTAATCGAAAATATGTTTCAAGACTCTGTGAATCCAAAAGTGCTATTTTTTAGAAAAAGTGAGAGGGGGAGAGAAAGAAAAGAGCATAAATCAAAAACGAAAACTTGGTTATATAGCATAGCAAGGATGCGACACGATGCTTTTCAGGAAAATCTCATCTCAAACTAACCTTTACATGGACTATTTTTCGAAAATGTTGACTTTCTTAAAAATGGCTCTAACAAGTTAAATTGAATTCTGTGGAAATATCACAAGTCCTCTCCCCTCTGGGTGACCTTTGCATAACTGGTAAACCACAAGAGATGGACAAAATCATACTGTAAAACAAAATGTAGATTTCATTAAAACACAATTATTTATGTCCATCTCATTTTTCTGAAGTGAAGCATTTCCGGTGTAACTTTCAAAGCCATCAGATAGCGACGAGCTCTTAAAATATTTGACTCGCTGAAGTCTTTTGCATTTTCCTATTCCAATTATGAGAAACTATTTATTAAGACTATTTTTACAAACGTCTATCTCATTAACATGAAGTACAAAGGTTAATGAGCATTTTTAATGTTTTACACAAAAGCGAGTGGAGAAAGTCGTATGAGTATAAACATCAGATTTTTATTTTCATAGTATTTGCAAAAACGCATTTGTTGTAGGTACAATGTATTAGGAGGGGAAAGTTAGCAAGGGAGGAGATGAAATGGAAAGGAACATGGAAAAGAAATAAAAGGGCACATATGTATTAGTTCTCTTGCAAATATCTGAATGTTAAAAGCTCTAATTGTATATACCTAGATTGCCAATGTCGGTAAGGACTGAGATCCTAGTTGTATTGTAATGTATACTTAGACTAAAACGATAGTCAAATGAAAGCTGGGTTGAACTTTCATTATTTACACTCACGAGAAACAAAAGAATGCGGTCTTAGGATTTCAGAGAAAAAAAATTGAAGTATTGGGAAATTAAGACATGAACAACGAATTTCTCGGAAGTAGTTAATGCCACGGAAAATTAACAAAATGCGTCTTTGGCGAGGTCTACGATTTTTTTCCCCCTCTGGTTTACCCATCGTACTAAATAATACAAAATGAACTCGTAATAATGAGAACATCACAAGGCATGGGTTGTAGATGTAATAGGTGCGTCACCTTTGGCACATGGTCTCTAGTCTCGTTCTCTGTCTGCTGCCAATAAAAAATCATATCTTTATCCCAGGGTATGCTTGGGTGGATGAATCAAGTGAATCGATTAATTTCATCGAGGCTGATCATGATCTTATTTGAAGTGAGTTGCCGACTGTTGAGATTAAAGAATTAAATTGCTTCACATCTTTCCTCATGGAATTATACCTATCCAAGTTCTGACGTATCCAGACTTTAGGCTTTAAAAATAACTTTTTCCGTAATAATAATGATAATAATAATAATGATGATGATAATAATAATAATAGTGATGTATACATTGCCGGTGACCGCTAACTCTGTATAACTCGAGCGCGATCTTCAGGCGCTAGAGCAACCAAATCACAATCTGTATGTTTGTAATGTTGCACGAAAAGCATGAACGGTCCTTTATCAAGTGAAGTTGCGTCTACATGGCTACCCGTTATGTTACCAAATGTTAGAGCGGGTAAGTCGTATCTGAAATAAATGTCCATTGTGTGAATTTGCTCAGTTCCAAGAGTATTGTTCCCATTTTAATCGCAGAAATGGACTCGGCATAGCAACTGCTCCTCCCTACGCACATACAGTTGAATTCCAGGTAACTCTTAAGCTAATGATTAACTTCTGGTCTACTGAGCTTCATCGAAACGCTAATTACTGGCCAAACTAATTGATAGCGGCTTTCATGATCAAGTAATGACCTCCATCGCCCTCGTCTTACAGTATGTTTACTTCCTGTCCCTCTATCCTTCCTTTATAAGATATAAATGTACGGTACTTCAATCAAAGTGTAAGAGCTGTTTTTGAGAAATTAAAAAAGGACATTTTTCCACTAATGTGTAGTTTGGGGTAGGAAGATTTACTTGAAAATCTTGGTGAATTCTTAAAAAATTGTGAACACAAATACAAAGTTTGGTATCTATTGAACTTTTCGTTTTTGAGTTATGCTGTTCACAGACAACACGCGCGCATGAATCTTCTCGGTTCATGGGCCACAAAACATGTATTGAAGATATGCAATTTTTCTGTGGAATATACTTCCTCTGCCTACCCTAGTTAAGTGGTAGAGAGTAAAAAGGCAAAACATTAATACAGAATAATGGCGGACACAAAGTTTAGTGGCGAGTGGCTCAACACAACATCCAATCAGAGACTTACCACGCTTTGCTGTGTTGCATAGTAAAACGCACTGTGAAATCATGCTGTAAATATCATTTGGGTCCCCACAAGTTATTTGTACAACAGGAAAGAGCATACTAGTCAGCTATCAGTCGACTTTTCGATCCACAGTTTTTCGATTTTAAACTGGAGCTTCGGTTATATAACTTCCCGTAGTCTCAAGACGGTTGAGAGTTCACCGCTGCCGGCTTCTAGAGGAATCTAGTAAAACATGATCACATAACGCAATCGATATCAGGTAACGCCCGATAGGTATGCAACACAACGTACAGGTAACACCGCTGGGTTCTTAACTGACCAATTATGGTAGGAAAACTACCATAGTCTACACTTATTATAGTCTACGGTACTCTATTGTAGTTTTACAACTCTTTATAGGATTATTCAGATACCTATTTTTCAAATTTGATAATTACGCTATTTTTATTAAATATTTTCATTACTCGATATACATATAATCGAAAAATGCTAAAATACAATACCTTCTTTGCTAAAACAGCTTAAAATGAAGTTTAAGAAACTCCAGTTTGGGATTCATTATTATGGCCTGTTAAAGGCAACAAAATCCAGTAGGTTGTGAAAAACATTTCACACGTGTGGGGCAATTTCAATTAACACAACTAAATTAATTAAATGCACAACGTTAACTTAATATCTCTGACACAGATGTAGATTTCTTATTGACTTTTGCACGTAATTGTTATATTAATAAACTCTGATAAGATCAATTCACTGAATTGGAAACTGGCTTTTTATATTTTTAACAGATGCATTGACTTAATGGGGCGGGTAGAATGAATAACCGAAGGTGCATAACTTCCTCAGAAAGTACAGGAAACATTGTAATCGTCCTCAAAAATTCAATATCTTGATTTCACTGTTAAGAAATTTGACCTAAATTAAAAAAAAAAAAAAACTTTTTTGGAAAAGTGGCCACACACACGCTCTTAAACCTAAGGTTCAAGATGTTTGACTAATAAGTGAATATATCGCAATACCCTCTCCATACTGAATTAATTCTGTATCATTTTTGTAACTGATAAACCAAAAAGATAGAAGCTTACTACCGAAAACTGTACATGTAACTAGCACGTTATTTTTCCATTTTTTGTGGTTTATTATCTCTTTTCAGAATATTAGTTGCTGTTGGTTTTAATTTTCCAATGCTTGATTATGCATTTTTGAGGTGCTAAGCCACCTCGTAGTTTCTCGTAATGATGCAAAGAATATAGAATTCCAAAGCTGACATACAGCGTATGTTTTAAACATTTGATTATAGCTTCTGCCCTCTGCAGTGCTTATATCTCAATTAACCTGAAGCAGATAGAAAAGTAAGGTTTCTAACAGCAGATTACCGAAGAATGGAGGAAAATCGTGTCAAATGTTAAACATATTTTTACTTTCTCTACTACGGGCGTTAGAGTTTATGTGGAGTATTCCACCCAAAAATTTGATACCGAGATTTCTCCGGAAATACATAAAATGTACTTATGTTTTCGAGCGAGCTGTTTGTGTGTGTGTGTGTGTGTGTGTGTGTGTGTGTGTGTGTGTGTGTGTGTGTGTGTGTGTGTGTGTGTGTGTGTCAACAGCGTAATTTAAAAACAAAAAGTCGGTTAAATACCAAACTTGATATTATAATTTCAGCATCTTCCAAGGATGCGACACGAAGATGTTGAAGAAAATTCCTCCACGCTAAACTACCTTTAGGTATATGGAGAATTTTTCGAAACTTTTTGTTTTCTCAAAAATGGTTCTATGGATTTCAATTAAAGTACCATAGTTTAAGATATTTTTATTACAAACGAGGTGTATATCTTGAATTTTCTGGGAATGTCCTCAGAAATCTTGGATGACTTTTGCATAACTGCTAAACCGTAAGATATGGGCAAAATCGTAAATCATCGAATCACCTCATATGAGCAAGGGAGTAGAAATGAGGAAGTCATTATTTACTACTAATACTACTACTATCATCTCTTGGCTCTGTAAATAATGAAATTTTAAAGACATCACTTGACGGCAAACTCCTAAAATTGTTGACTCGCTTAAGCCTACTGTATTCTCCTATTCCCATTGTACCTACAACGAAAGTAGCAATGTCTTATCTCCAACTGAAGGGATTTCGCCGATGGCTTTGTTCGTCAGACCCCGGGAAGGATGACACGGAAGTATAGGCTGCCAGAACTAATCACAGGCAGAATTACTACATTGGGTCACAAACAGGTGCAGCCCGACAGTGTTCCAGATCGCTACAGAGAGCACCACCAGCCAGGTCCGGCTGATCAATCAGTCCCCCTAGCGGGCAGACAGCCGAACACCGTATTTCCAGAGCGCAAGGACCACCGTAGCGCTTCCTACTGGCGATCCCGCTGACCCTTACAACCTGGAAATACCGCATTGAGAGAATGAAATGAAAGGGATTGATTCGGGGCAGCATTCGCCTGAAGTCGAGGGAATCGAACCCGCGTAGGTCGCAATAAAACAATTTCTGCAAATGTTTATCTGGATTAACAGGAAGTAGATAATAGACCAATAATATTAATATTTATTTATTTATTATTATTATTATTATTATTATTATCATCATCATCATCATCATCATCATCATTATTATTATTATTATTATTATTATTATTATTATTATTATTATTATTATTATTATTATTATTATTATTATTATTATTATTATTATTGAATGTTTCATGTTACATGTTTCTGTAATAGTGTGCATTTATCGCTATTTGTTTGCCGAGTTCCTACTTGCTTTACGGCGCAGGTTGGGGGCCTTTAGTATATAAACTGCGCGACGCGCAGGTGGCGGAATCGCTGCACAGGCGTTGAAGTTGAGGTATTCGCGACTTTAGGTGTGAGAGCGAGTCTTGTTCATAACGCGGCGAGTGCTGGGCGGCTAATTATCGTCGAGACAAGGAAGTTAAGATTTATTAGGCGACAGAATATTGAAAGTCCCCGCTTCCTTTTTCCCTTCTGTCTTATCACAGCTCTTGAAATATATCCCTTGGGTGTTAACCTGAGAAACATTCCAGGATAATGGTTTTTCACATCACAGGGCGTGAAACAAATAAATCACCTTCTGATTAGCATAAGGTATTGAGTACTTTAAGAAGTTGATGTGAATTTCATATGAGTTTCCCTAGAAATGACTCGTTGAGATATATGTATCTGTAATATAATTATTAAATTATTCTCATAATTTTTTTTTTTTTTGTTGCTAATTTATCTTAGTCGGACGTTTATTGCTTATAAATGATTCTCGTTTCTCTCAATTGAAGCCAAATACAGGGTTGGATATTCAATACAAAAAAAGAAGAAGCAAGAAAATAGCTGGTACAGGAAGACAACTACGCAACTAAGACAATCTCTCCAACATCACAATAACTACGTATAAGCTCAAGATCAGTAACACGTCCACGAATTAAAAGTCCGCATTTCACCAAAACTCAGATAAAAACAATTAGTACAGAAGAGTGACTTTGCAAGTAAGAAATAAATTTTACATACTTATCGTTTGCTACAGGGCGAAAAAGTTTGTCTTAACTGAGAATTTGATATTCCGCTCTGCAGCCAACTCCTCTCTCTGAGCAACATCAAAAAGGGGTATCAATATTCTTTATTTGTATTTATCTTCACATTGGACGAGGTATATATTATGGATCACACAAATTTTATTATACATGAATAGTAGAAGTAGTAATCTTATTTTTAGTTATAGCAACAACACTTATAGGTTACGTATTACCTTGAGGACAAATATCTTTTTGAGGAGCCACAGTTATTACAAATTTATTATCCGCTATCTGTATCTCTAAGGTAACCGTTATAAAGTTGAACAGAGAGCTAACATATGAGTTCTACTTTCTGTCCTAACTCTGTTATAGGAAGTACATTGTTTTGAATTAAAAAAAAAAAAAAACCAAGGGTATGTTTAGGAGAACGATGGGTATGGGCAGACACGAAAATGTTCAATTAAATCTTTCCAAACTCTTATTTGTATGTAAGATTTTTTGACTTTCAAAAATGGTGAAAACTATTTTTAAAAATTAAAAAAAAAAAATAATGGTACAAATAAGTGACTGCAAAGAAGGATCAAATTTTACGTATAAGTAGCTAACGTTTGCTACAAAGGGAAGTAGACTGTCTTAACTGAGGATATGTGACATCGGCCGTGTCGGCGAGGAAACAAAGGGACAAGTTCAGGTTGCCTCGCGCACCTGCTGCTATCTACGTGACAAGTAACAATGGGTAGTAGAAACATAAGGGGATAAAAAACGTTCTAGCTGAGTCAGCGCGGTGCGTGTATGTGAAGACTCTCGTGTGACGTCATCCCCAGTTAACGTGGTTAACGACAAAGACAGGCTACGGCTTGAATCGGAGTTACGTAGTAATGTTAGTCTATTACATGGCTAAAATTGTATACCATGATGAAACTGTATCTTTTGTATGAGTTCAACGAGCATATTTTTGGGTTGTTTAGAATATAGGTGTACGAGTATTAGGCGATTGTGATTTTACTTCATTAAGTCATGACAGGACTAGGTTCATAACTACTGCAGTTCGCGCCGTAGCCTGCCTTTCTCGTTAGCCATGCAGTATAAAAGGAGACCAATAGCAACAGAGAAATCAGGGAATAAGTCGACCAGTGTGTCAGCGTGTATGAGACTGCTGTGCGCGCGCGTTTCGTCCCGGAAGATACGTCGGTCGCGAGTGATTGTAATAACGCTATAGTTAAGTGTAGAAGAGAAAGTGACTCTAAAAGGACTGAGCAAGGTTATGAATATAGTTGTGAGGTTCATAGAAGTAAAGACTGTGGATTCTGTTTAAGACGAGAAGAAAACTGTATTTTTAGTAAAACTTAAGAACATAAACTGATAGAGAAGGAACCAAACTCTCCTGTCCATTATTATCTGTACCTATTATTTCCTTCATAATTTGTTTCAGAGTTGAAGGACCAGGTGACGCTTTTTGGCGTGTTACGGCTGGGAGGTGGTGGTGCGCTTTGTAACCCGCCGCAGTCCGTTGGACTTTGGGACCCCATCCTCTGTTAGGTACACCGGGGGATTTCGTTCGGGGTCTGTGGATACCTTCAATATGGAATGGTTTTAGACCCCGTCCAACGTCGTGCACGTCGACTCAGGGATTTCGTCGCCCGTCGGTTCCCTCCCGCATCCTTTACTCTCCGTGGTCGCGTTCGAAGCACAACGAGCCACATTGGCCTACATGTAGTGATAGTATACTTTACCTGAACCACCCTGTCGGAGGTGACCCCATTCAAAGCCACGATCTGTTATTCATGACCAGATGTCTTCAGTCGCAGAAAGTCTTAGAAATGTTCCATTATGTACGTAAAAAGAGCAATTACAGTAACTTAAATGTTTCTGCAGATGGACGACTTGGACCTGGGGTCAAAAGATTAAATAATTCTTTTTGGAGTAGAACTGTTGTAACGAAATTTCCTATGATGTATTCTTAATGCTGGTAGTTGTATTGTCCGGAAGGATATCAAGGTCCTTAGACTGTTCTTACCTAAGCACGAGGGTGCATAACAAATCAGGCGACATTCTCTTCCCATTGCACTAGTAACATTCACATTAAATTCATATGACTTTCCCGAATCACTATTCTTAAAAAGCTTTTTCTTATTTTTTGTCTCCTACCTACATTTATTTATAGGTGTAAAGTGACACAGGATGCTGAAGTGATACTGAAATACACACACACACACACACACACACACACACACACACACACACACACACACACACACACACACACACACACACACACACACAATCATTTAGAATGAAGAGAATATAATGTATTTACAGGAAATTTAAGATTACATTTGATTAGTTATGCAGATATTAATAAAATTACTAAGAAAATAAAACTTTTTCACGTAAACTATAGTTTGGAGGACGGGGGAGTTTTTAAAAGCCTTTTGACACGTCTTGGAAACATGCTGGAAATAATTACCAAGTTTAGAATTCATTTTGTCGTTTTTGAGTTGTGCTATTCACAGGTAAGATACAGGTACTTTTTCTAAATATCCTTTTTCTTTCCCCATCTTTCTCCACTAGGTAGGTTAGATAAGGTAACCATGACACAACAGCCCTTCCGGGTCAAGCCCTACCGCCCGACCGCTGCGCCCCCCCCACCGCTATCCCACCCAAACATTAGATACCGGTATATCACTATAAGTACACGTTTTGAAGTTCCCTGAGCTTGGAAGAGGTGTATGTGTGTGTGTGTGTGCGTGTGCGTGCGTGCGTGCGAGAACAGCACCAATAAAACGAAAACTTGGTTAAATGGCAAACTTGGTTTGAACTTCAGCATCTTCCAAGGACTCCCCACGAAGGTTTTCAAGCAAAACCTCCATGCCAAATTACCTTTTACGTGGAAAAATTTTCGAAATGCCTGATTTTTGTATTTCTGCAAACATTTACCTCGATTAGCCTTAAGTAAACAGACAAATAAAGCTGTGTGAAATTAGTGTGCAGAAGAAGGTGTAAAAATGCACGATATACTCATAATATAACACATCAATGTTATATTATAATTGAGTTTTTTTAGTATTATTTTTAATTTAATATATACTTTGTGTTTCGAAGCTTTCTGGTGATCAGGGTAAATCTAATACTTGCAACGCCTAGAATCCTGTAACTACAACAATATTATCTATACCTAAATTCAGTTTTATTGCAACCGCGTAAAGGACATGTAAAATTTATTTGCTGAGTGCTTCTGAAGTGAGGTTAGGGGACAATCCTGCTAAATGAGTGTAAATAACTCGACAAAGAGTAAGTTTTGCATCATATTGGTAGGAAATGTTTCTGTTAATTATACGAATTATTCGTCAGTCCAAGTACTTGTTTCAGAAGCAGAGTTTAAGCCTACTTCAGTACTTAGTGTGATCTCACTGGAAACTTAACGCGAGAGGAGTTTAACTTCCGGCAGACCTCTTCCTGTTCCATTGCAGTTGAAGATGGATACTCGCAGAGATGGCCAATCTTAAGAATAAGGGGGAACTTTCCCATTGATTAGATTAACCGATGGGGCTGGGAGGTTGGGCAGTAAAGAAAAACTTTTCCTTTATACGTTCGTGGAGAGCTGCGGCACGTCTACCAACTTGACACTCTCAAACCAGCCAGCGATTGCTCAGTTTGCGAGTATTTTGGCGGGGACAAGCAGCAGCAGTAAAACTCAAATAGTTCACCACTATAGGTAATTGTTTTATTCTCAGCAGCTTTAGGCTACCTGAATAATTGTATTTGTTATTATCACACTATTTATTTCGTAGAATATAAAAGGAAGGTGTGTGTGTGTGTGTGTGTGTGTGTGTGTGTGTGTGTGTGTGTGTGTGTGTTATAACTTGAAGGCACCTCGTACTGCACCCCACTTAGGCCGGAAAGGTCTGTTCCGTCTCGGGATTATTATTATTATTATTATTATTATTATTATTATTATTATTATTATTATTATTATTATTATTATTATTATTATTATATATCATTATGCTAGTCATGAGTTTGTCGGAAAGAAAATATGAATTTAACACTCCTAGATATACATATTTCAACTTTAGAAAATTCAAAACTTGCTCTCTTAAAGATTTTGGGAAAGTAATACAAAAAATCTGATGTGTTGCACTCACATGACTTTCTCTACTCTTGTACTAACCATTCTTACAAACTCTTATTCCTATATCTTCTTCGTGTTAGTTCAGATAAATATTTATACACATTATCTTAGTGCGTATTTCCTTGTATGTGCAAGGGAAATATTAGAATACAGTAGGCTTTGTGCGATAGTCAAATCTTTTAGAACTTTGAGATTCCGTTCTCTTTGCACACTTAACATATAAAAAAATGAACAACGATGATCCATTTCACGAAAGTTCTGAATATCTCCGAAATGTTTCACCCTACAAAAAATTTATTGAGACATAAATTGTGTATTTTAGCAAGATCTACATTTTTAGTATAGTATGATTTGGTCCATCTCTAACGGTTTACCAGTTATGCAAAAGTTGTCCAGAGTAAATACGACTACAGGGGCTATAGCCAGAAAATTCAAGATATACAATTCATTTGTCATAAAAATATCTCTAACATGTGACATTTTAATCAAAATCGTTAGAGCCATTTTCAAGAAAATCAAAATTTTCGAAAAATTTTCCATGTAAAGGGTAGTTTAGGGTGGGGCTATTTTCTTCAAAATCTTCGTGTCACATCCTTGAACGACATTAAACTTAAATACCAACTTTGGTTTTTAACCGACTTTTCGTTTTTGAGTTATGCTGTCCACAGACTGACAGACACACACAGACCTTTTTCTAAGAATGCTTTTTTTGGATTCAGGGGGCCTCAAAACATATGTTTCCGGTGAAATCTCGACATCGAATTTTTGGGTGGAATACAATACTTCCCCTACTTACCAGTAGAGAAACTAATAAAACAGAAATGGTTTTCCTTTGATAAAGTGAAAACCATCACTTTTATGTCTATATTATGTATTTGAAGTAGACGGCTAACCCGGGAGTCCTGGAAATGCATACTCTGTGGAATTCTTGATATTACATTTTTGATGTAGTACGATGCTTTTGTATACGTAAAATACGTAAGCGGCTGAGGAAGCAAACACACAAGATACCACGAAATACCTAAAACTGTAATTTTTCTCATATTTCATAATACATTTGCAGTGTTATTTCAACCATTTACTAGGCGACTCTTTGGCTTATCCGCACTGTTCTAGAAGTAGCATTAAGCTTTATAGGGTCAAACACTTCTCTTTTCCAGCAAAGTTTTGTGAAATTACTTCATGAATGCCACGAACACGATAACGGCAACGTTAAGCATGGCTTTCTAAGAAAATGTGATTTGATTCTTTTATGAGGTATTAATTCTTAATTACTTCTTGTTAGAGGTTATTTGAAAAACTATTAAATCACAGATAGGGCTATTTTCGGTAAATTATTGTCCCAATCCCAAGAAGGTTCTTATCAGCGCTTGACTTCGGGTTTGAGGTATTTTTCATGCTTATGAAAAGCTTTGTAGAAAGGCAGCATACAAATATAATCTACCTAAAGTTTCTTGTCATATTTAATTAAGTTCCCCTTATTTCAATCGTCTTCCTGATACTGTCAGCTCTTTGAGAATGTTCAGAGTTGAAGACGAAATGTAAAACGAAAGTAGTAAGGCACAAAGAATATATATATAATTGTGGAAAAATGTGATAATATTGCTTTTTGCATTCCATTCTCCCCACCGGTTTCTTCACGAGTTCCCTCCCCCCTTTTTTTTTCAATGTAGCCACAGTGTTAATTAGCGAATTAGTGTATTTCTTTTAAAGGTAGGTAGCTGGATGATTTTCACACAAGATTTTCATTGGAGAACTGTTTTATATATATCCTGAGACTGAGAAAAAGCTGCACCGATATTAGACATCCAAAAATAATTTAATGATATTTCTTGAAGACAAAATTAATCCTAGGTTTTAGAGTAGCAATATGGTGTCAAAGTGGCGCCGTGGCCGAGCGGATAGAACGTTCGCGTACCACCTAGGCGTCCCGGGTTCGAACCCAGGTGCCCCACATGAGGTATTCCCGTTGGAGGAAGCCGCGTCTGGGCGGATTTTCTTTGGTTTCCCCCGCCACTTATTGCACTAATTCCAGGATGTTCCATATTATATAAAAAAAATTCTCAATTCTCTTTTATTGAGAAAGCTTTCGGTTTTTCAATTGATTAAAAACATACCTACACTATATTAAATTTCTTCTTTGTACATTCGCCGTTCGAAATTTTCTGGTATTTCAAGCCAAGAATTCTTAAATAATGTCGAGATATTTGTTTATAATTAGTCCACAAAAATAATGTTCAAAATATCAATTCTAGCACATCTATATTGAGCTTCCTTTTAAACATTTAAGTGTCATAGTAACCATTTGCATGTTTGTATGTAGGGGTTACAAAAATGCAACTTCAATGTAAGATTGTTAAGAAGTGGAGAGACAAGTCGGAATATGTCAGAAATTGATTATTTTAGAATTTTCGGGTACATATTGGATAAATTATAACCAGAATGTTTTTGACAAATTCTTGTTGTATAGAAAACTTCCTTAGGATGAAAGACTTCCAATCTTTTAATTACTATATTCATGTAGGTAAATCATTCGCTTAGGAAAATGCTGAATTTGCGGTCACATAACAAGCACAAGAAATTATGTACAGCCGAGTGCATGGAATCGTGCGATATAATGCATTTGTCTTACTCTCCCCGTTTCCTTCGCTCCAGAAGCTGAAACTAGCCTGCATTCAGTGCTAGAGTTTTCGGACTGGTGTGGACCGTAGTAAAGGAGCATGCCTTCCAGCCTCTCAGGTGAAATGTTTTCGTGCTCCTCCACTTTCGCCCCCCCCCCCCTACCTAGAGTTTATATGAAGAAAAGCATGAAGATGCTGTTTTAGCTTATGTTTTAATTGTGGTTAGACGATCTAGAGGAAAATATCGCTTATTACCGATTTTCAAAGAGAGGTGGGAGTGGGAGAGAGTGGTAAATAAAGAGAATGATGTGTAGAAGGAGAGGAGAAAAATAATAAAAATTGTAGAAAAGGCGAGAGTAGAAGAAATGTAATCGATTGTTTTACAAAGCAAAGAAAGAGAAGTTGCTTTTCCAGGAATTGGATTCTGCAACATTAACAACCTCCGAAATACTAAACCAGGACGTTTAACAACAGTTCTGTTTAAACTAGTATTATCCATAAAGTATCGCAGTTTATTCCAGATTTTTTCGGTGCCCCATCAAATTCCGAAGGGGGAAAATGTTGGCTTCCCCGGGGAATTCCCTAGCAGTTGGGGTGGTTTATCTGCTTCATCAGAAAAGTGCTACTTGTCCAAGTTATTTATAGGGCGATCACAAAAATGGGTTCTAAAGAAGACTGTTTCAGTTCTACTTCGGAGCTTTGTTTCATATGTTTAATGACTCGAAGAAAAAGACGAAAGTTAGCAAGAACATTGGCTGTTTAAAGAAACTGGAGCTCCAATCTTGCTTGGGTCAAGACGGCGAAAATTCGGAGTAAGGGAACATTAAATAGGAACATTATAATAAAACGATAAACTGGAGGTCGAAAGAATTTTAAGTTTTTAGCAATGGTAAACATAAACCAGAGGATTTGGAATTTTAGATACCTAGATTTCATACCTTTTGGGCCGGTTTATAAATGTATTCTGTTTTTTGCCTCATTTGTTTCGTTTATTTGCCTATATTTGTGCTTTAGATTTGGTAAATGTTAATAGGTTTGGTAAAAGCTGTGCCAGCATCCGCGGAATGAGCAGAATTGCCTTAAAAATAATATTTTGAAGACATAAATGGAAATTGAAATATTTTAAGGTGAAATATTTATAATGGAATCTAGTGTAGTTGTAGATAATGATACAAAAGTAAATCAATGTTTTGGAAAAAAAGTTTATATTTAATATTGATGTTTATCTCTGGCTTTTGCCATGATCCATTTTATAAGGTCGCTGATGATCAAGTAGTTAAACGCCCTTAAAAATTATATCATAATTATCACCTAACGGGTTTCTCCTGAACGACGCCGTTCCCCAGATGCTGCTGAAATTGTTCGTGCATCAGCGGCGGATTGACTAGCTAATTCCCCTCAGAAAATCTTAAGGGTAGGAAACAATAGGGCATATTGCACCGACCTTTCGTAATAAAATTGTTCGACATAATGCCCTCTTCGTCTACACAAGCCTGCTTCCTGTTGAATACATTATTGAACACTCGAGAAAGTGCATGCCAGTAACTCTTCTAATGGCCCATTTAATGCAAAAACTTGACCTTGATAATAATCACATAGATTTAGATCTGGAGAGCGAACAGAAAACTCAGTTACTCTATTATCAAAAACACATTTCAATGCCATGCAGCGATTTCCTTGGACTTCTTTCTAGCAGTTCCTATTTCGTCTCTATAGAACTGTTGGCTTTTCTTTTTTTATCTAACTGGCTCCAGCGGTAACGTCTGTGGCCCGCATTCGGAGGTCGTGGGTTCGATTCTCATAGCCAATCTTCCCGACCCTAAGTTTTTTCGGGGATATCCCTTGATCGCTACACGAATGGTAGAAGGGTTCACTCCAACCCCCGAATTTTCCCTACCTCGTTTCAGCTCACTTATCCTTCTAAGCCTATCTTGCCCCCTTGCCCGTGTCTCGCAGAAGACCTTAGAAAATCCATTTCGATTGCCAGCAAATTTTGATCCAAAGTTTTAATTTATATGCTTCGGCTCCATATATTATTGTGCTCTGAATTACAGTGTTGTAAATTTGAATTTTTGTTTCACTTTGATCTTGTTCTGCTTTCTTATTAATTTGTACTCCTAAATGTTCGAATTCTTCGTATCCCTTTATTGAACCTATTTCGTTTTCTAAAATTAAATCTCCATTGTGTATCTCCACGTACCATATAAAGTGTTTTTTTCAAGATTTATTTTTAATCCCCGTTTGTAAAATTCTGCTCTGAATTTCCTAAACATATATTCCACATCATCGTATTGTTGTCTTATAATCACTTGATCGTCAGGTGTGTAGATATAGCATTTCCTCTGCAATAGGCATCCCATTCCTGAAGATTGCTTACACAATCTGAAGGTTATGTGTAATTTAAATTACGTTGGTGACGTACTGCTTCCCTATCTAATAATAATAATAATAATAATAATAATAATAATAATAATAATAATAATAATAATAGTGATAATAGTGTGGGTTCCGTCTATATAAATTGCTTGTAACTTAGGCTGACCGTCGTTCAGTTTATGGAGTTCTCAGTTGCTGAACTTGGAAACGGCCACAAGGGTTTGGTAGCTTTAAGAAAGGTTGGGTAACCCAGAGGCACTTAAAAAGACCCTAGCAGCAAGTTTTATTCCGCGCCTGGCGACCTCTTGCCATCCCGCCCCTCTCTTTTTATGGGACCTCGCGGATTTGAATCTTTGAAGATTTTTCGATTGGGCGCCATTTCCTGATGGTCCTAGGTCCCCGGGCCGGCGCCGCGATTCCTGGTCGGGGACGCTACTGCTGCGACTGAAAGGGGGAGGGGGAGGGTTGCGCAGCGGGGATGGAAAAAGGTAATTATGTAATGGTTTCGGCTGCAGCATGAGTCAGTGTACAGCGATTATTGTTCTGATGTGTGCAATTGCTATTTTTCCTATCTGCTTTATTGATTAGTCAACCTGATTTCGCCTATTGTTTTGTATTTTACTTTCTCCACTCTTCCTAAGATAAATGAGGCTCACCATTGACCCATAATGTTCATATGGAGATTTCATCGAAGTACATACTTTAAATACCTTAACAAATAAATTAAATCAGTTTATAAAAAGTATTATGTGATGACTGTGTACTTTGTACTAATTATTCCTACAAACTATTCCTCTATCTGCTTCATGTTAGTCAGTATAAATTTTTGTTGCACTTATCTTATTTTTTCTTTTAGGTGCAAGGGGAATATGGGAATACAGTAGGCTTTGAGCGGCAGTAAAATATTTTAATGCTTCGAAATTCCATTCTTGTTGCTAGGCCAAGAGATAAAAAAGTTCAGAGAAGTTTAAGTATTGTAAAACTCACACAAATAAGGAATATCTCCGAAATGGTTCACTCCACAAGTGCATTTACACATAACTGGTGTGTTTTAACGAGATCTACACGTTTTGTATAGTGAGATTTGGTGTATATGTTACGGTTTACCTTATGCAAAAGTGGTCAAGAGTAAACGGGACTACATAGGCTATAGCCTGAAAATTCAACATCTTAAAAATATTCTAAAATTGTTCAATGTTAAGGTTAGGGAATTTTCTTCAAAATCGTCTTGTCGCATTCTTAAAAGATATTAAATTGTGTTTAACCGACTTTTCGTTTTTAGGTTATGCTGTTCACAGTTATAGACACGTGCGTACACCCTTTTTCTAAAAATGCTATTTTTGCTTAGGGGGCGTCAAAACGTGTATTTCCGGGGAAATCTCGGTATCGAAATTTTGGTTCAAATACAATACTTCCTCTACTTACTATACGTAGTAGAGAAAGTAAAAAAAGATCCAGACCTCTGAACAGTAAAGGAAAACAGCAACAAAAAAAGTGGTCTGGGGTTGTCAGACTTTTGAGGTACAAGGCAAATATTTTCATGAAATTCATCCCATCCAGACGAGCATTCAAATTACTTTCTGTACTCACTCGGTTTTTATATGTATGGCTTTCATCTACAAACTATTCTTACAAAAGCATATTTTTACTTTCTCTACTGGTAAGTAGGCGAAGTATTGTATTCCACCCAAAAATTCGAAGTCGAGATTTCACCGGAAATACATGTTTTGAGGCCCCCTGAATCCAAAAAAAGCATTTTTAGAAAAAGGTCCGTGTGTGTGTCTGTGTGTCTGTCAGTCTGTGGACAGCATAGCTCAAAAACGAAAAGTCGGTTAAAAACCAAAGTTGGTATTTAAGTTTAATGTCGTTCAAGGATGTGACACGAAGATTTTGAAGAAAATAGCCCCACCCTAAACTACCCTTTACATGGAAAATTTTTCGAAAATTTTGATTTTCTTGAAAATGGCTCTCACGATTTTGATTAAAATGTCATATGTTTGAGATATTTTTATGACAAATGAAATGTATATCTTGAATTTTCTGGCTATAGTCCCTGTAGTCATATTTACTCTGGACGACTTTTGCATAACTGGTAAACCGTTAGAGATAGACCAAATTATACTATACAAAAAATGTAGATCTTGCTAAAATACACAATTTATGTCTCAATAGATTTTCTTGTAGGGTGAACCATTTCGGAGATATTCCTTGTTATGTGTGTGAGTTTCGGAAAACTTAGAACTTTTGTGAAATGGATCATCGTTGTTCATTTTTTATATGTTACGTGTGCAAAGAGAACGGGATCTTAAACATTTGACTATCGCACAAAGCCTACCGTATTCTAATATTCCGCTTGCACCTACAAGGAAATAAGCAATAAGATAATTTGTACAAATGTTTATTTTAACTAACACGAAGAAGATATAGGAATAAGAGTTTGTAAGAATGGTTAGTACAAGAGTAGAGAGTCATGTGAGTGCAACACATCAGATTTTTCACAGATGGGTTACCTTACGACAGAAAAATCTTTAATAAGGTCGTCGCTATATGCTGACTTTGAAGTGGCTTTTGGGTTATCCTGCTTTCTGCTTCTGTCTCTCTCCATCTTGTATCACATAGCACATAGCTTTTTCCATGTTGGAAGCAGAGGAGTTCAGAGTGTCTCTCGCTCTCATTGTGTGATGCCGACATGTGTATTTTCAGGTTTTGGCAACTATATCCTGTTGCTTAATCTAGAAGATAATAGCGTTGTTTCTTTATTATGCTTTAAAGTGTGAAATGATTTTCAGAGTATTTTCTACTTTGCACTTTAACTGAATATTGTTATGTTTTGTTGCAGAACTCTATACGACATAACCTATCGCTACACAACCGGTTCATGAGGGTGCAGAACGAAGGGACGGGCAAGTCTTCCTGGTGGATGATCAACCCGGATGCCAAGCCAGGCAAGAGTGCCCGTCGTCGTGCCACATCCATGGAGACCTCCAAATTCGAGAAACGCCGAGGGAGGGTCAAGAAGAAGGTGGAGGCTCTCAGGAATGGTCTCCAGCAGCCTCTGGATGCGACACCGAGCCCCAGTTCGTCCATCTCAGAGAGCCTGGACCTCTTTCCCGACTCTCCACGGCTCAGCTTCCAACAGCTCAGTCCGGACTTCAGGCCGCGGGCATCGTCCAATGCTTCTTCGTGTGGTCGGCTGTCTCCCATACCTGCCGTTCTGGGAGTCGAACCCGACTGGGGCACACCTTCTCCCTTTTCAGGACCTACAGGTGAGATATCCTTCATTAGAACTCAACCTATGGTACGTCTACCATTGATGGTATCTGAGCTACTACTGCGTGGTACGTAAAAGTTTTAGCAAATAAGATAAATTTACATCTATTTTTGTTCCATTTATATACCTTTAACATCCAAGGTCATCCTTTGGAACCACCGCTCATTGGCGATGATTTTCACTCGCTTACCATTTGTATATTTGGGTTAAACCGTTCGATTACCACCTAGGTGGCCCGGGTTCGATCCCAGGGACCCGCATGTTGCATTCGTGGTGGTCGAAGCGGCGTTTGGACAGGTTTTCTCCGGGTTCTGCGGTTTCCCCGCCACCGATTCCACCAATTGCTCCATCATCACCTTTCCATTCATCCATTTCGCTTGCGTTTCGCATCTTCTTCCTCGCTATCATACCTGGTGCTGGGCTGACCACCCACTCCCAGGTCTTCACTCTGTCCGGTCCTCAGATCCGTCTGCTCCACAACAGACGTCTGACCCTAGGCACTGACTTATAATTCCGAGGGGTGTAAGTCCTACATAACGGGTAGTGTAATCAGGTAAAACAGACGTTCATGGTTGCATAAATAAAAAGTAACATGTCGAATCTTTGGCTGTCAATGTGTAATTAATCATTCTGCTATTGGCTTAAAGAGTAGAGCTGTAAACGATGAGTTATACGTGCCTCTTCCGTTTGTGCCTAACAGCAATCGTTTAGCTACAAAATGGTATTAAATTATTGGATTCTAGCGCGTCTATTGTATTAAATTTGGCATAGGTTTGACAAGCGCGCAAAGGGGAAGACCAGGAATGTTGACAGTTCTCAGGTCTCATGAATGCTGCTCGGAAAGCTTGAAATAACACCACTACTCCCCTCGTTATTTGGAGTAGCTTATTACAAGCACGCAGACATGTGGCGAAATAACTTTCTAGGGCTGCCCTGGTTTGGACTTGAACTCGTCCTAGGTAAGAACGTACGCTTGACAGCGGCAGCGGTGTTACTAAACAAACATTCGCTTCTTCAGTCCGACTCTGTTGCCAGACTGCGGAGATAATATATTCAAATATTTCATTTACCTTACACGGTAAATTAATTTGTTATTGGATCTTTTTATTCTTCATATTTGAATCTACCGTCTCGAGAAATCTATGCACTAATTCCCCTAACATCTTCTATTCGTTAAAATCAGACATTCACGTTTACACTTTCATTCACAATTACAAACTCTAAGGAGAATAGGAAATAGGGTAGAATAAAGAAAAATTCCCCTCCTCCAGCCGGGATTCGAACCTGGATTTGCAATTCTGGATTTGTAAACTAGCACGCTAACAACCTGATAGCAGAGGCATCGGATTAACGTTTTGTTTTACAAACAACAAATTACTAAACGAAAACAATTGGTTTTGTACAAAAATATGAGATATTGAAGTTCAATCCTACGACAGTGGCAGTGCAGTTCAAATTTATTTAACCGGATAACAATGGGGAAACAAGCTCGTCCCAATTGCTCAGTCGGTAAGGCACCTGTCTACTGTGTAAGGGGTTCCGGGTTCGATTCCTGACTGGTAGGGTGGAAATTTTTCTTTAATTACAATGATTCCTCATTCTCCATAGAATCTGGAAGTGTGAATGTGTGAGAGATTATTATTATTATTATTATTATTATTATTATTATTATTATTATTATTATTATTATTATTATTATTATTATTATTATTATTATTATTATTATTATTATTATTATTATTATTATTATTATTATTATTATTATTATTATTATTATTATTATTAGAGAGGTAAATTTAGTCCTTGTGCTATTGCTCGAGTCTAGTGAGCTACCATGGCAATGTACCAGTACGTCACTAAGTTCCCCAACTGACTCTGTTTTTCACGATAAACCGTAAAGCGTATTCAAACTCATTTTGTGGCAGCACTCCCTAATCACTACATTTAAACCCCAACAAAACTAAATGTAAGGACATTTCGTAGAACTATATTAGTAACATACATTTAGCAGCTTTGCCTCCAATAAATATCTAATTTAAAATATTATTGTTTATAATTGTAGAGAAATATTTATTTTTGCCTGGTACCATAATATTTGTTCATGAAGCGTGTTTATTGATAGCACTAAAATCGTGCATTGAAAGTAAGGGTACATCGCCGGGAAAGGTTAAGAATCCCTACATTAGAATAGGAAGGTACTGAAATGTAGATCTTAAAAAGCAAAATCATTAAGAAGTAAATTTCACCCTAAGGTATCTACCATCTGTGAGTTTCTCGATACGTATGTTATTGTAAGCTACTGTAGATGACCCCAGGCAGACCTTTGAATATTTTAACTGCTAATTCATATTAAAATGTTATTTGCATTCGTGTTAAAGGATTGTACAAAGAAACTCCTAGTATTTATTCAGTCTTTATAGCGCGTATTAAGGTTGCAAAGGAATTGCTTCTGAGCTAACCAATTTTTAGTTTTTTTTCTGATTAAATATTTCTTACTATGCATAACGCTCTGCAAATAAATCAAGAACATAAATTAAGAACATTTTATTGTTTTTGTGTCCAAGTTAAATACGTCTTAATCGAGATAAACAGTGTAAAATTGTTTTATTATATTTCTGTGTAGGTACAATGGGAATAGGGGAATTGAGTAGGCTTAATTGAGCTGGCCACTAAATGATGGCTTTAAAATTCTGTTCTCTTTACATGGCCAAGAGAAAACAAAATGAGCAACGATATCCATTTGAGGAAAATGTGTGTTGGAAAATTCAAAAACCAATAACAAGGAATATGTCGGAAATGGTTAATGCCACAAAGTATATGTATTGCCATAAATTATTGCTTTAATGAGATCTGCATTTTTGCCCAGAAAGATTTTTTGTGTGTTACGGTTTGCCATTAAGAATAAGTTATTCAGAATTAAGACTTTGGAGGCTATCCCCTCTCCCCCAAATTAAACATACTCCTTTCATTTGTTATGAAAATATCTTAAACATTGTAACACAATCAAAGTATTATTATTATTTTTATTATTATTTATTATTATTTATTATTATTATTATTTTAACGCTCTCTCTGCTACGTAAGTAGAGGAAGTATTGTAGATATTGCACCAAAAAATTCGATGTTGAGATTTCACCGGAAATATATGTTTTGAGGCCCCCTGAGTTCAAAAAATGCATTTTTCGAAAAAGGTCCGCACGCGCGCGCTTGTGTGTCTGTCAGTCTGTGGACAGCATAACTCAAAAACGAGAAGTCGGTTAGAAACCAAAGTTGGTATTTAAGTTTAATGTTTTCAAGGATGCGACACGATTTTGAAGAAAATAGCCCCACCCTAAACTAGCCTTTACATGGAAAATTTTGATTTTCTTGAAATTGGCTAACGATTTTCATTAAAATGCTACATGTTTAAGGCATTTTTATGACATGTTTATCTTACCTAATACGAAGAAGATATAGGAATAGGAGTTTGTAAGAATGATTAGTACAAGAGTAGAGATAGTCATGTGAGTGCAACACATCAGTTTCTTTTGTCTTTTTTTGTTTGTTTGTTTGTTTGTTTGTTTCCCTTGAGGTCTCAAAATATATAATTAATGTAGTTCCGATATTAGTCTAAATGGTTTTAATAAACTTGGTTCAAAACTCGTCTATACTTAAGAAGTTGTAGTTGGTAACTAAAGAATTAAATTCTTCACTTGCAGTAGTCTGTTTCTTGACAATAAACAGTTGGAATAAGGGATGGTGAACACATCCAAAAGCGTACACTGTTTCCTTTCATTGCATCTGTTAGTGACCGGAACTTAAACGTAACCGTAAGACGAAGGGGAGAGAATACATTGTAAGACAACAGAGCGGAGTAAAGATATGAGATTCGAACCAAGGCGCCTCTTATGGGAGATGCAAATGAGCGCAGCCTTGCTTCATAACGTTACATTAACAGTCTGTTTGGCATACGTCCAGTAGAAAGCAGCCCTTCACCTTATTTCGCTGACGACTCGTTTCTTGCAAATTCTCGTCGTTTCGCTTTAACCATCCTACTAAAAACGTCGGCTGTTCCACTTTCTTCTGAGAGAAAAAAAAAGCTATAAATGTCACATAAAGTGAGCTAGCTCTTAATACAATTTGGTATCTTATGAAGTGACAGTTTGAATTTCAAGTTTTTATAAAGGCGTTGGGCCCACCGAAAACAAAATAAAGCTGATAAAAAAGTCTCACGTTGCATCACACTACTTTCTCTACTCACTCTTAAACAAGCTAGTTTTACAAAATCTCATTCTGCCATCCACATAAATTTTCATTTCACATTTACACTTTTTAGGTATTGGAAGGGTAGGTATGATAAAGATAGTAAAATTTGTATATGCTTTTTCTCTATTTTAACCTGTCTGCAAAATTACAATCTGTTCAATTATTGAACAATAATTAACAGTGACAACATTAAAACTTGTAAATGTTCCATTGGCTATATATTTGTTTGTTCCGATGCAACATAGGTTGCACGTTATAGCTTTCGTTCCGCCCACTCTGCGTCACGTTTTCTGTGGCTCGCCTCCTTGAAAGTGCTAAATAACATGAGAACATAGTGCTAATAAGCAAAATTATGTGTCTAAATGAAGCAAATATTGCTGTAATATTGTTCATTAATCTGTCCTCAATTACCAGTACAAATATCTGCTCTTATATCCCTAGCCTCTTTTTTTTTTTTTTTTTTTTTGTTTTTTGTTTTGTTTGTTTTTTTTTTTTTGTTTTTTTTTTTTTGTTTTTTTTTTTTTTGTTTCAAAATCTTCAAAGCAGTTTGAAAACCTAGTTTCTGTGTAGTCGTTTGGTTGTGTTGTCTAGTAGATTTATAACCACCGTTTTGGGATACGAGAGACGCTTGTAGAAGAGACTGTTCATTCTGATTTTCTGTGACTGTTGGAAGCTGTAGATCATGGTAAAAGTATTTATCAGTGATGTACCAGGACATATTAACAATGGTTAATATGTTAACCATTGGGTTTGGTAGACCAGCATTGTACGAGATATAAAGAATTGGTCCTAAGACACTACCTTGTGGTATGCCTGACTTTAAAGGATAAAGCGCTGAAAGGCTCTCTTGAAACTTTAATGGAAAATATTATTTTTCTATAGAAGATCTTAATATATAGGAATGTATGGCAAGACCTTTTCAGTTTAAACATTAGTCCGGTAGGCCAAACCTTATCAAACGCCTGACTAATGTTGAGAAGTACCCCAGAGCATTTCTGTCGTTCAAATGCATTATTCAACGCATTTATTCAGTTGTACAGATTTTTAAATAATTGGCCACTATGTTTTGCTTTTGGAACTCCATGCTCCTTGCATGACCATTAAAAAAACAATAGCAATAGATTTGAAAATTCGAACCGATAACAAAGAATATCTCAGAAACTGTTAACATAAATGTGCTTTAAGACCTATCTTTTTGTTTGATAAAATTTTGTCTTAACTTTTATGGTTTACTAAGTATATCAAAGTTATTTAAAATGAGGACGACTTCACAGGCTATTCTCATAAAATTCAAGATAAATAATTTTAGGTAAAATCGTTGGAGGAGGCTGAACTTAAACCACGAAATTTGGTATTTAACAACTTTTCGTTTTTGAGTGCTGCATATAGACACACCTTTTTCTAAGAGTATTAAAAATGTTATTCATTTATTTTTTTCAAAAGTGTGTGAAGTCGCCTTGTCGGATGCTTGTCTGAAATACAGTACTTCCCATAAAAATGAATGGTGTTTGTTAGTGAAGCAGAGGCATATTACACTTAAAGCACTAAATGCACCTTATAATTTGCACTTGCCAAAAAAGGAAAAAGAGAAGAAATATAGAAATAACAGAAATCTCAAGAGGAAACCGAAGAACGCAAATAATTGCAAGAAAACAGATGTATTCTGTTTCACTAATGCTTGTTTTTACGATGGATGTAAATATTGCAAATACAATGCACATTTTAATGAGCAACGGTTGCACAACTAGATATGATTATTTGTAATTCTTTCCTGCTTGATACCAGCTTCCTTTGGGGGACAGAGAAATCTAATCTAATATTAACTTCACTACGGTCATAATTATTGGTATCTATCTCCCCTCATGCAGAAAATTCTGTTCTATTACGCACTTCCTATACAGTACCTTAAGATATATACAATAACTTTTAAACGATTATCCTCCCCTTATGTAGGACTTACAAGCTTATGCATAGGGTGAGACGCCTGGCGGGGAGCACAGGAACCTCTGGACCGGACAGAGTGAAGACCTGGAAGCTGGTGGTCAGCCAAGCACCAGGAATGATAGTGAGGAAGAGAATGTTGTGAAATGCAGGCGAAATCGATGAGTTGAAAGGTGATGATGGAGCAATTGGTGGAATGATTGGCGGTGGAAACCGGAGAATTCGGAGAAAACCGCTCACTACGAGTACCTCATGAGGATCCCTGGAATCGAACCTGGGCCGCCTAGGTGTCTAACCGCCACGGCACCGTCCTATACAATAACTTGCCGCACAAAAATGTAAATTTCAATAAGAGATGCCCTTTATGTCAAGAACGTTCTTTTTGTGCCATTAACCATAGGCGATTTCGTTTCTGTTGGTTTGAGTTTTACAACACATTACGTTTTGTAAGAGCGAAGGTGGCGTTGTTTTCTTTCTTGTGATGTCATAGGAAGAATATGGAATTTTAAAGCCAGCTCCTATATCCCCCTTGTACCTACAACAAAATGTATTCTGACATCATTTCTGTAAGTGTTTATCGTCGGAAAAATAGTAGTTTGTACAAAGAATATACAAATAAAACGATAGTGGCATAAATAGCAATGGGATATCATTTTTTTTTTCTTGTTGGTGCAATGTATATGGGAATACAGTAGGCTTTAAGCGATAGTGAAATGTTTTTAGAGGTGGTTCCCATGCGGTCTTTGAATTTCATTTTCTTTCCACGGCCGAGAAATAAAAAATAAAAAAAAAAAATAAAAAAAAAAAAACGAATGACATATTGATATTTTAAAAAAGGATGTGTGGGCAAATTAAAACAAATAATAAAGAACCTTCAGCTAGCTTTGGGTGATCAACAATATCACAAGAAAACCATCAAGTTCATCAAAGCATGCAAAGTTAATGTTTAAATTCATTGTAAACTTCATGATGTTTCCTCCTTTTTTTCCTCAATGTTTAGTCGCGATATGACTTTTATGTTGAAGCGACTTCAAATAATAAATAAATTTAAAAAAAAAATCCTCTTTATTTCTGCGTGTTTATTATATTTTGTTTTAGTTTTGCACTAAAACTCAATGGAGCATTGCATTAACCTTACTCCGCTAGGGTTTACAACTTGTAATGTTACCCTTCGGCAGTTGAGTCATGTTTTGGGGGAAGTAAAGTCCCCTGCCAATTTGTCAGTAGAATCATGAACAGTTGCGTTGCACTACGAGCTACTTTTTGACTTGCAGACTTTAACCCTTACTGCATAAAGCAGCAAGTAAATGAACTTGAAT
The DNA here is from genome assembly GCA_030765045.1 of Tenodera sinensis. NCBI lineage: Eukaryota > Metazoa > Arthropoda > Insecta > Mantodea > Mantidae > Tenodera > Tenodera sinensis. The sequence goes on from CM060969.1 coordinate 113,150,625, forward strand.
GCTCCCATTCAGTTTGTAATTTAAGTTAAAGAGCCCAGGAAGCAGCTGTCAGCGCTTTTTTGTCTGGCGGAAGTTGAGTTGGAGGAAATCGATTGATATGTAATGATAGCTGCGGATGTGGAATCACAACGGTATTCGTAACCAAGCAGCTCCCACAGGAAAAAGTGGTTTATTTCTTCCTCCATTTCAGGGTAAAATAACTTTCATACCTCCGTCTGACTTCCTCTCTTTGGCGGCAAGGTTAAAGCAATCAGTAAAGATAGAGAGAGAGAGAGAGAGTTGGTGAAATGCCAGGACATTGCTCTGCAATGTTTACTTTACTGCAGAACTCCTGCTAGCGCGACCGAACTACCAATAGTTAAGCGAGGACTCTGGTGTGTTGCTTCCCTTACGTCTGTACAACTCGCTAACCTATCCTATACCGTAGCTTCTATACTAGACTCCCTTCCAGCCTCAACCACCTCGTCCGCGGCCTCGGGAAACCCGGGGAAACCTATAACCGACCCAGACTTGTAATACGCCAGTAGGATATTAACCCATAATCCCATACCTAAGAGAAACATCTGATGTGTTGCACTCACATGACTTTCTCTACTCTTGTACTAACCATTCTTACAAACTCTTATTCCTATATCTTCTTCGTGTTAAGATAAACATTCGTACAAATTATCTTATTGCTTATGTCCTTGTAGGTGCAAGTGGAATATTAGAATTCAGAAGGCTTTGTGCGACAGTCAAATCTTTTTGACCTTTGAGATTCCGTTCTCTTTGCACGATTAACATATAAAAAAATGAACAACGTTGTTGCATTTCGCTAAAGTTCTAAGTTTTCCGAAACTCACACACACAACAAGGAATATCTCAGAAATGGTTCACCCTACAAGAAAATTTATTGAGACATAAATTGTGTATTTTACCAAGATCTACATTTTCTGTATAGTATGATTTGGTCTGTCTCTAACGGTTTACCAGTTATGCAAAAGTCGTCCAGAGTAAATACGACTACAGGGGCTATAGCCAGAAAATTCAAGATATACATTTCATTTGTCATAAAAATATCTCAAACATATGACATTTTAATCAAAATCGTTAGAGCCATTTTCAAGAAAATCAAAATGTTCCATGTAAAGGGTAGTGTAGGGTGGGCCTATTTGCTTCAAAATCTTCGTGTCGCATCCTTGAAAGACATTAAACTTAAATACCAAGTTTGGCTTTTAACCGACTTTTCGTTTTTGAGTTATGCTGTCCACAGACTCACACACGGACTTTTTTCTAAAAAAAATTTTTTTATTCAGGGGGCCTCAAAACATATATTTTCGGTTAAATCTCGACATCGAATTTTTGGGTGGAATACAATACTTCCCCTACTTACCAGTAGAGAAAGTAAAAAAGAAATCCCTGATCTTATTCGCCACCATATCTAAGCCGGCAGGGCAAATAGCCCCGAAGGGCAACAGTCAGAGGGCGCCTCCCCCTGGGGGAGGAGAACCCTCAGTGACATCACATAACGATGGGCAGAATGTCGAAGGTACAAATACATCGTCATATACCAGAGATACACTACCATTGAAAAGTTTTTGGAACAAAGGATTTAGTTAAATATTTCATAATTAATCATATCAAATATATGATAATTTATTTAAACTTTAGTAGTTTCTGTACTTTCAATTCCTCAAATTATCCTCTCTTACATCTATTTAGAACAAATTAGGACTAATTCTATGCTGAAGTCATTATTAATGTTGTATAGGACGTCTGGAAACTTTTTGGAGGTAGTGTCCATCTATATGAGTACATTGAAAAGTTTATGAACACTTTTGTTCTATAATTGATTTATACCAAACACATTTGAGACGCCGAAGTGTTGGGAAACAGCGTGCTCTCCCTTGTGGGTGGTTGGAAAAATCACAATTAGCTGTTAAGGTCAGGCCCACCGCAGAGTAGGAATCACGCTGTGCGATTTCATTGGCTGCCCTTCCCAGAATCGTTATTTTTAACAGCTATTAAAGTAAAAACGTTGAAGTGGCGCTGGATTTTACACAGTGACTTCGCAGGTCGTTCATACAATCTGCTGGCACTTGGAGACAGCACTCACCAGACCGTTAGTGGTTTAAGTTCTTTGTAGAAAACTTGAAGCCACTACTTAAGAATTCCTATGCCGCTAATGTTAAATGAATTGATTTGCGAAGGAAACCTTTTAGACCTAATTTCGGACATTTGCCAGTTATGAATGTTGTGGAGAACGTGGAGAAAAATTCGCTCAGGGCGGACGGTTGTCATTTTAACCGCACCATCCGATATGGCACTGGATTGGAGGGCGTCTTTTGAACCCTGGACTTTCCATTCGGGAGTGCGTGTCCTTGACTACCTCGGCCAGCAGAATTGGTAGTAATGTTTTAACTTTGCCAGACACTTTTGTTCCCAAGACCGAACTTTCCTTTATTTTCATCAATCAAATTGCTTAATATAAGCAACTAAAGCAGTAACCCTCTGGGTTAGATCGAATTCCATTTGCTGCGAAAGTGAGTCGTTTATCTATAAGCTGGTACTAATAATTGAACTCAGCGTGTGTATTGAAATAAACTCCTGAACATGCACTTGGCAATCGTGCAACTGTGGCGTATGCAAAGCGGAAGGTCAGGATTGTTGATAGTTACGAGTAATAGTACCTTCAGCTGCCGCGATGACTGCTCGGAAAGGAAACCACGCCTGCCCTCGTTACCTGCAGTAGCTGATAAGTGATAACAAACGCATTGACATGTGGCGAAAGCAGTTTTCGAGCCCCTGTCTAGTTTGTACTTTCACTCGTGCATGAGGTAGCGTAAGTGATTATTAAACAAACACTTATTTACCTTTCACGATAGTGAATTTGTTATTGGAGTTAATATTACGTTTGTAGATATCATGACCTTCCACACTGACTACAGTTTGTCCAGCTTCATAGACGCATTGATACAGGCTCTCGCAGCCGTGGTCGCTAGAGTGCGTGTCTTTGGCGCTCCGCAGCAGAGGGTTGTGGGTTCGAGTCCCGCCTCGGGCATGGGTCTTTGTGGTTGTGTGAGTGTTTATGTGCCTGGAAGTACGAGTGAGGAAGTAAATGAGTGTGTGAGTCTGTGTGAACTTAAAAAAATGGAATCAATCATCAGAATTGCTAAATGCTCCTTGGTGACCAAAGGCCATTGTGTGCGTGTGTGTAAAAACACATTGATTAACCAAGATTTCCTACAACCATTTTGTGGACATACGAAAAGGTGTTTAACGCACATAACAGTGACATTTAAGCACAGGAAAACCCTAGAGTTGTTAGTTATAAATTATCAGAACCTGTTTGCAGTGAACATTTGTGCTGGCGTTTTGAATGACACACTTACAGGGTCATATTTATCTCCTCTACATTTTCCTGTAGTTTTTATAACATTTTACTAGGAGTTGGTAAGATGTTCCTTTAGGAATACACCAGTTTATGTGGTTCCAAGGCGATGGGACACGTGCGCATTATGTCGGTGATGTAAGGGATGTAACGTAACTGGATTGGTAGATGAGCACCAATATTACGGCCAGTACATTCACCAGAACTGACCCCTTGTGACATGTTTAGACTCTTGTGTTCGAGACGGTACTTCATACTGAAGAGGATATGCATTTGATGGCATTCGTGATATACCAAGTATTTATGAAACAACTCGGCAATCATTATTGTGATGCTATCAACTACGCTCCGAAGTCCAATGTACTAATTTTTAACATTTTTATAAACACTTATGCACTTGTCTATTATTAATTATGCTTGAAGCCTTTTAATGGTGAAGAAAATTTGAACAGGGTAGCATTTGCACGTTATTGACAATAACGTCCATGGTAGATCGGTTATAAGATTTGGTCCCTTTTTAGAGCATTTGTCATATAATTAAATCAAGATTTAAAAGAGTTTTGAATTGTATGTGTTAAAATTAAAGTTGCACGGCTAGTGTTATTTCCAAACTCTCCTAAACCTGTAGTAAAAACGCGCGACGATCTGCTCGCAGAATTTCATCTAACCCGTCGCGGTGTTTCAAAAATTTTAACACCTCTAGCTCGATAAGATGTTTCCTGACACTTTCACTGCAAAAAAATAGTCAAATATAACCCTGAATCACGTCTTAAAATTGTTCGAGGCTACTCTATATCTTATACATTATGTATAGTGGAACCTGTTGAAGACGGAACTGACATGGTTCTAAATTTGTTTCCGGTTTGGCGAGGTTATTAGCAAGATATTCCGTAATGATTATAAACAGTATATGGATAGTTTCAGTATAATGTACAAAGCACTCGCCTCAGTACACATGTGATTTTATATTATCACCTCCTAAGACAGAGATATCTATACCTGACATTTTGTTTTTTTTTTTTTTTGGTAATCTGTGTCAATTAAATTAGGCTTGTTTTATTTCTACACACAATCACTTTCTCTACATAAATAACCTCAACTGTTGTATCTGTGGACGATTTTTAGAATCCCCGTGTTGTAATCGGCTGCCAACAATCCATTGTCAAGATGTTGGACATTTTCACCAAGTAAAGAACGAGAAATGTTTGGGAAAGAAATTTGTCAGTCATCTGGGACCCCATCTTCCCATTGAGAAACCCACAGTAGGGAATTACGGACCTATTTAGAGATGGGCTCTTGTAACTAATTAATGTTTTTGCTGTCTGATATCTTTAGGGAATCAATTATTTCGAGGGGATTTAGAACTTGGTAACTCTGTCCCCCTTCTCGCTTGTTTTTCAGTATGAAGAGGATATTGAAAGGTGTTGGTTGGTATTTTTGCAGGCTATGGTCCAGAGCAGCTAGCGGGTAGTCTGGCAGAGAGGATGAAGATCCACCAGAGTGCAGAGTTCATGGCGGGGTACAACGGGGGCGGCGGTGGCAGTAACGGGCAGCAGTCGTCTCAGCAGACACAGCCACCACCACCACCTCCCTACCAGACGACGTACGACTTTGGGAGTCAACAACAGCAGCAGCCTGACCTCAGCGCACTACACGCAGCCTCGCCGTATGGACTGTCGCAGTGTCCTATACACAGACTACAGCCGTGCTCGTGCCATCACTTGCAGCAACCTCAACAACCTCCACCACAACACTCACCAGTAGCTGGCATGTCGCCCAGCTACCCTCAGTCGGAACCCTCGCCAGACCCCGCGACACAGTTCGCCACAGTAGGTTCCCGTTCGAGCAGCAACAGTCCCCCAGACACACCGACCCCATCCACCATGATGGGCCAGCTAATGGGGGCCCTTAACAATAGCGCTCTTTTGGACGACCTCAATCTCAACATAGAGACACTCCACGGAGGCTTCGATTGCAACGTGGACGAGGTGATCAAGCACGAGCTCAGCATGGACGGTAGTCTGGACTTCAACTTCTCGCAGCACCATCATCACCATCACCACCATTTGCATCATCACCACCCAGGGCACCATCAGCTGGGAGCGACAGTTCCTGGAGCCACCCAGGAGTTGCAACAAGGGGTGGTGCCACAGCAACCAGCGGCGGCGGCAGCTGCACCTTACACCACCACCGTATCTACAGGACCTTCCTGGGTCCACTAGCCCACACTGCGAGGCCCCAACGGCGCGGTGAGTGCACGTCATGTATATAGTCTGGACTTGTGACAAAATTAAATAATGGTTTTGGATCAAGCTATACCTATATGGGCTTTTTGTGATGATGCATGTTCAGTCAAATGTGTGTATTCATCTAGTCTAGTAATAAAACATTTGTTATGAGTTTTAGTTCTGTTCCTTTCTCTTTAAAAGAGACAATATTACCCCAGCCCCTGAAAGTCCAAAATCACCAGAAACCTTTTTCCAGTAAATACCTATACCAAGCAAAAAATAAACTCCTTAGAAGAGTTCGGCATGGCGAAACCAAAGCAAGGAGCAATACCTTATAAGGGAATGCTTTAAAGGCAGAGAAAATAAACGCAAATTCAGTCGGGAATCCATCGTCGGGGTTCCGGTGGGGCTTAGGGCATGGCCACATTAGGGGTGTTTTCGTGTTAAGATTTATATTTTAACAATGAACAAAGTGTTCCATTCCATTGTTGTCATTAGGGTTTTGCTTAACCTATTCTGGGTTATCTTAAGCTGTAAAACTATCGTCTGCGCATGCGTCACTTTACTGCAACAAAAACACCAATCATTACACAACATATTGATTTGGGCTGTAGATTTTGGGTAATTTTCACAGCGCAAGCGAATAAATAGAAACTTGGTTTCAACATTTAACTCTAGAGCGAAAAATTACTGCAAGCCTTTATGAAGACGTGAGCTTATGAAGAAATAGAGGAATGATTATCTTAAAATTATCAGCTGCTCATTCAGCATAGATGCATACCACAGAAACAAAAATGCATTGCCATTCCTGGTCGCTGATATAATAGAAATCCAATCAAGAACTCTCCAATCTAGTAATGTAATGGATAATCATAACTTTTAATAAGTACTTTCAGTGACTGCAAATGCTGTGATCTGAGTATAACCCCGAACTTATCTTTATGTTGATAGGGAGCAAAATTCTATCGTGGCGAGACGTTATTCTTTACGGTAGTACTTCGATTATGTAACGTAAGAGTCTACCGTATCAGAAAGCGAGCTAATGGACCCACTCTCTGTTATGAAGAAATAAAATGCTGAAAGGATCTGATCTATCTCGCAGTTTAAGGCGTTCCTTGCTTAGCTACATTGGTCCACATGAGGCACGTAATGGGTGTATCATTCTCATGAAGACACCCAAATTCGATCCCAGCAACCAAATTGGAATTTGAAGTTTCCCCTATCAATCACTGGCCTGGTTGCGCCTGGATTTAAATAATCTTACGCAATCCGCCGAATTAGAAGCATGCACTGATGTCCGCTGTCTTCTTCTTGGAGAACTGAAAATATCAGATCGACAGATATTAGTTAACATTATTAAATTTCACTAGAGTTTGAGTATATCATTGCAAACAGACATTGTTAATAGCTCGACATCTGCAAAATCACAAGGGATATGCAGTATTTAGAGTAGTGTATTAGCGATCTCAATAAAACAATTGGAAAGCGTTCCCTTCAATATCTTGCACAGAAAGTCAAAGCAAGTTTTACATTCTTTGGCATACCTTCTAGAACTAAATCCTTACCTGCGAAGGAACCATGAATGAGATGCATATACATTGGCAAAAGTAGGGTGCAGAAACAAATAAGAAATAATGTTATTAAAGTATCACTAAACACAAAATTATCTTAACTTCTCGGAATGGTAAAACATATTGAAATCCACTTCTTGAAATAGAACTATGCACCAGAGTTGCAATCCTTTCCGTTATGCTCAGTATAGCGATGGGTTAGTTTAGACATGGCAAATTTTTCTAGCAGATATTTAGATGTTTATTTGGGTAATACAGTACAATTTCCCGCTTTCTTATTGCCTGGGAAAGTACTTTGACCGTATAAGCTTTTAAGGCAACTGTGGGTTAACGCCGTTCTGCGAAACAAATGTCTCTTATAGTATACAGATCAATAAAAATGTAACCCTTATTGTGTTTTTGAAAAAAAAAAAAGTTATTTTGTTCTTGAAAACCTTAGCTGGAAACAGTTCTTCACGTTTGTCTTTATCTCCAAATTGAGCAATGGTTTAAAATTAAACATCGTCTGTTTTATATAGTTTTTTCTCATTCATTGCACCAAAAAAAAAAAAAAAAAAAAAAAAAAAAATAACCTGAGAGAAAAGGAAATTGCTCAATAATGGTTTGAAATTGCACATAGATTTGCATAATTTGTTAGTCGTGGCTGTTTTTGACAGCATGAGCTGTCTTGTTAAAGGGAAAACCCTTTTACGGACGGAGTCTTATGAAATTTTCAAATATACCAATAGCTACGGTTATTGCTCATAGGCGTCTGCTGTAGAGCTACAATATGGTATAGTCTATTTAGGATGATAGCAACGTTCTTTCAAATTGTGATCAATTAAGGCATTACTTCGTCAAACAGAGACGCTAAAGGTATTTCTCGAACTTTAATAAATGCTTTGGTATTATTAGAGAAATACTCAAGCTTACAAGGGGGGATGGCTCTGGTGGTAACCTCATGGCCTGAATTCGGGAGATCCCGTGTACCTACCTACCTGACTGCCGTTTTTCTGGTTTCCCCTTAGTCGCCAAAGTAAATACCAAATTCGATATTTAATGCCACGATTCAAAGTGCAGAATAATAAAACTTAAAATAGATGGCCATAGCGAACCCTCTGCCATCTATCGATAGGTAATTAAAGCAGATAGACCCTAGAGCTCCTTAATGTCATCTACCCTACACGTGCAGAGGCAGAAATACAATTGTCGAGAACTAAGGCCTTCGTGGACACGTATTGAAGCTGCCATCACATATAGAAGTTTAGGAGCAGTTACCTAACACTAAGGTCTCTGAACACGTGACGAAGCAAGAAGTTATGATACAGGATGAGACCTCAAAGGCTAAATATCCACCATATACCAACCACGTGCTTTTTCTAACAGATCCTTCACGTAGTTTAGGTGACGAAAAATAAATGAAGGGAGAAAAGCTAGCTTTTCTCAAACTATGCGTTTACGACACATGCAAAAACCTTCATAAAAGAAAGTTTTTAAAGATTTCCTTATACTCTATTAACACAGGCATAACTATAAACAAACATGGGTCCAAAACTTATTCTTTCCGAAATACAGTCGTTTCAAATTTGCAGCGGATCATCATGAAACCTCATCAACAGAAGGTGTAAGAATGGTAACCACCTGGGAAAAAGCCTGAAGACACGTTGAGGGAGATCGCGATGCAAGATGACCAAGGACTTGCAAATGGCACGGCTGACAGTGATGGGACACCTCAGGGAACGCTGAACGACGAGCTAAAGGAGGTCATTCTCGACATCTGTTCCGAGGTACGTCTTTCAACTTTATTGATTCTTTTAAAGGGATTTATGGTCTATGCGAGCCACCGTATTTCGGAAAGTAAAGCCTACGGACACATGTTTGTGGGACGTGCGGAGCTCGATCAAGGAGTTATTTTGCTTGGTATAAGGCAGAAATATCCATAAAATGTAACACATTACTGAACAGAGCATCAAATCCAAGAGTAATGCTTTTTTTTTTTTTTAAATGAATTTTATAATTATATAGGGTGTTGGGGATTTGAGTGCTCAGATTTTGCCTGATGGTAGAATCAAATATCAATAAGAAATTCATCAATTGTGAAAGGTAAACTAGCTAATTGAACATACTGAATACATTATTTGCACAGAGCAGGTGAATGCTTTCTTTACAAATGCTTCTTCCGCTGTTATGCATACGAAGGGTGAAAGTCCAACGCGGCGTCCGTGATGTATTTTTCTGTCGCCCTTCATAAGCAAAATTTTTATTCAGACGATTTCCATTAATTTAAATTTCAACACAAAAATATCTTCTCAGCACATACCCATCAACTATGTTGTTGTACACCTAAAGCAATTTTCCTTACTTC